>ML685784.1:23067942-23092206 GCA_007922175.1 Pelusios castaneus
TGCCTGGGGCTCCTCCCATTCTTCGAAAGGAGCTTCAGGTGGAGGTCCTTCCTCCTCGCCAGTCAGCCCTAACTGAGCTGAGCTGCCCTCTTTTATGCAGGGAGAGCAGTCTGAGCATGCCCAGCAGGGCTCAGAGGGCGGGGCCTCCACCGCCCACAGTGTTTGTTGGGCTTCTTTAGTGTGGGGTGGGCTCACCCCGTCACACCCTACCTGCTGTGCATGACATTAAAGATTTCATGGCTGTGGAGTGACTATTTACATCTGGACCGCGTGTGCTGTGGGCTAACTAGACTCTCCTCAGTTTCTCCGGAGTCCTGATGACCTTTTAGATGAAATTAAGTGAAATTAGTAGGTGAGATCTATGGATATTGCTTTATTGTTGTGGATAGTTTTTATTATATTTGTGTGGAGACGGGAAGGGATTAAGTTAATGTTAATAAGGATAGACATCTGTATAATGTAAATGTGTTCTTTTCATTCCTGTAAGCTAATGATGACCAAAATAAAAGGATTTCAATATGAAGATCCCATTATTCTTCTTGTTTAATTCTATTGTCCTATTTTATTATGCAGTGTGTTGCGTGCATAATTCTTGCTCAGCTGCCTCTTGCCTTTCCAGAAGTGGCTACATTGCTGTGGTTTTGAGATTTCTGTATGTATTGTGTACTGCAAAAAGTCTTGAACTCTTTACTCTGTTACCTGCACCTTCTAGGGCACCCCCCCTTACCTTCTGTGGGCTCAAGGCATAACCCATTTAAGGCACCCCCACCTTTTCCCAGTTTATAGGGCTCTGAGCGAAAGGGCACATACTCTTACCCACTTCCTAGGGCTCATGGATGTCCTTTCCAAGTTCATAGGACTTGCGTCCTGCTTCTCTATGCCTTAACCAAGCATTTTGAACTAAAATAGTATTTTTCTAACAATCCTAGCCTATCACACAACAGTTCTTTAAACAATCATATCTCAAGACCTTAGTTGGTTGAAATCTTGAAAAATTACTTATGCAACAAACAAAAACAATGAAGGACTCAGACAGAGGCCAGCCAGTAAACAATAGAGAAGTAGAGACCATAAAGGCAAAACCGTAAGGTAAAACTGATTTCACGGTTGATAAGTGTTTCCTCGCCAGACAAAATACTATCAAATAAAAGTTTTCTTTAAGTATCTTAATATCTGTTTCTTTATCTGAAGATGATGGGTACAATTATTACCTTCTGTTCCCCACTACCAAGTGAGATTCAGGTCCAGGATTCCAGTAGCAACAATCACCGAGATGCAAATAGCGGGTAAAACATGGTTTATTAACTAACAGATTACTTAACTAATACCCAGATAAAGTGATATGCCCAGAGTTAAAAACAAAGTAATATAGACAGGCTTACAACCCCATCAGCAGCCGGGGACCCCTTTGTGACTGCGGGCTCCAGCAAGGGAGTGTGTTGTCCGAGTTCTCTCTTCCCAAGATCCTGCAGTGAATTTGTAATGTTTAGGAAGAGTGACAAATTTAGTTCAATAAGAGTGGAACGCTTAGTTGCTTAATGTTTAGCATCATAGCGTGTTCATCATAACAAATGTTCTACCCACAAGACTATATTAACTGTATTAGCATTAGCTGGATGGGCTAACTGCATTAGCTGGAAAGTTTAGATATTGCCACATGTGCTTGAAAATCTGCAATATGCACCAGACAAAAGGAGATATGCATAATTGTCATGCATGTAAAAAAAGCAGTTCTAGATTGTCAACAATCAATCTAAAAGAGAATGCCCATTCAAGTTATTGACTGAACCGGACAGCACTGGGACCAGACTGTCATCATCTGCAAGCTTTGGTTCCATAGGATTGGGTATTAGCTATCTCTCCATGTTATATGTTAGAGCTCCCTGTCCCACCTCTCTTGGTTTCCAGACATGTTCGTAGATGGAAAGCAGAAGACCAGAGTCCAAAGCACAGGCAAAGCCATGTTTATTGGGGCTAAACATGCAAGCATAAAATCAAAACCATAGCCCTTCATACCAGCAGGGCTTCCTTCCCCATAACCATAGTTCTATAAGCCAATTGAGTTTTTTCCTCCTCCCCCATCCATAGCTCTATACATCTGTAGAGCTCCATCTTCCTTGAACTATGGTTCTATAAGTTGACAGGGCTCCCTCTTCCCCTCCTTCTTTTTGGTAACCTTAATTATACCTTTAGTGCCCATCTCTGGTACCATCCCTTACAATTTATGGTCATATTCCATTGTGAAGAGTCTTTAGTCTGGGGGCTTCAGTAACATCTCTTTTGTACCCCATGGGAAGGTTATGGAGTGGCCATGGTCACTTTTATGGCCCTTTGGTATTTCTTTCTCACATTTCCCATTACTCATTCTGCTTTCCATCCCCCTTGCTCTTCTCAACCCATTGCTTGACCTTGGTCTAGGATCTCTCTTGAAGAGCAGTGAAAGTTTTCCTTCATTTGTGCATTCATATATCAAAACCCTACCGACATCATTTATCTCTTCCCAAAGTAATTAAAAAAAATCTGGTTGTCGGTAGGGAAGAGTATCACACTTTGTCTTTGTTTACATGTGTATATTGAAGACCTTGACCTTTAAGTGGATAGGCAGACCCAAAACTATGTACACAGGCCTTAATATTTACACACATCTACATTTTATACTACCATTTCTAACATTAGGCAATATTGTTAAATATTAAAGACAAACAAATTTGACTACTCTTATCTCTCTAATTTATTCTAGTTTAGTTTAGTTTATTTATTTAGTGGCTAAGGCTGGACCACTTGTCAATTTTATATATAAAGATAACAGTATCTTTGAGGACCTGGGCCAAAGCGCCCATCAGCACGCAAGTGGCACACTCATCAGGAGTTTCCAAGTCTTGCCTTTGGTTTGAAGGTTGAATCCCATTTACTTAAAAATGGATTTGATAAGGGCATAGCTCATTTGAAATAATCTGGTGCTAAATGCAAAGCATACACTCTAGGGCGCTCCCTGAATCCAAAGCAAAGACAAACTAGGGGAACTTCCTTTTTATATTTGATATCACAACGTTGAGTTCGTTGCCCTTGACTTTGTTAGAGCATCTTTTGTTGCTCTATTATAATGTTTGGATTTGGACCATTATTTTGGAATTCATGTAGATAAAGTTATTAATTAAACCCAGTATAAGCTGAATGAATAATGGAAAGCTATAAAATTAGAAGGTCTGTTTGTGTGAGTTATGCTACTGTTCCAATTCTTACTACTCCCTGATACTACCAGCTACCGACTCTTGAATATATTATACTGTTGGGTGTACTTGGACCCTTCCAAGGTTACAGCATGCCATCTCTTCTATATGACCTCTCTACGTTATGTTGCTATTTTATTCAGAGTTGGGTGCTGTAAGGTAAAGGTATTTAGCTGGTTAGATAATGTGTTTTAAGGGAGAAATATGCCAGTGTAGCAACATTTACAAATATACTTATGGTAGAGTGCAAATGTAACTGCATAATAAAGGGAAGCATGTTCCAAAACATAGAAGCACTTGCCCTTCTTTGGAAAGTGCTTTAAGATGAAGAGCATTATGAGAGATGAAGAGCATTATGAGAGATAGGTGCTATTGTTATTTACTCTCACTGGGTGTCAGCTTCCTCTTTGTAAAATGGAGGTGACACTTTTGTCTGTCTTGTTTATGTAGCTTCCAAGCCCTGTTTGGAAGAAACTGTGTGTTCGCACAGTAAATAGGTTCTAATTCACATTGGGGTGTCTGTGCAGAATCAGAATACAAATAATGAATAATAAGGAGGTGATTACATTTCTCTAGTCCAAAGTTATTACTCTTCTTTTAACTTTTGTGGCTTTATTTTCATGGTTTCCTGCTGGTGGAAACCAAGAGTAACTTGCTGAAGCATGACAGAATTTGAGGAGACTCTGATCCTTTAGGTCTATGGGCATCCTTCGAGATCAGAAGAAAAGCTTCCTCTTACAAAGTTTGCCTGCAAGCTGCATAGCTTGAATCCCTTTAGTTGCTATACGCTTGTGGATGGAACTGTCTTCTCTTGGGAAGTATCAGGATCCTTTACTGTATCTGTTTTTAAATTGCTTGATATGGTTTGCATTGTTCCGATAGATTTCATGAGGTGTTCTTTTGCTCTGGTAATGATTTGTTGTTCTATAGTGTTTCATTAAACTGTTATTTGTGAAGAGCTTTATGATGCATTGCATGAAAGCTGCTATATAAGCAATTTAGGGGATGGAATGCCAATTCTTGGTATCAGCCGGTTATGATTAATAGCCATGTGCTAAAATGTTCAATGCAATTGTTCCTTTCCCGAAATCCATGGTAGCGAGGGATCAGTGGATTAAAAGTGAGAGAGAAGATTTATGTGACAGATATAACCATCTCACTTTATGGCACAGAGCAGAGCAAGTTGAATAATGTGAAAAACAATTCCAGATATCACCTACTTGAACATTGCTGTCAATTAGTCAACAAAATAGTGTTCAGCCACTTACAGAGCAAAGCTAACGACACGTCAAATGATCTGTTTGCTGAATACATCCTTCCTCACATAAGGTTCAGCCAGTTCTATTATTATTATTAACTTTCTGGAAAGTTATTCCCAAATTGCCAGGAGGTGGCATCTGTGTGGCAAACACAACTGCTTTCCACAGTAATATGTGATAGGAACCATTGGTCTCTGAATGAATTCCAGCCTCATCTACCTTAACTGAACTGACTTTTCTAACACTTGCCTTCCTTCACCCTGGCACGTGTATATATGCCTCTCAACTCTAGTTTCCACTTCATGCATCTGACAAAGTGGGTTGGAGCCCACAAAAGCTTATGCCGGAAGAAATGTGTTAGTCTTTAAGGTACCACAGGACTCTCGTTGTTTTTTTTTTCTGTACACAGACTAACACGGCTACCACTCTGGAAGTTTTTAATGCTCAGTAATCATAAAACTGTCAGTTAATTTTCACAGTGCAGCTCAGTCATAGGCCCCAATCCTGCAAACTGTTCTATGGAGAAAAATCCTTACATGCATGCAGCTCCCCATGACAATCAATGCCCCCACCATCACCAAATGCAACAGCTTCCAGGACCATAGACTGATCTTCCCTGTAGAAGAAACATCAGCCCAGATAACAGTACAGACATCTACACTTCCTTTCTATTTGTTCTAACTATACTCTGCCCTCCAATTTCTTTGAGCATCCCTACCTCAGTACTCATATGGCTCCTACTGCTGCAGGATCTGAGTAGCACCTGAGTATTGGCCACAAATAACAGGAATAACTCTCTCTTTCTCTGTTTATGTCTTCTTGTCCTGTAATTAATTATTTTATTTAGATTTATAAAGAAGTACCTGTCTGAACCCGCTGAGAGATAAATAGCTGCCTCAGGACATATAGGCTATGTCCACACTAGAAAAGTTAAGGTTGACTTTATTAAGACTTAAAAAAAGTCCACAACTTTTCTAGTGTAGACATAGCCCCTTTTCGACCTTATGAAGTCAACTTAACATTTTAAGTCGACTTAATAAGGTCGATTTAGGTGCTAATCCCCATCCACACTGGCTGAAGTCAACCTAATAAGGTCAACTTAAGCGTAAGTCGACCTAAAACGAGGTGTTATTAAGTCGACTTAACTTTTTCTTAAGTAGTAGCATCAGTAGGAGTATTGCTGCATCAGTAGGAGTATTGCCAGCAGATTGAGGGATGTGATAATTCCCCTCTATTTGACACTGGTCAGGCTGCATCTGGAATACTGTGTCTAGTTTTGGACTCCCCACTACAGAAAGGATGTGGACAAATTAGAAAGAGTCCAGCAGAGGGCAACAAAAAAAATTATTAGAGGGCTGGGGCACATGACTTATGAGGAGAGACTGAAGGAACTAGGCTTATTTAGTCTACAGAAGAGAAGACTGAGGGGAGATTTGATAGCAACCTTCAACTACTTGAAGGAGTGCTCCAAAGAGGAGGAAGCTAGGCTGTTCTCGATGGTAACAGAGGATAGAATAGGAGCAATGGTTTCAAATTACAGCTGGGGAAAGGAAAGCCCAGTGTGCACGCAGAGTAATTTAGGTCAACTCAAGCCTGCTTAAGTCGACCTAACATGTAAGTGTAGATGCACCCATAGTGCTGCTAAATAATCAGGCAATCCAAAAATGTGACATGAGAGAGATCACAACTGGTGACTGTTAAGTCGGTGGAGATGTCAAGGAGTGGTGAGATATGGCTTATACATACTCCCATGTAAGCTCCCCCACCTGTCTTTATCCCCTCTGAGACAGAAGGTGGAAGAAGGCTCCCAAAATCATTAAACTGAAATCCAAATAGATTTTAAGATGGTTTATAGCCTTTGAACACGTCGTCATTCACAGGTTACCCATGACTATAGCACTTATGACATTACTGTGTGATAGAGGCATCATGAATTGCAAGTGCTGGACATGGCTTCTGGCTGAAGACTTGACTATTGTGTTCCTGGGCTAGACTTCTATTTTTCAATAGCTTTATTTCTGTACACTCTGCTTCTTAAGGTGCTATTGATTAGCTAAGTCACAGGGGAGTTTTCCTGGATTGCCAGAACCTTCTCAAGGGGCAATGGTTTAAGTTACAAGAGAATCAGGCCCAGTGTAAAGCATTTTATCTAAAACAGGTATGAAAAATGATCAGTGTCAGAGAGATGCTCAGTTGGAAACCAACAAAGTGTGATTCCTACTACTTCGTTCAACATTTCTTATATACTCAGGCCATCACTTAAGGCCAAGCGGAGGATAGCATCCACCCCTTGTTCCAGTAGAAGATAGAACTGGACAGACAAAGGATGCCCCCCATTTACATCAACTCCAAACACTTCTTCTACAGAAGGATAAGAGACATTGGTGCTGAATTCCCAAGCAATCAGCTTTTTGGTGGCTGCCTACTACTTCATTTAGAATTGGCTGCCATCGCAATGGTTTGACTATCTGCCGGGTGTGTTTCCCTCCGATAAAGCACCATGCAAAATAGCAAAGATTGCTGTGACATTAGGTGTTCTTTTTATTCTAGTGGAGCTCTGGTCCCACTCCTGCCCCTTCTCTTTTACGACATCACCAAAAGAGTGGAAATATCAGGCTATCACTCTTGCATATGCTGGAGATAAGTCATTCACAGTGCACCCTACGCCTCTTGCTGTGGATGTATTCAGAGCTCCTGGACTCACACGGGGGATCCTTATGATTCATGCAGTCTGACTTCCTCCAGAACAACCTATAGCATTTCACCCAGTGATTCCAACACTGAGGAGAATTACGTTCCATTTCTCTTCTGACTTGGCTATTTGAAATTCAAGCTGCTTTGGATGACCACCTAGATCACTTGCTGTGTTTCTCCCTGGCAGGAAGAGTGTAACTTTCGGAAGCAAAGCAATGCTCCAGTGAAGATACCATTTACAATTAATAAAAATAACTGCTTTAAATTGTCTTTTAGATAATGTACTCCAAGAAGTAATGGCATCCTCTAGTATTCCTGCAAGAAGCCAATACTAATCCAGCACAGACACTGTCAAAGTCATTGAACTTTAAAATTCAACAAAATAGCTCTGGAAACTGCTCGGCAGAGTTTGCCCAGCTGTAATTTCCCCTCTCAGGGCAGGTCTTCACTACCTGCCCTTTTTAGCGGCAGTCAAATGTAAATACACACATTACCTAAAATAACTTATGTATCTAAGTTCAGCTTCTCTACTTCCTGTGCACACACTGCGCTGGTTTGAGTGTTAACCAGTGTTACCCAGTTGCTGGATTTGTGTTGCAGGATTGACTTCTTGATCAGCTGAGTGGGTCTTCACAGACCTGATCAGTCAATCAGGAAGTTCGAACTGACAGCGGCAAATTTGTTGCCGTCAGTGAAGACCTGTCCTCAGCTGAAAGATAGCACCTCTCCAGCTGGACCAGGCTTGCTAGCACCTTGTTAAGACAATGAAATCAGTACTGAGCCCATGGGAAGAGTGGCATCTATTGAATCACCAGCTGCTCTTCTCTTAACTCCCATGTGCCCGTATTGTAGAGCTTCTGTGATCTAATGAAGTCACATTGACCAAAGTAAGATTATTATTAACAGCACTGGAAAACTATTGCCCCCACAGTTAACACATATTCATTTTAATGTGTATTTAATGGAAGATATGTTACAAATGTGTTCTCTCCCTACGCACGTATAACTCCCATTGACAGGAATAGCAGAACAAACTCCCTCCAACTCTTTCATTTATGAGCACAAACAGAAAGTGTTCTGGTTGGGGAAGTTTTTGGGTGCTCTTCTGTGTTGTACCTCTGACTCATTCCTTACTTTAGCAAGTAGCGATAGTCATTTTCCAAAGTGTTAATGTGAAAAAGCCTTTGGAAAATATAATGTTTCAAAGAGATGCCTTCTGCACAAAGTCATCACTAATTAGATGGTATGAGGGAGTCATCTGGCTCCCTGTAAACTATAGGTCATGCCAATATTTGAATCCTCTAAAGATATTAAAGCAGCTAGAATAGTTACAGGGGGAAATAATTATTATTTCATCTTTCACAGGAAAATCATGATTAAACTAACTCCCTTTAATGTTGTGCAGCTGTGTTAGAAGGACTGATATAAAAGCTCTCTGTCTAATGACACCTAGATAAGAGTGGCAGGGATTGGGAAGAGAGGGTTTTGATCTGTTTCATCCTGGACAATTCCAATAATCGCTTATTTGCATGACAGTGGTGTCTACACCCAACTAAGTTCTTGGCCCTATTGTGCTAGGTATGGTATATAAATATAGTGAGAGACAGTCCGTGCTCCAGCTAGACAAAATGTGGAAAAGCAAACATAGGCACAGTGAAGCAAAGCGACTTGCCTAAAGTTACACAGCAGGACAGTGACAGATCTCCTGAGTCCTAGTCAGGTGCCTTATCCGCTGCATCACATTGATGCCTGACGAAGAAATCAAGAATGAGTTCTGCTCTTTGCAGTTGGTTTTAGAAGCGGGAGAGAATTTTACTCCAGTTCAACACCTATAAGTGAAGTTCTCCTGAAGGATAGATACGTTGTGCTATTGACAAATTCCGAAGGGGTGGCCGTGTTAGTCTCGGTCAGCAAAACAAACAAAGAGTCCTGGGGCACTTTTTGTCAGTCTTTAAAAGTGCCATAGGACTCCTTGTTTGTTGTGCTATTGTTGCTGAGCATTTATGGTAGCTAATACTGTATGTGTTTCAAAGCTTGGTGTTTGTTTGCAGAGGAGAAGCTCTGCATTTGTTTATTTCATGACTTTTCCCCTTTGGAGCCTGAGGAATTTATGTTCTATAATGCTGCGTCACATCACTGTCATGTTTTGATTCATGTTCAGCACAGGATCCAATCTTCCCCCAAATTCTGGCCTGTTGGACTCCAGAGCTCTGGTTCAATCTACAATAGTCAGACGGATTCGCTGTGAAATTCAGTGCTGGGCTTAAACTTCCATAGCGTTTGTGGTGTTCTGGGGTCAGATGTTCTTTTCCTGTGGGGAGGAATAATGGGGGATGTAGCCAAATCATTCCATCAGTGGGGGAGTTTGCTTTCCTATACAATAGTTAGTAGTTTGACCTCCAAACACTGTGCATCCCCCAAGATTCATACAAAATAATTCATGAGAATCTTATGGACAGTTCTGGGATCCCTTGACCTCCCCAGTAGATTCTGGGTAGCACAACATCATTGAAGTCACAGGACATGGTCTTAATGCATCTTAAATGGGAATCTGTGCAACAGCTAACCCAAGCTGAATTTGCCATAGCTGTCTGAGAGAATCAGCTCTGGTGGCTTCCAAAACAACAAGTGTTCCCCCAGCCCAGCACATGCCCACCCTTACATCTTGAATCCCCAGGTAGAGCTCTCTCAGGTGATCTAAAGCAGCGAGGTATAACTGGGGAAACAGCTGATCTCTGTCTGTGGTTACCTCAAATGGATCACAACACCACACATGAACCCGTCATTCTGACCTGTTTCTAACAATGAGTGTGTGAGGTGTGACTTGCAGGGTTTAGTTAGGCACCCAGAATGCTATTTCCTCTCCAACCCATAGCCAACACAATTGCCCTAGAACTTCTCACACAGGAGTCAGATGCAATGAGATTTTTGGCACTTCCTGACCTGCAAGAACAGCAGCTCTCGCAATGTTATCTTGGCAGTAGCATGAATGTCCCATCCAGAACATCTCCTCACGGTATGGGGTGGCCCAAATCCTTTCCTTTTAGCTAAGGGATTCCACAGTCTGCTTCCCAGGCTGTGCTTCTCCCTGATCCTGTTAAATTGCCCTCTGCCAACTATACCCAATGTTTGGGAAGCTATGTTACCTCTGCCCTGTAACCTGGAGTGCTTTTCACTGCTTAGCTGTTGTAGCCCCAAACTGGTCACTCTTGGATGTGTTGGTGTAACTACAGCCTCCCAGTCAACAGTCTGGTAATACTGCAGGGTGATTCCAACGCTCTCCCAATCCTGGGATTTCCTTCAGAAAAGTATGTTTGGTACTGCCTAGCCCTGTCATGGACAGTCCAAATACATTAAATTCTTTATTCCTTTAGGGGAATGTAGTCACCGGTTTGTTCTCTCAAAAAGAGTTATCCAGACTTCTTTAATTTAAACACACTGGATTCATAAAACGATAAAACTAGTGTATTAAGTACAAAAAGGGAGTTTAAGTGAGTACAAGTAAAGAAAAAAACATTTACTAGTGCCAAACTTAACAAACCATATTAGATTTAAGCAAAATTTCTTACCACATGCTTCCAGCAAAATTACTGAGTCAACTCTTCACGTCCGGGACCCCCCCTACAGTCTCCACAGTCTGAATCCAAGGCTTTTTTTTTGTCTTCTCAGATGCAAAGAATGTGATAGGTGGGAAAAGGGCTCCCTTAGGGTGTCTGTCCTTTCTTTTTTATGATTTCAGTCCCCTGCTTGAAAAATATTTCCAGCTGAGACTCAAGAGACAAAGGCTATGTCTACACTTGAAAAGTTAAGTCGACTCTGTCAACTTAACTTTTCAAGCGTAGACGCAGCTTTGTGGCTCCCTGCTGAGAAGGGACCCATGGGTCCCTTCCCCAGGAAGCTGGGTTCTTGGCAAAGAGGGAGCCATGGCTCCTTTCTCTCCTGGACCTTCGGCTTCCTGGCAGAAGGGAGCTGCGGGTCGGAACCAGGGCTCCCTTCTTTCCAGGACCCCCACGTGGGTCAAAGGGAGAAAGGAGCAAAGGCTCCCTTCTCCCCGGACTCCCGTGGGTCTGGGCAAGAAGGAAGCTGTCAGTGCTCCAGCTGACAGGGGAACCTCCAAGGATCCCCTGTCCAGAAAGTGCTACTCCCTTCTCACCCGGACCCGCCCGGGGAGAAGAGAGCTGGGCTCCCTTCTGGCTGGAACCGCTCAGTCCCAGGGAGAAGGGAGCCCTGCGCTCCCTTCTGGCTGGGACTGCTCGAGTCCCGGGGAGAAGAGAGCCCCACGTTCCCTTCTGGCCGGGACCGCTTGGGTCCCAGGGAGAAGGGAGCCCTACAGCTTCCCTCTGCCTTTTTGCTGGGACCCGCGGTGGTCTCGAGTCAATAAGTCAACCTAGGGCATCCACACCGTCTTTAGGTTGACTTAACCATTCGACATAAGAGTTAAGTCGACCTAAAGACCGGTAGTTATTAAGTCGACTTAAGGAGCTGCTTAAGTCAACTTAATGACAGCCAGGTGTGGATGCGGCTTGGGCAGAGCTGTGGGGTTTGGAACATATATCAACGATGTCATATAGGAGGATTTTCATAACTTCAAATACATTCTCACCACAAATATTTTATCCAGATATGATTGATCAGTAAGTTATGAGTTTTCAAATGATACCTCAAAAGCATACCTTGTACAAAGGTCATTACAATAGTGTGTGGTGTATTAATAAAAGGGTGGATTCCGGCACACCCAGGTTGGTAACAAAGTCTTTCAAAAAAACCAGAATTCATAACAGTCTTTCTGCAGAGTTTGGAGGCCAGATTACACCACCACAGTGCTTTCTCCTCTGCTATCTCAAGGACTTCTGAAAGAACCTTCCTCCTTACTGCATCATCTCTGGCTCATGCTTCTAATTCACCCGAAGGCTCTCTCCAGAGCTCTCCCTCATCTATGGGTCACATGACCTTCATTTTCCCCACCTGGGGAGGAGTTTTGCTCATATCACACATGGGCTCAGAGGCATCTCTCCTTGACAAACTAGTCATCTTGTGGTGGTGTCTTTCCCATTTCTGGTCTCAACTGGGACTGAGAAGCACATAACATTCACTGAGCGTTTTCAGTATTGCAAAAACCTTGGATTTGCAGTATTGTCAGCCCTGAGCGTGCAAAATACATGAATAAGGCAGCAAAAAAAAAAGCATGAATCTGACTTTAAAATTCAGGGTTATTTTTTTAAAAATTAAAATAAAATTTAAATTATTTCACTATATTTTTATTTGGTTTCTGGGGGCTGAGCCTTTAGGATTATTGTTTTCCAACCTTAGACACAGAAACATTTTTTTGAAAAGACCTCTTTGGGAATTTTCCATCTTTATTTTCCCAACAGAAAATGGTTTGCACAAAACTGAAATATTTGGTGGGGAGAAATGTTAATTTTCTCGGTTATTTTTCTTTCTCTATAAAAAATTCTGGGTAGAAGTCAACTACTACAGGAGAAGTCCAAGAAAGAAAACAACAGAATGCCACTGGTCATCACCTACAACCTCCAGTCAGACTTCTACATCACATAATCAATTATCTACAATGTATTCTATACAACGATCCCTCCCTCTCTCAAGCCTTGGGAGACAGCCCCACCCCTTGCTTACAGACAGCCCCCCAGCCTCAAATAGATACTCACCAGCAACTACAGACCAAACAACAGAAACATTAAAGCAGGAACATATCCCCTCACCAGACCACATTGCCAACTTTGCCCACATATCTACACAAAAGACACCATCACAGGACCTAATCAAGCCATCTACTCCATTAAGGGTTCATTCACCTGCTCATCCACCAATGTGATTTATGCCATCATGTGCTGGAAGTGCCCCCCTGCCTTATATATTGGACAAACAGGACAGTCTCTGCACAAAAGAATAAATGGACACAAAGTTGACATCAGAAATCACAATGTTCAAAAACCAATAGGGCAGGGGTTGGCAAGCCCTGGCACGCATGCCAGAGCTGGCATGCGGCGCCGCTCAGCCTCCCTTGCTGGCCCCGTAAACTGCACGGCCAGCAGCTGTGGCACGCGGCTGAGGGTCCCTGCTGGCCCCACCCCATGCTGGACAGCAGGAGGGGAGGGGAGTGGCTTGTGTCACGTCACCCCGGCCCGCCCAGAGCTGCGCTACTGCCGGCAGGGCAGAGCCGGCCCCGGCCATAGCCGGCAAGAGGGCGGGTTGGCTCGGCCCAGTGGGAGGCACCGCTGCCAACAGGTAGCCTCCTGTCCCTGGCCCCGGCTACCACCGGCAGTGGTGGCTGCAGGTGGGCCGAACCGACTCGCTCTCTTGCTGGCCATGGCCAGGGCCGACTCAGCCGTGCCAGCAGCAGCACGGCTGTGGGTGGATGTGACTCGACCCGCTCCGCTCCGCTCCGCTCCGCTTCCGTCCTGCCATCTAGCAGGGGGCGGGGCCAATAAGGGCCATCAGCCCCGTGCCACCCCTGCAGACAGGAGCCGGCCTCGGGGCGGGGAACCAGAGGCCGCCTGCCGGCTGATGCCGGCCCAGGCCCTGGCTAGCAGCGCACCTGAAACCTGGCCCCACCCCCTTTTGGGCCCACCCCCGGCACCTGTTGGGGGTATGTGGCTGGCATAGAGGCTGGCAATGGTTGCCAACCCCTGCAATAGGGGAACACTTCAATTTCCCTGCTCACTCCATTGACTACTTGTTAATAGTGGTGCTCAAATGAATAACAAATCACAGCTTCAAGAGAAACTGCAGAACTGGAATGTATATGCAAATTCACCTTCGTTGCCTCAGGGCTAAACAGGGATTACGGATTTTATTCTCATTACAACAGGTGATTTGATCTCGCCTTCCTCTATATGCAGTTCTCCAGTGTTTGAATCCCAACACCTACTCTGATTTGCTCTTACAGTCTGACCTGATACCTGATCTGATCTTGTGTCATACATTTTCCTACATTTAATTTCCTCCCATTCTGTAAATTCCCCATCTTCAAAGCATCTGACAAAATGGGATTTTCTCCCACGAAAGCTCATGCAAGAAATAAATGTGTTAGTCTTTAAGGGTATGTCTACACTAGCAATTTAGGTTGACTTAAGGACCCTTAAATCAACCTAAATTACTCCGTCTACACCAGACTTTCATTAAGTTGACTTAAGAAATTCCTTAAGTCGACTTAATGAAAACTTAAATTGACCTAATAAGAACCGCCCATTAGGTCGACCTAAGCCTTAAGTCAACTCCTTAAGTCAACTTAAAGAAAATGTGGACGGGGAGTAACCCTTAAATTGACTTTATTAAGTCGACTTAAGGGTGGTTAGGTCGGCTGAACAAAGTAGACTAAGTTGACTTAACTTTTTCTAGTGTAGACATAACCTAAAAGTGCCACAGGACTCTTTGTTTGTTTGGCTGACCTAGACTAACACGGCTACCCCTTTGGAACTTGATTTAAGAGCCTATCTTATTTTCACAAGTGATTTAGGTGCTTATGAGCCTAAAACTTACCATCTGTCAATGGAATTCGTCGCCTAGAACCCACCTAAGCTGCGTACAGCAGCACCTAAATGGCTTTAAAGATCTGGGCCTTAATCACTGAGGTGTTATCACATACGCAGCAACCACTCGGGTGCAGCACAGATATTAGAATGGAATGAGGCACTGGAGGCCAGAACACAAGACTTCCTCTCCTGTGATGTTCTTCAAGTGCCCTGGTGTCTTTAACACTCCTGTGGATGGTTACTTGGAGAACTGTGTTAAATGAGCTCTACCTCACATCTCTGGCAGTGCCAGGGGTACTGCCCTGAAATGTGAGCCTAGAGCTCCCATGAGGGACTTACTCTCTGAATTTGTGGGCTGAAGGTCTGAGCAAATGACTAATTTAACTCTAGCTGGGTGAAAGTCATGGGTAGGGAAGCAAACTCACTCAGTTTACGAGCCCACAGTGCTCTTGGGCAGGGCAGGATAGATTTAAAATCCCCAGAGTCTGTCTCCAAATCACAAGGGCCAACAGTAATTCTGACTGCTCCAAAGCCATGGGGTCTGGAGGAATCCAGGAGATCTGCCTTGAATTCAACATCCTCGAATTATTTCTTAAAAGCCCTGGAAGCCTCTCTTTTCCCTCTGTTTTGAGAAGTGGCAGTTTTCCTCTGGGAAAACACAAGCATGTGTTTGGCCTCGCTGCCAACAGATCATGACTAAATCAGCTGCAGTCGTTGCTTTGGGCACTAGAGGGGGGAATGATGTTAGAGAGAGGCAGCAAGGAGCAATGGGAGGGTGTTACCAGCCTTACAGGAAAAAGAAGAGGAAGAAAGTGTCCTCAGCCTGCTATTATTGATGCCACTGGCTTTGAATTTTGCTTAAAAGCTTTCTGTTTTCGGATCCCATTACGGGTCTATACAGGCTATTAGTTAATTAAATTATGTCACTAGAGCCTCCGATAGCTTGACTGTTATTAGTCACTCACTGCCCACTCTCTCTGGGCCCTTTTCTTACCACCCCCTAAGCAAATTTGGAAAAAAAAATGAGAACCAAGGTGGCACAGTGAAGGAAGGAGATTAATATTTGCTGGGGCTGTGCCAAGCCTGCCTTCACGTGCCAAACGCATCAGATTGCTATTTTCAGACAACTACGGCCTGGACAGTGTTTGTAAATGGAGTCATCGGGACGCACCGACCCTTTTCAAAAACATTGACACCTAAATGCCTCAAAATGCCCCCTCACCCCACTGTGTCTCCGTAGACAAACTGGGTGCTTCCTAGAAATGGGCAGAACTCAAAACCCCACAGGGGCTGGTCCAGAACAGATGGTCCGGCCAGCAGCAGCTCATTTCCAGCCTGGTAGCCTCACAGTGATACAGAGGAAGTGCGTTAGGGAAGAGGAACTAAGCCAGAGCAAACAGTAGCGTCTTGCCAGACTTCCTCCCACTCATGTGAGAACGTCACTGGCTCTTGCTGGGAACCCAGCAGTATTAGGGATTGTGGAGCTCAGGGATTTTGTATATTCTCTGCTTAGGCTCTCCCCTGTTGCCCATCATGGAGCACCTCTAGTTTTTTCATGTGCCTTCAACCAAAGGAGAAGTATTCTCTTCCTGCCATTTTACAGGTGGGAAAACAAGGCACAGAAATCCTAAGGCCAGAGCTACACTACAGACCTATAACCGTATCGGTATGTCACTTGGGGTGAAAAATCCACACAGAGTGCTGAGTGATATAGTTAAACCAGCATAATTCCCCACATAGATAGCACTATGTTGGCCTGAGAACTTCTCTCGCTGACATAGCTCCACCTTTGCACATGAAGGCAAGCCTTTCGGGTACGTCTACAATGGAGGCTCTGTTCAGTCGACTTAGAGTCCACACTGAAAACTCCAGTCGACTGCCAGCGTCCACACTGGCAGGTGCTAGGTCAATGGAGGAGTGGTGCATTGTGGGTAGCTGTCCCACATTGCACTGGAGCCTGGAGGCCAAGTAGGCCGATTTAAGGGCACTCCCCATCTACACTGGCTTAAGTCAACTTAATAAGGTCGACTTAAGCGTTAAGTCGGCCTTCAGAGGTGGTGTTATTAAGTCGACCTAAGGAAGTGCTTAAGTCGACTTGATAAGCGCCCAGTGTGGATGTGGCAGTCTGTAGGTCAACTTAACCGTCCTTAAGTCAACCTAAGGCTCCAGCGTGGACGCACCCTTCATGCCCGCCCATGGTCACCCAGGGGGCCAGAAATGCCATCACGGCCTCCTGAATCCCAGCCAACTGCTTTTACCACACCCCATCCTGCCTGCTGAGCATGGGCCGTGTTTCAGAAAAATCATGGGGAAGGAGGCAAAGTTTCACAACATTCCCTCTTCCCCTCCCTCCTGAGGCCTCAGCTGCTTACGTGGTGACTTTGCAGGCTGGTCCCATCTTGAGGTGGGGCTGGGCAGGTGACAGTCCTGTTCTGTCTCAGGGAATAAGGGGAGGCAGTGGGCCATGAATGTGTTCAGCTCCAGCACAGGCCATTGTAGCCGCTTTCTCTGCAGCAGATGGAGAGAGAAGCTCATGATGTGGTAACTGGGCCTCAGGCCTGGCCCTCCTCCATACCAGCCCCCGCAGACCTGGGAGTGATTCTGCAATGCCAGCTGGCACAGAGCTATGAAAAGTCGGGGGCAACTCCTCTTCCATCCCCCTGTAACAAGTGGTGCCCCTGCAGATGTTACCTCCAAAGGCCTGTTCTTATGCATTTCTGAGCACCCTCGCCCTTAGAGGCTAGTGAAAGAAAGAGCACAGTGTACCTCTCAGAAGATGTGCTGCACCTCTCAGGATTGGGCCTCTGGATCATTGCTTCTAATCTTGCACAAGATAAAAATTACTTGAGACTTAGCTCCTGAGAGGTGCTGAGTACCAGCCACTCCCATTGATTTCCGGGGATCCCTCTTTATCGGCGAAGAGAGGGGAGAAAGTCTCACCCTGAGATGACAGCTCTTTCTGTAGCAGCGTTGTTTAATTTGCCCACTCGGAGTCACCTCCTTCAATAGCTAACAAGTATTGATGTTGTTTAAAGTCTACTTTGCCCTCTATACATGCATCAACAAAGAATCCCTGGGCTCATGAGCAAGCCACTTTCAACAGGTTTTCAAGGCTGAGTGGATTCCTATTACAGCCTGGAGAATAAGCCCTGCACACTTGTCTTATTTATTAGAGATGCAGAGGTAATAATCAGCTGACATTTATAGAGAATCTCTCAAAGTGTAATACAAATTAGACTGGAATACATCCATCCACCAAAGAAATGCTACTACCTCTGGGGTATAATGTGATCACTGTTTAATAGTGCCCAGCAATATTCCATGACAGGCTAGGATAGGAAATGGTAAGGGGACTGCTTCCAAATGGAGCCAAAATAGGCAGAATAGGATTATGGCCAGATGTTTGACTGTTGCTCGAGAGAAGAGAGTGGTTATGAAAGTAATGAACCCAATAGAAACACTTCTTGACCCCCTTTCACATGGGGGGCAAGGTCAAACCTGTCATAATCAAAATTTGGCTCATGCTTCCAAGGGTCAGAAAGTGACTAAGAAGGTACCCCCAAGTTTTTAATCAAGTTCTTCTCTGCCAGGGGTTTCATTTTATGGTTTTAAATAATACTCAAGCACAGAATATTATGTAAATCCAAAGTGCACAGAATGACTAACCCTCCACGCTAACTCCATCTCCATACAGTTTTAGTAGACAAGTTGTTTAGTAGCAAAGGTTGGGTTTTGCAAAAATTTCCATAATGTGAGATCTCAAGGTAGAAAGAGAAGCCTTATAAATATTCACCTTATTCTCTATAGGCAAAGATTTTACAAGGCTGGAAAGAATCTAATAAAAATGGGAAGCTTGAAGTTTTTATGTTTTTCTCCTGACAGAGAGCTGTTTCACTCTTCAATAGAAGGGAAACAGTAGAGTTGCTTAGCACAGCCATCAGCCAGATGATCTGGGTTGCAATTTAGCCAGTGGAGAAAGAGAACCCAAAGGCAATTAGGCAAAGGAAAGAAGCGAACCACTTCTGACAAGTGACAACGTGTTGTATTTGGACTGCTTCTTATCAGAACATACAACAGTTTAGGAATCTGGTGTGTTTTTTCTTTTTAAGAATATATTTTTAGCCCCCCTGACTACTTTTCTCCTCGGTGTCTTCATCGCAAGCTGCCGACAGCTACAGCACAGAACAACCCTGCACTTTCTCCAGCCATACCAAATGTTATTCAGGACATTGTCACCAAATATTTTGGGAGGGAGAAATGCTTTATTAGATAAATGACCAGTCGGTAGCTCATGGAACCTAATAACTCAACAGCAGCAGCACATGCCAGAGTATGTGCATGCAAGTGAGACAGAGGGAAGAAACATCAGGAGATTAAGAGGTAATTTATTTTTCTCAGAACAAAGGTGTTTTTTTTTTTTTTATCATCGTACTATTAGGAATATGTTAAGCAAATTGAATTATATAAATCCCAATAAGAGAGATGTGAATTTAAATGAAAACCTAGAGGAAGGAGTGAGAGGGCATTTGATGATGACAACAGGGACTCTGAATCACACGAAGAAAAAAACACTGTGCATTCCAGAGTTTGTGCTGCTTCGGTGTTAGATTTAAATAAGCCTGAAAACTCTGAGCAGAACTCATCAAGACTAATTAATCATCACCCTCCACCTTACACTCTCCAATTAAACCAATGCAAAGTGCCTCCAATGCCACCATTATGATTTAATAGCTTTGTACACTGACTTTGCCCTGGGGCAAATGGCCGCACGAGATGCAAGGCAGTGATGAATTGCACCCATTTTGTGCGTCTTGCAACAAACTAAATGGAAGCCAGGGGTCTGACTGAGCTCTTCCCTGCCATTTATTGATAAACCAGGGGAAAGACCACAGGAGCAGACTGTATTTGCATAGGCTCACCTACTTTATGTTGGTGGTCAACCTGCTTTGCCAAAAAGTGATCAGTTTTGGCTGGTTTTAGTTTAAAATGATACTAAGTTTGGATGCAGGAGTAATGGAAATGCTATACATATTATTAACACACCCTACTCAAGAGGACTTCAAGCCAGTGTGGCTGGCTATGTCTACACTACAGACTCTGTTAAGTCAACTTAACAAGGTCGACTTAAGTCGACTGACAGTGTAGATGCTCTTAACAGAGTCGACTTAGCTTAACAAGTGTAGACATAGCCAAAGATCATGCTGAATCTATCAAGCTCGACCAGAAAATATTTCCATAAACTGACTGTACTTCCCACATCCATTGCATATGTAGATTAGATGATGGGGATGGTACCAGAAGTGGCATTTGGCTATTGGGGGTGTAAGGCAAGTGGACGATTTTTGACGGTATAACAATAGTGGGCAATGGAGGCCCCCAAACAACTTAAGGATACTTTGAAAAGTTATGTGGTAAACAAGTAGTTATCTAGCTGTTAAATTGTAAATTGAAGGTAGTGGGAATCAACAATCCAGCAGATAGTCTACGGGACTAGGGGAGGGCATGATCACCTCTCTCTATGAGTGATGGGCTATAACAATAGCTCATTCCCAGGCCTAAATCGGACTTCACCGCAGAATCTTGGGAAGAGAGGCTTCAGACAACACATTCCCCTGCTGAAGCCCGCATTGCCTGGGGTCCCCGACTGCTGATGGGGTTGTAAGCCTGTCTATATTACTTTGTTTTTAACCCTGGGTATATCATTTTATCTGGGTATTAGTTAAGTAATCTGTTAGTTAATAAACCATGTTTTCCCCGCTATTTGCATCTCGGTGATTGTTGCTGCTGAATCCTCGGACCTTGTCCCCCTGGGGAGGGGAATGTTATATGCGGCCCTAGGCAAAGGCCCATTGTGGGGGCCCTATAGCCCACGAGGCCCCCAATAAGCCTGCAGAGTGCCCCCTCTGTGACCCTGACCCCACCCTTCTCATAATTGCTCCCTGCCCCCACCCCAGCCCCAGCTCCTCGGACACAGCCCCAGGTCCCTGGGCCACCTTCTCCTCCTGCTGAAGACTGAAGAAGATGCAGTTTTTGGGGTAGGCAAAGCAGGCAATGGGGGCCCTAGGCATGCTCCTGCTTCGCCTACCCCAAAAGCTGCCTCTGGATGGTAGTAAAAAAGTAGGCGGGGGGGGGGGGGGAGAAACTAAAAAAGCTGTGGATCAGCCTGACAAACTGCAGTGAAAATGCCCATATTTAAGTGACCAGCTCCGGGAACCTCCAGAAAAAGAAGCATGCTTTGTTTGTGAAATGAGTGTTCCATCAGAAGACAACCATTAAGCTTGTGCCCTTGGTGTTGATAGTTGAGTCTGTAAATGCGCACTTCAGGTCCAAGACTGGGATAATTTAGGGGGAGTGGTCCTGCTTTTTAGCAGGGGGTTGGACTAGATGACCTCGTGAGGTCCCTTCCAACCCTATTATTCTATGATTCTATGATTCTATGATTCTAAGACCAGTGTTTGCTTGCTAACCCAAGTGCACAGGCGTTAGTGGCCCAAAAGACCACGTATCATGCAATATGTTTGCTGTCTCTCTACAGCAAGTCGACACAGAGAAGATGTCCCATCAGATTGCCTTTGCTGAACTGAGCACGCATCTAGACTAAACAAGACTGAATGAAGACAATCTATAAACTAATAGACCTCACAAGGCTCTGTACAGCTAGACCAGAAAGCTGGAGGTGACTGAGGCTGGGAGCGTTCACAGCGCTGAACTAAAATTCTGTGTCCTTTCACACACTCCAGATCCCCAGCATATAAAGAAGGATGTGATGTATTCCTTGCCCTAAACCGGTATACGAGCATGGCCTTTCTGAAAAGCAAGGGTGGAAGACTGTGATGAAGCTTGTTCCAAAGTGGAAAAAATCATTCAAAGAGACATCTTTCAGATGAAACACTGTTCACTGGATCATTTGAGCCAGGAAGCCAAGCAAAATCCGTGCCTGAGTCACCACCAGCACTGATGTCCAACATTACAACTTAGTCAGAACCCGTTTCCATCCATCCAGCTACCCATAGTTTGGCACAACCGTTGCAGTACAATAGCAACAGCCATCGCCACGAAGGAATTGAAAGTCTGTACCACAACAAATTTCAAGAAATGCTTTTACCAATCTGAGTTGGTTTGACACTTCGTGCACTGATAAGAAAAAGTGAGCTAGCAGATACCCTCTTTAAATGTGGATTGTCCATCTCCTACAACAGAGTGTCAACCATCTCTACTAGCATAGCAAAAAGTGCAGGCCAGCACTTCAAGGCTGAGAATGTAGTTTGTTCTCTAAAGTTTTGTGATGGTCTTTTAGCTACTGCAACCATAGACAACATCGAGAATAATCACTTGTTCAATAGACATCCTGCAAGGGAGATTTCCCAGACCAGATTGCACCTCTCCTACTTGAAAAATGACTGCACCTTCTTCTCTAAGTTATACATAGCCTGCCCAACACATGGTGGCCACCTGGCAACCTGGATTCTTTCTTTCAGCATGGAAAGCAGATGGGGAAAACTATGCCTTGGCAAGAAATCTGACCTCATGACTTCTCTGGAGGGCTGTGTTCGACTGCAAGATACAGCTCTAGCAGTTGATGCCATATTTTTTGATGTAGATAGCTCTTAGGAACAAGGCGAAACCTGCTAACAACACATAGAATGATCATGCTATGAAAGTTTCTTTCCATACCTCAAGATACCGCTGCAGTCTTGCAGAAAGGTGGATATAGCGTGGGGTGTTTTACATTTCTCACAGTTTCAAGGTCCAGGCCAGAAGCAAGAGAGGAAAGAGAGTCAAGGACAGCACCACACCTTACATCCCCGTACCACTAACACAAGCAAGCATTTGTGTGGATGAATGAGAATAAAAATGAACTCTTCTGTTTCCTTGCAAAGTATATTACAAAGTTAGCAGTAGAAGACAACAGGCAATCACTACAAGTAATCAAGGTGTACACTACAGCCCTGCATGGAATAAGACCAGCCTTTCCCCACATGCAACCATGAGAAAGCAGGTTCCAGAATGGTGCTACATGCTACTGATGCATTCAGTCAAGGTCGGACATACAAAAGTTTGCATATGCACAGCTGACACAGATATGGTAATCCTGAGTGCTGTGTGCATGCAAAAGCTTCAGATCCCTAAACTGTGGCTTGGATTTGAACTAAGCAACACTTAAGATATGTACCTGCTAGTAACATAGTTGCTTCCTTTGGTACAAGGCAGTCAAAGCCTTTGCCAGTGTATTGTTGCTGGTTATGCCAGTGACTGCCTTTATTGGAAGTGTACAGAAGTCTGCATGGAACACCTGGTAGGAATTTGAAGAAGTTTGCTTCTTTGGATTTGTTCTGCTGGACTACAATCTACACATGATGGAACTACGTCTCTGCAGGAGCAGGGCCGGCCCTCAACATTTTGGCACCTGAAGTGGGGAGCCCCCTCACTTGGGCCAAAACTTTGAAAGGTCTTAATTCTGCCTTTTTCCTGTTCTACTCCTCTCATGGTACTGCTCTGCTACCTACCCCAATAAAGGAGAACTAACAACTTAAAATGCCTTGTTCAAAAATTTTAAGTAACTTTCAAACGCCTGAACAGCAAATGTAATTTTTCTTGTCTGCATAGTGAACACTGGCATTTTTATCTGTTTCGATAATTGAAGTGGTACTTTCCGGGCCTTCTTGATTGCAAAGATTTGAACTGCTTCCTGAAGGTCCTCAGTTTGGGCCAGCTCATGCTCTATTGAGATGGTTGCAAGGCCGACCAACCTCTCGTGTGTCATTGTGGAGCGTAGATGTGTTTTTATTAACTTCAGCTTGGAGAAGCTGTGTTCTCCACTGACAACTGTTACAGGAGGTGTTAGAAGAATGTGCAGAGCAACAAAAGCATTTGGAAAGAGGGTGGTCACCTATTTGTGCACCTATATTCCAGAACAGCCTTTGGAGTTGATCCTGCTGAAATGTATCTTGAAAGGGCTTTCAGTTCATCACCCAAATCACTCGCATCAATATTGGGCATGTCATCATGTGTCAACACTGTCTCTAGTGCCCTGCATTGCTCGTGTAGGTCTTCTTCATCTATAGTGAGTAGTTTTGGAATATCATACAGCATCCCAAATATACTGCTGTGTTCCTTGAGCTGCAGGAAACATTCTTCAATTGACTGTATTGAATTATCTAGCACCTGTTTAAAGAATTCAACTTTGAATTGTTGTTTGGGGTCTCTTATGGGATTATCCCATGCCTCATAATCAAAATGTCTTCTTCTTCGGTGATTCTTGTATTCTTGAATGGGTAGGAAAATAGCTACAGTGTGAAGTTCCTCTGCCAACTTCTGTGCACTCTTCAGAATGTTTTGAAATCCCTCATCTGATCATTCCATTACTCCAGATATATCAAGGTCAACACCTTGGAGTCTTTTGCTTACAACATTTATTTCAAACAGTGTGTCATGCCACATCACTAAGCCACACAGAAATTTGAAGTTATGTATGTTTCTGGTGATTCCATTTCCCTCTGCCACCATTCTCCCATGAACAGTTCCTCCATGATGGCAAATTCCAAAGGGGTAGCCGTGTTAGTCTATTGTAGAAAGACAACAGAGTCC
>ML685784.1:23112206-23161758 GCA_007922175.1 Pelusios castaneus
ACAAGGAGCAATGGTTTCAAATTACAGCTGGGGAGGTCAAGGTTGGATATTAGGAAAAACTTTCTCACGAGGAGGGTGGTGAAGCATTGGAATGGGCTATCTAGGGAGGTGGTAGAATCTTCATCTTTGGAGATTTTTAAGGCTCGGTTAGACAAAACTCTGGCTGGGATAATTTAGGGGGAGTGGTCCTGCTTTTTAGCAGGGGGTTGGACTAGATGACCTCGTGAGGTCCCTTCCAACCCTATTATTCTATGATTCTATGAATAAGGCAGCCCCGGAGAACATGGGGAAAGAGGGGTCTGATATGGGTACTAGTGAAGTACATCCCAGTGGGAATCCTCCTCAGTTTTCTTTTCTTTTTTTCCCTTTCCCTTTTTCAAATATGTGGCCCCAGGCAACCCAACTCTTTCCCCACAGAATTATTTTTGCTTATTATCTGACAGGCCATCATTCAGGTAACAAGCCAAAATAATTCTGTGGGGAAAGAGTTGGGTTACCTGGGACCTCATATCTGAGAAATGGAAAGGGAAAGGAAAGAAAACTGAGGCGGATTCCCACTGGGATGTACTTCACTAGTGCCCACAGTAGACACCTCTTTCCCCATGTTCTCCTCAACCCCCATCCCCATTCCCTAAGCTCCCTGCCCCCAAGCTCCCACCCCAGCCCTCCTAACCTCCCACTCCGCAGCTCCCCCATCTTCATTCCAGCCCATTCAGCCCCCCCAACCTCCTCCTCACCTTCCCAGGCCCCTCCGGCCCTAGCCCCCACTCCAGTCCCCCAACCTCCTCCATCTCTCCCCAGCCCAGTCCCCCCTCCAGCCATCCATAGTCCCCGCCACCATTACCCAGCCCCCACTAGCCCCTACCCAGTCTCCTTGTCCCCATGCCCCCTTCACCCTCCCCCTTACCTTGCCGCCGGACAGCAAAGGCCCAGGGCCAGCCTGATGCGGCAGAGCACAGCAGCTGGCAGCGTAGCCGACTCAGGCCATGCTGCTGGCCCCACATTCAGCTGTCGCCACCGCTGCCTCCTCAGGCTACCCAGATTAGGCCACTGTGGCCGCTGGATCCCCGGGCTACTGAGGCTGCCTGGATTGGGCCACCGCTGGCTGGTTCCCCGGACCAGCCGGATCGGGCCGCCAGCTTCAGGGTTGCCGCCGTTGCCAGAGCCGCCCGGATTGGGCAGTGGCTGTTGCGGCAACCCGATCCATCCGGCCCTGACGGCAGCAGCAACCCCAAAGCCAATGGCCTGATCCAGGCACCAGGATCTGCAGCAGAGTCTTCCCAGTTCCCGCCCTCCACAGCCCACATCGCTGGGCTGAGCAGGGCAGGAGATTTAAATGATCCTGGCTCCCGGCTGGCTTCGCGGAACCTTAAGGTTCTGCCTATGGAACCCTAGGGTTCTGCGGAACCCCGGTTGAAAAACACTGGCTTACACCCATATAGTCCTATTGACATCATTCAGGTTTTCCGCTGTAAATAAGGGCAGAATTTGGGCCAGATTCAGCCCTGACTTTAAATTTCACACTGATTCATGACCCATTTTTGTAATGCTGTTAATAAGGTAAGTTGACCCGCTTTTGTTCATTTAAAAGAAAGTGAGGAAAAAAACCCACAGCTCTCTCTTCCATACCACTCTACGGTGATTTAACAGCTTATGAAGGAGCGATCAGACCAACAGAGCACTGGATCCTCTGTTTTATCTGTAGTTGTAATTTCCCTATTTCTGCATCATATTAATGGTGTATACGGTAAATCTCAATGCACTTGGAACCAAAGTGAAGACATTTTGATAGATCAGTGAAAGGGCCAGGGACCACTTGATAATCTAATATGGATTATCATACAGTTATTAACAACAACCAAAATAAGTAGACATTTCTGCAGGCCTGTGCAGGCTTAGCGTGACTAAGCCAGGAGGGGAACCTTTTTCTCAACCTTATCTGTCTCTGCACTCGCCATTCTCCCCCCACAAATGAAGTTTCTGGTGGATGTTCTGGTACCTGTGCTGTAGGAGAAAAGCAAGAGATTCTCTGTGCATGCCCTCTGTGAGATGTTTGTCTGGGCTTCAAGACATGCGGATTCTGCACAAAGAGATATGACCAATAAGTTATCTGAGGAAACCTCTTGATTAGCTTTTGAAACTGCTAGCTCTACAACATTTTTTTTTGATAGGTTATTGTCTGCTAACAAGAACAAATGAGGGGGAGAGGTTTGTACTTTTCAGGGATCTCTTCTTGGACACAGTTTTGGGGTTCCCCAAGGGCAGCTGGAAGACCAGCCTATAGGAAAGCCCCTCTGTACTGCTGGTTGGGATGTTTTACTAACCTGTTACAGAGGTGTGTGAGTGCTCAAGTTTAAATAAAATATAACTTTAAGTGAGAGCACTCTTGAATTATACTGTTTTTACCAGTCCATCTCTTGGCTGGATGGCCATGCCTCCATTTGATTTATTTCTTGACTCCATCTTGCACAGAGTAAGGTTAGCACATTTTTGGGTTGGCAGTACCCTATGTGAGAATTGGAGGCCCCCAGTGAGAATGGTGGAGTTAAAAGAGATGGATGATACAAATAGTTTGTAGTTCGTCTATTTCAATAGGAGGTAAAAAACTGTGGGGTGGGGTCACTCCCTACAGGTTCCTGTGTTGCAGTGTGTGAATCAATTTATGGATAAATTTTGTTCCCGAGATTTAGAATTCAGGCTGAATGCCTGCTTGAGTGAGGAACTGTGTCCAAAGGAAAGGTAGCATCTGGAAAGGAAGAACAATTGAAAAAGATGTTAGGAAACAGCTTGATTGATTTTGTACCTTGCTATGGATACCTTACAATTACGTGGAAAGCAGTTTTGAGAAAAGTAAAGTAGGAAAGGAAGGATATTGCTGTGTGAGGTTCTTTCATCAGAAAAGGTGTTGCAGACTCGAAGAGCTTGAGTTCACTAAGAATGGTGTTAGCGTGGATCCCATGGAGGGGTCTAGTTGGGTTCCTTTATTTCCTGAGTACCAAAAGAGAGAGTAGGTGGGTGAGAGCTCTAAATTGTTGGTCAAGAATGTGGGCAACTGTTCGGCTCGGAACGGAGAAAAGATGCAGAACTGCCTGTAACCAAAGCACTTCCTACATTTATTTAACTGCTGAAAAGCGCAAGCACGGCGGCATGGATAACAAACAATCCCAATGCCTCTCATTCAGGATTTACCTGCCTTTTCAGGAGCCCCATCCCACGTCCGGACAGCAAGATCAGTTTAACGGGTGGTTCGTTCCTTCCCATAGTGGCTCGACCCTGTTTATAGAGTGCGCATCAATAACTTCACTTAGCAGAAGCTGTGAGCTCAGCACTTGGTGACCGGTCCCACATCCTGAGGCATCGGCTGCAACGGAGCACTCAGATCTGGCTGAGACCGACTGCCATTCGAGGCAGCCTAGCACACTTGCTTGGGTTCAAAATAAGGTCACCACAGCAACCTAGAGTCATTTGGACCAAATTGATAATAGCAGAAGACGTGAACCTTCTGTCTACATGGCAGAATGACCATCCCAGTGCAACCAAAGAGAAAGGAAAAAAAGAAAAAGCACCGGGGTAGGAGGTGAGGTAGGCGTAGTGGGACAAGCCTTTTGTCTGTGGAAAGGAACTGTTCTATGAGGAAGGCATAGAATCAGGCCCAGATAAGCAGACTGAACGCAACAGACGAGATTGAAAAAAACATGGTGGGAGGCCAGAGGGGCAGGATGTTGTGGCAGGATCAAGGGGCTGAGTAAATGCAGGGACCAGAGATTCAGATCACTGAGACAATACTTGGATCAAGTTGTCATTTTGGAAGATGAGTAAATGATTTAAGGAAAGAGAGTGAGAAGTTAACACTACAGAATTTGGAGGGAATTAAACAGATGAAATTTGTTATAAGTGTTATAAGAAGAGAATTCTTGCATTCTTTGTAGCTATTCTGAAGGAAAACAGGCCCTTTCCCAAAGGACTGGTCTATAAATAATCAAATGTAAATAACTGCAGCAGGTGGAGAGACAGTCTGACTGAAATCATTTGAATACGGATGATTTAGTTCAAATCACTAAAGGAACATGAGGCTTTTCCATTGGCACTTAACTGCCTCCAAATGTATGAAAGGGAATGTAATTTGTGTACAGATGTGTAAAAATAATTAGAGCCATGCAGGGATGTTAAGAAAAAGAGAATTGGTTTGTGTAAATCTATTGAATGATTATGTAAGGTTATAAGGACTAAATCAACCAACACTCTTGGCTTGTAAAACCTGGTTTTGTAGGTTTAAGATGAATTGGTTTTGTTAGCATTTAACCCTTTAGGTACTCTCATGCTTTATAAGGTCAATATAATTTAAAAACTAGAGTCATGGCTGTAGCAGAGGCAATAAGAACCAGGCGAGTGGAAAGAGAGTCTGGATTTGGTGACAAAATAGCACAAAGGAGCTGCAGATAATGTGCATACCTGGGCAGCAAAGCAAACAAACTATTTGAAACCAAAAAGCTCAAGGTTCAACCCTCCAGGAAAGAAAGATGTGAAAAAAGTTAGTCCTGGTACCGAAAGGGACAAATTAACCCTTAAAAGGTAGAAACCTGGCCCGCCTATAGAATAAAAACACTGGAAAAAATGGGGATAATTCCTCTGTTTTGCCTGAAATCAGGAAGGAGATTTGTAAAAGGAAGGGCATTTTAGGCAATAATATACTGCCAAAAAGGGTTAGGAAATTTTCTTTTTGTTTTTTGAAACTTTAGGAAAACTGACGCCAGCTGAAAAGCAACACCATGGATCCACTGTTGTGACAAAGATTGTGTTTGTGTTTTATGTTGCTTGACTTGTTGCTAACATTGCTGGGTATTGTTTTTAAAAAGGAGGATACTGCATTTGTCAGAAAAGAATAAATGAGTGTTGTGACTGTATTTACTAAAATAAACTCTCTCAGGCTATGTCTACACTTGGCCAAATAAGTCAACTTTAAGTCGACTTTGTTAAGTCGACTTAACATGTCTACACTCAAAAATTAAGTCGACTTAAAGGGGACCTTGCCAAATCGACTTAGAGCGTCCACACTGGATGCCTAAGTCGACTTCTAGGGGCTAGGTGGACCTGGGACAGGTCCACAGTGGCAGGGGGGGCACCCCTTGCCAAGTGCCAGGGGGCTCAGCATTTGCCCCATTGTACCTGGGTACAATGGGGGCTGAGCAGGACAGGGACACTGGCAGGGCATAGAAGCAGGATGGGCAGGGCTGTGTCCTGCCCTGTGGGGGGGGCATGCCAGGCTTTGCCTGTGCCAGCCACCCTGGCAGGGAGGGCAGTGGAGGAGCCCTGGGGCCCTTTAAGTCTACTTAAAGTCGACTTAGGGCTAATCCGTGTCTACACTGGCTAAGTCGACTTAATAAAATCAACTCAGCCAGTCAAGTCTACTTTAAATGAGGTTTTATAAAGTCGACTTTAATTTTCCTTATGTCGACTTAAGGAAAATGTAGTGTAGACGCAGATTAAATTGAGTTGACTTAAGCAAGCTTATGTCGACTTAATTTGTAAGTGTAGACGCACCCTCAGGTAGGAGAGAGAAATAAAGGACAATTTAGTTCAATGGATCTAGAAGAAGAGGGGTTCTGGGAATTGATGTCTTTAGAGAACTAAGAGTGCTGGTTGATTTTGCTAATAGGAGTCTGTGGAATATGGATCCTGACATACCCTGGGAGTCTGTGAGCTATCGAATAGCAGCCTTTTTGGCATCTGAAGAACTGGAATGACCTGCTTGGACTCCAAAAATCCGAGGCGATTGCAGAGAGACACCAGAAGGTGTGGGCTAAAACTAAAATAGAATGTGGTACAATGGATCCATAAATCCTAGTCACAGGCCATGAACCCCTGCCCCAGAAACAGTATTGATATCCAAAGAGACAGAAACAAGCCTCAAGGAAACAACTGATGGGCTTTAAGTCAAGGAGGCTTGTAGTGGATTTTTGTCCCCTTAATTGGGTGACCCCACTGATGACCTCATTGTGGTGAAATATCAGGTCTTCACTGTAGGAGGAGTCCAGTGGTTTTCAGTCCTAGATTTGGCCAATGGTTTCTTTGCTAGCCCTTTGCATCAGGACAGTTACTAGAAATTTACTTTCACCTTTCAGGAAATACAGCTCTATTTTGACAGGGAGACCATGGGCTAGAGAGTAATGCTCCTGTTATCTGCCATGCCCATATAGTCGAGATGGGAGACAATGTGATTTCTTATGTGGATGACATTTGGTTTGCACTCAGACCAGGGAAGAGAATCTGAAGGTACTGGACAGAGTGTTTCAAAAGATTCAGGAAACTGGGTTTCAGGTGAGCCCAAAGAAAGCCCAGCTGTGACACTACCAAGTAAATTATTTTGGAACGATTTTAGGTCACAAGAATTGTTCCCCTGACCAACAGAGAGTGGAGTTGAGATTTCAGAGAGGAATCTTCTGAGCAGGCAGCCCCGCTGCAGAACTGTTGCAGTAGGGAACAGGGTGAAACAGTGTTTGTGCTCGATATGGCAATTACAGAAAGATGGGATGAAAGCTATGCTGAATTCAAGCCCTGGAGCAGGGCTTTCCCCTGTGGCTTATGCCTCTAAGAATGCCTCTACCACTTGAAATGAAGTAAAGGGGAGATTTTTTCTCGCATTACAACAAATGATTTGACCTCCCCCTCCTCTATGTGCTGTTCCCCATTGTTTTGAATGCTAACACCTATTTTGATTTGCTGTTACAGCCTGAGCTGATGCTATGTCATACCTCCCCTGCATTTAATTTCCTCCCATTCTGTAACTTTCCCATCTTCAAAGCGTCTGATGAAGTGGGATTTTCTCCCACGAAAGCTCATGCGATTAATAAATCTGTTAGTCTTTAAAAGTGCCACAGGACTCTGTTGTCTTTCTATAATAGACTAACACGGCTACCCCTTTGGAATTTGACTAAAAATTCAAGAGTCTCCTCCTCAGGAATAATGGGAGGGAGAAGAAGGACTCAGGCCTGGATGGGTCTGAGTAAAAGTTAATAAATTAGCTTAAATGTTTTAGTGATACCTCCCATGATATAGGAAGGGAAAAGTTTGTTTTGCTTTGTGGTTTAGATTATTAAGTGTGTGAATGTTGGAAGATCTTGAGGACAATGCACTCCTGGAATTAGCCAGTTGTTACTTAATTGTGGTAAGCTCCAATGTGTTTATTTCTGGACTGACATTCCCAAGCAAACAGCACCGGGGGGGGGAGGGGGGGAGCCAGTTTATCTGAGGTAGAAACAATCCCTTTCTTCCCCAAACACTGGACAAGAAGGTCTGGGAGAGGGAAGGCTACAGAGAGTGACAGGAGTAGGGAAATAGGATGGCCCTTCGCTCTGCATTTTGGAAGCACTAATGCTCACGAAGTTTATAATAGGACGTAAGAGGGTCAGCTTGGAGGGTTTCCGGAGAGTACTAAGGCTAATATATCAGCCCCGGGCCCAGAAAGTCCCTTTTCCCCTGGTATCTGGGCAGAGGTTACTCCAGGTTAATTAACTCACCTGAAGCTGGTCAAAACCCCACCCGGGACTTGTTAAAAGCCTTCCCTCTAGAGAGAGGGTGTGGCAGGAGTTGTGAGAGGAGTTGTGTTTGAGCAGGCAAGATGCTTTCAAGAGTCAGGACAGGAGGGTTTAGATTAGAAGAAGGAGTGAACACTGGCAGGAGAGAGCCCTGCAGATACAAAGACTGAGGGAGGGAAAAATCCCTGCCTGACCAGGGCAAAGGACCTTTCCCAGGCCCAGAGCCTAAAAGAAGAACCCCTGCCAGAAGGGGAAGATTGAACTGGACGTTCAGTTTGGACCCTACTGCACCCAGTGGGATTGTCAGGTATCAAGAGCTTTCCCTGACAAGCAGGCCAGGAAGGATCCCTGCTGAAGCAGGGTATGAACATATGTCAAAGTGCACAGGGAAGTAACTCAGGGAAGCTAGCAACTTTCCTGAAGCCCCAATGCAAGTCTGTTACTCAGAGGGTCCCTGGTGTGGGGCCCAGAGTAGACCGTGGAGCTGGGCTCCCCACACCATGATGGGTCATTCACTGGAGGGGTGAGAGCCCCAGCGAAGAGTCAAGAGCCTGGAAGATCCAGAGACAGGACTGGAAGCCAGCAGGAAGCAGAGGCTGTATTACTCTCCCCCACCACTGGAGGATGAAAGAACACTAAGGGGTGAAGCGGTTCCTTGACCTACCCCTAGAAGGAAACACTGGATCCATCGAAGTATAGGCAGAGCTTTGTCACAAGGGATGAAGAATGTTTGGATAATAGCATGGTTAAAATGATAAAATAGTTATAACAGGCAGCCCAATATGAAGGGGAAATGGCTCCTCTAGGAACCCTATGGAATAAAAAAGTGGATTTTGAAACCACCTGTAACTAATTTGATCCAGGTATATTTGTTTTCAATTGCTGTGAAGAAGCAATTGGTAATTAACACTCCCCCCCGCCCCCAACATACTCCTTCAAAAAGACCATCATAGACCTGAGTCTAGTATACATTTTGGCATTAGGGCCCCTACGAGGTGGTTTGCCAGCCATTCTTTGAAATCTGGAAAAACTCAATAAATCTAAATGATGTCCGTAAATCTGGCAAGAGACAGGTCAGAAGGATCCTATGAGAAGCAATTGAAAGGAGGGCAGGAGTTCTTAACAGCATTAAAGAAAAAGTGCTAGTAAACAAGATAAATGCAATGGGTTGATAGGAATACACTACAGGTGCTGGTGGGGAAAAGAAACTGGGGTGAAAAACAGTAAAATTGGAAGCTTGTTTAAAGAAAAGTGGAATTGGATATGAAGGCAACAAAATGTCTTGCAAATACAGGCTGTGTGTTTAAAAACACTGAAGAAAAAAGTCACTATGGGTGTGTCTACATTTGTAAATTAAGTTGACTTAAGCCTGCTTAAGTCGACTTAATTTACTCTGCATCTACACTACAATGTCCTTAAGTCACCTTAAGCTGTTGCTTAAGGTGACTTAAGGAAATTTTAAGTCGACTTTATAAAACCTAGTTTAAAGTTGACTTTACTGTATAAAGGTGTAGACGCGGATTAGCCCTAAGTCGACTTTAAGTAGACTTAAAGGGCCTCCGGGGCTCCCCCACTGACCTCCGTGCCAGGGTGGCTGGCACAGCCAGAGCCTGGCGTGCCCACCCACAGGGCAGGACATAGCCCTGCCCACCCCTCTCCTATATCCTGTCCCTGTCCCTGTCCTGCTCAGCCCCCATTGTATCCTGGTACAATGGAGCAAATGCTGAGCCTCCTGGCACTTTGAAAGGTGTGCTCCTCCCACCAAGGACCACTCCCATGTCCACCTAGTCCCTAGAAGTCGACTTAGGCATCCAGCATGGATGCTCTGAGTCGATTTGGCAAGGTCTACTTTAAGTCGACCTAATTTTATCATGTGGACATGCTAAGTCGACTTAACAAAGTTGACAAAGTTGATTTTGTTAAGTCAACTTAGCAAAGTCAACTTATTTGGCCAAGTGTAGACATAGCCTATGTTATTAACCCATTTGTCAGTAATAACTGTGCTTGTGGCTTGTGTATATCAGTGCTCACTGCGTGTGTCTTAGAAACTGGTATCCTATGCTTCTTGTTAATCATGTGCATACAGTAGATCATGATCCTCAAGAGGATAAATGGTTTTGTCAATATTATCGCAATTAGGGGATGCGATTTTTGAATTTCAAGTGTCTGAACTTAAACATAATCAGTTAAAAGAGACATAAACTTTGTACTCTGTTGTAAAACCCATACCCTTTAAAATGAATGACCGTTTTACAGATGTTCCTTTTACCCCCTGATTTGCATATCCAGCTGCACTGCCAAACAGCAGGGTAGAGGATATTGTGCATCATAATGTCAATAATATTAAGCAGATATTTACAAAACTTGGCTGGGATCTAAAAGACCAGTGGTAGGACGCATTGTTGGGTTGGTTCCCCACTGTCACGGGAATCTTGAATTTGGCCTTGCCCCCCATTGTAGTGATTTTGGGGTTCCAAATAACAGTGGCTCTCTTTACCAGCTAATGGCATGCTGGAACTGGCACAAAATTCAGCAACTACAACTCCCCTAACAGATGAGCCAGTGGCTACTGCCATCCTCACTCCAACCCGAAAAGGAAACCTAGGAGACTTGTTACCCCTCCCTCAAATGGGAGTTAGATGGAGGTGACTGCTCATCAGTTGCTAGTATGGTGTACTGAGTTTGGAACCCCAAGAAGACCATTTGCTCAATCTCAGATGAAAACCTTGAGCTTTTGTTTGATTACATCTTTGGTATATAAAGAATAAATATGATGAAGGTTATGTAAAGGACCCCTTGCCTAAAAAGGTGGCCTTTAAGGAAAAGACTGTACAGGGAAAATTTGATAGACACATAAAAGGACCACAGACCACTTAATAGTATAATATTGATTATCATACTTTTTGCTAACAGCAACCAAAAATAGGTAGACATTTCTGCAGGCCCGTGCAGCCTGCATCACCAAGCCAGGAAGAGAGGGAATCTTTTTCTCATCCTTATCTGACTCTGCACACACCCCTGATGAAGTCTCCAGTGGACATGCTGGGATTTGTATTTTAGGAGAAAAGCAAGAAGCTTATCTATGAATGCCCTCTGGGAGATGTTTGTCAGGTATTTAAGAAATGCAGATTCCGCATGAATACATCTAACTAAGTTATCTCGGGAAACCGCTTGATTAGCTTTTGAAACTGCTTGCCTGACAAGATTTTTACTTGACATATTTATTGTCTGTTAACAAAGATAAATGGGGAGGAGAGGTTTGGACTCTTCAGAAATCTTTTCTTGGACACAGTTTTTGGGTCCACCAATGGCAGCTGGAAGACTAGCCAATTGGAAAGCCACTTCTGTACTGCTGAAAAACCACACCAAACTTCAGTAATTATTCAGGGATGGAGTGTTATACTAATGTGTTGTGGACCTATGTAAGTGCTTGAGACAACATAATGTTTAGATTTTAAGGGAGAGCACTCTGGTGTTTCTACTAGTCCATCTATCGGCCAGACAGTCGTGTCTCCATTTAACTTATTTCCTGACCTTACCTTGCACACAGTAAAGTTACCAAGAACATTGGGTTGACAGAATAGCAGCTAGCAAAGGCGTATCTTCGTTTCTTTTACCTGTGGTAGCTTCATAGGCATATCTTTTAAGAAGGAAAGCACCGCATTTGCATTTATAATCTCTCTCTTATAACACCCTTCATCTCAGAGTGAATCACAAACATTGTAATACACAGAAATCACCAAGAAAACGCAGCCACCTCTAGAGCAAAACATGACAATTCTTTATCAAAGCTCACTGAGACTACGGAAGAGTGTCAGACAGAAGTGTGTCTTGTTTAAACAACAGGAGCAATTTAGTCAGCGTAATGTATCTATACAAAATAGACACAAGGAAAGGTCTGAAAACTTTGGGGTTAATTCTAGTTTTGCAAAATGTGCCACATGAATTGTAATGACTACATGGTCAGGAACTCATCTGAAGAGCAGCTCCCTTCTTCTTAACAGTAGGCTGGAGAAAAGGTTCAAGTAATACTGCCCTAAAAGGAAGCGCATCGCTAAATGACCCATCAATACCATTTCCTTCGCATCTCTGGCTTCCTTAGATGTCTCCCGTCCACATAGAGAACAGTCCCAATGCTTTGTAGCTAGTGAAATCTTGATGAGACAGTATCACAACTGTCAGCTGTTAATAAAATTGGCTGACCTCCTTTTTCATTCTCCTTCCCCTTTGACTTCCATCTAAACCAACTGAAAGCTGGGATTTAATTAAATCTTTATGAATCACTGGGGGACGGGGGGAATGTGTTACATAATATGAGCCAAATCCTGCTTGCCATCTTCTCTGACTTCATTGGGTCTGCTTTCATAATTGTTTGGTCATATGACTTGATAATCGGTGTAAAATGAAATCTCCAAAAATCATAGAGTAATAGTATGCAGTTTTCCATGTTTCCTTATTATATCATTCCTTGCTGGCCAGGAAAGAGGAATACGCAAATAAAGGCTATGTCTACACTTGCACTTTTAAGTTGACTTTAACTAAGTCGACTTAGTTAAGTTGACTTAGTGTGTCTACACTTAAAATTAAAGTTGATTTAAAGGGGAACTTACAAAGTCGACCTAGAGCGTCCACACTGGGTGCTCTAGGTCGACTTTGCGGAGCTAGGGGGACCTTGGGCAGGTCCACTGTGGCGGCGGGGGAGCACCCCCTGTGTACAATGGGGCAGGGAGGGCATTGGTGTAGTCCTGGGGTAGCCCTAAGTCGATTTAGGGCTACCCCAGGTCTACACTGGCTTAATTCAACTTTAGAAAGTCGAATTAAGCCTTAGGTCGAGTAAAAAGCAGGTTTAATAAAGTCGACTTAATTTTCATTAAGTCGACTTTATTTTCCTTAAGTCGACTTAAGCAAGCTGCTTAAGTTGACTTAAGCAAAGTGTAGTGTAGACGCAGGGCACATTAAGTCGACTTAAGCCAGGCTTAAGTCGACTTAATTTACCAGTGTAGACGCAGCCAAAGTGACCATCTTATTTTGAGTAAGATAGCTATTTTACTGAGAGTTTCATCCTGAATATTCTCAAGATGCTTACCATCCCTACTTTTGTTTTTTCTAGCGTCATGCCTAGAGGCTCCAGTCAATGATCAAGGGCTGAGCCCTGTACAAAGAGGTAAAGCAGACAATCCCTGCACCAGACAGCTCACAGTTTAGGAATATCACAAGATACAACAGACAAACGAAAGGTGGGAGGGCAGAACAGCAATAAAATGGGCAGATTTTGCTAAAGTCACTAGTCATGGTGGTCTTAGATCACCACAAGTCTGATTCATTCCAGCTTGCTTCATTCGGCTTCCTAGTCTCTCAGAATTATTTTTGTGTATTATTTCTTTCACAGACATGCCCAGAGGTCTTGATATAAATTAGGTCAAAATTGTGTTAAATACTGTCTCTTACTATGTGTTTATACAGTGTCATAGCCTGACCCAGTAATCCATTCTGGATAGTCATCAGTCAATCGGTCAATCTGTTTCTTCACTTCTGCAGATGGGTACTGTAGTTTTAAGAATGCTTGATAGAGATCCTGAAGGTGTCTCTGTCTGTCTGTAAGATTGGAGCAAATGTGATATTATCTTAGGGCTTGATTGTAGAATTGACAGAGCCAGACGTGTACCCAGAAGTCAACTACTACTGGAGAAGTCCAAGGAAAAAAACAACAGAACGCCATTGGTCACCACCTACAACCCCCAAGTCAGACCTTTTCATCACATCGTCAAAGATCTACAGCCTGTTCTACAAGACGATCCCTCACTCTCTCAAGCCTTGGAAGACAGAGCTCTCCTTGCTTACAGACAACCCCCCAACCTTAAATGGATACTCACCAGCAACTACAGATCAAACAACAGAAACATTAAAGCAGGAATATATCCCTGCAACAGACCACGCTGCCAAATTTCCCCTCATATCTACACTAAAGACACCATCACAGGGCCTAATCAAGCCACCTACTCCATCAAGGGCTCGTTCACCTGCTCATCCACCAATGTGATTTATGCCATCATATGCCGGAAATGCCCTTATGCCTTATATATTGGACAAACAGGACAGTCTCTGCGCAAAAGAAAAAATGGACACAAATATGACATCAGAAATTGCAACACTCAAAAACCATTAGGGGAACTCTTCAGTCTCTCTGCTCACTTCATTGACAACTTGCTAATAGCTGTGCTGAAACAGATGAATAACAAATCACAGCTTCAAAGAGAAACTGCAGAACTTGAATTTATATGCAAATTCGAGTCAGTTGCCTTGGGGTTAAACAGTGACTATGGATTTTTCTCTCATTACAACAGGTGACTTGACCTCTATTTGCTGTTCCCCAGTGTTTGAGTCCTAGCATCTATTTTGATTTGCTGTTACAGCCTGACCTGATCCTATGACATACATTTCCTTGCATTTAATTTCTTCTCATTCTGTAAGTTTCCCATCTTCAAATCATCTGATGAAGTGGGATTTTCTCCCATGAACGCTCATGTGTTAAATAAATCTGTTAGTCTTTAAAAGTGCCACAGGACTCTGGTTGTTTTTCTGCAATAAACTAACACGCGGCTACCACTTTGGAATTTGAAAGTTACATATCTTTGCAAAATAACAAAAGTCTTGAGATGCCTCCTCCCATTGTCTGAGCTTATCCCTTCTGCAAGCCCATTTTATGTGTCGCAATAGGCATGCCTTGAACCAAGCGGTACACCTTTACAGGAAGATTTTCTGCCCCTTTTCCATATGCATGACCTGCAAAGTTCATCCTTTCCCCACTTTGGACTGCTGGGTAGACAGTTCATTGTTCCATGGGTTAGGATGATAGTTAAAAGAGAGGTGTGTCATTGGCTCCAGATTGTCATCTTGATGCCTTTTCATAGAATCATAGGGTTGGAAGGGACCTCACGAGGTCATCTAGTCCAACCCCCTGCTAAAAAGCAGGACCTCTCCCCCTAAATCATCCCAGCCAGGGTTTTGTCTAACCGAGCCTTAAAGATCTCCAAAGACGGAGAATCTACCACCTCCCTAGATAGCCCATTCCAATGCTTCACCACCCTCCTAGTGAAAAAGCTTTTCCTAATGTCCAACCTTGACCTCCCCAGCTGTAATTTGAAACCATTGCTCCTTGTTCTGTCCTCTGTTACCCTCGAGAACAGCCTAGCTCCCTCCTCTTTGGAGCAAGCCTTCAAGTAGTTGAAGGTTGCTATCAAATCTCCCCTCAGTCTTCTCTTCTGTAGACTATATAAGCCGAGTTCCTTCAGTTTCTCCTCATAAGTCATGTGCCCCAGTCCCCTAATCATTTTTGTTGCCCTCCGCTGGACTCTTTCTAATTTGTCCACATCCTTTCTGTAGTGGGGACCCCAAAACTGGACACAGTATTCCAGATGCGGCCTGACCAGTGTCGAATAGAGGGGAATTATCACATCCCTCGATCTGCTGGCAATACTCCTACTGATGCAGCCTAATATGCCATTGGCCTTTTTGGCAACAAGGGCACACTGCTGGCTCATATTCATCTTCCCGTCCACCATCTTTTCTGGGATAGTCCTTCAACATAGTGTTAAACTCTTTTCCTGGGATGGGTGGCTGTCTGGAATGCAGTTTAATAAGTTGTCTTGGATAAGCTTTAGACATATGTTCAGCATATAATATGAAAACAGAGTTCCTAAAACAAAATTGAGTTCACAGGTTGATCAGATATTTCACTCTGTCACACAGTACCTGCCCTGAAGAGCTTACGTTTCAGACAAACGTCAGGGGAAAAGATATATTTTCATCCCCATGTGAGGAACTAGTGCACAGAGAGTTAAGTGACTACCCAAGGTCACATGAAGTTCAGAGCCAAAAACAGGACTCCAGAATTTCAATCCATTTCCTTAACAACATGACTATGTCTTGTTCTGCGAAGCCCTGCCCCGAAGCCTTTCTTTAATGCTGTGAATGTAAGAGGGGACAAGAAGAAGTTGTCATACACATAATTATAGAAAATCATAGGGAAAAATAGAGGAAGGAAAAGTCTACCACAGCAACTGAGGAAAGATACTGGAGCAATCACTTTTATTCAGAAAGCAGAGGAATATTTATAAGTTTTGCATTCCTATGGCGTTGATATTTGATTGTCTGTCTGTCTGTGTCATCCTCAGAACTGCTGCTCCTGTCAGTTTCCTTCTTTCACTATTCCCTCCAAAAATGACCCTTTAACAAATAAATAAAAGTCATTTCCTAGTAAGTTTAATTGTAGCAGCAGAACAGCTTGATTTAAATCATTTGCCTGAATGGCTCTTGTAGTGGTAGAAAACTGTTCCAGTTATTTTCTCCCTAAAATAAACCAGAGATTACCATAATATGAATGTCTTACAAGAAGTGAGAAGCAATTTCTGTCTTCAGATGCCTGTGTTTGTCGCTTATCTCAGGTAATGGGTGTTGCACAGGCACATCTGAAGGCAATATTTAGCCTTAAATGTGTTTTTTCCTAAAAGCATATTTTTTAACACTGAAATAAACTGAAAGCAATACCTCAGAAGATGTATGCAAGTCTGATTTTTTTCTTACAGTCCATACTTTTCCAAACTTTGAAAAAGTCAGTGCGACAGTCAAAGTTTAAACACTACAGGGTGTCAAAAACAAAAAAACAGAGGGTCTTAACTCCAAAGAATAACCAATCGAATAAACTATTATTGTACTATAAAAACTGTATTGAAAAAAACAAACATGACTTAAGCATGCTTAAATCGACTTAATTTAATCTGTATCTACACTACAATTTCCTTCAGTTGACTTAAACTGCTGCTTAAGTCGACTTAAGAAAATTTTAAGTCGACTATTAAACCTGGTTTAAAGTCGACTTTACTGGCTAAGTCGACTTTATTAAGTCAACTGGGCCAGTGTGGACGCAGATTAGCCCTAAATCGACTTTAAGTTGATTTAAAGGGCCCCAGGGCTCCCTCACTGCCCTCCCTGCCAGGGTGGCTGGCATAGCCAGAGCCTGGCATGCCGACCCACAGGGCAGGACACAGTCCTGCCCACCCCGATCCTATGCTCTGCCAGTTTCCCTGTCCTGCTCAGCCCCCATTGTACCCAGGTACAATGAGGCAAATGCTGAGCCCCCTGGCACTTGGCAAGGGGTTCCCCCCTTCTACCATGGACCTGTCCCAGGTCCACCTAGCCCTAGAAGTCGACTTAGATGTCTAGTGTGGATGCTCTAAGTCGATTTGGCAAGGTCCCCTTGAAGTTGACTTAATTTTATAGTGTAGACATACTAAGTCAATTTATTTGGCCAAGTGTAGACTTAGCCATAGGGAGGTCGAAGGGGGAGAGGGAATCACCTTTTGTAATGAGAAAACCAGCCCATATCTGTATTCAGACCCAAGTTGATGGTGTCAAGAGATATGGGCTGGTTTTCTCATTACAAAAGTTCCAAAGGGGTAGCTGTGTTAATCTATTGCAGAAAAACAAACAGAGTTCTGTGGCACTTTTAAAGACTAACAGATTTATTTATCGCATGAGCTTTTGGGGGAGAAAATCCCACTACATCAGATGCTTTCAAGATGGGAAACTTACAAATTGGGAGGAAATTAAATGCAGGGCAGTTTATTTTCTCCCATGAAAGCTCATGCAATAAATAAATCTGTTAGTCTTTAAAACTGCCACAGGACTCTGTTGTTTTTCATTTCAAAAAGTGATCCCCCTCCATCACCCCACTTTCTTATCTATTGTTGCACACTGTTTGAATCAAAACAACTTGTTGTTTTGCTGAAATAATCTGCAGTGATCTTGTGATTTACTCTTCACTGCATTTTATTTTTTCCCTTCCATACTGTAAGTTTTCCATTTCTAATGTCTGATGAAATGGAATTCAGCCACAAAAGCTCATGCAATAAATAAAAATTTTGGTCTTTAAAAGTGCTACAGGACTCTCTGATTGGTTTGTTGAACTAGACTAACACCGCTACCTCTCTGGCTGCGTCTACACTGGTAAATTAAGTCGACTTAAGCTTGCTTAAGTCGACTTAATTTACCCTGCATCTACACTACAGTTTCCTTAAGTCGACTTAAGCAGCTTGCTTAAGTCGACTTAAGGAAAATAAAGTCGACTTAATGAAAATTAAGTCGACTTTATTAAACCTGCTTTCTAGTAGACCTAAGGCTTAAATCGACTCCCTAGAGTCGACTTAAGCCAGTGTAGCCATGGGGTAGCCCTAAGTTGATTTAGGGCTACCCCAGAGCTACACCAATGTCCTCCCTGCTGGGGGGGGGGCACAGGGTTAGCCTGGCATGCCCCCACACCTGGCAGGGCAGAACCCTTCCCACCCTGCCCCTATGCCCTGCCAGGGTCCCTGACCCTCTTTGCCCCATTGTACCTAGGTACAATAGGGCAAAGGCTGAGCCCCCTGACATTGGGCAAGGGGTGCCCCCCTGCCCCCATGGACCTGCCGTAGATCCCCCTAGCCCCACAAAGTCGACCTAGAGCATCCAGTGTGGATGGTCTAGGTCAACTTTTTAAGTTCCCCTTTAAGTCGACTTTATTTTTAAGTGTGTACACACTAAGTTGACTTAAATTCACAAGTGTAGACATAGCCTCTGAAACTTGTACTGAATAACGTACCGTTATAAAAGTTGGTAACATGCTGGACATGAAATAGCATTGTGTGGTGTATATACAGGCTGTATACAAAGAGTTTTATGAATGTGCTGGAAATATGTTCTCAAATATGTTTCAGAGGCAGCACGTAAATCCAATCCACCCTAGAGAAATGAATGTGGAATCTCCTGTTTGACTGGCTTAATTACAGGCAGAGGAGATTGAAAATACCATACATTTAAAGATAAGGTAAATAAAGCCATCGAGTAGCAATTTAGTGAAGACACTGTGGAACAGAGACCGCACTCCAGGAATCTTTCCTGGCTTTTGAAGCAGAGACAATGGACTTTGGTTAATATACAGAGAGCAAAAATACATTTTAGTTATCCTCATCACTTATGAGACAAAAGAGGACAGGGTTCTTGGAATCTGTGAATGGCGGATCCTTCAACTACCTGGTCTGAAGTCTCTGGGAACTGCCTATCAGTGAGAAATTAACTAAAACTAAGATTGTAATCTGTTAAGATTTATATATTAGAAGGTGTGTTTTGTTTTGTCTATAAGCAGGCCTGTCTCTTTTTTACTTAGTATCACTTGCATTTCTGTTCGTTATTAATAAAGTTATTCTTGTTTTATTACAGAACCATCTCAGTGTTGTGTATTAAAGAGCAGCGTGGGTCTTCAGCTAGCGTAACTGACTGTTGTGTGCAGTGTCTCTTTGGAGTCAGTGAACTTAAGAATTTGTGAGTTTCAGTAAGAGGAATTGGACACTTCAGAGAGACATCTCTGGGGAACTTGAGAACTGGGGTTCACTGCTGGTTTCTCTGCAAAGCAAGGCATAGATTGGTATCATCTTAAGGGTTTCGTGGTTGGGGAGTTGACACACAGTCTGGTCTCCAGCAAAGCTCTCACTTGCTGAGACAGAGGAGTAACACAGTGGCTTACAGTTCTGGATGACCTGAAGAGAATATCACAGTTGGTTTGACCCATTATAAAACCCAACTGTAGAAATGGAAAGGACCAATTAAAACATTTGATTCAACTCCCTGCCATTACCCTGCATTTCTCATCCATTCCAGGACAGAGATGGGGGTTCAGATATGGGGTTTGGTTCATGATCTACCCAAAGGTGTTTCTGTAGCATTTGCTGTTACTGGTTCAGATATTTTCATTTTAAGAAGCTCCCAGCCCCTGATTCCGAAATGAAGCCTCCCAATGCCATAGTCAGCTGCTATGGAGACAACCAAGGTCAGAAATTCAGCAAATAGTAATAGATAGTGTACCTAAAGGGTGGCTCTTGCTTTGTCAAACCTCCCCTTCTTGGTTTCTTCCAAAGAGGGGCTGTAGTGAGGGACCACCATCTGCCTCCTGGTGGGCAGAGCCTTGAAAACAACACCCACCCCATCAGAAGCAGAGGGTGGGAGAGGAAATGGAAGTTTAAAGAGTGGGCCTTCTAGCTCAATAGGGAGAGAGCTGCAGGAGGAGAAGGACATCTCTCACCCACTGTTGGAATCAAGCCTGGAGAGAGCCTTTGTGGCACTGAGGACTCACCCAAGTCAGCAGAGCTTCTCCAGACACCCAAGTCACGGAGGAGCCATGAGTCCATCACTGGCCGTGTATCCCAGGGAGACAGATGACAACCTCTGGACCTCCAAGGAGAGGGTAGGAAGTGGCCCAGGAACAGCCGACTGTAGTCCAGTTGTGTTGCTGCTAGAATACAAATCAACATATTGCAGCTGAATCCCCACTGACCCAGTGGTAGAACCCCCACCACCCTATACTGGGACGTGGTGGAGTATCCCCTGTGCTGCCAACCCCAACCCTTGGGGTAGCAGCCTCCCCATGCCTGCATTGGTGTAGCAGCCTCCAGAGCTAGGATGCTAGACAGCTTGATGCTATGTCACACCTGAGAGCCAGAGCGCCAAAGGGCTCTGCCTGTAATCCAGCCAGTCAGACACCTAGACGACTGGTGCTCTGCCCTGCTTGAGGGTCAGAGCCCTAGACTACTGATCCTCTGCCCTGCCAGAAGGCCAGAGATTTACATGCTGTTTTACAGCCTTGCCAGGAGGTCAGAGTCCCTTTATCAGCTTATTGTCCTACCCTGCCTAGAAGGCCAGGGCTTCAACGATAGCTAATTCCCTGTTTTGAACTTGCCTTCAAAGGTGTGACAGTGAGGGCTCACATGGCCTCCCTCAGAAACTGACAAGGAGAGACAGTCATGTGCTCCTACAAGGGCCCAAGGAAAAGCTCACGTGGACTAATGATCAACAACACATCCTTGCTGCAGCTAGGAAAGAAAAAGAAATTAAAGGAAAGGAGATCTGCTTCCTTCCAAATGCCCAAAGTATGCCTCATGCTGGGTGAAAATCCCTCTCTGAAAATGTTTTTCTCTTCCCTCCCTGACCCTATTCTTAGCATTCAGGAGAGCTGCCAATAGCCAAGGAGTATCCACATTTTGTGTTCTGACTTTGACCTTTATTTGCTAAAGTTTGAGCCATTACATTATTTGATTGGATTCAGGGGAGAGCGCTGCGGCATTGCATCATTATCTGAACATCATTGACCTCCAGGAAACTGCATTTCTGAAGTCTGGATGAATCTGGCTTTGGAATTTAGCATGTCAGAGGAGAGAGGGCCTGGTTGCTGAGAGGTGCTCAGACCATCAGTTTCAACAAGAGCTGCAGAGGCTGAGCACCTGCTCAGTATCAGGCCCTATGGAAAACGCTCAGGCTGACCGGTTTGTATGACGTATGCAGCCATTTGACTTGGTGCCTCCTGACCAGCTCTAGAGTTGGGAGAGGAGCTGAATCAGGCATCAGCAACGGTTGTATGAAAATGCAACCAAGAAATATGATAAGGAGTACAGCAGAGGGGTGGTGACAGTTTGTTAGTGCAGCCATTTTTCAAGCAGGTAGGAAACTTTTTTCAATGAGATTCACAAAAAGTGGCTATTTATCGATGTGTGAAAGAGATTTATTAGAACAGAAATATTCAATCCATAATGCCAAGGGGAAGACACCGCTACAGGCTCCCAAGCCAGCCAAGAACAGCTTGGTTTCCTTACGTTCACACATCAGAGCTGATGTTCAGGTGGGTAGATGAAGGTTTGAAATGGAAACAGTGGTCAGGGCAATCACACCAGTTCAGAGGTAGCATTTTCGACAGTGCCCTTCACTTTACTTTTGCTGAAAAAGTCTTCTTTAACGAAAGCAGCTTTGGGGAGTGGTGCCTGGGCTGCTCATTTAAACTTTGCTAATTTTGCGTTGGATCCCGCTCTTGCAATGACTCTTTAGGTCCAGGGCAACAGAGCAGCTGACCAGTCCTTCTCCTGGAAGAGTGATTTTTTGCTCATCTGGCTGCTCTGAATGGAGCATGGAATTGGGAGGAAGTATGTTTAATGTACTCAGCTTTTATTTTCTCATTTCTTCAGTGGGACAGTACTGTGGAAGTCCCAGTGGCAGAACAGCCACTTCCACCTAATCGGACTAAGGTCTTGACCATCACTTCCCATCCCGTTGTTCTTGCTGCAACCTGCCATGGAATCTGGGCTGCTGCAAATGGATTGTGATTGTGAGTTTCACAGCAGCCCAATTCCCACTCCTGATTAGAATGCACCCCACTGGCTGGGATTGATGGATGGTGAGGAAGCCTAGGGCATCAGCCACAAGAGCCTGAAGTGCAAATTCTGCTAAATGCGGTCACACTTTCTATTAAGGGCTCCGTTTATAAAGGGTTAAACCAGGGGTTCCCAACCCCTGGCCCATGGGCCAAAAGTAGCCTGCAGGGCTTTTTAAAATGGCCCATGCTTCCCTGCCACTGGCTGGGAGCCAGGATGCAGCCATGCCCAAAACCATGTGCGGGCAGATTTTGTTACCATCAGAACAACCAAGATAACAAAATCTGCCCGCACACGGTCTTGGGCACTAGAGGGCTGCTGCCAGCCACCCCCCACCCATTCCCAGCATGGAGCTGGGAGCCGGGCTGTGGCCACTCACATCCCCTCCGGGCTTGGGACTATTCATAGGCATCCAGTCCCCCCTTAAAAAAAAAAACCAAAAAAAATCCCCACCTTTTTATTTTAAAAAAATAAATAAATAAAAACTTTTTTGGCTTGAGGGCCCCAAATATAATTGTGACAACCCTGAAGGAGCACTAGTCCGTTTAATTAAATTTTAATTAAATAGACTGGTGGCCCTTCAGGGTTGTCAAAATTATATTTGAGGCCCTCAAGCCAAAAAGATTGGGAACTACTGGGTTAAACCATAAAACCATAACTAGCACATTATTTAATACAGTGGTTCCCTTTTCCTTTATTTTCAGAGGGGTAGCCATGTTAGTCTGTGTACAGCAAAAACAACGAGAGTTGTGCAAACTTGACACAATCAGACTGGGTCTGAATAGGGACTTAGAATGGTTAGCTCATTACAAAAAGTGATTGTTCTGTTCACACATTTATCAACTGATGTTAATAGGCCCCATCTGCTCTCTGAACTGACTTTGCTAACACTTGCCCTCCTCCATCCTGGCATGTGTATATATACCTCTCCTCTGTGATTTCCACTTCATGCATCTGACGAAGTGGGTTATAGCCCATGAGGGTTTATGCCGAAGAAAATCTGTTAATGTATAAAGTGCCACAGGTCTCTCGTTGTTTTTCCTTTTCCTTTATGTGAACCATTACATCGTCATTGAAAGCTTTTGTGGACCACCACGTAAGCAAGCCGTCTACAATGTTTTTAACATAGCCTCTGGCTGACAAGAATCAAACTTGTATATCAAGAGGTATTTAAAAGGCAGCTATTTCTAATAATTTATTATGCTCACTCACAAAGGCTGCGTCTACACTGGTAAATTAAGTCGACTTAAGCTTGGCTTAAGTCGACTTAATTTGCCCTGCGTCTAGACTACACTTTGCTTAAATCGACTTAAGCAGTTTGCTTAAGTCGACTTAAGCAAAATAAAGTCGACTAAATGAAAATTAAGTCAACTTTATTAAACCTAGATTTAAGTAGACTTAAGGCTTAATTCGACTTTTTTAAATCGAATTAAGCCAGTGTGTGATGCTGTCTGGATTTAGGGAAGCATTTATGATATTATTTTCAATGGATATCTCATAAATGCTATAATCCATAGGAACTATGTCATGTTTGGTAGCAATAGAAAGATAGTAATTTGCTGGGAATGATTATATAGTTTATGTCTAGGAATCCTATTTTGATTACAAGTTAGGAATTTGGTGTTATATCTATACTTTAACTTATGTTATTTTATTGAAATACCTGAGAGAGATGGGTGTGTCAAACCATTGTGTCCTTAATGTTTAGGAATGTGCCAGGGACTAAACTGATGAGCCGTTAAGGACATAAGGAATACAACCATTGTCCCTGGCACCATTGTCCCTGGCACATTCCTAACCATTAAGGACACAATGGTTCTACACACCCAGCCACCTCTCTCAGGTATTTCAATAAAATAACATAAGTTAGAGTATAGATATAACACCAAATTCCTAACTTCTAATCGAAATAGAATTCCTAGACATAAACTATATAATCATTCCCAGCAAATTACTACCTTTCTATTGCTACCAAATATGACATAGTTCCTATGGATTATAGCATTTATGAGATATCCATTGAAAATAATATCATAAATGCTTCCCTAAATCCAGACAGCATCACACACAAGGTTCTGCCCTGCCAGGGTCCCTGTCCCCCTTTGCCCCATTGCACACAAGGGGTGCCCCCCATGCCACTGTGGACCTGCCCAAGGTCCCCTAGCCCCACAAAATCGACCTAGAACATCTAGTGTGGACGCTGTAGGTCGACTTTATAAGTTCCCCTTTAAGTCGACTTTAATTTTAAGTGTAGACACACTAAGTCGACTTAACTAAGTCGATGTAAAGTCAACTTAGTTAAGTCGGCTTAGTTCAAGTCAACTTAAAAGTGCAAGTGTAGACACAGCCAAACATATTGCACTCATCACAGTATATTTACCTACAGCAGACCTACCAATAGGAAAAAGATAACCCTTACCTAATGAGAAGGCTGATGTTTCACAGGTGTCAAGAGAGTGTTATATTACACAAAGATGGTTGTGAAGCAAATTACACTGTGAAGAATAATGTAACATCGAATATAACACATAAGAGGCACACGTGATTATATTATCTTTTTTTCTCCCCGCACGGACCACCTGCAGTGCCCTCATGGACCACCAGTGGTCCACAGACCACAGGTTGGGAACCATTGATTTAATACATTGTTAACTCAATTGTTATAAAGTACAACAGGAAAGTAGATTGCATATAACCATGGCGTTAGCATCTCAGAGGAGAGAAGGCCTGGAGGGATGCTCAGTCGATTGGCTTCCCTAAGAGCTGAAGAGGCTGAGCACCTACTCAGGATCATGCCCCTTTCAAGAATGCAAAATGCGCAGGCTGAAATGACCATGAATCAGACATATACCAGCTTGTTTATTTTCCCCTGTGACAGCTATATAAGAACCTGGCATAACTGATGCAATTGAGTTTATAGCCAATATTTCTTGCCCTTCTGTTCTTGGCATGACAATTATTCGCTAATTACACACAGGTAAACTTCACAGTCCTGACACCGAGCATGAGATCTGTCCCTGCCTTTCCCTATGATTTTCTTCCTCCCCTGCCCTGCTTTGCACAGGACACACAGTTGGGGGTTCCCTGTATGGAAAAACATGTTCTTGGCATCATGCAGCCAATGAGGCACAGGTGTCCGCCAAACCATCAGATTTTCTGGAACTCAATTCCTCTGAGCAGCTGGTCAGAAAGGAAGTCCCCTGCATGGGCTGAAGGAAATGATGATGAGGTCATTATCATCGTGACTTATGGCACATACATATTTACAGTTTGTAATCACACAACAGTAGCAATCACACAGTTCTTCATGCACACCCAAAGAGCCAACTTTTGGAGTAAAAAAAAAAAGAGTCCTGTGGCACTTTTAAAGACTAACAGATTTATTTATCACATGAGCTTTCATGGGAGAAGATCCCACTTTGTCAGATGCTTTGAAGATGGGAAACTTACAGAATGGGAGGAAATTAAATGCATTATGCCATCATGTGCCAGAAATGCCCCTCAACCTGGTATATTGGACAAACAGGACAGTCTCTGCGCAAAACAATAAATGGACACAAATCTGACATCAGAAATTGCAACATTCAAAAACCAGTAGGGGAACATTTCAATCTCTCTGCTCACTCCATTGATGTTTTGCTAATAGGTGTGCTGAAACAGATGAATAACAAATCACAGCTTCAAAGACAAATTGCATAACTCGAATTTATATGCAAATTCAACTCAGTTGCCTTAGGGTTAAACAGAGACTATGGATTTTCTTCTCATTACAACAGGTGATTTGACCTCACCTTCCTCTATGTGCTGTTCAAATCCAAACACCTATTTTGTTTTGCTGTTACAGCCTGACCTGATCCTATGTCATGCACTTCCCTGCATTTAATTTCCTCCCATTCTGTAAGTTTCCCATCTTCAAAGCATCTGACGAAGTGGGATTTTCTCCCATGAAAGCTCATGTGATAAATAAATCTGTTAGTCTTTAAAAGTGCCACAGGACTCTGTTTGTTTTTCTGCAATAGACTAACACTGCTACCTCTTTGGAACTTTTGGAGTGAAAGAGATTTTATAGGGCCCATATCTCACTCACCTCAAAACTCCTATTGACCCACTGTAGTGTACCACTTGGGTAGGAACTTTGCATGGGTATACAAAGCAGGATTTGGCTACAGAAACTGAGGATCTGATTTCTCTATCAATCTATTTCCTCCATTCCCAACAGAGGGGGTGCATGGCACCTTTACATGGGTACCTAGCATCTGTGCAGACAGGTGCCACACAGCCCACTTGCTATTGGACCACACTGTCTTGTATTACTTTGCCTTAATCAGCCTGTGATATTTTACTTGCTTCTCTTTTCTCTATTTTTCTAAAAGATGAAGATAAATCAACAAAGATGAAGTCTGCATTGTCAGACCTTTTGTAGGCATGGTGGAATCAAGGTTTCCATAGGAAGCGTTTCTCTTTTATAATTAATTCTGTTTCACAAGAAGCTCATTTATGCTCAGTGGAGAGATGATTTGCTCAGACTGTCAAAAGGCTGAGAAGGACCTCTCTGGCTAGCAAAGCTATCAGTCCATTAAATGATTTCCTCATGATGCCATTTGTTTTCATCTAACAGCAGGTCCTGATCAATGGCCTCTTTGATGTTAGCTTCATGGTTTGCAAATTTACTCTTTTTTGGAGTCACACCTGCAGTTTACCTGGAGGAAGATAGCTCTGGCCACTATCCCAGCTGTCTGCCACCAACAATTAGGGCCAAGTTCGACCATCCATCCTCTACTGACTTCATTCTTACTTCAGAGTATCATTCAACCATAATGTAGCTTAGACATCAAAGAAGGCTTTGCTTTCTCTTTTTCATTGGCTTAAACAGCAGAAACAGACTAAGACCAGACATAACAGGCTATGTCTACACTTGAAAAGTTAAGTCGACTTTATGAAGTCGACTTAAGATAGACTTAAAGTGTACCTTATTAAGTCGACTTAACAGAAGTGGACTTAACTTTTCAAGTGTAAACGTGGCCCCTTTTTGACCTTATTAAGTCCACTTAACGTTTTAAGTCGACTTAGAAAGGTCCACCTAGGCACTACTCCATGTCTTCACTGGCTCAAGTCAACTTAATAAAGTCTATTTATGCGCTAGTTTGAATTAAAACAAGATGTTATTAATTCGAACTAACTATTCCTTAATTCGACTTAAGGAGCAGTCTAAGTCGACTTAAGGAAAGCCCAGTGTAGATGCGGAGTAAATTAAGTCGACTTAAGTCGACTTAATTTGTAAGTGTAGATGCACCCATAGAGACCTCGTATGTCTCAGCAGGGGGCAGTGGAGTCACAAGGAATGAGGACACATACTTGATTAGTAAGGAATGACGATATTTGGAAGAAGCTTTGGAGAGCTAGAGGACTCCTCTGATATCTAATTATGCAGGACTCAGTTTTGCCAAATTGCCTCAGTCATCTCCTGAACGAGCCTCTACAGAAGGCTAATCTGAGATGCACAGACTCTCCTGTAGTCACCAAAACAAGCTGTAAATGTACAGTGCCAATAAGGAGCTTCCCCAAGTGGCTCCCCAGTATGCTCTTCCGTCAAACAACAGGTCGCAGAACTGTGATGTTCCACTGGAGATAGATCTATTTAAGGTCCTTTTAGACTGGGGAAGAAAGGGAGCAGCTGGGGTCTCTTGACATTGATCGTAGTCATGATCCAATTCTATTGCATCCTACTGAGGATCCTGCTACTTATCCAGCAAAGACAATTATTGCAATATCAATTCAGCATTTTTCCAAGTACATAACGTTATAGACCACTTTATATGTTCAAAGCACAGCTGCCACTCTTCAGCTGCAGCAGTGAGAGCTCAGACACCAGGGGGCTCAAATCAGGCACCCAGCCAATGAGAAACACACAATTAGTGACCACCCGTGAACACCTGGTGTAAGTGATTAGCCTAGCATCACACACAAATGCTGTGGCCCAAGTGGGGTTAGAATCTAGTTCTCCAGGACAGCATTCACTTCCTTCAGCCATCAGACCATCATTTCTCATCCTTTGATTCCTTGCCTCCTTAACTACACCTCTTCCATCTTGTGAACGAAAGCAAGCAGGGGTCCTACAGTCAATGCTACCTTTCACTACACAGTCTTGATTCATCTCCAGAGCAGGAGCATCTTGGGCACTGAATGAGGCAGGGGTCCTGTGAAAAAGAATAGCATGTAATCATGTAATTAAAGACTATAACAAAATGCCTATGCACAAGGGGGTTGAATTAAGGTTCCATAGCTGAGTTCTCACTCCAGTCACTGGAGACTGGCTAGGTTGCTGTGAGGAGGTCCCACTGCTAGATCCCGTGGCTATGTCTACACTTGTAATTTTAAGTCGACTTAGCATGTCCACATTTAAAATTAAAGTCAACTTAAAGAGGAACTTACAAAGTCAACCTGGATACCTAGGTTGACTTCTAGAGGCGAGGGGGACCTAGGGAAGGTCCATGGTGGCAGGGGGGGCACCCCTTGTGTACAATGGGGCAAAGGGGGACAGGGACCCTGGCAGGGCATAGGGGCAGGGTGGGCAGGGTGTGATGCTGTCCGGATTTAGGGAACCATTTATTATATTCTTTTTTATTAATATCTCATAAATGCTATAATCCATAGGAGTATGTCATGTTTGATATCAATAGAAAGGTAGTAATTTGCTGGTAATGATTATATAGTTTATGTATAGGAATTGTATTTGTATTAGAAGTTAGGAATATGGTTGTTATATCTATACTTTAACTTGTGTGATTCTGTGGAAACACCCCAGACAGGATGTCTACAACCATTGTGTCCTTAATGGCTCATCAGGTTTCTCCCTGGGCCCATTGTACCTGGGAGCTTCCTTAACATTAAGGACACATTGATTGTACCCATGTTCATTTCCATGCCTCAGTTTCCTCACCACTCTAAAGTGTTCTTTGGACTAATGTCAGGGTCCTCTGGTGGGGTGTGTGTGTTCAGGGTCCTTCAGTGAGGCTTATGACATGACATCTGAACCAGGGGACTTCTCTCCCCAAAGGTCAGCTTGCTATCCCACAGTTCAACTGCTGCTCCCCATGCCCACTATGAAAGTGTGTACAGCTCTCTTCCTCTGCTGGCCAAAGCTTCCTGAGTTTTTCTGTAAGTCCCTCAAGTTTACATTTCCCACTACTGACACCCAGTTCCCTTGCTGTTCTCTGGGGGATTTTTCACTGCCCCAAACATCAGCCCCCTACAGACAAGCAGGATACAACTGCTTTTCCTGGCTTCAGCTAACCCCCAACTTCCAGCCATTAAGTTCTGATCTGATCTGGAAGGGATGTGACTCACCCCTTGTCAACAAAGATGAAATCCACAGACACGTAGAGCTTATTAATACAGCAGTTTTCATAGTAACAACTTCATGCTATGAATGAGAATCCATAAATTGTACAGAGAGATTCTCTGAGTAGTCACACCTCCAATACCCCAGCTCCTCGTCAAAACTATCTGACCTCCTTCACAACTTCCTTCCCTCATCACCCCCACATTCCAGTCCCAGGCTCCTACCCCAGCCAGTCCCAGACTTCCCCAGAATCCTCTTCCCTCAGGATCCTCATCTGATCTCAGTCTCCCCACCCCACCTGATGTCTCCCCACCTCACCCGCTGTCTCCCACTGTCTCCCTGCTTTCTTTCACTCCCTGCTGTCTTCATTGAGTATGTGCAAATTGAATTTTTTTCAAAGGCTTACAACATAGACATACCTGGACCAATTTTCACAGTGGCTATGTCTACACTTACTAAAGTTAGTTTGAATTAACTTAATTCGAACTAGCAAAATTTAGTTCGAACTAAGCAAGTGCCATTCATGGCACTTGCTTAGTTCGAATTAGCGAATTGCATTGAGTTCAATGGGCTGGTTAGTTTGAACTAAGCAATTAGTTCGAACTAACATGGCCACATTGGTTAATTCGAACTAACTAGTTCGAATTAACCCTTAGTTCGAATAGCATATTTGAATGTATTAGTTCGAATTAAGGAAGCCCTTAATTTGAACTAATGAAAGCCTAGTGTAGCCATGGCTTAAGTTAGTTGGAACTAAATTTCCTTAATTCGAACTGACTTTCCAGTATAGACATAGCTAGTGTGGCAAAAGGCAAATTCCAGACACAACAGGCACCCCTTGCTAAATTCAAGGTCCCTGATCTAAGAAAAGGGGGCATGAGAACTTCTAACAGAAAACGTTGCCAGAATTTAATGTGGGCAAAGCATTTTTTCCCTAGCCTCTTTTCTTGGGAATGGCTAAACCGTTATGGCTGATATAACTCCAGAAACAATCAGCTTGAGGCAGGCAGCTGGCCTGAAAAATTTCAGCCCAAATGATTAAAGTTTGGGAAAGGTATAAGCAGCTGAAAATAGAAGTTTATAATGGAAAAGTGTTGGACAACCTTATGATATACAGTGCCCCCAATCTTGCCTGCAAGGGTCTACCAACTGTGGAGCAAAATAATATTGATATAAAGATGTTTTTGCTGTACGCCTGCATTGTGTAAAAATATTTTAATTATGTTACCCTGATTCACTAAAAACTAATCAAAAGGAGGGTTCCTACACCCTCTGGCAGTGTAGCATGAAATTCAATTTGTGCTAATCTGCCCATACCAGGGCCACGTGCTAGTGTCTGGTGGCATATGCCATAATGACAGTTGTATTATGTTTTTACTGGTATTTTGGTGACACCCAAAGCACCAATCAGAATTACGACCCCTACTGCACTAGGGGTTGTACACATGTTCAAAGACAATCCCAACCCCAAAGGATATGCAGGCCATGGCTAAAACTTGCTGTTCCATTTTTACACCACCAGTGAGATCCAGCTTTTTCTGTCAGTCCACACAGCTCAAAATCTCACATATAGTTACATCACTTCATACCTGTCCTCTCCTTTCTGGTCTTGCCAGATGTCATCAGACCCCCTCAGTTCCTTACAAAATGCTGCTGCTAAAATTCATCTTTGTGGCTCATGACTCTGTCTTCATTCTCCTCCTTTTTACATTTATCTACCAGCTCTTTTCTTCTTCATCCCATCAAACAAACTAAAAGTCTTCACTCTTAAGACCCTCCAGAAAGTGTCATGTGCCTTCCAGAAATAGAGGAAGCACACCCCAAGCACTATCCCAGGGGAAATTCTAGTAGTTTTCTTCCCCAATGAGGTTTTCTCGCAGATATATTCTGTCTTATCTAGTCCACCATTTGCCATTTCTTTGCAATCTACTCATCATTGATATACGGCGCTACTTCACCTTTTCCTTTATTTCTGTCTTTCCTAAATAGCACATACCCTTCAATAACTGTACACCAGTCATGTCTACTATTCACCATAACAAACAAGGAGTCCCATGGCACTTTTAAAGACTAATACATTTATTTATCGCATGAGCTTTCATGGGAGAAAATCCCACTTTGTCGGATGCTTTGAAGATGTTTCTGTTTTCTGTATATCATCTGGTTTCACTTCCTCCACTAGTAGCTTCAGTTATTCCATTTTGTTACCTAAGCTCTTCGCATTGGTGTAACAAACATGTTAATTTTTGCTGTTTGGCTTTGCTCACATTCCTTACCTGTCATTATACTGCCAGTATCGCTTATTAGAATTGGTATCTACGCTACCCTTCCTCTTAATGTCCATTCTCTAACCATTGCTGTGTCCTCTCTTACTTCATTTTCCTTCCACTCAGTGTTAAAATCAAGCATGGAGATTATCCGGACATCTACCATCCATCTCCCCAGATCCCCAGTTTAAAGCTCTCTTAAGCAGTTGTGCTAACCACCATCCTAGAAGTCCATTTCCCACCCTATTCAGGTGAAGTCCATCTCAAGACAACAGTTCCAAAGAGGTACCGTGTTAGTCTATTGCAGAAAAACAGAGTCCTGGGCACTTTTAAAGACTAACAAATTTATGTATCGCATGAGCTTCCGTGGGAGAAAATCCCACTTCATCAGACGTTTTGAACAGTTCTCTGTCCATGAATGCCTCCCAGTGGCCATACATCCCAAAGCCCTCCTTATAGCACAACTACCTGGGCCATTTGTTGAGCATCATAATCTTGTCATGCCTTCATTGGCTTCCTCTAGGGATAAGACGAATCCCACATGAAGGTCACCTGGGCCTCGATTTCCTCAAGAGTCTGTCCCAGCCCAGCATAGTCTTCTTTGCTACATTAAAGCAAAAATCTGACTATATCATTTGTACCCACATGAAGAACCATCAGTGGACTCTAGAATCCTCTCCAGCCTCAGGTCCACAACCCTTAACTTAGCACCTGGTAGACATCACATCCTTCTCTTCTCTGGATCAGTTCTATTTGCAGGCCTGTCTGTTCTTCTCGGTAGGAAGTCCCCAGTCATATAGCCCTGCCTTTTCCCGGGGACGGTGCAATTCTCCAGTTTATCCACTGTCAGTTGAATTTCAGACTATCTACCCTATTGTTATGTCATGGTGAGTGCACCTAGTATTCACATAGGAGCTCTGATCCATTTTCGTTGGCATTCATAGACCCAGTCTGTAATATATGTCTCCATTAGGATTTAATGGGATGCCTTCAGAGATATTCAAAAACAAAATCTTTGTACAAATAAAACAATGACCATGAAAGATAATTTAACATTTTCCCAGCCCTTACATTCTTGAACCCTATTCCAGCAATTCTATAATAGGCCAAATAAATTGTACAGTGACATCAGCTGCTCCCATAGAGACCTACACATCACTTTGCTCTGCACATTATCTGAAATTATTCTCTTTATGAAATTCTGCAGCCCAACCAGGGCAAGGAGACCTATCAAGCATTACTGCAGCCTGTTGGGAGGCGCTGCAGTTAGTCATTCACAAAATGCAGAAGAAATAAAAACATGACAGATTCAATTATCATAAATAGATCATTAAATCCCCTGCAGTCACTATGTGAAATACAGTCTGTAAATAGAACACCTGCTGGAGAGAAAAAATACTCTCCTGAACTCTGCTCTGTATGTGGGAGAAGGGGAAATATATTCTCAAGTAATGCTGGGGGGTTATTAAGGCGTTGATAGTTATTTATTACTTGGGGTGGTGGGATAGTTAATAGTAAGGCTAATGCTAACAGCAGGGAAGTCCATCTGAGTCTATCACATTTCAGGCCTAACCATTAAGGGTATTACAGCAACCGCTGTGAGAAGGAAGGAATGAGGTGAGCGAAGGACATTTGTTACCAACTCAAAGGCCTAGACAAACGTTGGCTTCCTTTACTGGAGTCATTCCCTGCAGAGCCCCAGAGATATTTTCATTGAAGTGGATCGAGGCTGCTCTGTGACCACGTGTCCCTTGAAAGCAGGCAGACTGATAATGTGCCATACCCTCAAAGATAACAAAGGAAAAACATACCAGGAGGGAAGAGCACTCCCCAGGGAAGAGAGAAAGATGCAGCAAGCAATAAGCAGACCCCCAATGGCTGCCTTTGGGCTGCAATAGTTGCGCTCTGCCCAATTTAAGGAACCCATCTCCAGAAAGGCAAGCTGGGGAACCTAGTTCCTGTACGCCAGTGAACCTGCACTGGGGAGGGGTAGTAGTGGGCCAGTGGTCACCGAGGGAGGGGCGGGACGGTGCATAGTGCAGCACCACTATAACAGAGAGACAGAGTACTTAAAAATAGAACCATAGCCTGGGTCAATATAAAAATGTGGCTCCGCATCTGATCTGCATACACAGGAATCAGCCTGTATCCGACCTGTGATCTTCACTCTGTCTTTTCCATGTATCTGCAGCCACACTGTAACCACAGCAGCAACCAGAGCTGCCAATCAGCTATTTGGTGGCCACCCCTGCCAGGCAGTTGCCAAACACCTGATTGGTGGCCAGCCCTGAGGCCCCTGAGCAGCTGAGCGGTGGCCCCAGGGCTGGTCAGCCAATCAGCTGCCCTGCAGCCCCAGGGTTCACCAGCCAATTATCAATTGGACATTGTTCTGGGGTGGACACCTGATCCAGCCCTGACTCAGAAGTCACAGAGGTCCTGGGAAGTCATGGAATCTGTGCCTTCCATTACCAAATCATATCCTCAGCTATGAGCTGCAGGCAGCTACTTCACCTGTGAGATCCACATCTGATCCACGAGCTGCAAAAAATCGTTCATGGATATAAAGCAGATATTCGCAGACTGGCATCTAAGAAGGATTAGTCTTTCTAGCTGTACATGTAGAATAGGTAGGGGGAAGGACATGGGTGAATTATGCTATGGGCCAGAATTAGAGGCTTGAATCCAAACTCCTCTAAACTGCAAGTGATGGGAGATCATTTAGCATCGGAACCAACCCCGTGGTTATGGTTTCAGCTCTATAAGGCCTGTATCAGGACTGCCTCCCAGGATCTCTGTTGGGCCTAATATTTATTTTTAGGCCAAATCCTTTTCTTTTTCCACTGCTGAGTGCCTTGTTAATGGTGTTTTGAGTACCAGGAACTGCGATTGGAAACAGAACACTGCTTAGTTAATACAGGGGGACAGACACAATGTTGAAATGTGTTTCCTTCTGCTGAGCACAGTCTGGACACAAAGGTCATGATTGGAATCCTAGGGTGTGTCTACACTGGCAACTTAGGTCGACTTAAGGAGGAAGCTTAAGTCAATTTAATAACACCTCGTTTTAAGTTGACTTAAGCCTTGGGTCAACTCCTTAAGTCAACTTAAAGCCAGTGTGGACGGGAATAAGCGCCTAAATCGACCTTATTAAGTCGACATAAATCGTTAAATTGACTTAATAAGGTCGACAAGGAGTATGTCTACACTAGAAAAGTTAAGTCGACTTTGTTAAGTTGACTTAATAAGATTGACTTTAAGTTGACTTAAGGTCAACCTTATCAAGTCGACTTAACTTTTCTAGTGTAGACATAGCCCTAGATAGAACTGAATCTCTATATATGCATCACAGTTACTGTTTCGGGCTATGTCTACACTAGAAAAGTTAAGTCGACGTTGTTAAGTCCAACCAAGCAATGAATATTAAGGACTATGTGGTGAATATAATTATACCCACCTTTGTTTGTTTACAAGTTTAGTCAATGGTGCATAGGAGTTTAACTTTACAACATGTTATTTTTTGTAACAGCAATGCCTACAAATTACTGACCAAACATTTAGGAAGGGAGGGGAAGGAGGAAAAGGATAATAAGAACATTCCCTCCAAGGATCTTATGCAGGAGAGAAAAGATAGCATTCTTCTCAGTTACATTTTTTTGCTCAAAATGTGAGAGAGGAGGAAAAGAAAGAAAAAATAATCTATTTGAGATTAATATATATTAATAAGGAATTCCAATTACAGGAAAGGAAAGCCTGCCTGCACATGACACCATTAACATGACAACCTGTGGCTCAGGCAGAGGCCCAGGGCTCAGGCAGAGGCCTAGTGTCCAGCTCTTACTTTACTAACTTTACTCGCCTATATTCACTGAAATTAGAGAATTTCTTGCTTTGTGGCCATGATGGGGGAAATGGCAATAGCAGACAGCACAGTGGAGACAAGTATACTCATTAAAAGCACTTGGTGGCAGGGGCATACCCATGGGTGGGTCAGGGCCCACCCACTTGGAGATGAGGCCTGCCCACCTTAGCGCCCAGCAGAGGTGCAAACTTCATCTCCATGGCAGAGACGCTTCCGCTTGCAGGCCAGGGTTGCCGGCTGTTGGCTGGCCCCACAGCCATGGCAGTGAAGTTTGCACCACTGCCAGATGCTGCCGTGGCCGGGTCTTATTTTGCCTCTCCCCTTCCCTCTCTCTCCCACAGCTCCACTTGTTACCTAGCAATTGGAGCATCTCAGGCAGCTTCTGGTCACATGACCAGAAGCTGCCTTTGGCCGGGCCCACCCTGCAGATTCAGGGACTCAAGTCAGAAAACAGAGGCTGGCTACACCCCTGCTTGGGGAATACATGAAATATAGCTATTCACAGGCCAGGACACAAAGCAACACAGAACTATGAGGAATGTTGCTAAAATCTTCAGCCTGGAGCTCTGGCACTAACCCAGTTAACTGAGCTGGACTGGAGTAAGGGATTGTACATTTCACAGCTAGAAACATTTGCAGCCCACCCCACTGGAGCTATGCCACAGAAAATCAAATGAAGCAGATAAACACTGTTCAGCTATGCAGAAACACACAGTTGCTTCCCTGGAACCTGATGGGAGAACAGTAATTTTAAATCTCCTATTATAACAATCTAATTTTTCTCGCAAGAATGTCTAGGGGAGGGACTGGCTCAAGTGGCCCATAAAGGGAAAGGTCACCAATCCCACCAAGCTCCTTCCATTCTCTTCCTGAGAGAATCAATCACCCAAGTCATCTGGTCACATCCCCCTCTTTTTATTACAGTTACACTTAGGCTATGTTTACACTGCAGTTGAAGGTGTGGCCACATCTCAGCTAGGCATGTCTGTGCGCGCGGTAATGTAGTTAGTATGTCGAAAATAACAGTGAAGATGTGGCGGTCTGAGCTTCGGCAAAGTTTAGCAACATGACTATGTACCCAGAGACATAATATCTCAGCATCTGATAAAGACTTAATAAACCCTCACTATATCCCTGTTAGATAGGGAAGTATTTTTATCTCCACTTGATACCTGGGCAATCAAGACACAGAGGCTATGTCTACACTTGGAAATTTAGGTCGACTTTAGCTAAGTCGACTTAGTGAGTCTACACTTAATTTTTAAGTTGACTTTGGGGGGAACTTACAAAGTCGACCTAGAGCGTCCACACTGGATGCCTAGGTTGACTTCTAGGGGCTAGGGGGACCTACGGCAGGTCCATGGGGGCAGGGGACACCCCTTTCCCAGTGCCAGGGGGCTCAGCCTTTGCCCCATTGTACACAGGTACAATGGGGCAAAGGGGGACAGGGACCCGGGCAGGGCATAGGGGCAGGGTGGGCTGCCAGGATCCCCCTATGCCCCCCCCCTGGCAGGGAGGGCAGTGGTGCAGTCCTGGGGTAGCCCTAAGTCGACTTAGGGCTACCCCACATCTACACTGGCTTAGGTCGACTCTAGGAAGTCAACTTAAGCCTTAAATCGAACTAAATCTAGGTTTAATAAAGTCGACTTAATTTTCATTAAGTCGACTTTATTTTCCTTAAGACGACTCAAGCAAGTTGCTTAAGTCGACTTAAGGAAACTGTAGTGTAGACGCAGGGTAAATTAAGTCGACTTAAGCAAGCTTAAGTCGACTTAATTTACAAGTGTAGGCGCACCCAGAGAGACCAGGGCCCAGATTTTTGCAGGTATTCAGATGTCGCTGCACTCGACGTTTCAAATTAGGCACTTAAGAGCCTAATTTTTATTTTCAAAAGGGAGTTAGGCATTTAGGATCCTAAATCCCATTGACTGGCAATTGGATTTTGGCTCCGAAGTGCCTAAATCTCTTTTGAAAAATGAGATTTAGGCTCTTAACTCAGTTAGGCATGGCAACACTGAGTTCAGCAAAACCTAAATGCCTGCAAAAATCTGGGCATAACCGACTTGCCTAACGTCATATGGGAAGTCTGTGTTAGAGAAGGAACTGAGCTCATGTCTCCCAAATCCAGGAATAACACTTTAATCACTGTACAAGCCTCATTCTCCTTCCCTCTGTTTCCCATCTTGGATGACACAACTCTTAGTTTGAGGTGTCGGTAATTTTTTTTGTTAGTTCAAAATTTACTTTCTGTGAATGTTTTCAAATATTTGCTTAAAAATCACTGTTGGTGAATAAAGAAACCAGTAAACTCATTCACCAGCACATCTGCAAAAGCAAATCCACCAGAGGAAAGTGAATTCAGGTTATTGATGATAGGAAATGTTTTGAGTCCTGCTCCTCTAAGTCACTAGTAATATTAGCCTTCAAATGGTTTATGCATATGATCCTCTAAAGGATATAAAGCTCTCTCCTTGATCCTCATCCTATGCAGATAGGGGAGCTCCTAGAACATTTACAAGGCTGAAATCAGGGACTGTTGCTAATCATTTCCCTCTGATATATAGAAAACAGCTCCAATGTGTCTAAAGGGGTTAGAAGAATGGTGGGATAGTGAGACAGGATTACCTATAATGCCAGCAAATACATGGATTTTAAGATCAGTAGGGACCAATGTGATCAGGCAGTCTGAACTTCTGCGCAGTGCAGGCCACACAACCTCCCGCCCACTCCTGCAATAGACATCAGCCTATGATTGAGTCATTGAAAACCCCAAATCATGGTTTAAAGACTTCAAGGTACAGAGAAGCCACCAGCAAGTGATCTATGTCCCGTGCTACAGAGGACGGCGAAAACCCCCCAGGACCGCTACCAATCTGCCCTGGGAGAATCCCCTTCTGACCCTAAATGTGGTGATCAGCTAATCCCTGAGCATGAAGGCAAGACTCACTAGCCAGATACCTAAAAAAGCAACAACTCAGAACCCATCCCATCTAACATCCCATCATAAGCCATTGGCATATTTACCACTTGTAGTCAAAGATTTATTAATTGCCAAACTAAGCTATCTCATCATACCAGGGCTTTTTTTGAGCCGGTACACACCAGTACGGCATATTGGCACCTGTTTTTCCCTGGCCAGCTCCACTGCTCAGCTGGGGACTAGGGTCAGCAGGGGAAAGGAGCGGGTTTCCTTCCCCCTGCTGATCCTGGCCCCCAGGTGGGCAGCAGGGCCAGCAGGGGCCAGGACCGGCGGCCGCGGGCCAGAATCCAGTCCGCCAGCTGAGGTCAGGCTGCAGCTTTTTCAAATCTCCTTCATCTGAGCATGTTCAGATGCGTGGCCCAGGGCGGGAGCAGCCTGGTCAGGGCATGACTCTGGCCACCCCTGCAGCTCTGACCAGGTAAGGGGGAGGGAGCCAGGAGGGTTGGGGGGCGACGGGAGTCGGGGACCTCTGGGCGGGCGGGGAGGCAGCAGGGAGAGTCAAGAGGAGCAGGGAATGGGATGGGGGGTCCTGAGAGGAGTGGGGAAGGGGACAGGGGGGCCTGAGAGGGGCAGGGAACAGGTCTGGGGGGGCCAAGAGGAGCAGGAAAGGGGCCGAGACCGAGAGAAGGGGTCAGGGAATTGGAAGGTGGCGAGGGAATGGGGGGGCCAAGAGGACAGAGAGGGGGGTCAGTGGAGGCTGAGAGGAGTGGGCCCGGGGATCAGGGAACCAGTAGGCGGGAGCGGGCCAGGTGAGGCTAAGAGGAGTGGGGAGCCGGGGGGAAGGCAGGTTTGGAGAGGCCCCCGGGGGAAGGGGCAGCAGTGATGGAGGGTCCTGACATCCACCACCATCCTTCCTGCCAGTGTACCAGCACTTTTTTTTTTAAAGAAAAGAAGCACTGCATCATACCATCACCTCCATCCAGCTCAAGTTTTTTGCCCCAATGCTCCCCTTGGAAGGCTTTCCAGAACTTAACTCTTTTGATGGTTAGAAACCTACTTCTAATTTCAAGTTAAACTTCCTGATGACCAGTTTATTCCCATTTGTCCTTGTGTCCACACTGGCACTGAACTTAAATAATTCCTCTCCCTCCATGGTATTTACAGAAATGAGTCTGGTTTCCTTAGACTGGTAGAGGTCAAGGTTCCAAGAAGTATTATTCTGTATCTTTTAATTACATTTTTCTTTACAATATAATTGTGACATTCCCCTCCTGTGATCTGGACTAGATCCCTCTAGATCCCTCTAACAATTCACTGCTCCACCCATTCCCCTCTCTTCAGCTTCCAATGACAGATAGTCCCATCCACTAGATTAGACAAAGCCTCTCCAATCACCAGTGCCACCATTCATTCCCTTTCTTCCAATACATTTCCAGATAGTTCTGTATCTGCCTTAATATTTCCTAAGAGGCTTAACGAGCATCACAAGAACCTTGATGGTCTCAGAATTTCTCTTTTCACTTCTTAGAAAAGTTTACATTCCCAGATTGAAGTTAGACCTTCATGGTTCTAACCTTTAAAAAGAGACTTGAACACTTATGTTACATCCATTTAAGTGCTTCAGAGAGTCATAGAAATAGGGTAGATAGAAACACATATATGCACACATACACACACAGAATGTTGACTGTTTCCTGGTAAAAGATACCACATATTTTCCCAACTCTGGGCTCAGAAGATGGACCGATAGAAGAGAGGTAGAAAGCACCAGCAAAAAAATCAACTAATTCATCCCCTGCACTGTTCATGGGATGCATCTAATCAGCTCTGCTCTGTCCCCTTCTAGTGTTACTATTTACCACCTCTGACAAGTTCTTGTTTTCTGATCAAGCATTTTTTTTTAGAAATATTTCCTATGACGAACCATTTTAGTTTAGGGGTTTTACTCCATGCTCTAATGCACATATTTTCCTTAAGTTATCCTGCCCACTTGCTCGTGGTTAGTCTGGCCTGTTACCTTAAGATATTGAAAACCTTTCAATTCTCATTAACTTCAATAGCACCTGAGTTGTTTTCTGCACCTTGTAGGACTGCACCCTCAGAAGTGACGTTTCCTATCTAATGACTTTACAATCATCACTTCTCTGGGAAGTGCATAGGAAGGCCCCAACACAATATACGGTTCAAGCACACCTTTGACTTTAAGTAGGTTTTTAAGTACCATGGACTTAAATGGAACTTAAGCATGAACTTAAAGAGTAGCACATATTTAAGTGCTTTGCTGAAATGGGGTCTACACGCTTTTCATCTCTCACTAAGTCTAAGATTCCATAAGCCTTATGGCTATGTCTACACTTACAAATGCTAGTTCAAATTAGTTAATTTGAACTAACTTTAGTTAGTTCGAATTAAGTTAATTCGAACTAGCATGGCCCCACTGGAAATTTAATTCGAATTAGCCATGGCCAAGCAGGGCACTTGCTTAGTTTGAATTAGTAAATTGCATGAAGGTCAATCTGCTGATTAGTTTGAACTAAGCATTTAGTTCAAACTAATATGGCCACATTTGACTTAGTTTGAACTAACTATTTCGAATTAAGGGTTAGTTTGAACTAAGGAGTCAAATTTATTAGTTCGAATTAAGGAAGCCCTTATTTCGAACTAATGAAAGCCTAGTGTGGCCAAGGCTTAAATTAGTTCGAATTAAGCTTCCTTAATGCGAACTAACTTGCAAGTGTAGACATAGTCATTGTGTTTTTTAAATAATGAACACACTTCTTTCAGGCCCTGTCTTACTCAATTATCTGCCTCATATTTTTGGTATGTACCTACTAACAAACTGGGTCAATATTTTATTATTCTCCCTGATTTACTTTTAGTCCTAACACAGCTATAATGTCCCCGGAAGCCTAATTATCCTGTCCTACTTACAGATGACACCACAACAAAAAAGTGCTTCCTAAGTTTTACAGCAGGTATCATTTAATTTAAATGTCCTCCCCATACTATAAACCCTTATTTTCACCCTCACTTTTCTAAAGCAAACGATCAGTTCTTCTCCTCTTTCATATTTAACCATGCAATGGAATTCTTAATGGTGATTTACATTTTAATTAGAATTAGCAGAAATCTACAACAGTTCTTTAAAGTTAATCGGAAGCTTTCATGCCTGTCACGTCAGAGTGAGCAGCTGGGATAGAGGGAAGAACATTTTTGGAAGTGTTGAGTTATGAATGGTGAAGAGGTGTCCTCTAAAGAGTAAGATCTGACTGCAGCAGCAACAGATATGCTGTGAGCATCATGCAGAAAGAGAAGACTAGAGATGTGCCCTGAGTGCATGGTGTGGAGTGGCTAAGTTTCCAAATATTGATATAGGCCAGCCAGTGTTCTGTATGAAACAATTAGTGTAATCATTTATTATGTGTTTTACGGTAGCCCCTAGAAGTCTCAATAAAGGTCAGGGACTTATTTGTGCTAGACACTGTACAAACACAAAGTAAGAGACACTCCCTGCCCCCAAAAGCTTACAATCACAATAGACAAGACGTAGAAAAGGTGGAAGTAAGGCAGTACCATTATCCCCATACTGTAGATGAGGAAGTCTGGCTGAGGGAGACTGAGTCAACTGAGTATCAAATCTAGCATCTTCACCAGGGCCGTCCCTGGGGGGGGGGGGTGAACAGGGCGCAGCAGGGCAGTGCGGGGCCTGTGCGCGCTGCAGCCCCTCCTCCTACGGCCGCCCCGCTTTGGCCAATTGGCCCTGGGCCCCGCTCCCCCCACGAGACGGCCCTGATCATCACCACTAGAAGTTTCTTTCTCTTTTCCACCAGTTTATTCTGGCTGGTTTTACTCTCATTGCAACATAGATGTTTTCCCACAGTTTTGGGATGCACAATTTTTTTTTTCAGTGTGTGAAAGTTAAAACCAAACCACTACCCTCTCTCTCTCACACACACACACACCCAACAATCTGTGTGTGCAATATTTTGCTCATGGAGAGTAGTTTGCATTTCTCACTATACACCTTGTAGCTTAGGGAAATGAAAAACAGAGCACAGTATGAGATGGCTGAGTTCTGCTCCTACCTATTCCAGTGCCTCCTCCGACGGTCTTTGTGTATACAGTTTTAAGCCTCACAATCTCAATATCTCAAAGGAGTAAGTAAATGTTAGAGCTAGACAAAAAAATATTGATGGAACAGTTTCCTATCAGTTTTGTTTCAACATCCCTGAAACATTTCAATTTTTCACTTTGATGCAAATTATTCAGTAAACTCTACTTGAAGTTATGATTAGTTTCAGGTCAACTGCAACTGCATTTTTCAGCAAATAAACTAGCTGCCCAAAACATTTCTCCCAGCTCTATTGCTGGGTTCCAAATGCAAATGGGTTGGGTTTCAACACAGAAAGGTCTTGACAGTACCTGGCCCAGGCCTTCTAGCTCTTAAAGGCAGAGGTGGCCTTTGGCTATTGGGGGCCCTAGGCCAGGCCCCAGGGTCCAGCTTCTCCTCCTGCTGCCGACGGAGATAGACACTGGTTTGGGGATAGTGAAGCAGGAGATGGGGCCCCAGGCGTGTGCCTGCTTCGCCTACCCCAAAAGCCGCCTCTGCTTAAAGGCACAATTCCCAACCCCACAGCAGGATATAGCTGGCTGCCTGAGTGCCGGTAGAGGGGGAAAGCTGCCCACAGAGAGCCCTCTTCTTGCTTGGATAGGTTGAGAATGATTGGATCAGGCATGAAGGGAAATGAAGGCATGAAGGGAAATTGTGCTTGGGTGGGGAAAGCAAAACACAAAATAGCTCTTCAGGCATTTTCAGTAACAGGAAAGAGAACACAGACAAACTATGGCCATCTCATTTTCACTTAGTAGGAGTCTTTTCCCAAATGTCTCTGCTGAACAAGTAAATGGCTGTTAATGATTTGTGTGCACTAGACACTCGTAAGTAATTTAAACAAATCGGTACCTGCTATGGAGTGAACACATGCCAGCAAACTAAGCCCACAAGGCTGGCTTCATCTGTACTATGCAAATTCATTTCTGATTAATGTCTCCTCAGACTAGTAAATTATGGGACGTCAGCTCAGGAATCCAGTTGGGCTCCCTCATTCCCTTGTACTCATGCCTCAAGCTGTCCTTTAAAAACAACTGACAACTTTTCCTGCGGTGGCATTCAACTTTTCCTAGTCTAACCGGGGTGGATTAATCTTGTGACTGGTCCCACGATCAAGCTTTGATCTGCACAGAGGAACATGGGAATAGCTGAAGGAACTGACATAGCAGAAGAATTTGGGGCATTACACCTGGTATTCAAGTTCCTTGTTTTGTCTTTGAATGAGTGGTGTAATAGGGCAGGAGCAGTTAAATGCCTCACCTGTCCCTGTTAGCCTGGGCCTCAGGGGGTAACAGGCAGACAGCAGCTGTGTGGTGATTAAGCTGGGTCAGAGCCCTAACCTAATCAGGATGATATGGAAAACAGCTGAAGACCTGACCTAGGAAGGTATAAAGACCTGAACCAGAAGTCAGTATGGAAGGCATAACTACTAAGGCAGTAGAACTGTAGGTCTCTAGAGTATTTGGGGCCTAGACTGGGAACTTGCACACTGTAAATAAAGAGTATGAGATTTGCACAGTATGTAGTGTGGTGAGTCTTTGAGACTGTGGGAGAGTAGCAATGGGGAGGAGAACCTGGGGTAGCAGAGCCTGCCCCATAACAAGTGGGAAGAAACTAGGAGAGAAATCCTCTCCCTGTGACCAACTTTGAGGCAATAAGGAGGCATCAGAGATAAGGTGCTTTGGACTTTTCACATCTCTGGCCATCAGAGCTCAAGTTGGACAGCTGCAAGTGCTGGAGGAACTAACAAGGAGCGCTGCTCCTTTTGACCCACTGCTCACAAACAAGGAAGAATTAGTAGGGGAAGCAGAAGTGGGTGACAGTGATCATGAAAGGGCAAAGGTCAGAATCCTGACCAAAAAGAGAAGGGAGAGTAGCAGAATGCAGATTCAGAACATGGACTTCAGAAAAACCAACTTTGTCTCTCTAAAAGAACTGATGGCTATGATCCCCTAGCAGGCTAATATGAGGCAGAAAGGAGTACAGGATGACTGGCTGTTTTTTTGTTTTTTTTTTTAAAGAAACCTTACTGTAGGAAGACCATCCTGATTTTCAGAAAGAATAGCAAATATAGCAGGCAACCAGCTTGGTTTAACAGAAATCTTCAGTAAGGTTAAACACAAAAAGGAAGCTTACACGAAGGAGGAGCTTGGACAGATGACTAGGGAGGAATATACACATATTGCTTGAACATGCAGGGGTGAAATCAGGAAGGCCTAAACAAATTGAAGGACTAAGCCAAAAGAAATCTGATGAGGTTCAACAAGAATAAGTGCAGAGTCCTGGATTTAGGTCAGAAAAATCCCACACTCTGCTACAGACTAGGGGTTGGCTAACTACGCCATTGTTCTGCATAAGAGGACCTCAGAGTTACAAAGGATAAGAAGCTGCATATCAGTCAACAGTGGGCTCTTGTTGCCAAAAAGGCTAATGGCTATTGGGCTGCATTAGTAGGAGCAGATTGAGGGAAGTGATTATTCCCCTCTATTTGGCACAGGTGAGGCTATATCTTGATTATTTTGTACAGTTTGGGGTCCCCTACTACAGAAACCATAACTGCTTTCAAAACTGAGCTTGATAAATTTATAGAGGGGATGGTATGATTAGCCTATTTTGGAAATTGACTGATATTTGGCTATGTGTGGTGGATATACAAGTGGCCTAAGAGGGGAGAGTAGACGGGGTGGGTTCTGAGTTATTACAGAGAATTGTTTCTTGGATAACTGTCTGTTGAGACTTGCCCACGTTCTCAGGGTTTTAACTGATTGCCCTATTTGGAGTCAGGAAAGAATTTTCCCCCAGGGCTGATTGGCCTGAGCTCTAGGGGTTTTTCACCTTCCTCTGTAGCACAGGGCATGGCTCACCTACTGGTGAATTCTCTGTATCTTAAAGTCCTTAAATCATGATTTAAGGAGGTAAATAACTCTATCATAGGTTGGTGGCCTATAGCTGGAGTGGGTGGGTGAGGTCTTGAGGCCTGCATTTTGCAGGAGGTCAGACTAGATGATCGTACTGGTCCCTTCTGACCTTAAAGTCTATGAGTCTATGAAAGGATATGGATAAATTGGAGAGTCCAGCAGTGGGCAATGAAAATGATGAGGGGGCTGGAGCACATGACTTTTGAGGAGAGACTGAGGGAATTAGGCTTATTAAGTCCATAGAAGATAGGAGTGAGGAGGCATTTGACTACAGCCTTCAACTACCTGAAGAGGGGTTCCAATGAGGAGGGAGCTAAGCTGTTCTCAGTGGTAGTAGATGACAGAATGAGGAGCAATGGTATCAAGTTGCAGTAGAGGAGGTCTAGGTTGGATATTAGGAAAAAACTTTCTCCACAAGGAGGGTGGTGAAGCACTGAGATGGGTTATCTCAAGAGGTTTACTATCCTTAGAGATTAAGCTATAGCTTAAAGCCCTGGCTGGGATGGTTGGGGTTGGTCCTGCTTTAAAAAGAAGGTTGGACTAAATGACTTCCTGAGGTCCCTTCCAACCCTAAACTTCTATTAATCTGACTCCAATCTTCTATGATTTGACTGCATTTCAATAGGAACTACCTGTATCCTGCTATGGGGAGAACTAGCCCCACATGGGCAAGGCAGATACTCTTCCATGAGCATCTGCCACCAGACAATGTATGCAGCAGCCCTGGAACTGGCATCTGCCCTGGGAGAAAACTCACTGCTCCCTCACTTGGCCAGATGATGGCTGCTTTCAGGGTCTGATCTAAAGCCCATTAATATCAGTGGGATTCTTTCCACTGGCTCCCTTTCACTTTGGATCAGGTCCAGTTGGGAAGAGAGTAGAGGTTATATTTTCCAAAGGAGGAACATGGCCCCTAAAAGGGGGAGGCAACAAGGAGTATGTGTGGAGAGAATCTTTCAGATGGTTTTGAATGTCTTTTCGGTCAGGGCCAGAGCAAGCAACCCCACACTCTCAACAGCGAATTCTACAGAAACAGAATGAAAAGCTTTCACCACACGATACAATCCACTGCTTAATGATCTTTCCTGAGCGTCAGTGTTTCCTTACAAAAGAAAGCAGTGTTTTCACTTGCCATGGTATTTGCTATCGATTGTGCCCTTTCCTTTTTGTCCAATTTGGCATACATTTAAAATTGTTCATTCATGTGTCTCACAAGCTTGGATGTCGGCACAATATTGGGCACATTTTAAATTGCAGGCCTAAATGCATTTTCTATATTATGGTAATAGTTTCTAATATAGCAAATGGCAATGTTTAAATTATCTAGGCCTGCATTTCTCACCTGTGGGAAAGAGTAGAGTCATGCACTAGGCACCAGGGATGTGTTTTGTTAGAAGAAAACAGGAAGTCCCAGGGGTGGATTAGGTCAAACATTATCCTTCATTGCCTGCTCCTGCTCATTCCTTCTTGATGCCCTGAGTGAGCGAAAAAAGGGCGAATTGCAATCCTTATATGCTTGAAAATATATAAAAGTTAACATTCATAACTCCCAAAAGATCCTTTTTGGTTATATTAACACCCAAGCAATGAATATAAAGAACTATGTGGTGAATATAATTATATCAGCCTCTGTTGTTTACAGGTTTAGTCAATGGTGCTCAGACGTTTAACTTTACATGTGATTTTTTTGTTACAGCAATGCCTACAAATTACTGACCAAGCATTTAACAAGGGAGGGGAAAAGGATGAGAAGCACATTTCTTCCAAGGATCTTACACAGGAGAGGGAAGATGCATTCTTTTAGTTACGTTTCTTTTACAAGTTGTGAGAAGGGAACGGAGAAAAGAGAGAACACATTTTTACTAGAATTCCAATTACAGGGAAGCAAGACTTGCCTGCCCATGACCCCATTCCCATAACAACCAGTGGCTCAGGCAGAGGCCAAGAGTCCAGCTCTAACTTTACTCCTGCAAGTATAACTTGCAGTCTTTGCTCCAAATTTGATAAAAGTCAATCACTTGGCGCAAAAATTAATGAGAGAGATTTCTTAAAATTCAGAGGAGCACATCAACTTTTTTTACCTGAAATCAGTTCTAATGAGACATAAGGCAAGCATAGTTAAGTAACTCTAAGAAGCATCAAGGAGGCCTGAGAAGAAATTTTTTTTAGCTTCAGTTGAAATGCCCATCTTTTAACTCCTCAGAACATCTCACTAGCATGCACTCACAGACAGACACACAGTCATCATCAAGGTATGTTTATTGCCACTGGAATCCCTTGCAAAGGGAATATAAATGCTAGATATATACTGATGGTATTCTGAAACTCCAGGAACTATAAATCACAGATCCATTTGTTTTTTTCTAGCGCAGAAATCCTCAAGTCTCTATCTCTGGCTCGCTCTTCTTCTTCCTTCAAAGTTGGCCATCCTTCTATTGTCAATATCCAACATTATATACCCCTGGTCTCACTTCCTGATACTTCTACCCCCTGACTTAACTCAGTCAATCTGTTGCCACCTCAACTACTGAATGTGTCCAGGACTGAGGCCTGGTCTACACTTAAAATTTAGGTCAATATAGCTACATCACCATAGCTATGCTGACCCAAACCCCAGTGTAGATGCAGCTAGGTTGATAGAAAAATGCTTTCATTGACCCAGCTACCATCTCTTAGGGAAGTGGTGTTCTGAAAGAAATGCAGCTTCCCTTTTTATAGGTTGTATTTACACTAGGGGGGTTATGTCAGTATAGACACACTAGTATAGTCCCTATAGTGTAGACATGGCCTGAAGTCCTTCTGGGAAGGGGAAAAATAATTTTTTCTTTGCTACATATCTCTGTCTCCACTACCTGTTATGACCTGCAGGTTTTAAATGCAGGACCACTTAGTTTCTGGGGGATCTTAATGCTCCAACCTCCATCCAACAGCTTTCTGACATCAGCTAGAACCTTGAAGCCCAGCTCAGGTAGAAGGCTCTTCTTCTTGGGTTCCAAGTAATGAAACACCAAAGCTCCTGACTCATTTGTCTAAAGCAGTTTCTCACCCACAAAGTCTTTCCGCAGTGGTTGCTGGTTTTCAGTCAATGTAGGATCCATTCAGCCATGAATCACCTCCTTCTGCCAAGGATATTTCACAGAGAAATGAATAACAGGGTGCTATCCTTACACCCCTGTTATAGTCTAGTAACTCTCTGAAATGCATTCATGTTCTTTATTCTTCTGTGTGTGGCGCCATGTTGAATTCACATCCCCCCATCAGCCTGTATTTCCTGTTGACCTTTCATGGAAATGGCACTAGCTTTCTCTTGGCTTCACAGTGCTTAATTTATATCAGACACAGAGCAATAACTAGTTCCTTCTAGTTTGGAAGAACTCTCTTTCTCCCTTTGTTTGGTTACAGACATTAAAGCATAATACCAGTAGGTATAATCCTGGCTCTGACACTACCTTAGCTTGGAATGGCCAAAATTCTTCACTGATGCAACATGGTGTTGATCATGATGAAGTTACCTCTGTATAGAACTTGGCCTTTTGACTGGGAAAAGAAATGTTTAATTTAAATTCATAAAATTATTTCCACAAGATCTTCATGGGTTTTGTACAACTTTATTTTTTTTTTTAAAAAAGGCCCAAATGTAAATGTGGGGCCTACAGCTACCTCAGAGGTTGTCCGTTTTGCAAATAGTTAACTGAAAAACAAAAGAAATTCACTTATTTGAGCCTTCATAAACCATGCTTTTTGTTGTTGGGTAAGGCACACCTGGATTCACTCAGAGAAATGAAGATTGAGTGGTATTTTTGTGATAGGAGAATAATCAAACTAATAAACTCTTCACTGGTGACCCAAGTTGAAAATGAATGTTGGTCTGAAAAGAAATGCTAATGTACTAATCCAGAGCACCAACTTCCCACCCCTCTACATTTGGTTCTGATAAAACCTTACAGGACCCACAGACACTCTATACATTAATGATTTATCTATTGTCATACTATTGCCTCCACTTACCATGAATCAATTCCTATTGAATTCCACTTTTTTTTTTTTTTTTTAATTTCCACAAACTTGTCAAGCCTCACCTGTCTCATATTAACTAGGCATTGTTTCCACTGAGGTAAATGTATTTCAATCTATTCTTCAGTGTAATATCCAGCACTCTCTTATCCTCACCTTTGAGATAAAAACTGATGTGTTAGATTCTCTGGGCCAAATTCAACCCTGCCATAAGGAAAAATGATTTCACTGAATTCAATGGCTATGTCTACACTTCTTAATTTAAGTCGACTTAGCTAAGTCAACTTTAAGTCGACTTAGCATGTCTACACTTACATTTTAAATCGACTTTGGGGGGGTCCTACAAAGTAAACCTGGA
>ML685784.1:23161858-23259913 GCA_007922175.1 Pelusios castaneus
GCCAGGCTCTCCCTGTGCCACCTGGCAGGAAAGGCAGTGGGGGAGTCCTGGAGAGCCCTAAATTGACTTAGAGTCGACTTAGGGCTACTCGGGGTCTACACCGGCTTAAGTCGAATTTAGAAAGTCAACTTAAGCCAAAAGTCGACTTAAAAGTAGGTTTAACAAAGTCGACTTAATTTTCCTTAAGTCGACTTAAGCAGCTTGCTTAAGTCGACTTAAGGAAAGTGTAGTGTAGTGTAGACGCAGAGTAAATTAAGTCGACTTAAGCTTGCTTAAGTCGACTTAATTTACAAGTGTAGATGCACCCAATGGTTGTACACCAGGACACACTCACACACATATGTGTCACTGTCCCAAACAGTTTGCAAACTAAGATGACAAACAACACACATGAAGAATGGGAGAGAACATAATTAAAATATGTACCACTATTTAATGTATAGACTTCATTTTATATTAAATAAATGCAAATAAACTATACCCAAGCATGACTATTTGAGAGCTATGTCTGCATAATTTATTAATTGTGTATCAGATTCTGATCTCTCTATATGTACCTTTACTGAGCTGCAGACATCATTTTGAAGGTTCAACACTTTGTTTTCTCTGCTGTCTGTTTGTCTCCATGCTGGACTGAAATTCCAGAGGCATGAAGCAAAGGGATAACATAATAAGTGAAAGCTGAGCTTACTTAGTATAGCTAAGTTTTCCTGGGTCTTGATTTGACTGTACTACAGATATGTAAGAATGTAAACAATATGAAGATCCCATATTTATAAGTCAAATATTTTACTTTAAAATGTGGATAGAAAATATCTATATCGAGACCTTTAACAACATTGATGGAGTTGACCCAGGAACAAGCTGGAACAAAATATTTAATTTTTAAGATATATACAAATTTGATTTAAAAAAAATGTAAACAAAGCAACCATGTTGAAAAGATGGGAGAGGGATTTGTGGAAGAAGTAAATCTAGATGAGCAGGTCTCTATATGTAAAAGGGGAATATATTTTCACTTTGAGTAGGGCAAAGAATATTTTTTTATCTAAATTATTGCATAATTGGTATTTGACTCCAGTTAAGATCCATCCTTATTTTGCTACAAGTGAGGTGCTCAGCTGCAGGTGTTGTTAGGAAAAAGGAACATATTTGCACATCTGATGTTTATGTCCAGGAATTAGAATGTTTTGAGAAGAGAGTATTAGAGATAATCTTATGACAAAATGCCAGCTTCCTAGAGATTCCCTGATCTGCTTTCTTAGTGCTCCAGTAAAGAATGTACATTTTAATCAGGATGAAAATGTAATTTCTTTTTTATTGTTAGTAACTATACTTCATTTTCCACAATATTGAAAAAAAATTTAACTTCTCCTGTGGAATTGTGGTATTGTAAAGGCAAAGCTTTGTGTCCTTATAAAGGAAAAGCTTTCATACCAAGTATATATACAAAAGAATTAAAAAGAAGAAAAAAAAGAAAAAAAAAAGATATTTACCCTTTTAAGTGTACTCAGAGGAGGACTCTGAAGCAGCAAGAATCTTTATCCAGTTTCTTTGAATATTAACCTGACCATGAATATGTCATAAGCAATGTATGATTATAGTATATTAATGTTTTATTGTAACTTTGCCTTAACAACAGGTTGGGAGGGGAGGTTGTTTTTTTTTTAAAAAAAAAGGGGGAGTGGGGGCGGGGTCACTGACTTAAACTGTTCTTCCTTTGAAATAGACTAGCTCTACACATTAGACAAGTTCTCATTCTGGAGAACTGGTTTATCAGAGGAAATGTCACCTGACAACAGTCACCTGGTCAGAGTCTCTGGTCACCTTAGGAGGCTGATCGAGACGCTACCGGGTAGGGGTGGAACCATTATAAAAGAACTGGAGCTGATCTATTTGCAACCACCCAAAGCCATTGTTCACCACTTCAAGCTTACAGAACCCTGATGAGGCAGGAGGAATCCTACCTTGCTAAATGCAGATGGACCCCCTGTTCCTCATGGAATCCCAAGAGAATGATGATCTAGTGAGGGACGTTGCATTGTTATTTGCTAAATCAGCAATAAGCTCCTATGCTTTATCTGTACAAAGAGTCTGTACATGTTGTGGCACAACTATTATATGCCTCCTGAAAAGGGTAAAGTTGGTTCACTGGGGCTATGATTACACTAGAAAAATTAAGTCGACTTTGTTAATAAGCTCAAAGCATAGCCAGTTCCTGTTTTCTGGCCGGGCCCCTGAGTCTCCAAACTGGGCATGGCCAGTCATGTGACAAGAAGCTTCTTGATGATAGTCCAGTTGCCTAGCAACTGGAGCATCGGGAGAAGGAGGGAGGGGGAGAGGTAGAAGGCTGCAGCGACTGCCCGGGGCCAGAACTGCAGGCAGTGTGGGAGAAGAGCAGCCCACCCCTCATCCATATGCCCACAGCACCGCCACTCACAGCCGCCCCCTGCTGGCCGGTCTGCAGTCACGGTGGCTTAGCTTGCGCCGGTGCTGGGGTGGGCAGGCCTGCTGGCTAAGTGGGTGGGCCCAGGCATACCCATAGTTCCACCCCTGGTACAAAGGAGAAACTAATCACTTCCATGGCCATCATAATTTTGACTAAGACTAAGAGCTGAATGCTGATGTGGTTTATAAAAACTGCTGTGACCCTCCTGAATATCCTGATGTAAGAGACTTTTAAACATTGCACTGGTCACTTCCCTATCTTCTGGGCAAGTCAGCAGCCACAAGTGAGAATCAAAAACTGGGAGACTTTTTCACAAAAAACTCGCCATTGCCAGCTTCTGGCTCAGCTGCAGCCCATTCACATTTCTCAGACTGGAGGGTTTTTTCTGGTACATTCTGAATGACTTGAATGCTAAACACATTATTAATGTTCACTTTGATCAAGAGAAAGTCGTGAGTTTTCCTTTGGCTTTTCACTCCAGACACTGACCATCCCACTGTACAGACCTGTTTATTCCTATTAAACACAAAGCTAGTTCTACTTGGGGTACTGCTAACTCTTCTAGAAACACCTTGTAGTTACAAAGAATCCTACCAATTTGATTCATTCAATGAAACATGCAGACATTTCAGCTACCTCAAAAGAAGTTTTTGGCACATACATAAATCAGGGCTCTTCCCGTAAAATTGTGGTGTATGTCGCTTTATACATGTGACAATACCTGTTTACCTATGAAGAAGTGTTTGTAAACTAAAGACTTGCTGATGCTTCTTGAAAAACCTGTTGATTGAAACAGCTTTAACAATAACAATCATGCTGTCTACACAGTCACGTCTTTTTCCAGGTAAGACAAAGTCAGCCTTCTGTGTTGGCATAAACTGCGCTACCAGAATTTGCTCTCTGCACATCTTATATAAATCCAACAGAAAACATACCAAGCTCCTTCCTTTTGTTTTATGCACATCAGAGGAGGTTGGCTTGGAATTCTGTCAGCAGAAGCTATTTTATGGGGCAAAGGAAAGAAAAAGAAAGTGCTAAAAATAGTTCTGGTTATTTGGTTTCTCAAAAAGAAATTTTAAAAATGGAGTGATCATTGTAGTCCTACACCAATAAAAAAAAACACAAACTCACAATCTAGTCAGTGCAAAACAGCAAACATGGGAAGGTTCATCCACTTACTTAATCAAAATTATGTAGAAGCTACTTGGCTATGGATTTCTTAGTTGACATAGAAAAATGCATTATTTCATACCAATTTACTTGCTTTACCAGCTAATCAAGATCTTGGGTTATTTTACTATTGAATGAAGAACTGTGATTTCCCCATTACCACTCTCCCTCCCTTCCAGCTACATGAAAATAACATACAGTGTGGCTGCTAGTAACTCTAGTTGTATTCATGCATGCACATCAGGATTTGTCTTACAGAATCAGAGCACTGACTCAGTGATCCACCTAGTCTACTATCATGCTTGGTCAATAAGCATTGCTTCAGAGAAGAAAAAATACCTTCATGCTGCACCCAAACAACTTGTGGAATACTTTGACGAGACGAGTGGAAGAGAATTTTTACCATATAACCTGAAAAAGGATACATGGTTACTCTGTCATTGTTATCTTGAATGGCCAAAGCCGTGGCTATCAGCATGGAAATATCCGTCCACTCCCACAATATCCATTATTGGAGAATATGGAAAGTGGACTGCTTAAATAGGAGTCCACTCATCATAAATTCATATTAAACAATATACAATTAGGTCTTCATCTTTCCTCTGCCATTCAGGTCTTCCTCAGGTGGACTTATGTCCAGAGAACCAAATTAGCCCTAATTGAGACGTGTTCACTTGACCCTTAAGTGCTTAGTACTTTCCCAACCGTATGGGTTTTATAAAAATCACGTGGGAATGAACTGGTTTTTCAACATGTAACAAATTTGAGGTCAGATCTACAGTTCAAACCTTCTGTCACATACCCATCTTTAGGGTGTGGATTCAATATTTTTAAACTTTTTTAATAATCATTTTATCTACTCAAAAATGGTGACTGCATCACTCCTTTGTGCAATGATAGGAGGAGAGTGCGAAAGTAGTAAGACCAAAGGACTGGAGTTTAACTTGTGCATCTGCCACAGACTGGATATTCACAGCTAGACTTTCATCACTGTGCACATGACTAATGAGGCCATGCACAGCCTCAATGACTGCCCTCTTTGTGTTGCATGTTTGAATAGTGTTGCGCACAATGTACCGTGGCCCATGACGAAGGACCCTGAGCATAAAGGTAATGCAAAAAATAATAGTTGTGCAATGATCAGTTAACATCCATAAGTTCTTTCGTACATGCAGTTGCTTGGTTATGCAGACATCTGTGACAGCAAATCAGGTACACAAGATGTACAGTCACTATTAAGAAATTCTGGCTCACTTTCTCCGGGCTTCCATTAACCCACCAGTATATATCTCTAACACTGGATGTATTATACCAATAGTACCCCCAATCTCACAAAAGGTGGATATGAGATTGAATTAATGACCATAAAGTATTTTGACTTTCTTTGATGATGGCAACTATTTTATTTGTTCCACAGAATGGGTTTGAGTCTCCTTTTCCATTGGTGAGGAACAGGAGTAGCTCCATGAAAGGAGCAAGTGAGAGGAAAATCAGCCCTGTAATTATTTATTCAAAGTGTGCAACATGTTTCACAGATAAAGAGTCAAGGCCCTTTCCAGGAGGAACATATAGTTGCAACAGACAACAATCAGAGGAGAGATGAGCAAGGAGAGGCAAAGACAAGCAAATGATTGACCATCACTGTTCATTCAGCATCAGCATCAGAATGGTTTTGTTTATAATGAATGTTTAGTTTATTCGGCAATGTTATTATTAAACCATCCTCTATATTAAAAAAAGTCTAAACAATGCTCAAAGCTTTTCAGAATAATCCTCCCCAAATCCCTGCTGCATATTTCTAACCATAGCAATTGAAATGGACAGTATGTCTCATGTTGGCAAATTCAGCATATTACAATGAATGCTTTCCCATCTTTGCACCTGTGTGTTTGTGCTACAAGCGGAGATCAAAGACTGCAACATAGACTAAAAGCCAAACAAACCTCTAGAGTGGTACAAAGGACAATATGAATATATCACTGGCCTTGTTAAAAGCTGTAGCTGATCAAGACCCTGGCTTATTTAGCCTTATTTAACCTGTAGCCTTGGCAGTTTTAGGCTTAAGCCTGTCACATTTACTCAGGCCAAACCAAATTATTACTTGAATCTGGCCTGGAAATTCAGCAACTGGTTTTAAGTTTGCTCTCTTATGTTGTTACAGCTGGAGCAGAAAGAGTGAAAGTGCAGCCATCAAGTCACGAAAATCCCTCTGAACCACCACTCTATTTTGCAATTATAGAAATGGCCATGTGCCCTTTTTTCAGCGTCAACCATGGAATTGAAAATTGAATTACATACCCGATGAATATTACTTGCTCAAACAGGACTATTTTCATAATGAAAAAAAAAAAATATCCCCTTCGTATCAACATTTTGAAGAAGGCCATGAAGACATTGTGTGCCTTATCTTTATTCAAGTTTGTTAAAGCTAAAGGCCAAGGATATTTTTAAGGGAACTGAAATGTGAGTGAAAAGTTCCAGGTTAGGACTGGAGTCTATTTATTTATCGGCTACAGTGAAGCAGGATACGTTTCTACCACATGCCTTACAGAGAAGACTTTCTTTATAGGAGTGTTAGCACATTAGCCACCTTGCCTTTTCAGTCTTCAGCTTCCGCTGAAGCTAATTCTTTGTGGGATCATTTATTTCCACTGGAAATGAATGGAGCACCTTCCTCATTTTGCACTGGGAACTGAATAGCCAACTGGTGATACTGATGGTGGGTTTTTACTATCTCAGAATGGATTTATGCCCACAGCCTGGAAAAGACAGGCTCTGTCTTTCTTAGTTATTTAGTCTCCTCTTGCTCAGATTCTATTGAGCCTTCCAAATGTATTATTTGATATTTCAGCATCAAAATAATGGGTGGAATTTAGTGCATGGATTCTCTGGCCACCATGTTCACTTTGATCCCTGCGTAGGAGGAATCTTAACTTTACCGCCCAGTGGGAGGAGAGCAAGGAATGGGGAAGGGCCTATTTCCAGGGATGAGAAGGAATAGGGGATGGTGGTGTGAAATTCGGCTCTGCCTGAGTGTCCACTCCATGTGGTACTACCTAAATGTTGTAGTGTAAGTTGGACTCCAAGTACGGGAATATATTATCGTGTTTTCATGTGGACGGGTTGGGCTTCAAAATGTGACTTAGGGGGGCAGACACTGGTTCCATTTGCAAGGTCTAATGAAGCTAGTGCTCTGGCTGAGCACCTCACAACATCAGCTGATTTGTGGAAGGACACTGGGCATTGGCTCTCAGCAGAGTTACATACCTGGCATATCCATCACAGATATATTATTAGAATAGCTCCTGTGTGCAGGCTGGATGTGGTGAAGCTGACTGAGACACCATGCCTTTGGATGGTAAATAAAACTCTGTCTGAGTCATTAATTAATGAGTGAAACGCCACAGACGGGAAAGATGTCATTGTTTTCATGACCCTGAAACCATGGGCCTGATCACCTGTTACTAATAATCTTGTGATGCTTTTCCCAAGCGCAGACCCAGTGAGCTGGATAAATCCAGTAGTTAAACACACGCTGCCTAGCCACCATGTTTCTGGTACTTTCAATGGCTATAGTATTGTTCTCCTCCTGTCCTAAACTGTTCCATGAGGTCATTGTGTGCAATTACATTTGTCCCAAGAGGTGGCTGCATTTGGTGCATGAAATGACACCTGTAATACAGACAGATATGTCAAAGAAAAACGCAAATCTCTTAAGTGTGATTAGCAAGCCTTTACTTAAATTTGTATACAGGAGCCCTCATGGGGAGAGAACAAAGGACATCTCTGACCTGTGACGTAACAACAGCTTCTCTTATAGACTTTAGTTCATGTTACAGGAACCAAATACAGTCTCTGATAGGTTAAGAAAGCACTCCTCCCCAGATGCACTTTACCCCACCCTGGTAAAAACATTTTGAGGTCAATGTGACTTTTCCCAGACAGAGAGATGAGAAAAACAATACAAATCTAGAAACAGCCAGAACTCAAGGCTGAGAAAGAGACAGAGACAGCAAAATTCTTTATCAGTGCCCCCCAGCTGTAGCCTTTGACAGATAGAATGAAAGAGATATGAAGTTTGAAACATGCTTTGAGATCCTTCAGGTTGAAATGTACCATACTAGTAAGAGATTATGTGATTAGAGATTAAAGAGGGTAATGAAATAATGTGCAATATTTCAGGACCACTCCTGAGTTAAGATTGGGGTATTTCTAAGAAGGTTTCATGGATCAGACTCTCTATATATTAAATTTACTGCCATTGAAGACAGGGAAGAGCATATAACTTCGAAACGGTGTCCTTAAATGGGGCCGACTTTTCGTGCAAAAAACACAAAGCGGAACACATAAAAAGGATGGTTGTAAGACTTAGAAGTCTAGCTTAAAAGATTCAGGTATTTGTTGTAATCATTTTGTAGCTAAAAATAAGCTGGAAAGATCATTAAACTTCAACAGCAGAGATCTTAGGTAAATTTGGTCATGTCAATAGATTTAAAAAGTGATGATTTGCTTATGTTTCTCAAGAGCAGAACAGGGACCAGTGCTTTTCTTGTGACGGTACGCAGAAGTACAGAGTGCTGGCACCTTTTTTGCCAGCTCTGTGGCCCCGCTGGGGGATAGAGTCAACAGGGCAAAGGAGCACACCACTGGAAGAACAGGGGCGGCACAAGAAGAAGAGGGGTGGGAGAGGTATTTTTTAAATTTACTATCAGGATAGGAGTACCAGCATCCTTTTCTTTACAAAACAAGCTTTGTCAGGCACCCATATAAATCATTTGTTTCAGATTAAAATAATATTCTGATTCTCTTCTGGGGACTTGTTCCAATTTATCTTGCTTGTCCGCACTCCGGGCTTCTTCTTCTTCTCATCTAGCAACATCCTCTTCACCCAACCTCATCCCTGTTGGCTTGAAAATCTACTGCTCTGCAACTCTGGCCTTCTGGCCTCAGAGCGCTGTCTCCCCTACACACCTGTAACAGACAAACATACCTTGACTCCCTCACCTATAAATTACAGACCTCTTAAAATTTTGTGCAACTGAAATTTCATAAAGAACTGCTTTTTTGAAGTCAGCAAGTCTAAAAAGATTTATTTACATGTCAGTGTTCCAAAAAGGGATTATGCATCAAAGAAGCTATATGACCCATCTCTCCCGGTTAATTGGAGAGGGAGGCCATGCATGGCTCACCTACTGGTGAATTCTCTGTATCTTAAAGTCCTTAAATCATGATTTGAGGAGGTAAATAACACAGTCATATGTTAGTGGCCTATTGCTGGAGTGGGTGGGTGAGGTTTTGAGGCCTGCATTTTGCAGGAGGTCAGACTAGATGATCATATTGGTCCCTTCTGACCTTAGAATCTATGGCTGCGTCTACACTGGTAAATTAAGTCGACTTAAGCTTGCTTAAGTCGACTTAATTTACCCTGCGTCTACACTACACTTCCCTTCCTGATTCGGCTGTAGGCTGCCAGACAGCCAGACTCTCATCCAGCAACCCTGGACTACTTCCTTCCCCTCTCCCTGGATTACCTGAGCCTCTGGGTCACTTTTGGCCTCCTAAGGATACTCCACTAGTGAGGGTCACACAGCCCTTTTACGTCATTGGTGGGGTGGCAGGTCCGGGAACTCCTCAGATTCATTGGCAGACAGCAACTCCTCCGAGCTGCACACAGACAGGGCCTCTTCCTCATCTTAGGCAGCTGGCGGCTCCTCTAGGTTGTTGGTGGTGGTAGCTCCGGTGGTTCCTTGGAACCCAAGACCACAGGCAGCTCCTCAGCAGTGTAGGAATCAGGCCAGGGCTCCAGAGATAGAAGAGAGTCATCCTTCTTCCTGGTAGCTCAGCCCAAACTGAGTGCCGGCTCCCCTTTTATGCTTCCTGCCCTGCCCCCATGCTTCTGGTGAGATGGACAGGATGGCCCTGGCTCCACCCACCCAGGGGCCACCCAGGGGCAGGCCATCCCTAGAGTCTGCCCCCTTGCTACAGATGCGTTAGAGGAGAAGTGGGATTTTCAGTTCCAGCTCTGTATCACTAATTGATTCAAATGCTAGACGGGCTCACATGATTTATTGAAGAAAGGGTTAAATTGTGACCTTTAAAACTAAGGAAATCCTCAAAAAAAATTGTTTTTCCAACCTAGTGTAGTCCAAGGTCCAGAGTGCTTCAACAACAGCAGTGAGAACTACAAGTTCAGGACTACAAACTGCGGCGTGTTGGGAGTACTTCCTGGCTCCTGGCAGGAAGCATCTCCTACCCTCCCCAGCAGGGAGTGTCTGCATGGACTGAAGCTGGGAGCATGTAGCAGACAAGCAGGGAGGAGGCCGATGGATTGTAATGCTGCTGTTATGTCTCTTGCAGAATAAAACCGTGTTCTTGGGGAATTGGTCTGAGTAGGTCTGGTCTGAATAAACACACACAAACACAACGCAGAGAAAACAGAGGAGCCCTCACCTGTGTAAAAGGCCACCAGGACAGACTTCCCCTATCTTGAACACCCTCACACTGGGCCAGTAGGCAGGAGGGTCTATACTAGCTTAACAAAAGCTTTGGGGAAAAAAACCACATTAAAACATTCTACAATAATTCAAAACATAAACATTTGACAGTGAAAAAATATGGCTAAGTTTAACCATCTAGTCTAGATTTTTGGGTTACAGTGTCTAGGAAAGGTTGCATAAAAATGTAGGGCCTGATCTAGCCAATAATTACCTATGTGGCTGACTTTCCTCACATAAATACAGATAAATGCAAGATAGGGTGCCAGTCCTGCAAACACATATGAACGTATGTCTTGTAAGTATTATAAATTCCTGTGGTTTTCAGTATTACAATAATGAAATTTTTTAGGATTATAACATATCCATTACATTGGTGTGGAAAGGGAATTCCATTGTTTGAATAAGTGTTTGGAATTTTTCACAGTGAGGCTATTCCTAATTTGCGGCCTATTTGAATTTATAAATATTTGACTGCAGCTGTTTAAATAGTGAAATAACAGATTCATGAATATATTTCTGAGTAATTGCTTCTAAAATCATTTCACTGCTATTAGTTAGATCACATTCTTCATAACGTGTGAATACCTGTGAATATCAGAACCATTTATTATTCAGGAAATATTTCTGAATATCAAGGATTTCACAAACTTGTATTACGAGTGTGCCATTCATTATTTTCCTATTAAAAAGTCTGTCATCCAACCAGGAAGCAGAAACCATGCCTGGTGGCCTACCCCATTTGATAAATGTGAATAGTTTAAATGAATAGTTCCCAGAAAACCCATAGGCTGAAAATCATTCATTTAAACTATTCAGCAAAGGCTTAGAAATGACAAATATATTCACAGAAATTGAGAATGCTTTGCAAATAATTTGTGAACCAAAAATACAGGCTTAAATACATTAAGTTTTTTATTTGACAAATAATACTTGATCAGCAGAACTGGTAAGCCATTAAAACTCAATGATGTACGGATGTTTCTCAAGATGGGGGGATGGGGAGGCTTTCTGTTATGAGTAAATTCAGGTAAAAGGTTCAACAGAACTGCTTTTCATGACTGTTATTATGCAGTGCATTACAGAGATGGACAAGGCACGCTCTGTCTGGGATGCTCGTGAATCCACAGAAACAGCCATTATCTTTAAACATAGCCCTTTACCTTTTGTAAGGGCATACATATTATGAGATTCTTTTTAAATTACAATAAAGAGGAGGAAGTTCAAACAGGAGGAAAGGACAACATATATAATGGCTCAGATTCTTGGGACTGGTTTTCCTGTGCTGAAGTGAAGCTTTTGGGGTAATAGTAGCTGTCATCTGGGCATCAGTTCTGCTTCAAGCACCGACTCAGAACAGCAGTAGCTTCTGGGCAGCTCTAACCTAGTCTCTGGTAAACCAGCTAATTTAAAATGCATAAAAGATCACAGGAACTCACAGGGAAGAGCTAATGAATGCAGAGGTAGATGGCTGATTTTATTTTCCATCAATATTTATTTGCTTTAAAATGTCTTTTAAAATGTCTTGTAAAAGTCTCTGTTTATATTAAAGACGGGTCTAAACCAAAACTCCCAATGCAAATTTAGGATGCAAACCCAAATTTCTATCTACTATAGTCCCAGCTATATAGTGTAAAGAACAGTAGAGTGTCACTATATGCCACCACTGCCCTCTATTGCATGGAGCAGAACTGCTTAACTGTGCGCCCTACACCTTCTACAAGTAGTGATGCTATTTCAGATGGTTCAGAGTGGCCCTAATGTGTGAAGTCTTCATTGAGGCTTCTAAGGATGTGTTATGTGGTGTTTCCTTAATCTAGTCATTAATGCAATGCTTTGACTCTGCCCACTGAAATGCTGCACGTAAAATCTTCCAGGAAGCTCATACCTGAGTTGTATGTATGTAATATAAGTGGCAGTAACTTTCATTTTTACATGGAGATGAAGCTTGCAAAGGCTATCAATCTTCATATACACTGAGCAGCTTTGAGCAGAAGGTTGCATTAGATTACCTTCTGAGGTTCCTTCCAACCCTAATTTTCTATGATCCTTTGATTCATCTTGACCTGCTTCACCTTGTTCCTCAGCTGGCTGAAGCACTGCATTGTAGGATCTGTAATTTCTGATGTATTTCATTGATGAGTGAGGCAGGATAAGAACTAAGGCTGTAATCAGCCTATCACTGAAGCTGCTATAATTTGACCTGGATTTATTTGCTGTCTCAGTCTATACAATTGTACAACAGTCTCTGTATTGTTAAAGAGACTCCATGTATCATTATGGCACATAGGGTCCTACAACATGTGGGTGACTTCCAGCTCCCTGTTGAAGCTTAATCCTTCATAGCACAATCTCCTTAGGCTGCATGCCCATATTAAAGATGATGATAGCTGTTGGCTGCCTTATAAAACTCTCTGAGTTGCCTCTCATCTGTGTGAGTCCCTCTCTATGTAGCCTGCATTAGAATAACTTGCATGCTTGTTGGGTAGGTGTTTCTTCAAGTGGAAGCTTCTGTAATTACCCACACTGACTGGGTCACTAGAGTTCTTTGGGACACCAATCCTTTTCAGATATATAGTAGTGTGTCAGAAGTACCACAACTCAGATGCAAGTGCTGAAGGAATTTCAGCCCCAGACTGTAGCGGGCACCCAATGGGCATCATCACATACCGCTCAAAGAAAAGGAACCCATACTGGGGTTGGCAGAAAAGAGAGGTTGCAAATGCCTACTATGTAACTGCTAAGTGAGTTAACACAAAAGAAGGTAGCATAGTTCCATATCTGCTCTATTCATGCCAGCCTAGTTGGCTGCTTCTACACTGGTAAATTAAGTCAACTTAAGCTTGGCTTAAGTCGACTTAATTTACCCTGCGTCTACACTACACTTTGCTTAAGTCAACTTAAGCAGCTTGCTTAAGTCGACTTAATGAAAATTAAGTCAACTTTATTAAACCTGCTTTTTACTTGACCTAAGGCTTAATTCGACTTTCTAAAGTCGACTTAAGCCAGTGTAGCCCTGGGTTAGGTCTCCCTAGCCCCTAGAAGTTGACCTAGGCATCCAGTGTGGACGCTCAAGGTCGACTTTGTAAGTTCCCCTTTAAGTCGACTTTAATTTTAAGTGTAGACACACTAAGTCGACTTAGTTAAAGTCGACTTAAAAGTGCAAGTGTAGACATAGCCATTGAGAGTACAAAGTAACCTTGTCCCATAAGACTCCTCAAGGTGTCCTTGCTAATCCATTCTGCTATTGCAGGTGATTAGACATCTGCCAGCAGGTCCAGCTAACTGGGGTTCAGTCCCAGTTCTCTGTTTGCTAGGAAGTGCCTCTTCATTGCTGTTCGATTATCGACAAAGCTATAATCTCATCTACAGCTGAGGGAAATCAGGTTACCAGCCCTGCCCAGAAGTTACTTTTTATACATGCCATACCCTTACCTTTATGAACAGAGCAGCCTCTTCTTTATGAGCCTAATTTACTCAGATCATATGACTCCTTGCACAAGCTAATTCCCTATGTCTGGGGGAACATGGCTGATACAGCTGATTTCAGGTTCCTGCACCCTCTCATGTCTTGAATGGCTGCTCTCTTTGCTTCTGAGGGAGTCCTAAGGCCAGAGGAGGCTAAGAGGGGTCTCAGACATGCCCCCCACAATCTACCTATCACATTACCAGCTGGACACCTAGAACCAGGAAAAGAGGGGGCTGGGCACTGTGGGAGGGAAGCCCCACCCGCACACTGATGTACATCATCCTAGCAGTGAGAGCTAATAATCTACAGCAGAGAGCTGGGCCCAGCCCCATGGGACAGGAACCACCTCTGCCCCATGGGAGAGTAGGGTGAGCTCACTTTCCAACAAAGCCCTTACCAAGGCCTGCCTTACACACCAAGCCAGGATGCAGACTGTGGAGTAACCCTCCACACACATCCCTCCCAGAGGCAGGGCTTTATAACACCTCCCCAGTAGAGTGGGATCCTCCCACATATGCACAGGGGAGGAGTGGGACTTGCCCACCCTACACACCTAGGGTATGTCTACACTGGCAAGTTAGGTTGACTTAAGGATGCTTAAATCGACGTAAACAAAACCGTGTCAACACTGGGTTTTTATCAAGTCGACTTAAGCATTTCCTTACAGGCTCAGCTTTGGCCCCCGTCCTAGCTGTGTCCCCCTTTGGCCCCCATCCTAGCTGTGTCCTTGGCAGCCTGGGTTGGTTTTTCTGTCTGGTCAGCCCTCACACAGACTCCTACCTCTGCATAGGCCTGATCAGTCTCCGTCCCTATGTCCACAGTCTCTCTCTTCTCCTCAGAGGGGTCCCCCCAGCCCAGAGTCTGGACTGCCTCTTCCTCATCAGCGGTCCCTGACCCGGATGGTTTTCCCAGCAGTCTAGTCCTGGGCTTTCTCCTTTTTAGAGGGAACTGCCTCTTAACGTGGCCTTCTTCCTGGCAGTGGAAAAATTGCTTCTGCCTCCCCCCCTGCCTCTGGCCTCCTTGGCCCAGCCTCCACTCTTGGGCTAGCTCTGGGCTGGGCGTTCTTGTTTAAAATGTCCTCTGGCTGCACAAGTCCAACAGACCTCTCCCCATCCCCACTCTGTTATCATCACCAGTGGGGTCCGCAGGGGCCTCCCCTATATGTTTCAGTATCTCCCTCACTCAGGGCACCTCCTCTTCCTATGGCCTACCTGGCCACACAGGAAACAATTCAGATCCTGTTGTCCCAGTCTCCAGATCTGAGACCTCCTCCTCTTCTGGTCATCCCACCAGCCACAGTTCTGCTGCTCCCACTACTCCAGCAGTTTATATACGTGGGCCTTCAGGCATCAATTTGCCTTGCACAGCTGCTGCTGGCTCGCAAGGATCGTTGACAGCTGGATCTTCATCCATTACAGCTGATGGTCTTTGGCCTTGACTGGGGTCGACTAATCAGCAGTCCAATTCATGAGGACTTTGCTCTCCACAAAGAACATCTCCTTAACTGGCAGCTTAATTGCTCTTGCCACCATCTCCGTCTTTCCCTGGACAAACTGGGCAAGTCTCCTTGGTTTCCCTTTCCCTGTTCCTTGTCTCAGGGGTGACCGAGGTGCCTGCATTCTCCACCACGTGTCACAGTCCATCCATACTCGACCTACCTCGTCCGGTTGATGTTTCTAGGGAATTGATCAAGTACCCCCCGCCCCTTCAGGTCATCGGTGCTCCACTCCTCACACACTGGACTCTAGTCTCGAGACCCCATCTCAGGCCTTAGTCCTCCGGCTAAGCCCTCACCAAGTACACTTCTTCCAGGGTATCCAGTTCAGGCACCTCACCTCCAGAGCACTGCTCTGGCCTCTGCTGGTGTCTGCCTGTCTTCTCCTTCAGAACCTCAACTCTAGGCCAGTTCCCTCCACACTCAGAGCTCTCTGTGGTCCTGGCTCCTGCAACTTGCTGGCCAGAAAGAGACCTTCTCCCTGTGCTCTCCCAACCCAGACTACCTAGATAGCTCCTCTGCTCCTTCTTTTATATCCCCAACCTGTGCCTGATTGGCTCAGCTGCCCCCAAGTAAGCCGTTTTCTGCCATTGCAGGGCTAGCACCCTGTCACATGTCCCTTGAATATAATTTCTTTTTTAGTTTCCCTAGATATACCTAGAGCCATCCACAGGCTAACTGCTGAATGTGGTCTCTATCCCTGAAGATGACCCATGGCCTAATCTTTTCCCTACATCTCATTTTATATGTCAGAGGGCAAAGGATACACAGCAGTGAGCCAATGTGTTCAATATATTCGTTTCAGTTACTTTATATATTACACAATATGATATCCTAGTTAGAGTCTCTTAATCCAGTATTGAACTAATTCAATGACCTATTGCTTAGATTATGACAGCATCCAAAATGCACTGGATGATGCCCAAACAGTGGAAGTCTCAAAGAATGCCATAGGCTTTCTCCATGCTGTAATTTTACATTCCCTTCAGTTCACCAGAGCTATCTTTATATCTCTGCAGTTATCCAGCCCCAGAGTTTTAAAATTCCTCTTTGTCCTGAAAGGGATTTCTGCCCTGCTGAATGAATTACACGGGACTGTGAAAAGAGTTCATAGATATTTTGGAATGAAAAGCTCTGTTTGAAATGTTGTTCTATAAAGTTTGTCCCTATTATCACAGGATCAGTGAACTGACATTTTCTTTCTAGGTTACCTAGTGGTTAGGGTGGGTCTGTAATTAAAGTGTCAGTTTACACACTGCAGATAATAATGAGAGACAATCCTGGATCTTCATTCCTGAATGAAAAAGGACAGCTTGACAGATCTCCACTCAAAGTAGCTTCAAGTTTATAAAAGGAGTCATTGATAATCCATCAAGAAAACAGTTCAACCTATGGATCTGTGAAGCTCTTATTGAGAATTAACTAAGTTGGATCATAAGCAAAATTACATATTTCCTCTGATTTCTATCATGGAGGTCGGGGAAGAAGTGAACATATTTCATCCTGGAAAAAATCAACAGTACTTTCCTGCATTTGTTCTCCCAGTTCATATGTTCAAAGTTTGTTCATCCTCTGTTGAGATGGGGTAACATGCTCAGAGGAGTGAAGGTTGCTAAAACCCTCTTTTCAGTGTTAAAACATTATGGATATAATGAAAAAGGAATCTGACTAAATTTTCCAAGAGCAAGTACTGAATAGAAATTCTTTGAAATATTTTTTAAATACACAAAAAGAATAACCAAACCAAGGAAATTGACCAATACTTGGAATACAACAATCAACAAACTTAACAATGAGGATAATAAATCATTGGGACAACTTACCAAGGGTTGTGGCAGTAATTTTTAAATCAAGGTATGCTCAGTTTAAACAGAAATTAATTCAGGGAAGTCATATGTCCCTCTTATACAGGAGGTCAAACTAGGCAATCATAGTGGTCCTTTTTGGTCTTGTGATATATTAAATGACTTGTCTTCTAGGAAAATGGTGTTTTTTTTCCCTCTCCACGTTCACAGCTTTACAGAAGGAGAAAACCTTGCGTTAACAGTCACCCTCTGGTACCAAGAGTCTTCCTGTGGGAAGATAAAAATCAATCCGCTCTTGGATTTTAGGTCAACAGTTGTTAAAATTATTCCTAGAGATGTTCTTTTGATGAATGCACAAGAGCAGAAGAAGAGAAAAGCAACACAAAATTCTCTCTCACCGATATTCATTTCATTCAGCTACTGCAGGCAAGACACTGGATAAAGGCAGGTTCAATAGCCTCTAGTCCTCAGCTCTCCTCTGCTTGAGAATGATATCTGACTGGCAGGTTTGATTCTTTCCCACTGGTCCATAGTTTCTCTGAAACAAGGCTGCTTCCACTGTTTTAGCCTGTCAAGCAGGCAGTGCCAATAATACCAAGTTCAGTTAATTCCAGAACTGGAGAGGGATGTCCTCAGGACAGGCTGCCTTATTTGATTTTCCTTCAAGCATATGGTTGAGCAGTAAACCTCATCTGCAAATTCTGCTGACATGTTTTACTCTGCTTGTTAACACCTCTCTGCCAGGGCCCCCTTTATTTGTTGGATCTAAGTCGCATGAATCTTACTATGATCTAGTGATGAGCCTTTTGTCTTACTGCTGCATTTTGGCGCTTTAAACTGCTCACCTTTTCCCCCTAGGACTCCCTATTAGTTTGCCCCCCAAAGACCTTCAGTCCTTTGAAGGCCCAGATAACACAAATTCTATGACAGCATTTGGAACATTGAAAAGAAATAATACTTTGACCATTATAACACCTTCCATCCAACCTTGGGGTCTTCCTGCAATAGGAAGAAGTAATATTTCAGCCTTATTAAATTTCAATAGGCTTTCAAATAAGGGACAAAGACCTGTTTAGAGAGAGCATTGGAGCTGTTGCCATGTATAATCTTTTATAGCCTCAGGAGGAATTCAGAAATCAGTTACCATTCCCCTCAGCTAGCTATGGTACTTATATAGCCCAGATTATTGTCATAGCTGACCATCTCTCAATCTTTAATGTGCTTATCCTCAACATCCTGGGAGACAGGGAAGTGCTATTACCCCCATTTTATGAATGCAGAACTGAGGGACTGAGAGACTAAGTAACTTGCCCAAAGTCACATAGTAAGTCAGTGGCAGAGCAAAAAATTAAATCTGGGACTCCTGAGTCTCAAGCTAGCACCCTAAGGATTGAACCATTCTTCCTCTCAGTTCCCCCTAGGGCTCATAGCTCTACAACTCCTCTGTCATCCACAACATGGACCATTCCATTCCCCATAACCTGGCCTATAACAATCAGGTCCAATCAACTGCCTAAGCAGGGAATTCAGTGTTGTTTGATGGCTTTAATTTTAGGGTGATGAACTGGAAGAAGTGAGGAAGAGGAGGAACAAATAGAAAAGAAAAATAACAAGACAATATTCCTCTTCCAAAGATCAAAATTAATGAATTTCACTCCAGTGGCAAGTGGGATGGGTTTCCTTCAGCTCACTGAACTGGAGGTAAATAAGACATAGCGCAGTCCACAGCTCCCTCCACTGTGTTTTAAAATTCCCTTCCAATCTTGTAAAATGAACCATTTATTCTCCTGGACTTCAGATTTAGTTTGATTTTTTTTTTTTTAATTATCAGATTACCAGAGCAACCAAATATGACAGGCTCACTTTCAAACTCTCTTAAAACTCCTCACTTTTTGCCATTCACAATCGTCTGCCTTTATCACTGTCTCCCTCGCTCCTTGGCTTTGATGCCTTTAAGCCCCCCAGGTTTTATTTATGTTAATTAACGATGAAGTTTCCTTCCACCTGACTAACCAGATTATCTGTCTCTTGATTTAATGATGGAGTCAGCCTTATTTATTGTGATTTACTATTAAAATCACTATGCAGTCAAAAAACAAAAAAATGATTCTTGCAGCTTGCACTGTCTGTACTCCACTAGATGACTCAAAAAAGGAAAGACCCTAACACAGAACAGAAATGATCACCTGAGAACTCTCAAGTTATAACGTCAATATCACCACTTTCAGCAGGACAAGTGCACAGATGAAGGCCGCTTGAAAGGAGAGGGTGCTGGCTACACTTTCCTGTGGAAAGGAAAACCAGCAAGTGACAGACAAATACATGGTGTTGGGTTTGCAGTCCAGAACCTTATAGTCAGCCACCTGACTGAGTTCCCTGTTGGCATTAACAAGCACCTTATAACCCCGCACTTTCAACTGGTCAACGAGTCATTTGCAACCATCATCAGTGCATATGCAACAACACTTGATGCTGAAAAAGAACATAAATAATTATTCTACATTATATTGACAAAAATCTGTCTTCCATTCCAAAAGTAGATCATATAATCCTCTTAGGGGACTTTAACACAAGAGTTGGCCAAGAGTCTAGCATATGGAGTGGCACCACTGGGAAGGAAGGAGTGGGAAAAACCAATTCCAACAGCATCCTTCTATTTATCAGATGTGCAGAGCATGACCTTGCAATCGCAAATACGATCTTCACACAACGTAGCGAGTATAAAACAACACCTCCTTCAACAGCACCTCTTGGACTATGTCATTGTAAGACAGCAAGGCGACATCCAAAGACTTCAATCCTCCGTTCACCAAGACAACTTCCAAGCACACCTCAGTGGAAAACTGACCTATATGCACTCCTGGAAATGACAACACAAGAAGGCTAGAAGCCTTAAAACAAACTATCCATGAAGCTTGTGAGGAATCCAGCAGTCTTGCAGGGATTTCCACTGACAATTAATGCAAACATCATCCCCATTTTCATAAAGGGAGAAAGGGCCGACTGAGGCAGCTATTGAGGTATCATCCTGCTCTCCATCGTTGGGAAGATTCTTGCCAAAATTTTTCTGAATCATCTGATCCCTGTTACAGAAGAAGTACTCCCAGAGTTCCTCTGTGGCTTCAGACCTTCACAGGGCACCATCAATATGATTTTCACATCAAAGGCAGATCCAGGAAAAATGCTATTGAGCTGACTAAAAGCCTTTGATTCTGTCAGTTGTGAGGTTTTGTGGAAGATCATGTCAAAGTTTGGCTGCCCAAGGAAATTTACCATCAGTGTAAGGCTCCTCCATGACCAAATGACTGCCTTCACCTCTGAACCCTTTGTCATCAGAACTGGTGTAAAGCAAGATTTTATACTGGCACACACTTTTTTCTCCTTTCTCCGTGCAACTCTGAAAACACTAATCCAAGACCGTCTGCCACAGGGCCTTGATGCCCAATATCAGACTGATGGCAACCTCTTCGAACTCTCTCACCTCCATGCCAGAGCTAAAGTAACATCGTGAACAATAACTGGACTTCAGTGTGCAGGCGATTGTGATGTAGTTGCACACTCAAAGGAAGATCTACAAACTACCCTTAACTTCTTTTCAGAAGCTTACAAAAGCCTAGGGCTAACTATGAAAATTGGCAAACCAGAAGTTCTCTACAACCTGCTCCTGGTCAATCATCAAACCCAGCAAGGAAGATCTATATTGACAAAAGAGAAACTGAAAAACTTAGACTTTTTTCCTATCATGGGAGCCATCTCTCACAGAAGGCAAACATAGATGCCAAGATTCAGCACAGAATCCAATGGGACAGCCTTGCCTTTGGCAGACTGCCTCATCAGATGTTCAATAACCACATCATCAGAACACACACTAGAATTTTAGTTTATAAATTAGTGGTAATTCCAACTCTTCTCTATGGCTGTGAGACTTGTAGACTGTGAGGCCTAGAGAAAACGCCTGGAGTGCCAGCACCAGCATCATCTCTGAAGGATCCTCAACGTAATGTGGGAGGATCGCCGTACTCGCATCAGCGTCCTCACGGAGGCCAACAGCTTTAGCTTTGAGGGCCCAATTATCCAGCACCAGCTCAGGTGGAGTAGGCCCTCTGTGTGCATGTCTGATGAACGCCTATCAAAACAATTGCTGTACACTCAACTCAAAGGAGAAAGGAAACAAGGAGGCCACAAGAGTGGTCAAAGTGGGGGTACAAAAGGGTGGTGATGGCATAGCCACTGTTTTGTGGTGTCCAGGAGCACTCAGAGGCCATTTCAGTAAACAAGCACAAGTTAAGCCACTCATTGGCTTTGCTCCTTACATTAAACCTCGAGCCCCCACTCCTGAATGAATTACATCCCTTTCGAAACACACAGGGAGCTACAAACCACAGCTGTCTGTGATAGAGTCCCTGTGCCCACCACCAAGGCTGTCCCTAGTGGGGAGCGGGGCCCGGGGCCAATTGGGCGCAGGCTGGCCCGCTCCACCCCCCAAGGACCCCGGTTGCTCCCCGGGGAGCCAGCCCCAGAAGCCAAGGCTGGGAGCTGCGGCCCAGGCGGCGGGGAGCCGGGTCCACGGCCGCAGGGAGTGGGGAGCTGGAGCCGCAGCCCTGGGCTGGGAAGCCGAGGCCGCCCCCGGCCCCAGATTCCACCTCCCCAGCTGCAGCCAGGACCCCGGGGAACCAAGGCCCCTGCCAGCAGCTGACCCCGGTCGAGGCCATGGCCAGGGATCCCTCCTGGCTGCATGTGGCCCTGGCCAGGGATGTTGGACAGGCTGCCCCTCCCCTGGGCCTGCGTGCTCTGCCCTGGGGGCGGGGAGGAGGGCCGGCCCAGGGGTCAGGGGAAGTGCTCCTGGTCTGCCCCACTGCCTTCGGCTCACAAGGCAGCAGGGAACACGGGGAAGCGCGGCTGTTGGGGGCCCACGTAGTCGCAGGGCCCATGTAATCGTGGGGCCTGGGGCAATCGCCCCATTCACCTCCCCCCCAAGGACGGCCCTGCCCGTCACAACTCCTTCATACTAAACAACTCTTCACTGCCAATGGTGTTCAAAAGTGACCCATGCATTACATGAGAGGAACTAGTTTCCTGACATGCAGATCTTCAAGCGGGCACATCTTCAAACCTGACCCAATGCTGAATCCTGATCTAAGCACTGCCTGTCCATCTCTAGAAACAACATCGCTTCAGTGCTGGGGATTAAATGTTTAGTGCATTAGGCAGCTCTTTCTTCTCGCACAAATAAAACAAGCAGATTCACGGCTCACAGGGAGGTCTAATGGTTTTGTGCACCAAAGGAGTTTTTTCAAGTCATTCCGCTCTCTCTCCCCCAAGTCATCAGCTGTCTTGACAAGTTCCAAAGGTCAGTCTGGTTCAGCAAAATAAACAGTCCTGTGGCACTTTTAAAGACTACATTTGTTACTCTTTAAAAGCTGTCTTGATGTAACTCCAGCATAGTGTGAGAACACCAGGCAGGGTCCTTCAGCTAAAGTAAATCTGGTTAGGCAGCTGGTGCATTGTGATTGCAGTGCAAAGAGATCATCTTCTGCACTTTATAACCTTCCAGTCTCCTTTGCCAGATGACTGCCTTCCTGAGAAGCTTCAGTGACCACAGAGTCCTACCATATGACTTCATTCCAGGTGACCTCTCTCCTAGCTAACCAGTTCCCTTGGACAGAAACCAGCCTTTTGTCTAGTGTACTTTCATTTTGAACAGAGGGCCGCCATGACTTTGATGGCCCCCTATTATTTGGCCTTTGGCATTGCCCCTGCTGGAATTTCAGTTCAGTACAGAGGTGAAAGGACAAGGGGCTGCACATTCAAAATGAGTTTGCAGGCACCCTGGTAGAGTCACAGACAGAGAGTTCATAATCTCACAGAGAATTCATCAGTTGTACAGGTATATTCCCCAAATCATCACAAAGGGAAACAGATTTATTTGAGTTGGAAGCACAGAGCATACCGAGGGGAAATTCTAGCACTCACATCCAAGAGATGTTGTGGGGAATTTATGGCTTCACAGGGATGCTGCTCCACAATAACTCCTCCTTTATTAAGAATCCAATATAACATGTATCCATAATGCTCCCCTTTTTCTCTAGGTAGGTTTTTAGAGGCCCTTTGTGCTTTTATGGGTATTTTATAAGAGGGACATTGCCAGAGGCTAGATAATGGGCATTAGTGATTCTGAACATTTCGCTAAACGTCTCTTAGAGGTGCTGCATAAGCCAAACAATGTCTTGTTTTACTGTGCTACAATCTGAATGAAACAAGCATCCGCAAACTGGAGCAGCAGTCCCTGGGATAACAGAGTACCTTATTTAATGATATATGGAGTGTAGCTTGCAAACTTAGTAGTCAGAAGGATCTGCAACTCAACAAACCAAGGCTGAGCAACGAAATTCATGTCAACACAGACAGGCACTGCAGAGGATGTACTAGAGATTGATTATTTCATTGTCATTATCACCTGGTTAACATCCAAGATAGTTTTTTTTAACTCAGACACTATTTCCTGATGCTTACACTGCCTGTTTTTGGGTTCAAAAGCCTTTGAGAATTTGCTGCCAGATATTAGGCATCATTACCCATTTCTGCCTCAAAGAACAGCTGCTGAAATTTGCAAAGGTAAAAATGGCTAATTCACCCACTGGAAAAATAAATATGGTGCTACCTGCAACTGTCTGGATATTTTCCCTTTCAAGCCTACAATAATAATTTTACCCAACAAACTACAGAGGAAACAATATCCTCTGTGACAACAACTGATGAAGGAAGATCCTTTATACTTAATAAACATTGTCATCTAGCTATAGACAAATTCCAAAGGGGTAGCCGTGTTAGTCTATTGTAGAAAGACAACAGAGTCTTGTGGCACTTTTAAAGACTAACAGATTTATTAATCGCATGAGCTTTCATGGGAGAAAATATAGCTGTGTTGAAACAGATGAATAACAAATCACAGCTTCAAAGAGAGTCTGCAGAACTCGAACTTATATGCAAATTTGACTCAGTTGTCTTGGGGTTAAACAGGGACTATGGATTTTTCTCACATTACATCAAGTGAATTGACCTCCCCCTCCTCTATGTGCTGTTCCCCAGTGTTTTGAATCCTAACATCTATTTTGATTTGCTGTTACAGCCTGACCTGATGCTATGTCATACACTCCCCTGCATTTAATTTCCTCCCACTCTGTAACTTTCCTATCTTCAAAGCGTCTGACGAAGTGGGATTTTCTCCCACGAAAGCTCATGCGATTAATAAATCTGTTAGTCTTTAAAAGTGCCACAAGACTCTGTTGTCTAGCTATAGACAGTAATTATGATCCTTTTTTTAGGAAGTGTCACCTACAAAGAGTGTCATGTACATGTATTGGAGAGAGGATTCAAGTAAGAAGATACACTACCTTCCCTTTTTATGAAAATAGTAGGAAACAAAAGCAATTTCCTGGGCAAATCAAAATGGGGAGGAACTAGTAAGAATAACATTATCTGTTTAATAAGATTACATATCCATGTTAAGTGACTGGTCAAATCATTCACTGTGGTTACGGTATTTGACAAACCTAATCCTTTTTTCGGTTCATGAAGCATTCTTCACATCAGATTTGTTTATTTTTTCCTGTTGATTGCTTACATAAGTTGTGTGTTTGTAACTTCTCCCTGACTGAAGCTTTCAAATGAATGACAAATAACATTGATGGATAGCACACATCCAGTCTGAATTTTCAGACAAATGATCCTTTTGTGCTAAAATCATGAAACTCATTTGGATTTGGGAATGTTTTCATGAATGCTGGCAGTTGTCCAAATAATAAATAATATCACCCCATGAACCAAACTTGGCTTTTATTCACAGATCATTGTGTATTAGTAGAGTAGATCAAACTGTAAAAAGGAGAAAGCCAAGGTAAAATGGACAAAAATTCAAGTTCTTTTAGCAGACACAAAACACCACCCAAATGTTGTTAGATTATTAAAATACTCCCTATAGTACTTGACAGTTTTCATCTTGCTCCCACTGAAGACCAGAAATCCATGGGACTACGCTTAGTAGAAAGCATTAGGTTTACTAGTGTTTCCAGGAACAAGATCTATATCACTAAAACCAATGTCTACAGGATTTTGTTGTCTAGAAAATCCAATTGATCTCTGAAGTTTTGAACACCTAACTTATGTCAACAGTGAAAGAAAATTTATTGTTACTATTGACTGTCCAGGACAGGTTTGCGTTTTACCCAGTCAAAATTTACCAGGGATGCTTAGATAGTAATGAACTTCAGGTGCTTTTCTTTCAGCACAGGAGGTAGCAGTGGAGCTAAATGCCCTGGTACCAACTCTCAAGCTATATACAGTTTATGCTACAACTGTACCTGTTGTTTTCAGCTTACGAGTTTGTTATCCTGGCAGAAGCCAGTGTAAACCTGGGCGAACTCTACCCACAATGCACAAGTTCTAGCTGTTCTACATGTAGAACATGAATCCTCTCTCCAATACATGTAGAACTCTACCAATGGTGTAGTCATATCCTGATTTCCAACTATGACAGGCAAAATATTTCTGTGCTGAAACCACCTCTTTCTGGCAATATACACTGAATCTTTTCTGATTCCTAAAAAGTGAGGCTGCATTTCAGCATGTTTTCCATCTGTGCTGGAAGAGACACAAAAAGCACATGTAACTTGTTGACAACGGAGATCAGAACACATGATAACTTCCTTTTCCAAATCTTTTGACTGCAATCAGCAGACCACATGGTCTTCACATCCTCTTGTCAATACAGCAGTTACACTGTTTTGCTTGCAGTAAATTGTACTGAATTCCTAATATCTCCAGCACTTTACAGAATCATACATTCATAGAAAATAAGGGTTGAAATGTACCGCAGGAGGTCATCTAGTCCAACACCCTGCTCAAAGCAGGCCCAAACCCAACTAAATCATCCTAGCCAGGGCTTTGTCAGGCTGGACTTTAAAAACCTCTAAGGATGGAGAGTACACCATCTCCCTAGGTAGCCTATTCCACTGCTTCACCATTCTCCTGGTGAAAAAGGTTTTCCTAATATCCAACTTAGACCTCCCCCACCACTGCAGCTTGAGACCATCACTCCTTGTTCTACTGGGTACTACCACTGATAGCAGCCTAGCTCCATCCGCTCTGGAACCGCCTGTCAGGCAGTTAAAAGGTACTATAAAATGCCCCCTCAGTCTTCTCTTCTGCAGATTAAAAAAGCCTAGTTCCTGCAGCTTCTTCTTCTAAGTCATGTGCTCCAGACCGCTAATCATTTTTGTTGCCTTCTGCTGGAGCCTTTTGTGGTGTGGGGCACAAAACAGGACACAATACTCCAAATGTGGGTTCACCAGTGCCAAATACATGGGAGTAATAATTTCCCTCAGTCTGCTGGCAATGTTCTCACTAACACTGCCCAATATGTCTTTAGTCTTCTTGGCAATACGGGCACACGGTTGATTTATATCCAGCTTCTTGTCCACTGTAACCCCCAGGTCCTTCTCTCCGGAACTGCTGCCTGCCCAGTCAGTCTCCAGTTTGTAGCAGTAAATGAAATGCTTTGGCCCTAAATGTAGGACTCTGCACTTGTCCTTGCTGAACCTCATCAGATTTCTTTTGGCCCTATCCTCCAATTTATCTAAGTCACACTGTATCTTATCCCCATGCTTCAGGATATCTATCACTCCCCCCGTCGTTTAGTGTCATCTGCAAACTTGCTGAGAGTGCAATCTACCCCATCCTTCCAATCATTAATTAAGATGTTGAACAAAACTAAACCCTGCACCAGCACCCATGGACGTTGCTTGTTACCAGCTACTAACTACACAATGAGCCATTGATTGCTATCCATCTCAGCTTTCTATCCACGTTATAGTCCATTCATCTAACAGCCCATACTTCTTTAACGTGCTGATAAGGATATTGTGGTTGATCACGGTATCAAAAGCTGTGCTAAAGTCAAGGTATATCACATCTACTGCTTTCCCACATCCACAAAGTCAGTAATCTCATCACAGAAGGCAATCAGGTTGGTCAGGCATGACTTGCCCTTAGTGAATCCATGCTAACTGTTTCTGATTACCTTCTTCTCTTCCAAGTGCCTCAAAATGGATTTCTTGAGGAATCGTTCCATGATTTTTCTGGGGACTGAGTTGAGGCTGACTGGTCTGTAGTCCTGGATCCTCCTTCTCCCCTTTTTTGAATATGAGTACTCTATTTGCCTTTTTCCAATCATCTGGGATGTCTCCCAATCACCACAAGTTTTCAAAGATAATGGCTGAGGGCTCTGCAATCACAACAGCCATCTCCCTCAGCACCCTCAGATGCATTGCATCTCACCCCATGGACTTGTGCATGTCCAGTCTTTCTCAATAGTCCTAAATCTGTTCTAATAGCACTGAGGGCTGCTCACCACCTCTCCATTTTGTGCTGCCCAGTGCAGTCATCTAGGCAGTAGATTGGATTGACCATATCTGTGAAGACAGAGGAAGTACTTCAGCTTTTTCCACATCATCTATCACTAGGTTGCTTCCCCCATTCTGTCTTCCCACAGGGGTCCGCACTTTCCCTGACCTATTTCTTTTTATTAATGTACTATAGAAACTCTTCTTCCACCCTGTGTACTCCTGATGTCCAAACATCAGTTCCTCCAGCTCCCTTCTTGATCCCTATCTATTTTTTTCCACCCTCTAACATCCAGTTAGGGTCAATTTTAATTAGCGAAGCAAAGATTTTACAAAAAGAGGGAGAAATAACCAACAGGTTAATGTATTTCACTAACAATACTAAACTGGAAGAAGATGCAGTGGGTTGGAAAAATAAATGCAAGGGAGGACAGAGAAGTAATATTTTTCCTCTTCACCTTCACCAAAGCCTCCCTTTCCCTACTGCTATTGTAACCCATATGCCTGAAAAGGCTATCTCTGAGAGACCTGCTGAGGTTGGGTTACTGTTGTTGGGCAGATTAGCAACCCACAACTGGAAACTTCCAGAAGCAGGGAGTGGTAACAATTTGAGCATGCTCCACAGTGTACCCTGCTGCTGTGATGTGATGTTGTCAGTCAGATGACTGGAGAGCAGCAGCCTGAGCAGGCAGGAGCTGCCTTGAGGAGAGACCATGTGCTCAGTGTTCTGGAGAGGAGCTGAGCCAGGAGTGAACAAGATGTTTTCTCCCTGTAAAGGAGTCATTTGCGACAGACCTTGCAGACATGCATATGGGACTGAGGGCTGGTTGCAGAGGAGAAGAGAAAGCCTGCATGGAATGCTACAGGGGATCCCAGCAAAGAAAGAAGAGGACAGCGATTTCTTGCCACTCAAGCTTCCACACTGGAACAGAGACTGTAGCTGAGAGTTGGGTGAACTCCACACAGACTTTGGGACTCTTGGGTATCTTTCATGCAAGGGATTGTTCTCGGTTAATTGTAGTTTGTTTTCTTAGGATAAGGTTTATTTAGTTAGTAGTTAATAAAGTTCATTGTTATGTTTGTTTTTAGTAGTATTTTAATGTGTGAGTGTAGCTCTGAGCAAGCTTCGCTGTGAGTCCTGTACAGACTGGATCCTGGGTCTCCAGCTGCTTTCCCCATAGGGGTTGGGATTGATTTCTGTGGGGCACTGGAGAAGGGCAACTGAATGAATTTTGGCCCACCCAAAGGTTACACTATCTTTTCACATCTTCTTCAAAAGAATCATAGAAATGTGGAGCTGTAAGGGACCTTAAGAGGTCATCAAATTCACCCCATGGATTCCATCTCTCCTCTTGTGCCTTTTTCATTTTACAACTCTCCCTACACCATTTAATCCAGAGCTACAGAGACCATAATTATAGGCCCCAATTCTGGATTCAGCTGTGGTCCCCCCCTTTCCCCCGGCATTGCAAACACACTGTGAGCCAGGAGCAGTGGATTCCAGATGTCTGAACCACCGCTGCTCTTTTCCAACCACTGGAAAGACGACCTTCAATTATATAGTCAAATTCCAAAGGGGTAGCCGTGTTAGTCTATTGTAGAAAGACAACAGAGTCCTGTGGCACTTTTAAAGACTAACAGATTTATTTATCACATGAGCTTTCGTGGTTGTTTTACCCTGGGTTTTACTTCCATGCAGGCTACAGTAAACCTTGCATTAGATAAATAAATTTCAGTCTTTAAAAGTGTCACAGGACTCATTATTTGTTTTGCTGAACTAGACTAACACAGCTCCCCCTTCGGCACTTGTATTAGAGATTGGCTCAAACCAAAGTTTCAGAACAGAACACCCAGAAGCTTCGGGAAAGATCAGATCAGTTCAAACTCAAAATCCATAGTTCAGACCTATCTCTCTTGGTTCTCCATTGTCTTGCACCTCCTGTACTCATTTGTACTCCAGCAGCCTGGGTGTAAAATGCTACCATTCTGATTCAGGGGTTCTTTGCACTGGGGGTAAATGACTGCACAAGTTGCAGGGCAAAGCTAAGTCAATCTAGATGTATCTTTCACATCAGTTTGTTGAACAGGAATACTTGCAACATTCTGGATCAAAGAAACTATGTGAAGTACATGTAAAATACTACTGCTATTGGGTCAAATGCTGAGCACACTTCAGCACACACAGAAGGTCCAGCTGTATCACAAATGCTGCTTCTCCGGTGAAGCAAAGGGCCAGAAAGGGGGCTAACTGCACCCTACTCTGTAGCATAGGCCTCTGCATAGATGCGCCCTACCACAATGTGTAGCATCTTGGAAGTGGAGATTCTAAGCGCATTTATTTACAGCTCTGAAGCATTCTTAGAGATCCTGGGTTTGCAAGAATTTGCTGTCTTTGAGGCAAAGGCTGCTTATGATCTGGCTTGCTCTAAGGGTAAGGGCAAACCACTGCAGAATCCTCATTTGGGCAGCCACCTGCCTCTACAACCATAGGTAAGTCACCAGTAGCAATTAAAAAAAAATCATAATCCTACATCAGGGAGGCTCTGACCAGCAGCCATGTCTCAAGCAGTTTCTGGTCCCAGCTAGGCATCTCTGGAGCTGGAGACCAGTCCTCCTTCACAGCGCCCATATGTCCTGTGCTTTTCCCTTTTAATCTCTCTCTCTCCATGCCTGAGTCCAGTAGGACGGTGGGGCTGACTGAGCCAATGGTGGCTCGTTAGCCCATTCCTGGTCAGTGTGGAGTTAGTAGATCCAATCACAGTGTAGCACAATTGCTTGCAGGGGACTGAATGTGATGATAATGAAAGCCAAAATGTTCCCCTCCCAGAATCCACACTGAGCGGGGTGGATTTGCAATGACTGTTAACCCCAACACGGGTCTTCTCCTAACCTGAAAAGCAAGTGCCTAGATACTCAGCTTTCCTGTGGACGTTTCAACCAGTTAATAGGCAATGACTGCTTCTATGACTCAACAAAGCACCCAAGGACATGTGACTTGCTCATGTGACCTTGGACTCTGTAGGAGGAGAACAATTGAACTGGATACTCGGCCTTTGCCTTAGCCACAGGTTGCTATGATAATGGGTTGCTGCAAAGGCAAGCCGTGCTTTCTTGTAAATGAAATTCTAGTTAAAAAGACTAGAGAGATGTGCTGGCTTTCTCATTATAAACGTTGATTTTTCACCTCTCGCAGGCTCCCAGCCTTCTTATATGCTGTTCCACACAGTTTGAATCTAAACAACTTTGTTTGATTTGCTGAAATAATCTGACCTGAACCTGTCACTCACACTTCACTGGATTTATTTTTCCCTCCCATATGGTAACTTCTCCATTTTCAAGAATCTGACGAAGTGGGATTTCTCCCACAAAGCTCGTGTGATAAATAAATGTGTTAGTCTTTAAAAGTACCACAGGATTCCTTGTTCGGTTTGCCAAATCAGACTAACACAGCTACCATTCCGAAACTAATTAAAATGTTTTATTTTCCGGTTTCTTTCCTCTCTGTTTGCAACTTATGCAAGAAATGGAACTAGAAGTATGCTATCTTCCCTTTCCTGTGTAAGATCCTTGGAGAGAACGTGCTTATCATCTTTATCCCCCTTCTCTTCCCTTGCTTAATGCTTAGTCAGTAATTTATAGGCATTACTGTTACAAAAAATAACTTCTTGTAAAGTTAAGCGCCTGTACACCATTGACTAAACCTGTAAACAACAAACAAAAGTTGGCACAATTATATTCACCATATAGTTATTAATATTCATGGCTTGGATATTAATGTAACTAAAAAGGGGTCTTTGGGGAATTGACATTAATGTCAGTTTTTACATATTTTTAAGCATAAAAGAATCATGGTGGCCCCCTTCTCCCAGCCATCACTTGCAGTACTGAGGTGGAACGAGCAATCAATAAAGAGTAACATTTAACCCAATCCACCTCTGGAACTCCCAGTTTTCTTCTTCTGACAGACTCCATCTTGTTTTTGTAAATATCCACAAGCTGAAACAATGAGCACCCATCCACATGGCAGAGGATATTTAAGGCCCTGAAAATATCTTTATTTTGTCTTCATTTCTCAGGACTGAATTTCTAACAAAGATGCTCTAAACAAGTACTGATGACCCCTAAGCTCTCTGGGTAATTTCCAAAGACCTTTGCCAATTAAGAACTTTCCACCTCACTTATCAGCTCTACTTTGAAACTGACCTATGAATTTTAGCCTCATCTATATCTACAATGATCTGTTAACCAACATTATTGCTTTTCTTTCTTTTTTAAATAAATGTTAGTTTAGTTAATAAGCATTGGCTTAAGTGTCTATTTGGGTAAGACCTAAAATATTCATTAACCTGGTGGCTAATGTGTCTGATCCTTTGGAATTGGTAGAACTTTTTTTACATATGATGAATAAAGATTTTTAGTAATCTCCATCACACTAGACCTTGCTGTCAGGGTGCTAGCCAAACCCAGATATGCCTACAGTACAAACTCTTATGGTAAGGAGCTGGTCAGATTCAATATTGTTGGAGGTGCATAACACAGCAAATGGACAATGGAGATCCATAAGATAGTAATGTATTCTCTGAAGATATATAGATTTTCAGATTTGTCAAAGGTCATAAAAAAGAACAATTAAGAGTAATTGTAAATAATGGAAAGCCTAGTATAGATCTCTCAGTTAATACAGGAAGATGCCAACCTGAGTGAACCTATGAATCCAGCCCCATGAAATCATCCAGCCATAGATATAATGCAATGCAGTGATTATAACTTGGATGGAGTAAATCACCTTTCCCACAAATCATACCCAAAATAATAGTTGTCCTTCTCCAACACTTTTCATCCCTAAATCTCAAACTATTTAATAGAGGTAGTAAGTATCACATGCCCATTTCACAGATGGAGAAATGGAGGGACAGAAAGGTGAAGCGGCTTGGCCAGTGTCATCCAGCAAGACGTTGACAGAACCATACATAGTCAATATGGCTACCAAGAAGGTTCCTCAGTGAATGTTGTTCATACTGTAGTGCCTGTGAACAAACCAACCTACTGCAATGCAATTTCAATATCCTCTGATGCAGCAAATATAGTATCACAATTCACTGATGCATTCAGGCATCAATTTTCAAATTGAAGTATGTCCATGTGCCACATTTAGATTCTTAGACTGGCATGTTAGCAAGTAACATGGATATATACATGGAAGGTTTGGATGTCCACATGTAAAAACTTGAGTTCAATAATAGAAAAGTGAAAGATGAGATTGAGGTCATGTCTACATTCAAAATAGATTCACTATAGACCCGCACAATCGATCCCGGAAGTGCTCTTCCATCAATGCAATAACTCCACCTTTCCAAGTGAAATAAGGCTGCATTGATGGGAGAGCATTGCCAGTCGACGGATTGGAGTGAAGACGGCGCGTAAGTCAGAGTAACTGAGTCGATGGGAGATATACATGCTGCGGCACTCAGATTGCATACCTCCTGTCAACCTAGCCCCACAATATAGACCAGGCCTGAGAGATCGGGCCAAAATAGAAAGGATGGAGTATGAAAAGTAACAGTGCTGATCAATTAGAAAGACATAGGAAGGCTCTTCCACAGGGCAGGAGAAAAAATTTTATACCAGTCATGGTGAGATAGTGAACAAGGACAGAAAGAATCACTAGAAATGGGCACTTCTGCCTGAAGGGGGTTCCAGGGTGGATGGAGCGAGGCTGTTCTCAGTGGGTGGCAGATGACAGAACAAGGAACAATGGCCTCAAGTTGCAATGTGTATGGGGCAGGGGGAGTCTAGGTTGGGTATTAGAAAAAAAAAATTTTCACTAGGAGGGTAGTAAAGCATTGAAATGGATTAAATAGGGAGGCTGTGGAATGTTCTTCCTTAGAGGTTTCTAAAGTCTGGCTTGACAAAGTCCTGATTGGAATGATTTAGTTGGGATTGGTCCTGTCTTGGGTTATACCTCTGGGGGTACTCAGTGGACTTGCAGAGGGTACATCAGCTCTTCTAGGTATTGGGCTAATTTTACAACAGTCTCCATAAAAAGCCAGCGAAGACAGAGCAAACTAAAATTTCATACAGAAAAATGTCTTGTTTATACCGCTCTATAGACTACACATTGAAATGGAAGTACAATGTTTGGATTCCAGTTGATTTATTTGATAATTATATGGTAAAAATAAGAAAGTATGCAATTTTTTCAGTAATAGTGTGCTGTGACACTTTTGCGTTTTCATGTCGGATTTTGTAAGCAAGGTGTTATTTAAGTGAAATGGAACTTGGGAGTATGCCAGACAAATCAGAGTCCCGAAAGGGGTACAGAAAGGTTGAAAGCCACTAGTTTAGGGAGTCTGGGTCCCTAACGCAGTGCTGGGGATCCCTTTGGTCAGCGAGGTGCCTAAAGTTAGCTGGCTGAGATGCTGCAGTGTGGCAGCTGCCTGTGGGAGCCTGGCTGGGGGAAGCAGCTTCACCTCACCATCCAGGCTGGCTGCTGAGTGCAAGGGCCATGTGAACCAGAGCTCCCAGCTCCCTCCTTCTCCCTCCCTCTCCCACCCCCATTTCCATACCACTTCATTAGGCACCAGTCCAGCAGCCGGCCCAGAGCAGGGAAGGGAAGCCATTTCCCCCAGCCAAACCCCAGAGGCAGGAGGAACCAGGGTTGGAACTGGATTCTCACGCAATTGCCCAGCTGCCAGAGTGAGCAGCCAAATGGGCAGTGGGGTACATTGAGAGAAGGACAGAGCCACCCCCCTGCACCCCTATAAGTGGGGCAGGGAGTGGGGAGAGTATGGCTGCTATGGGTAAGGGGGAGACACATGAGTCACTTGACCAGTTACATATCCTCAGTCTGCCGGCACCGACCAACAAAAGTAAAAACTGGCACCTGTACGTGCCCCACCCTTGCATTCCTGTTGTAGCACCCTGCTCCCTATCTGAAACTTGCTCACTGGCCCCTGAGTGAGAAAAAAAATTGTCATGTGGCCTCCCATGCTAAAAGGTTGGACAACCCTATTATCAAATCCCCTCTTAACTTTCTCTTTGATGGACTACGTGATACTGCCAGGCCAGGCGACAGGTTATGCCATAGGCCTCAATGACAAATGCAAAGCTGAAAACCATTGTTAAATGTGTGTCTGCATTATTAAAGTAGGTATTCGATTTATAAGTATGTGTTTACTGTTTAGACTTTATGAAATGCTTGTAGGATGCTGAGTGTATTACTCCCACTTTTATCATCTATATCCCATGCTATAAGGTTATATTAAGTGTTTGCGTTGTAATTTTGTAAGTCATTAAACAAGAAAAGAACAGTAATTAATGTAGAAATGCTTGCTTCCTACAGAAGATGTTAGTATCTCAAGCAGGCCCAGTGAGCCATTGTGAAACATGAAACAACAAAGATTTTGTTGATTGCTCCCCGCACTGTCCATGAAAAGGAGATGTGCAGATGAACTCATTCCACCAGCTTGAACTCTAGAGGAAGGGAATAAAAATCCTGATAAGAAGGAACTTTATCCCTGTGCTATCTGGTCCTCAGGAAAAGGGCAAAACTTCCAAGCATAAGTGAGGGATCCCCAATTGTTTAGCCTGAGTTAGCCCTAAAGGACATATAGCTCTTGAACATTAGAACTGTTTCTATTACTTATTTGTGTGTCTATGTTTCCCTGCTTTAACCTTGCAAATAAACTTATTTCTCTCCTTAATTAATAAATCTTAGATGGTTTATTATAGGATTGGCTCTAAGCATTGTCTGGTGTGGGATCTGAGATACAATTGACCTGGGGTAAGTGATTGGTCCATTGGGACTGGGATAAATCTGAATATTGTTTTGATTTTTGGTGTAAGGGACCATCTATCACAAAGGCAAGCTTGCTTGGGTGCCAAGATAGACTGTGGTACCCCAGGATACTGTCTCTGACTCCATGATAAGCTCTTATAGCAGTTGAGGAGTTCTCATTTAATACTTGATAAAATCTCGGAGTAGAGCTCACAACCTGTTTGGGGTTTGTACCCTGAGTTGTAACATTCTGCCCTGAGGTTGCACTCCCGTTTGTGAGACTCTCCAGACAATTTGACAGGCTAATACACCAAAAGAAGGGTCAGTGAAGTTAATAGGAATAGCTGTGAAATAAAATATAATTCACTGTGCATATAAGTATCACTGACTGGTCCTGTATGATTTTCTTCAATTCATGGGGCTGCAGTACAATGAATCTTTTAAAATGAGTTGCAATTTCCTTGAGCTATACATACAGATTGATTCTTGGAAGACAGAGATGATATTGCATTCCTGCAGCATAAAGAGCTTCATCTGCACATCTTATCAAAAATGAAGAATATTTTGTGAGATTTGGAGGCCTGATTATTAAAGAGATGCTGAGCACCGGCAACTCCCAGTGACTTCAAATGGTGTTTTAGGTGCTCGGCACCAGTAAAAAATCAGTCCCTCCTCCCTGACCAGAAGAGAACACACATATGCAATTGAGGGGAAGGTGGGATTGCAGCACAGAATCACTCAAGAGATGCTCTGGGGTGGGAGGGGTGTTTGTGTGTGACAGTGGGGGGAGGAGAGTCCAGGACGTTCGCATGGTGAAGGGTGTGCTTGACTATTGTTTGCCATATAGTTGGATGTTGTTAATTTTTCATTTTGTAAAACTGCTTTAAAATCAACCTGACATTTAAACAAGGGATTCCAAATGGGAGTTAACAGGAAACCCACAGGAAAAAAAAAAACGATGGAAAGAGATGGGCTGTAAAAAGGAAGAAAGCTCTGTATGGTCCCCCCAATCCATCCATCATGGGGCAGTCTATTCTGCCTGCTCCCCAGAACTACTCCCTGCCTTCATACTGGCAGTCCCTTCCTGCTTTCTGGCTACCTGCTCCCATGAAGCAGAGATTCTCTGCTAGTGGAATCCTCAGTGAGAGGAATGCAAAAAGGAATATAGACTTATGCATCTGATCAGCAGACTCCCTCGGGGTCTGCCCTTTCCCTCACACTCCCTTCACATTTGCTGATTATCCATGGGGTCAAAGGCAGCAGGTGGAATGGCATGAAAACAGCTGATTGCCATCCCTTCCTAGTAGGAAGGGGGAGATACATATGTAGAACGCCTGAGGGAGTAACTGAACCCTGGTTCTTATGTCTGTCTTTTATTTCCTGTCTAAATAGAGAGAACACTGATGGAGCCCCAACCTTTTTCTCTATCAAAAGAGCAAGTAATGCACTCAACTGCACATTTCCTTTCACGATCCATTTTGCCATTGTTTATTAAAATTTAAAAGGAAGGTCAACTTTTGTAGCATTTGAAAGAATGAAAATTTCCCAACGCTCAGGCTGGAAAGCTCTTTACTTTGGTCTTCTGCCAACAAGTGAGCTGAAGCTTTTGGGGCGTTTTGCCCCCCATTTAAAGGTAGCTGAGATTTTAACAAGAGGGACTTGAAGCCATATCTCCCACCATGTTGGCAAGTACCCAAACCACTGGACTGTGGGTTTATTCTAGAGTGGGTCTCTCAATCTTGTTGGAGTGGTTCCACTTTGTATGAAACACTCATAGGCTGTGTCTACACTTGGTAATTTAAGTCGACTTTAATTAAATTGACTTAACTAAGTCGACTTTAAGTCAACTTAGTTAAGTCGACTTAGTGAGTCCACACTTAAAAATAAAGTAGACTTAAAGGGGAACTTAAAAAGTTGACCTAGAGTGTCCACACTGGATGCCTAGGTCAACTTCTAGGGGTTAGGGGGACCTAGGGGAGGTCCACGGGGGCAGGAGGGGCACCCCTTGCCCAATGCCAGGGTGCTCAGCCTTTGCCCCATTGTACCTAGGTACAATGGGGCAAAGGGGGACAGGGACCCTGGCAGGGCATAGGGGCAGGATGGGCAGCGCTCTGCCCTGCCAGGTGGGGTAGCCCTAAGTCGACTTAGGGCTACCCCACATCTACACTGGCTTAAGTCAACTCTAGGGAGTCGACTTAAGTCTTAGGTCTACTAGGAAGGTGGTTTTATAAAGTCAACTTAATTTTAATTAAGTCGACTTTATTTTCCTTAAGTCAACTTAAGGAAACTGTAGTGTAGACGCAGGGTAAATTAAGTCGAGTTAAGCAAGCTTATAAGTCAACTTAATTTACCAGTGTAGACGCAGCCATATATAGCCTGGGAACAGAGCCTGGAACCTCCGTCTCCTAACCACTGAGCTATAGTGTCTTTCTCACTGTCTCCCTGGCCCAGTGACCCAGGATTCCATACAAAGGGAAACAGCTTCAACAGGAGAGACAGAGCTTCCTCCCCACCCCTGGAGGCCCAATAGCCCAATGACTAGGGAACTCTAAGGTGTGTGAGAGAAGAGGTGGACCAGGACCACCACCAGCACCATTTTACAGGGCCCACTCTGTCAGATATGTTCTTAGGCAGCCTCTGAGCATGCCTACCACATCGGGCTCCACAGAAGAGAGAGAGGGGGGAATGCCTAGTGAGAGGATCCTGCTGATACTTAAGCACCAAGCAGTTCAATGGCAGCTTTGAGCATGCCCATTAACAGAAATCTAGGGGACTTTACCAGTGGCAATTTAGGTACCATGGGGTTAGGCAGCCCCTGAGTGGCAGTTCTGAGAATGTGGATTTAGGCACCAAAAGGGCTAGTGAAGTGCCTAAATCTCTTGCTAAATGTAATCCTAAGGCTCTATTGCTGTTTGCTTCTCAATCTTAAGCAATTTTGCATGGATGCAAAAATACTGATAAATGCTCCAGACCTAAATCCCCAAGAGAAGCAATCCCGGCCAGTTCCCCTTCCTCCCAGTAAAGACATCTGGCCCCAATTTTCAGTTGTATCCCTGGAATCTCTCATTTAGAGATAATACTGACTGACCCGAATTATTTTTCTTACAGAATTGCTGTGATAACGACATAGATTCATCTTCCACTAAGTGTCAAAGATTAAACAAATGTGTTGCCTTTTAAAAGAAAGCTGTTACATTATTTTAAATGCTGATGATTTTTTAAACATAATGTGTTACACTGTTGCTGATGTTGTTACTTCTTCCCAAACTCTCTGCAAGTGAGATGATTCTATCTCAGCTTCTCCATCATCCACCTATTTTTCCTCCAGTTTTTAAACCAAACTCTATAGAAGAGAAACCTCTAAGACACAGACTGGCTGAAATGGTAGCTTTGATGTGCCATTGTTAGATGAAGTACTTTGGGTTTTATTCTTCAATAAGCATTTCTAGGTGCTGTTTACCAGTACCTCTTCTGGATGGGTGACTTGGACTTTCACTTGTATGTCCATCTTCTCCCTCATCCAAGTACCCTGCCTTCTAATAGTAACATTGTGTGATCAGTTTCCAAGGTGGTCTCCACAATTAAGTTAAACTCCTTTCAGTCATAGGAAGTTTATAGCTTCTCCATCAGATGCTTCAGACAAATGGGTAATTCTTAAAGAATCAGCAAAAACACTTCAATTCATCTATTGCCAACAGGAGATCACCTACTAACATAGGCTATGTCTACACTTGTGAATTTAAGTCGACTTTAAGTCGACTTTGTTAAGTCGACTTAGCATGTCCACACTCAAAATTTAAGTCGACTTAAAGGGGACCCTGCCAAATTGACCTAGAGCATCCACACTGGATGCCTAGGTCGACTTGTAGGGACTAGGTGGACCTGGGACAGGTCCATGGTGGCAGGGGGGCACCCCTTGCCAAGTGCCAGGGGGTTCAGCATTTGCCCCATTATACCTGGCCACAATGGGGCAAAGGGGGACAGGGACCCTGGCAGGGCATAGGGGCAGGGTGGACAGGGTCCTTTGGGGGGGCATGCCAGGCTGTGGCTGTGCCAGCCAGCCTGGCAGGGAGGGCAGTAGGGGAGCCCTGGAGCCCCCTAAGTCACTGGCTAAGTCAACTTTCTAAAGACTTAAAATGAGGTTTAAGAAAGTCTACTTAATTTTTCCTTAAGTCGACTTAAGCAGCTGCTTAAGTCGACTTAAGGAAAGTGTAGTGTAGATGCAGAGTAAATTAAGTCCACTTAAGCAAGCTTAAGTGGACTTAATTTACAAGTGTAGATGCACCCCTAGTTAGTGCAGCCAACAGTGCCTGTAAAGTCCTAGGAAGACAACAGAGTCCTGTGGCACTTTTAAAGACTAACAGATTTATTTATCGCATGAGCTTTCGTGGGAGAAAATCCCACTTCCTCAGATGCTTTGAAGATAGGAAAGTTACAGAGTGGTAGGAGATTAAATGCAGGGGAGTGTATGACATAGCATCAGGTCAGGCTGTAACAGCAAATCAAAGTAGGTGTTAGGATTCAAAACACTGGGGAACAGCACATAGAGGAGGGGGAGGTCAAATCACTTGTTGTAATGCGAGAAAAATCCATAGTCACGGCTACCCCTTTGGAATTTGTAAAGTCCTAGTATTTAGACAGCTAAGAATTCTTCGTTAACTCATGTGGAAGTTGCTGTAGCTCTCACAGTGGAATGTTCTGATATCTGACCACACAGATGAGCATGAAGTCCATGTGACTACATTACGCAGTGTGCCTGAGAACCCTGAAGGTCCTAGATAGTCATTAAATCCTGTGAAACTCAGACAACAGCTCTGGCTGCCAATGTTTCATTTGTATTCTGTAAAAAGGGATATTACCAGAAAACACTTTTCATTAGTCCTGATGCTAATGACTAAAACGGAAACAATAAAAAGCAACTTTGTTTATTGTGTGTGTGGGGAGGGGGGACGGACGGGGGAGGTCTACAAAAATTGAGAATTGCAAATTGTCTTGCTTTAGATTCAAAATACTATGATGCTTTCTTACTCATCAATAATAAATGTTTGTTCTAACTGTCCTTTTCCATCTTTCTTTCCTCTACTTCTCGGCAAAGATTGATAGGTTTGGGGTTGTTGTTGTGCTTGTTTGTTTGTTTTTTTTCTTGTACAGTTATGGAGTATGATATTTTCTAATAGTCTGGGAAGCTTCCAAATGATGATTTCTGTGGATTCAGGGAGTGATACCATGTCCCTTGCTAAAAAAAGAATGTTTATGCCTCCTTTGTTTTCTAATATTAACTGGTAGAGAGGAACCATTGTATAATGAGAAGAGAAGAACAACAACATATCATTATTGGGATGTGGACACTCAAGTCATTAATATAAATTATTATAGTAGTGTACATTTAAAGCTTTCCAGGGAAGATAATTGCCAGAAACTAGGATAGATTTTCAGAGAGTAGCTATTGATCCACTTTTCATCATCAAATGGACACCATTATGGGTAAAACAATAAAGAACAATTTTTAGAGTTATACTGAATTAGCTTGAAATCCTTTTGAAATGATTTTATGCAATTTTACTGCCAGATAAATATTTTTAACTTGCTCTTTTTTGGAAGAAGAAGTTGAAAACTGAAAATAGCTAAATATTGAAGGCAGAGACACGATATGTGAGAAAGAGTTCATTTTAACTGGTGGCAATTGTTGAAGAAGGGCTGTGACACTGTCCGGATTTAGGAGACCATTTATGATACTATTCATATTAATATTTCATAATTGCAATAACCCATAGGAACTATGCCATGTTTGGTACCAATAGAAAGGTTGTAATTTGCAGGGAATGATTGTATGGTTTATGTGTAGGAATTGTATCTGTATTAGAAGTTAGGAATTTTTGTTATATCTATATTTCAACCTGTGTGATTCTGGGACACTCCCCAGACGGGATATCTACAGCCATTGTTTCCTTTATGGCCCATTAAGGAAGCTCCCAGGTACAATGGGCCCAGGGAGAAACCTGTTGAGCCACTAGGACTTGAACATGTGACTCAACTCCATTTTGATTGGAAAGAACTGCACACAGCATGGAGAAGGCCAGAGGTGAAAAAAGGCAGCAGCCCCGATTCCATCTTGTCTCAAGTACCCAGTCTACAGCCAACACCCATCTCTGGAACTATTCATATGCGATTGGACAAAGGTCTGAGCCCATCCACGTGCTGGATGTTTACCAGAGAAACAAGCCTGCAAATTCCAGAGGAACAAGCCTGCAAACTGCTTTACATGGACTCTAAATCATTTATATATATGTGATTCACTTTGACGCTTTGCCATCTCTCATATTTTGCTTCTTTTTCTTTTTATATTAAAACTTTAGTTGTAGTTACAAAAGGGTTGGCTATCAGTGTGGCATGTTGGGTAAGATCCAAACCTATATTGTTCTTTGTAATGTGTCTGGCCCTTTGGGGTCAGGAGAATTTATTTCTTTAAGGGACCGTGTGGCTAGGTGGGAGCCAGAGGAGCTGGAGTGCAATAAAGGGGGCTGTTTTTATTCTGGCAGACTTTGTGGTAAGTGGTGTGGGGAACCAGATGTCTGGTTGTGATTGATAGGAAGACTGGTTTAAGTACCACCCATCAGTGTTTGGAAAATTTGACTCCCAGTTTTGAAGCTTGCCCTGATTTTTGCACTTTCAGGAGGTTATCTCAGGAACCCAGGTCACAAGGGTGTTCTGCTCCTGCCATGGCAATATCTTAATGATTAAGCATGTCTCAAATGGTCAAATAAAGTTGGCAATAGGTGTTAAAACAACAGACACAAAAGTTTTTATTTGATCATCGCAAATGGAGTTAACCCACATGCACAGAGTGAAACAAATCATCCTTTATGTAACAACAAGGGTGAATTTGGCTGTGGGGGGAGGGGGTAGCCTGGGGAAAATCTGACATCAATGTAATCGGAAAACCTTAGTCAAACTACAGAGTAGTTTGCAGCATCTAACACTAGGACAGAGTGTTATTGTACTATTGAAGATTTAAACTAAATTCAGTCTAAATTAAAGGCCTGAACTGAAGTCAGTAGGTATCTGTCCATTAATTTGAATCAACTTTGGATCAGGCCCTAGGACTTAAATTCAAAGTATCTAATCACAGCTTATTAAATTATTTAGAGTCAGTATTTGACAGGCATCTTTTAGTTTGGGTTTTCTGAATTTTCCACTTGTTCTTGGTTAAAATGTCTCATTTCTTTTCCTCCTGGTTGACATGGAGAGAGATAATAACCAGCTGCTGACTCTACAATGGGATCCCATTGTGCATTGCATACCGGGACTCCTACACCGAGTCTCTGTTTCATGGATCATGACAAAAGAGTAAGCTGCAGACTATGCTGATGAGACACCCTCCTTGCATTCCCTGTGTCATTCTTTAGATACCAAGGCAGACAATTTGCCATCCCTGTGCTTCTCTGGATTAATAGACAGGGCTTCACATCCTCACGAAGAAATTTGTCATGCTTGACACCTGTTCTACACTTCCCCAGACACACTTGGGTTATTTGTTTGGGGATCCAATTAAGAATTTTCCTGTTTCATCAGATGAGTCATTTCATGTTTAATGAGTTCTTTCAACTTACCAGCAGCCTGCTCTAAAACAGCTATGATTAAAGCTAGAAAACAAAAATATTGAACAAGGCATGTAGCCCTGTAGAGCAAGTGCCACCATCATCCAACATCTTGGCAGGAAGTGAGAAATCTGTCACCCTAACATCCCACTTGCTTGCTCAAGCAAAATACATGAACAAAAGTCCCTTCTGACCCACTTTGAGGGACCGATCCAAAATTCATTAAACTGAGTGAACAGACAGCATGAAAAAAATAGGTTGAGGGTAAAAGCCCAAAGGCCTAAATATTGACCATCCTAGGGCTGTATGAATTAGTTCCATTAGTTTTCAGTGAAGTCATGGATCCACTTCAATAATAAGTCACTGTGAAAGGGACAACAAGCCAATCAAACAAACAATGCAAATCTAGGTTTGATGTGCCTTCAGTAGTATCCTAGAGGATTCTTTTCGTGTGAATGGACAATTGCCAGCTTTGTTGACATGGCCTGAATCACCTGTACAGAAGGTCTATAGACAGAGTCATTATCAATAATCATCTAGAATTACTGGAGCATAGTTCAGCCTCTTGGGAGATTAATCACAAGTTTCCTGCGCTTTGAATTCCCTTTCTTTTGCACCATTTACTCTGTCTAGAAATCTACCACACCTCTTCATACTTTTACCAATAAATGCTTCTTTCTCAACTTTATCTCCATGGAAATTCCTATCCCTCTCTTAAGCTCTTTACACCAAGACTGTCTATAACAGCTCCCTTCTTTATGTTTATTGTCATCTCAGCTCTCCACATTCTTGCCTATATGGGATGCCGCTGACTTCCTTCTCACTCAGAAGTTGAGACCACATTACCCAAGACCTGCATCTCCACTGTCAGAGCAGTAAATTAAAAAAAAATGGAGCTGTAATTTGACATCACCCCTGCAAGTGGGATAGCACTCAGGTCTAAATCTACAATTCAAATTTAGATCTATGCATCCAGAAATCAGCTTTTCCAGTTTTTCCTGGATGCTGCACTATAGCAACATAGCTCCTCCCTTGCCTGCAGACCCAGAAAGTTTTCAATTAATTCCTCTCTCTGCATGCAGCATGATGCCTGCCTGTTGTGCCTGCAGCAGAGAAACAGCAAGGAAAGTTTTTCCTGTTTTATTTTCCTATAGATAAGAGGGGAGGAGGAAGTGAGCAGAGGACTGCCTCCCCACAAGCCCCTGCACCTATTACCCACAGTGCAATGCATTTCAGGAACTAATGTGAGCAGTGGGATGCAAGATCTGCAACAAGCAATTTGCTGTGATCACTCAACTTTGCCTTTTGTAATTCGACAGCCTAAAATCAAATTACAATCCCATCACCTATGTAGACGAGTCTTGGTCTTCAACATCAGCTTCCCATCTATTTTGGGATCCAGTTAAAAAACTGCTCCTTTCTTGGCTTTAAAATATAACCATGTACTTGCCCTGGCTACCTCATAGACTCGCTCCTCCTCTCCCCATTCTCCGCTCCTGTCTAGCACTGTCAGTATGACAGCATGTTCCACCTCAGCTCTTACCCCTTGGGACCCTCCTTATTTTGCCCCTTTGCCACATGGACTCTCCAGTGATCAGTTCAAACCTCAGCTGAAAACACCTTTGCCCCCTCACCTTGCATGCTCCATTTCTGTTTCTTCGTTATCTCCAGTTGTTTTAAATTAACTCAGTCAAGCATCTTGGGATACAACCCATATGAATGATTGCTATGTATCCATGGTAGTGTCCACCAGCTGCAAGGAATTTTCCTGAAATTCAAGAAGAGACAATCTCTGTTCCTGGGAGCTCACAATCTAAGGATAGAAAGAAAAAAACACAGAATTTAGGGGCAGGAAACCACAATGGGCAATTTATATCCAAATCTGTATGTAACACAGAAGAAGTGAGTGGATAGGGTCCAGCTACAAACAAGTTCAGAGAAGTTGTATCAGGGATAAAGGGCTTCATGGGGAAAAGCACTCATGCAAGGATAAGTAGTGAGGGGAAGAGTTATCTGGAGGTTGAAGGTGGTGACAAGAAGCTAAGGTATGATGCCCTTGTGGATGGGGAGCCAATGGGCATGTTATAGAAAATGAGGCTGCATTGTATAACCACTCATTTTTTCAGCTGTCATTGTCACCTTTAATTCCTGCCACAGTAATGCTGTTAAAATTAAAAGCTGTTATCTAAACACTGAGGGAGGGGGCAGGAAAAGAGGCCGGGGCAAATACACTAGTGCAACACCACCAGAAACTTCACAGAGAAACTGCCTAGGGGGCGTCTTTTCTAACCCCTAAAAAGCCTGCATCTAACGGCTTTTTCCAAATAGCCATTTGCTCCTTGGCTTGAACAGAGCCACCTTTGGGTGATATATCATTTTGTCACCTCTTCCGGATGGCATGTTTCACTGATGCCTCACCATCAGGCCCATGTTAGATCTCCGGTGCCACCATATATTAGTAAAAGACAGCATCAGAAGGAGGCACTCTGAGGACAAAATATGTAACAGATAATGCCATTCCAAAAAATACTTGAACTTATCTATGTCACCTGAACAACCTCTGTGTCTATAGCTGAACCACTCTGGAACATGTAGAAATGAATTATTCTCTATATTGATGGGAAATCATTTTGATGACTTTTCCATTTATGCTAGGATTCTGGCAGTAAATTAAGTTATGCGGGGAAGGGGATTTCTCCTATTTCAGCCCACACTAATTAAGAGCTAATTTAAAGCCTCTGCCTGTTTACCAAGTAAACCAACGTCTGGCAGCTTTGAACAAAGAAGAGATAGGCAAGGAAGGAAGGTTTTGCAAATATCCCTGACTTCTTTGTGCAACAGAGTGTTAAATCCTATTACCAAAGTTTCCCCAGGAGTAGCTACAAGAAGCAGAGGAGAAGATGCTTTCCTTCCCTGCGATGTTTATAACTATCTGCCCAGTTGGTTTCAGGTTACGGTTTCATCTTTGCAGATAAACGAAGGGTAGGAAGACAAACTCTGCCGCTCCTCACTGGTGACTCTGCTGTCTCTCTCCCACCTCTGCAGGAGTGTTTGGATAACACTGTGGTCTCAGGGCCTGGTCTAAAGATCACCACTGTCAATGAAAAACCTCCCACTGACTTCACTGGCTTTTCATTAAAGCCCTGGCTGCTGCAGCTACCTCATTCTCAACCTCAGGAAGAGAGAGTTCTTGCTGCTGGGCGTAGGTCACCATTGTGAGATTTTCTTTTCCTTTACATCCTCCCTCTGCTCAGAGAGCTATACAATGAAAAGCTAGGTGTAGAGGGGTAATTTGCCCACTTCGGCAGGAAAGGGGTTAAAAACTATGCAGAAAGTGAGTGGCCAATAGGAACGGAGGACTGCAGGACCAATCAGGACTCTGAAGCCTGTATAAAGACAGGGATGCAGCTCCTGCTCTGGGCAGTTTGTCCCAGACCTAGAAGTAGGAAGGTTGTGTGGTCAGTAGAAGACAGGACCCCAGGTAGCTCTGTGGGGCACTGACAGTGTTTGGCTAGAGCAGAGCCTTGTCACAGGGGCTACAGGTACTTGGGGAGGTGTGAATGGCCCAGGGGACCTAGTGAGGTGCAGACCAGATAGGAGCAAGGGAGATGAAACAGCACTCAACAGAGCATGTAGGGTTCTTGTTGCCAGGGCTTGGAGAAGTGGGTAGGCCTCTGTCCCACATTTCTCCCCTGGACTGCCAGTGAGTGGAGAGACTGCAGGTGAGTGGTGAAGGGAGAGTGGTGGCCACTGACACAAGTGAGCCCGTTGAAAATGGACTACAATCTGGAAGTGGGGGGCTGAAGGAACTCAGCCAGAAGGCTGAGGTCCTTCAATGAACTAGGCAGCCATGAAAGAGACTGAGCACAAACCACCAGATGGCATACCACTTGAGTAATTCCCCATACTATCACCAGGAGGTGCCTGTCTGGTGGGTCACATCCTATTGAGGGTCTACATTTGGTTTAAATGTAGGTAAATAATTGATTTTTTTTTTGTTAAGTTTTCAAGCACTGGGGGCAAAAATGGTTCATATTGAACCAACTCTGAAATGTTTGGTGAATCAAGAGTCTGTTTTGGATGTGTGTCAAAAAGGGGAGTTTAAACTTGGCTTTTCTACATCCTAACTGACTGCCCTAACCACTGGGCTAAATGTTATATGTTGAGAATGGCCCCACTACCACCTCCTCCTGCTGTTTTGTGAGTGGCTGAAACTATTTGTGTCAAATTAATGAATAGTTTCAGATTAGCTAAGACTACAATTTTCACTGAATAAACTATTCCTCTAAAAAGTCTTGCCCAGCTCTAGTCTGGATCTCTGCTGTTGGCACACGAGAAGAAAAGAACCAAATGTAACTCTCAGTTTTCCGGTTGGTTTTTCAGGGCTCACAAATCCTTTTACTTATAAACTCATCCCTTTTTAGAGGTGTCATTGAGAGGTTGGAAATATGGGATAGCTTTTATAGAGAGATACTTTATAGTGTAAATCCCCCACTTTAGTGTGACAAGGAACAAGCCAGTTGAGATATATTATTGATGACCGTTCAGTAACCAAATTTGGCAGCAACTGAAGCAAGTCCTTATTTTTCACTGAGCTGGAAAAAAGCAAGTCTTCTTTCCACTGGGTTCTATTCAGTTCTGTCAAACATAAATGACTATAATTAATAGAAAGTTGAGAATAAGGCCATGATTTCCCAGCACTTTCTTGTCCGAAAGATAGCACACCTAATGGCACAATAACATGGTGGAACAGCAGTGGTCAATCAACATAGCCTGATTTTGCTTCACCTGTGAGAGCTGACAAAAATCTCTGGAGGTGATATGACTACAGCTGGAGGGTAGTTTTTGTCTTCTTTACCTCAGCTCCTCTGATTTCCCACAATCTGTTAATCCTTTCCACCAAGAGAGGCTCAGGAACTAAGTATCTTCTAGCAACACACATGGAAAGGAGGGGAAAAATAATCAAGTAAAGATTACATGCTAATACAGAAATAACTGTAGTCATATAAACCAAACAAGGAGTCCTGTAGCACTTTTTAAGACCCATACATTTATTAATCACATGACCTTTCATGGCTAAAAATCCTACTTCATTAGGCACATGAAATGGAAAGTACAGTATGGAAGGAGATATATAAATGCAGAGAAGGGCAAGTCACAAAGTCAGTTCAGATTTTTTCAGCAAGCCAAGCAAGATGTTTTGACTCAAACAGTGTAGACCAAAAGGTGAAAAGGTTGGAAAGTTAAAAGGGGGAAAATCACCTTTTGCAATGAGAGAGCCAGCCCAAGTCTCTATTCAGACCTAATTGAATGGTGTCAACTTTGCATATGAATTCTAACTCTGAAGTTTCTCTTTGGAGTCTTGATGTGAAGTGTTTCTGTTGAAGCCCGGTAACTGTCATGTCTTTCACAGAAAGTGCAGAGAGGTTGAAGTGTTCTGCTCTTGGTTTTTGAATGTTACATTTCTTGATATCTGATTTGTGTCCATTTACTCTTTTGCACAGAAACAGTCCTATTTGGCCAATGTATAACGCAGAGGGACATTGTTGTCACTTGATGGCTTATATCACATTTGTGGATGAGCAGGTGAATGAGCCCCGGGTTTGGTTAGATTCTACGATGGTGTCATTTGAGTAGATATGTTGGCAACAGGGTTTGTTGCAGGGATAGGTGCCTGCCTAGTGTTTCTATTTATGGTGTTTGGTTGCTGCTGAGTTTCTGCTTAACATTGGGGGGACTGTCTGTAAGCGAGGAGAGGTCTATCTCCCAAAGCTTAAGAGAGTAAGGGTCATCTTGTAGGTAGGCTGTAGATCCTTGATGATCAGCTGCAGAGGTTTGACTTAGGGCCTGTACGTGATGATCAGTGATGTTCTGTTGTTTTCCTTGTTGGGCTTGTCCAGTAGTAGTTGACTTCTGGGTACCCGTCTGCCTGTCAATCTGTTTCTTCACTTCCCCAGGAGGGTACTGTAGTTTTAAGAATGCTTGATAGAAATCCTGAAAGTGTTTGTCTCTATGTGACTGGAGCAAATGCGGTTGTATCTTAGGGCTTGGCTGCAGACAATGGATCATTTGGTGTGTCCCGGATGAAAACTGGAGGGATGTAGATAACAATAGTGGTCAGAAGGGTTTTGGTATAGGTTGGTGTTTATGTGTCTATCACCTATTTGTGGTGTCTCAAGTTACTGGGGCCATTGGGGGTTTCCATAGTGATAAATGGGAGGGTTGTTAAATACTCAGGTAAAGCTGTGTGTCTGCTGGCAGTCCTTGCCAGACAAGCTGAATAAAGCCCAATAAGGGAACTCTGAAGCATGTTATGTCTATTGATCATTATTTAATCTTAATACATGACACTATTTGTACTGTAGTGTCCTGGAAGTGTATCTCCCATGTGGAGTAGTCCAGGCTAAGGTTGATAGTGGGGTGGAAATTGTTGAACTGTCAGTGAAATTACTCAAGGGCCTCCTTTCTGTGGGTTCAGCTGATGAAGATGTCATCAATGTAGCGTAAATAGAGGAGTGGCACTTGGGGAAGAGAACTGAGGAAAGCTATAAAAGCCATAAAAATGTTGGCATGATGTGGGGCCATACAGGTACCCATAGCAGTGCTGCTGACTTGGAGATATAAATCATCTCCAGATCTGAAATGGTTGTGGGTGAGTACAAAACCACCGAGCTCAGCTACTAGCTGTGCTGTTAATCATTTGGGATACTGTTCCTGATGGCTTGTAATGTGTCTTTGAGTGAGATGTTAATGTAAAGAGCTTCTACATCCTACAGCAGGCTCATCTGGCTATGTGGACTCTCTCCTCAGACCCTACAGTATCATCACTTCTACCTATCTTCGAGACACCACTGACTTCCTGAGAAAAATTCAATCTGTTGGTGGTCTTCCAGAAAACACCATCCTGTCCGCTATGGTGTTGTGAAGTATAACTACTTAGTTTCTATAATGTAGTTTGGTGATGTTAAGTATTTAACATTGTTTTTAGTTGGATTAAAGCAATGGGAGAAAGCTATGCTTAACAAGCTAAGACTTCTGTGTTTATCTCCTGACCTGCCAGGCTCTGCTTTATTCTAGTCATCAGGTTCTCCTGAACAGATGTGGCAGATTGAGCTGACAGGAGCACATTGTGTGTGAAGACACAGAGACGCTACAATGTGAGAGGGTCTGTGTGACAGTTCATCTTATAATTCTGTGATGTGGGTAAAAGTCCATCAGGGACATAATTAAAGTCAACTAAGCCCTTGTACTTTGAGTCAAGTTTGAAGCTAGTTCTCAAGAGTGTAAAGGTTAGTGCCTTTTAATTTAAAAAATACTGTAGCCTTCATCCCGGTCCCTCAATAAGGAAAAAAAATAATTCATGAAAAACAGTCCCTAATGGGCTGGAAATATATCAGTAATTAATCTGTTTAACTAATGGGTCTGAAAGAACAGATAGGAAAATGTGTCCTCTCTCATCTCAAATATCAGCATTATAACTCTAGTTTGTGAGTCTTCAATGTCTCTATAATATGATTTTATAATGTAACGATGATTAAAATCAGCATTACTGTAACCTACATCTTCCAGAACACCTGACAATTCATTCTTCTCGAGTATTATGGATATTCAAAGCCCACACCTGGATGTGTTATGTTACAGTTAAGGGGCTATGTCCTCAGCAGCTGTAAATTGCAGGATACTGTATTTGATGACCTCTCATGGTTCCTTCCAGTTTTTATTATTCTATGAAGTTAACTGTTGAAGAGAAGAGGTATAACTGAACACATCTATTGAAACAAAATCCAAACTTTTAAACTAAAGCCAATCTACATTTATATGTAGAAGTTGATGCCAACCTCATGCCCTCTCACACATATAAAATATTAAAGAGAAAAAACTGATCCACACTTAAACCACCTTGACTCTTCCCTTATACCAGAACACTCATAATAATGAATGTTTAAATTAAACGAACAATTTGTTCATTAAATACCTTTTTAATCTTTAATATTTTACTCATACCACAAATCCATTAGATCAAAAATACTTGAATAATATAAGAATACCTGAATATCTATTACCTACCAATTATTTAAAATTCAGTATTATGCACCATCATAACATAAAAGTAGATCTAAATTGAAATCGTTCCTCACTAAGCAAAATATTCCAATGCCAAATAAAACTTCTGTACCTTATCATAAAACCGTGTCCTACAAACTAAAATTGAAATTGTTAACATCATGATGAATCATCCTAATTAACACTAGAGAACAACTAATATACATGGTAATTTGATTATATGAATTTATAATGTTAAAATGTTATGTAACAGCCTGGTCCAAATCCTTTTAAATGAAAAGCAAAAACTGCCTTTGACTTTGGTGAAAGTTTTGGGTCAGGTTCTAAAATGTTAAAGAATGGATATTAAAGTTAGATGTTTAAAACTCTTGGCTTGATGTTATCTGGACCTGTACATTTTTAAAGAGAGCTGTCTGATGATCTCTCTGAACTATTAATGTTGATTTTCAATAAGTCTTACAACACTGGAAAGTTCTGAGGAATGGAAGAAAGCTAACATGTAAAAATATTTCAAACGTATGAAACGGATGACCCCAGTCTGTCAGCCTGACCTTGATTCTGGACAAAAATGGAATGGCTGGTAGCATACTAAATTAATAAAGATTAAAGGAGAGTAATCTAACGCCAACTAGTATGAGTTTATGGGAAATAAATCTTGTCAAACTAAGTTGATTTTTTTGTGTGATTACAAGTTTTCTTGCTACAGGCAATGGTGATATTATATATTTAAACTTCTGTAAGGCATCTGAGCTGATACCCCCTGATATTTTGTTTAAGTGAACATGTCAGATGCTAAAATGGATTAAAAACTGGGTAACTGATAGGTCTCAAAAGTAATTGTAAACAGGGAATCACCATCAAGCAGGATATGTCTAGTGGGGTCCTATGGGGATCAGTTCTTGGCCCTACATTATTTAATATTTTTATGAATGATCTAAAAGAAAATAGAAAATAATCACTGAGAAAGTGATGACATAAAGTGGGGTAAAATGGGAAATAATTAAGAGAACAGGAAACTGATCCACAGTGAGCTTCTGAGGAAGAGTGATTTTCTCCAACAAAAGCTCATGCAATAAATAAATGTTAGCTTTTCAAATTGACACAGGAATCCTTGTTTGTTAAGCGAATAATAGGCATTCAATATGACCGTATGTAAATTCATACTTCTACGAACAAATAACACATGCCGCACCTACAGATGGAGGACTGTCTCCTGTGAAGCAGTGACTCTGAAAAAGTTTTGGGGACCATGATGGATAATCAGCTAAACATGAGTTGAACATTGAGGCCTAAAGGGCTGATGTGATCCTTTTGGCTGCATAAACAGTTCACTCAGATAGGAGGACAGAAGTTATGTTATCACTGCATTTGGCACTGCTGGAATACTGTCTGGTTCTGGTCTCCCCTGCTCAGGAAGGGCGTTGAAAAATCGAAGAGGGTTCAAAGAAGACTTAAGGGTACATCTACACTGGAGGCTCTGTTAAGTCGGCTTAACAAGGTTGACTTTTAAGTCAACTTAGAGAGCCCACACTGAAAACTCCAGTTGCCTGCCAGTATCCACACTGGCAGGCGCTAGGTCAATGGAGTGGTGCATTGTGGGTAGCTGTCCCTCATTGCACCGGGGCCTGGAGGCCAAGTAGGTTGACTTAAGGGCACTCCCCATCTACACTGGCTTAAGTCAACTTAATAAGGTCGAATTAAGTGTTAACTTCACCTTCAGAGGTGGTGTTATTAAGTCGACCTAAGAAAGTGCTTAAGTTGACTTAATAAGTACCCAATGTGGACGTGGCGATCTGTAGGTTGACTTAACCGTCCTTAAGTCAACCTAAGGCTCCAGTGTGGACGTATCCTAAGAGACTAATTAAAGGAGTGGAAAACATGATTTATGGTGAAAAATTCAAGGAATTCAATCTATTTAGCTTATCAAAGAGAAGGTTAAGGGGTGACTCAATCACAGTTTAATAATATCTATGGCTGCGTCTACACTGGTAAATTAAGTCAATTTAAGCTTGCTTAAGTCAACTTAATTACCCTGCGTCTACACTACAGTTTCCCTAAGTCAATTTAAGCAGCTGTTTAAGTCGACTTAAGGAAATTCAAAGTCGACTTTATAACACCTGTTATAAACTCGAGTTTGAGGCTTAAGTCGACTATTTAAGTCAACTTAAGCTAGTGTAGATGTGGGGGAACCCTAAGTCGACTTTCTCAACTTAAGGCATGGGTCCCTTCTCTCTGGGACCACTCAGGTCCCGGCAAGAAGGGACCATGGGGCTCGCTTCTTTCTCCCCTTGAGCCGCGCTCCAGCTGCTCAGCAGCTGGAGTGCGGACCCTGGGGAGAAGGAAGCCCCACGCTCCCCACGCTCCCTCCTAGCCGGGACCCTGCAGTCCCGACGAGGAGGGAGAGCTGGAGACCCATGCTCCAGCTGCTCAGCAGCGGGCAGCTGGAGCAGGGATCCTGGCAAGAAGGGACTGCGGGGCTTCCTTCTCGCCAGGACCTGTCCTGGCGAGAAGAAAGGCCCGCGGTCCCTTCCCCCTGGGACCTGTGCTCCAGCTGCGGCAGCCGGCCCCCTAAACAGCTGGAGAATGGCACCGGCTAGCCAGGACTGAGCGGTCCTGGCCAAGGGAGCCCCAGGCTCCCTCCTAGCCAGACCAAGAGGTCACGGCCAGAAGGGAGCGTGGGTCTTGCACTTCCTTCTGGTCAGGACCACAGGGTCCCGGCCAGGAGGGAGCATGGGTCTCCCTTCTCCCCGAGACTCGTGCTCTAGCTGCCGTAGCTGGAGCACGGGTCCCGGGGAGAAGAAATCACGGGGCTTCCTTCTCGCCGGGACCGCGGGGCTTTCTTCTCACCAGAACAGGTCCCGGTGAGAAGGAAGCCCCACGGTCCCTTCTTGCCGGGATCCTGGCTCCAGCTGCCCACTGCTGAGCAGCTGGTGCATGGGTCCCAGCCCGCATTCCAGCTGCTCAGCAGCTGGCAGCTGGAGCGCAGGACTCCGGCTCTTCCTCCTGGCCCGGACCACTCGGGTCCGGGGAAATTGTCCCCGGGACCCGAGTGGTCCAGGCTAGGAGGGTTCCCTTCTGTCTGGGATGTGGGAAGTCCCAAGCAGAAGGGAGCCAAGTGGTCCGGGGCAGAAGGGAGCAAGGACCGCTCAGGGGCTGACTCTCCCTGGACCAAACAAGTCAACTTAAAGAGTCCAATATGGACTCTCTAAGTCGACTTAGAAAGGCCCCCTTTAAGTCGGCTTAGGAGTCCAGTGTGGACTCTCTAAGTGGACTTAATAAGGTTGACTTAAAGTCGACTTATTAAAGTCGACTTTTTTAAGTTGACCTTAATTCCCTAGTGTAGACATAGCCTATGTGAGGAACACAAACTTGGTAATAGACTGCTCTTCAGTCTGGTAGATAAAGACAGAACATCCAATGGCTCAAAACTGAGGCTAGGCAAATTCTGAATAGAAGTAAAGCACACATTTTAAGGACAAGGGTATTCTTCCAAGAGTCCCAGTAAGTTCTCAAGCTCTGGAATTCTTTAGAAAAAATAACTGATCTTGATTTAAAAAATATGTTCTCATTCAAATGGGAATTAATTCAGGGAAGTCCTGTGGGCTGTATTACACAGGAAGTGAAATCTGATGATCACAACGGTCCCTTCTGGCATTAAAAAAGATCTATCTATTATGAAAATACTAATATACATCAAGCAGCAGAATTAAGGCTTGGGGTCTAGTTAGATGGAATTTTTCTGTGTAATGGGGTATGCATTTATTAGTTGTTAATGTTAGTGTCAGAATTCTTTATGTAACCTTAGCTTCTGATTTCCATTATTTTTAATGCTTACTATAAAAACAGCCGCTGCTGAGCTCTTCTTTGAATCACACTCAGCAACCTTCTATGCAACAAAGTGTTTCTGTTATGGAATTTCCTTTATTAGAAAAAAAGCTGATTTAACATGTGGCCAGGCTCCTATTTCCTCACCTGAAAAGCTCTGTACATTGCCCAGAAAAAGATTAAAGTGGCTGGTAAAGCTCTCCCTCCCCACTTTGAAAAAGAGTTTCTTATAGTAGCTATGCTTTTTTAACCAGCTTCCTGTTTCCCAGTCACTACAGCACCCAGATTGTCAAAATACTGCTTCCATTCTCCTACATGCTGTCTGTCTTTCTACTGAGGCTCTTTGGGCAGGAATTAATTTCTCTATATATACATGTACAGCACCTAGCACAATGGGACCCTGATTTTGGTTGGGGCTTTGAAGCTCTGCTCCAACACAGATCAACTATAATTCCTATATGCAGTACTCTCAGAAGACAGGATACTGGTCTAGATGAACAATTGGTCAGCCCAATATCACTGTTCTTTTGTTTTTAAGAAGTAGGGTTGTGTATACACCAGAAGAATTTTTCCTCGTATCCATTTACATTTGTACAAATTCACTCTGACCCTTTTTTCTTCACTTTCCATGAATACAGCTGGGGTGGTTACTGTGTGATCTACAATAAGCTCCAGGCACATTTCATGCTCTGGTAAATAAAAACCTAACTGCCTTCAGGCCATTCTGTCTCAGGTAAAATATTTTATCCTTTTTTAGAAGATTTGTGATATTTAGGTTTGCTAGGATTTGCTTTAGACCTCGATTTCCAAGTCTATCTGATCATTGCAGTACCACGCAGTGCTCTACTTGAGACTCTCTTAGTTTAGAAGACAATAAGTCCATTCAGTGTTCCACAAACAGAAAATACCAAATGGGATTCCCCCCCACCCCTTAACTCGTGCTTTAAATTCTTGTTTATCCCCTTGTCCTTGTCAAAAGCAAGATTGCCTCCCACTCACCTCTTCCCCCACTGTTAAATCAGTAGTTAGTAGTAGTCACGTAGTAAACGATTATTTCTCCCTTTGTATTAATCACTAAGAATGGGGTGACTCACTGAGTCATAGCACACAGAAAGTGGAAAAGGCCTGCTTGATCACCTAGCCCCTCTACCTGCTAAGGCAGGATATATAAGCAAATGCTAAGTGCAGCCTGGTTTTAAATGTCCCAAAATTTTCCCTTTCCCTCCGGGAAGCTGTTCTATAGTTTCATTCTCTTAGATCTGATGGTCAGGAAATTTCTCCTTAATAATTGCATCAAATGTTCCTACTTTTGTTTAAAAAAAGTGTAAGCAAGAAAAGGCACAGCCCAATATCAACAAAGTCAGGAGAAGGAGAAACTTCAAGTGAATTAAATTTGTACTCACTTAAGAACTCCTTCATGCCATCAGAATGGTGTAAAAAAGACATGCTATAAATAAACAAGGAGTCCTGTGGCACTAACAGATTTATTTATCACATGAGCTTTTGTGGGAGAAAATCCCACTTCGTCAGATGCTTTAAAGATGGGGAATTTACAGAATGGGAGGAAGTTAAGTGCAGGGAAGTGTATGACACAGGATCAGGTCAGGCTGTAACAGCAAATCAGAATAGCTATTTGGAGTCAAACACAAGGGAACATCATATAGAGGAAGTTCCAAATCTGCAGTTTCTCTTTGAAGCTGCGATTTTTTATTCATTTGTTTGAGCATCGCTATTTACAAGTTGTCAACAGAGCGAGCAGGGAGATTGAAGTGTTCCCCTATTGGTTTTTAAATGTTGTGATTTCTGATGTCAAATTTGTGTCCATTTATTCTTTTGCACAGAGACTGTCCTGTTTATCCAATATATAAGGCGGGGGGTATTTCCGCCACATGATGGCATAAATCACAGATGAGAGCCATTGATGGAGCAGGTGGCTTGATTAGATCCTGTGATGGTGTCTCTTGTGTAGATATGGGGGCAAAGTTGGCAATGTGGTCTGTTGCAGGGATATGTTCCTGCTTTAATGTTTCTGTTATTTGGTCTGTAGTTGCTGGTGAGTATCTGTTTAAGGTTGGGGGGCTGTCCGTACATGAGGAGAGGTCTGTCTCCCAAAGCTATAAATAGGAATCAAGCCTAGGGACTTGAACAGGCCTGCTACTTCCATGAGTCTGTGCTACTCAGTGTGAAGGTTGCAAAATCAGGTCCAAACAAATTACACAAAAAATATGTACAAGTCAATGTAAATGGTTTGTTTCTGTCCAAAGTTTCAGTAGGAAAAGGGACATTTTTTTCTTCACTGCCTGTTCTAAAGAGCTTGAATCATCTTGATGTGTACTGTTAAACAAGCTGCTGCACTCCACCCCAGAGGAGGCTGCATTCAGTAGTGGGCAAAGCCATCCTAGGTATCTTAATTACTGCAAAAGAATGGGTTTTTTGGGGGGGAGGAATCTTTGATATGTCAAGTCCTAAACATCAGATTATTATTATCATCTCTTATGAACAGCAGGCACAGAGAAAATACTATTTTGCATATCTAATGTAGCTGAAAAATCTGAGCACTGCTGGCATTTTAATATCTGTGCACTTCTTAGAAATATAACACACACTACACTTCACCCCCTCGGTCACGGGAGATTACAATAGCACATGAATAATAGATGATATGCTATTTTGATTATGCAAATTAGTTTTAATGCAGAAGATTATTTTCATCAATGTTCATAAATGGAATTTTCAAAGCTGCGAGGAACCCTAATTGAATGTGATTCTTTTAATTGCTTAGCGTTACACATGTCGTGGGGGGAGGGGGTGCTTTGAAACGTTTGGTGCCATGGCTTATTTAAATCCTGCCTTGTTATTTTTAGTCGCTACGAGCAAACAGCACAACTCAATAATGAGGTCAGAGGAGCAGTCCTTTAATAATGCATAGTTTACTGCACCAGAAATAAGGTATGCCTGCACCCAGGGAAAGTCATAGTGGGGACATGGAAGGGTTTCAATACTAGGTAGTTGGGAAAGACACTTTATATTTGTTTGATTTCTTTTCCTGTTACTAAGCACTGGAATTTAACCAGAGCATCAAGGCTAACACCACTATTCTTGGGAAAAGTTCCAGGGGATTTAGCTGGTGTGACCCCAGTTTTACTTACCACACGTTATAGTAATTGGAGACGCTCAATCTCCATTAACACCAGGCTGGGAGCATTGGGTTAGGTCTGATTCACAGTGATGAGAGCTGCCTATTGAATCAGCAACACTATTTTCTTCAAGGTTCTTTGTTTTTCTCCCCTCTTATTCTTTCACCCAGATACAGACAGAAGTGAACCCTGTTTAGCCTATCATTCTCACAACTTGTCCATGGCTTGCACCTCATCGCCTTTCTTCTCTATGTTTCTGTTTCTCCTCCTATGCTCTGGCTCCCTTCTCTGTTGAGACTGTCACTCTTTGGGACGGGACGTCTTTCTTACAATGTATTTGTACTCCACCAGCACAATGGGGCATCAGTCCTAGCTGGGCCTTCGAGCGTTCTCCCAACACAAATAACTCTTGTGCTTTCTATCTCCCTGACTTCTCAGAGTTTCTAACAATACTAATTTTCCCAACACACATTTCTCCCTCTTCAGTGTTTCCAATTCACTTTGTCTTCTATCCAGCCAAGTTAACTGCACAGTTTCAAGAACGTCAGTGCTTTTTCCAACTGCAGCCCAGGAATGTACTCTTCACCTCTAAATAATTAGCCTTAATTAATGCTTGAAGCAGACTAATTTAGTGCTCACTAATAAGTCCCTCCCCTTCCAAATACTCATTTTCATGAACGCTGAACCATCGTCAATCACTGTGAACAGTCTTGCTGAAATGTGCTTTGGAATTTGGTTTTAATGTTCATCTTGGGTAGCAATCTTTGGGGTTTAGGTTTCAAAAGCCACCTTCCAAAAGTCCCATCCTATTGCTGATTTTGTGCCTTCATGATAGCAATGACTTTTTATTTTTTTAGAATTTTAACAAATAACATCAATGTTTATTTGTAAACAATTTTTTTTTAAAATCTTTATTGACTTAAATTTTCACAGTTGCAGGAAATTATGTGGCATCTCAGGCTGTTAGTTAAAGACTTTAGCTGCTGAGTTTCAAACGATTGAAGGTTTGTAACCGTTAAAGCATAAATTGTTAAAATCACATCAAAAAGTACAAAGTAAATATCCTTAAATTAAATGGTAAGTTCCCAAGCAGCATTTTTCTTATTGTACCTATTCGTAAATTTGCATATTGAAATATTTTCCATTGGTATCTGTGGATGTGCGGTGAAATTGACATTTACCAATGTTTGCAGGGGGAAAAAAAAACTTCCTTCAAAGTCTAGCTACAGCAGTGAGTAAGGCTTTTGATTGTAAGGATTGGTTGGGAAATAATTTATAAATTCATAAAAGTAAGAAAGAATTTCACATACTGAGATGTACGGTAGTTAAAAATGTCGCTTTTGAAATTTTATAGTTAGAGCCAATTATAATGGGACAGGTCTGCTTTAGAATTAAAAACGTCTGGCAAGACTTGTCCTGTCTTTGAACACATTACCATACAATTTCCAAAGCATGCACCAATTTGGAGTGACTTGATTTTTAGGTGTCCAAACTGAGGTATGTTGGGCTGGATTTTCCCAGGTGTTGAGCACCCACAGCTCCAGAGATGAAAGTGGTGAGTACCTCTCAACCTCAGGTTCTAGGCTTCTCAAGTTGGACACCTATTAGTGGACACTTTAAAAAGTATTTGGCCTTTGCTCTATACAAGTTTGAGAGCTCCCTCCCTCACAGGCATTTTGCGAGGCTTGATCCATTCTGCTTCTAAAGCAGCATATCAATATCATTGGCAAAAATAAGCTAAAATATTTTGATTTCAGTGCCTGATTCTAGACTCTGAAATCAATATTTAGGCATGTAAATCAAAATGACTTGAATTTCAAAGGTTCTAGACTTACACAGCTCCCCTTGACCTCAGCGAGAGTACAGCTCATCTGAAAATCAGGCTGCTTTTAGTTAAGGCTTCATCTACACAACCACATTTTACTCGTAAAACTTGCCTCATGTGGGCACAGCCTTGCATGCATTCACACTCAATTATGAGTCTTGTTGATAAATCCCTGAGTTTCTGCCAGCCAAATTAAATAATCTCCATGAATGGCATAAAGTCGCGTAATGGCACTGTTCCCCCAGAACCATGTCTGCGCCGATACTGCATTACTTGGATTGCTACAAACAGTTCTTTAGCAACAACAAATTCTTTCCATTGGTCTTCATGACAAAGATGGGAGAGAGATTCTCACAACTGAGCCATTCTTTTTAGGTGAAACTTCTGAGGAACCAAGATTGAGGTGTCTGGAGAGGAGGCCTTGGAACAAAGTAACACATTAAACAGCAATAAGTCACCAGAACCCATTGGTCTTTACCCAAGAGTTCTGAAGGAACGCAAATGTGAAATTGAAGAATTATAACTGTGGAATGTAGCCTATCATTTAAATCAGCTTTGGTAGCACATGACTAAAGAGTAGCTAAAATGACACCAATTTTTTAAAAGGCTACAGGCAATCCGAACAATTAGAGGCCCAGAAGCCTAATGTTAGTACTACACAAATTGGATGAAAGTATAGTAAAGAACAGAATTATCAGACACATAGATAAACATGCTTTGTTGGGGGAAGAATCAAGATGATTTTTGTAAAAGGAAATCATGCCTCACCAGTCTACTAGACTTCTTTGTGGTGGTCAACAAGCATATTCAGTGGCTCAGCGTTGTCCACATGCTTGTTGACCACCACAAAGAAGTCAGTGGATAAGTGCAAAGAAATGCACATTGGAAAATACAATCTCAAGTATACAAACAGAATGATAGGGTATAAATTAGCACCTCTCAAGAAAGAGGACTTGGACAGTTCACTGTGGATAGTTCTGTGAAAGCATCTGCTCACTGTGAACTACCAGTCAAAACAGATAACAAAATATTAGGAACTATTAGGAAAGGGATACATAATAAGACAGATCAGGTGCAGATCCAAGTTTTTCTTTCTGTCCAGGGCATTACACACCACCGTCCCTGGAGTGACAGAGGGCACCTCATGCCACCCGGAGGAATCCCAGAAGTGTACCCCATTAATGAGGATGGACAGAGAATATGGATCCCACAGCAAGCCAGGAGCTCTTTGTGACCCAGCTGCACCCAACCAGGAGGAGACCAGAGATAGAACACACTGAGGAAGAGGAAGGGCGCTCAGATAGATGTATTGCTGCAGGCTTTTTTCTCATTTTACTTTCCTCAGAGCCCCCAACCTTCCTCCCACCTCCATCCTCCCTTCCTGAGCTTGAGCAAAGAACAAGGAAACTGCATTTTGAAGTAGCCAGTTAATTTTCATAGTGTGCACTGGCAGGCATGGGCAAAAAAATAAATAAAAAAAAATACTGTTATAAGCAACCCAAAAACATTCCCAAGTGCATGCTTTTGGCACAGCAGGCAGCAAGAGTTCCTAGCAACAGAAATTATTTCATCACAGCCAGGGGAAAAAAAGGATACCAAAACCGACACCTGAGCATTTGAATAAAATACAAATAGGAAATGTAAAATGTGGGAGGAAAGACAGGACAGGGAGGTGCATAGGGAATAGCATCGTTACATATCCTGCAGCTCCTCAGATAGCAAATGAATATGCTAGAAACCTTATGGGGCAAAACACATGACAAGCAGCTATTAGACTGCATGGACATTGCTTGATTCCTGGGGTCTGGGTCACTGTGACGGAGTGGCTGTCCCCCCCCCACCCCCCACTGGCTAGTAAAGAGTTAAAAAGGATCCTAGGAACACAGTCAATGGGCAGGAGCAGCCGGAAAGCCAATCAGGACCCAGATGCCCTATATAAAAGGGAGTAGAAAAGGCAACACGGTCACTCAAACCTGGAAGCTGGAGAGGGAAGGCTGACTGCATGGCTGACTGGAGAAGCCAGCGCCCTGGACAGTGTACTGGCTGATGGCTGTGACTCAGTGGGAGCCAGGACCCTGAGGTAAGAGCCAACAAAGTCCCGGAAGCTTCAGGGAAGAGGCCCATGGAATTGATTGAAGGGAAGAGGTGGTGCAGACATTATTGCACATAGGGCTCCTGGGTCAGGGCCTGGAGAAGTCCTAACTTCCCCTAGAGTGCTAGCAGAGTAATGGTGGCCACAGATAGGACAGTGGCTGAGCCAAGACACCAAAACCTCCATCAGAAGGAGGGTATATGTGTAGATGCCCAGCCGGATGAAGACTGATGGAGCAAAGACAGGAGATGGGACACCACTTGAGCTGTTCCCCAAAAACACGACCAGGAAGTGTCTGTCTGTTGCCAGCCCATCATAATCATGCATTCTCTCTCTCTTTCTCACTCACACACAGAGCCAGCATAGCATTCCACTCAACCCCAGGTGAAAATAATAACTGCCTGGAAGCTGCCCCCTGAGGGAGGGGGGAGAGCCCCTGCCACAGCACCTGGGCTGGCAGCGGCACAAATTCTGCCAGCAGCTGACGGTCATGGTGCCTTTGTTCCACTCATGACCACCAGCTGCTGGATGACCCCACAGCAGCGGCAGCAAAGTTCGCACCACTGCTATTTGCTAATGTGGATGGGCCTCAGGGCCAAGTGGGTGGGCCGCAGCCCTGCCAGGCTCACCCGTGGCTATGCCCCTGGCCCAGAATCACCACTACTGTGGACAATTAACAATTGAATGCCTATGGAACCTAGAAACTTTTATTCACTGTCCATCTCACACACCCCACCTCAGAGTTCTCATTATCAGTGCTGCATGGCCATTTGCCCTCGTAGTTGCTGAAGTTCTTCAAATGCAGAGGAATCGTGTGCCCTGTTTCCAGAACAGATGTGTGAACTCAGCTGACCTAGTCAGCATCCGAGCTTCTGCTAGAGAGATGATAGTGGGATTCAAAACTAGTGTGAGGAAGAGCAGATGAGGGGATGTAGCAGTGGGAATGTTTAAAAAATGGTGGGAAAAGACAAGATTAAGGGACGGAACAGAGACAGTTATGGGAACTTGACCCAAGCTCCTACAATTCCCTGAGAGGCATGTTGGTACCCCAAATGCACTGCAAAACCATCCAGTAAGGCAGAATAGTGGATGGTGGCTCTTGAGTCATTAGAATAACTTCCCACAGTAGAGTGCATCTGTTGGCAATGCAGCCCATCCTGGTGGGAACACATTGCATCTGCTCTAATAAGATAGCAGAAATGCTGCTGGGAACTTTCTACCACAGACACAGATGAATTATCTAAAAATGGGTATAGGATCCTAGGCTATGTCTACACTCGCAACTTAGGTCGACTTAAGGGTGCTTAAGTTGACCTACAGAACGCCGCGTCCACACCTGGCTTTCGTTAAGTAGACTTAAGCGCTTCCTTAAGTCTACTTAATAACCCCCCATCTTTAGGTCGACTTAATGCTTAAGTTGACTTGTTAAGTCAACCTAAAGCCAGTGTGGAGGCCTTAGGTCGACCTAATTGGTTAAGTTGACCTAGAGCTGGGAAGAAGAGAGCCAGGGCTCGGGGAAGCCGCAGCTCGGGAGAAGGGAGCCACGGCTTCCCTAAGGGAAGGGAGCTATGGCTCCCCAGTCCCCAGGGAGCCACGGTTCCCCCATCTCTGGGGAACCAAGGGTCCCTTATCCCCTGAGCCATGGCTCCCCTCAGCTGGGAGTCACGTCTCCCTTGTCCCCAACCACAGCTCCCTGGAGCCGTGGCTCCCTTCTCCCCTGCCCAAACTCCCCTAGCCCCGGCTCTCCTCCGTCGACCTAGCACCTGCGAGTGTGGATGCAGGCAGCCAATTTAAGTTTTTAGTGCAGACCTTGTTAAGTCAACATAACAGTTGACTTAGCTTTTCTAGTGTAGACATACCCCTAATGGCTGGCACTGAAAGTTCACATTTTTGGCTGTAATTCATATCTGTCAAAAAAAAAAAAAAGGTAAAATCCAGCCCCATCCTTACCTATGGAGCTGCTATTCATACTTCCATAAAATCAGGCACAGAAGGATCAAGGGTCATTACGGTTATTGAATAAGTAATAGGATTTAATGAAGCACCTATATATGGTCTATACACATGCATGCAATTTGTACACATGATGTACCTGTTACAGTCATAATCTCCAGGGCTGTGAGGTTATTTCCCTTCTTATCTCTGTTCCAACACTGAGTCATGCAGACTCCTTTACGTTTTTTCCTGGAGTAGCTGATGTACAGAGCAATGTCTCTGCACTGAAATGCCTTTGTTGAATAGGTCTTTAAGAACCCTAAGCCCTTGAGTCTCTCGCTGATTTCTTCAGCACCACATACCTTATTGGTTTCTTATTGGATCTGTGCTTAGCATTTCATCAGTCCTTTTCTAGGCTAAATATATTTACCATCCACTGAAGCTTCTGAAATGTGAAAGTATAATCTTGCTTACAACAGGGGACAGGGAAGCAGGGGTCCTGAGATCTCCATTGTAATTAATTCCATTGTAATCTCCATTGCATTAAATTAGCTGTGCTGCCTCAAATGAGCAATTTGGTCCCCAATTCAGGAGCATATTTAAGCACTTACTTAAAGTTAAGGATGTGTTTAAATACTCTGCTGAACAGGGGCCATAATGGTCCGCTGAACACCTATGTCAATGGGAGCTGCAGGGGCCCACCACATCTTAAAAGAATCAAGCCATTGATCACACCTGTCTTCCTTTAAGTACCACCCTCATTCTGAAGACCCTTAGGCTATGTCTACACTTGTTAATTTAAGTCAACTTAGCATGTCTACACTTAAGTTTTAAGTCGACTTAGAGGGGACCCTACAAAGTCAACCTAGAGCATCCGCACTGGATGCCGAGGTCGACTTCTAGGGGTTAGAGGGACCTGGGACAGGTCCATGGTGGCGGGGGGCACCCCTTGCCAAGTGCCAGGGGGATCAGCCTTTGCCCCATTGTACCTGGGTACAATGGAGCAAAGGGGGACAGGGACCCTGGCAGGGCATATGGGGCAGGGTGGGCAGGGCTCTGCCCTGCTCTGTGGGGGGGCATGCCAGGCTGTGGCTGTGCCACCCCCCTGGCAGGGAGGGCAGTGGGGGAGTCCTGGAGAGCCCTAAGTTGACTTAGAGTCGACTTAGGGCTACCCCAGGTCTACACTGGCTTAAGTTGACTTTAGAAAGTTGACTTAAGCCAAAAGTCGACTTAAAATGAGGTTTAGTAAACTCGACTTAATTTTCCTTAAGTTGACTTAAGCTGCTGCTTAAGTCGACTTAAGGAAAGTTTAGTGTAGACGCAGAGTAAATTAAGTTGACTTAAGCAAGCTTAAGTTGACTTAATTTACAAGTATAGACGCACCCTTAAATGTCAAGTAAACATCTGAATCTTTGTGATTTTGCCTGTACTAAACATGCGCACCTTTTGAGCATTGCCCTGCTACTCTCACAAGAATATTTGTCAAATTCCAAAGGGGTAGCCGTGTTAGTCTATTGTAGAAAGACAACAGAGTCCTGTGGCACTTTTAAAGACTAACAGATTTATTTATCACATGAGCTTTCGTGGGATTATTTGTGATACCTTGGACAAGTCATCTCATCTCTCTATGTTCCAGTTTTTGCCACTGCAAAACTGGGATCAAGATATATAACTTTCTTGCAGGGTGTTGAGACAATTTATTATTATTCGGAGAGTGCTTTGAGATCCTCACATGTCAGGCTTCTACACAAATTATTATTAAGACTGGTTGTAGCCATCTGAAACAGAGCACATAAATGAATAACTAGTAGACAGCCAACAAAATTAAATACACACTGTGTTAGGGGGCCACTGCCATATCCCCAGGATACTGGACATTCCAGTACTTCTGGGAATGGCAATGGCTCTTTCCCGCCAGAACGAATTTGCATACACCAGACATACAGATTCACACTGCACAGAGGATGCCAGCTTGAAGCATGCACCACAACACAACTTTGGTGACACGGTACCCCATCCACGATACCCGAAACCATATCTGATTTTGTCTCATACCTGATGGGACAAAACCATAGAAAAAGAGGAGTGCCTGGCTTAGAACCAGACAGATGGACAGCCTACACTATGTAGTAGGGGCTGCCCTCTAAAGTAGGATCTGTTTTCTATGGCCCTCCCCATACAATATGTCAATGTCACATCTCTAGTTATGTTATATCATGCTTGCATCATATCCTATGATTGGGTGGCGGAGTAGCCAGTGACAACAGTGAAAGTAAGAATCAGAGAGGACTTCATAGAAAAGTTCCACATCAGCCAACATACAGACTCACCACAGTTTAAACTGTGAAGAACCTGCTGTTTCAATTCTCTATAGCCTATGAAGTTAGTGGTATTTACCTGTTAATCTCTAACTCCGGCCTCCTGTCCCCAGGCACTGGAAATAAAAAATCTCCTTCTACAGTGATATAACTGAGAATCCAATTGCAAGAGAGCACTGCACCATCCTGAATCAAGTACTCTCTGTGCTCTTTTTTGATGGAGAGAAGAGCTGAGATGAAGATCTTGAGGCTTCACATGAACGCAATGAAGACAAGGGAGCACGCCGCCTTGGTCATAGCGACACACCACCAACTCCTTCTCCAAATGTACGTTCATAAACTCTAAAAATTGTTAGACAATCATTCTTTTTGCTTTGAGGAAATTTGAGGAGGTCTGTAATGTCTAAATCATGAAAGAATAAGATGAGCGGTCTCACTGTGTATTGATTCATATTCCATTCATCTCCTAAGTTTTGCAGCAACCCCGGAAAATGGTCCTTATTATATTCTATTCCTTTAAAAAAAAATGTACTGCCTGGGAAGAAAGCCAAAATGCAGAGGAAATAGGATGAATGTGAAAGTACACATTAGCTGAAGCGGAAACACTGAAACAAGAAAGTAAAGCACTGGCTTGGCCTCCTTTGATTGTCACAAGCTAATCTGAAGGCTGATGCTTAATAAACCATAAGTGGTTATTTTATTTTGCGGCTTAATAATAAACTTTGGCTAAACTGAAGGCTAACTATGTTTACTTAAGTAATCTGTCACCTCTTCTCGCTGGTAGATGAATGTGTCGGAAAACACAAATTAAGTGTGCAACACATGAAGTTTCCAGGGTCAGGAAACACTTAGAAAGCTTGTGTCATACTATACTACCCCAGGACCAGGGGATAGATCATTGTACCCATCTTCGGGAAGATCATCTCAGTGTAAGGAAGATTTTCCAGGGAATAGAGGCAATGATGGGGGCCATGGTTGCTCTCACTTATTGGTGGGTGGCAAGGGATAGGGGGCATGACATGATTCTGTCCCATTCCCCAGCTGCAATTCTTAGGCTTATCCAAAGCTTATTGAAGTCAATGGCAAGATTCCCAAAGAGTGGGCTTTGGATCAAGTCATTTTATCTTTGCCCCTACTCCTAGGACTGTCCGCTCCCAGGATCTAGCCCACGGGATTTGCCATTCTTGACCAGATTATCAGATCAGTCCATCTGGTCTGTTCTTCAGCCTCTAGTAGTGGGCCATTCCTGAGCGCCTCATTCCAGTTGCACAATTCTATGCCTGGTGTGTGAGAGGTTCCTTCCCAGTTAATGCTCGGGTCTTTAAGCAGAAGATTTGATTAACACTCTTAAATTCAAGACCCCTTCTTGCTGGAGTCCCTTGAATCTGTAGGATTCTGGTTTCTTTGGGCCTTCCTAACTGTCCTCCCAGCATCTCCTTCTATAACTCCCTACCTCTGTCTAGTGCCCCTCTCTGCCAGCAATTCTCAGCATTGTGTCCTCAGTTCCTTCCTCTTCTCTTTCTGCACTTGCTCCCTCCAGGGATTCACCCATTATCCCAATTCTCTTACCACCTCTATGCTGGCAATTCACACATCTGCCTGCCCTCTTGGTGGTCTGGGGTGAGCATGCTGCCCCCTTTCAAAGGGTGATGCACGTGCTGTTCCTCCATGTGACCTCAGGAGGCATCTTGACTGCTTTTGGTCTCTGTAAGTAGAACTTGTCCATCTCGGGCAGTGCCCCTCTGCATCTGCAGCCTTTATTTTGATAATCACTAGTCCTGTGTTAAACCACAGTGTCCCTAGCGTGAGTGCATTTCCCATACTACTACAGTCTGAGTAGTAACAGGGTAAAAGTTAACTTGAAGGATTTCCTTAGGTCTGGAGACTCTAGGAGAACATGAAGAATGAATACAGTGACCACACACACTTCCACAAGGACCAAGCCTTACTTTGCTTGTATACCTAATACACGTTCATTCCTCTTAAATACTTGTCAGTCTTATACTTCTATGTTCCTATCCTACTTAAACCTACCCATCACACACTCAGGCTATGTCTACACTAGCAATTCAGGTCAACTTAAGGACCCTTGAGTCAAACTAAATTACTCCATGTCCACACTGGGCTTTCATTAAGTCACCTTAAGAAATTCCTTAAATCAACTTAACGAAAGATTAAGTCGACTTAATAACTATCCCTCCTTAGGTCGACTTAAGGACGGTGTGGATGGGGAGTAGCCCTTAAGTTGACTTTATTAAGTCAACTTAATGCCAGTGTGGATGCCCATGTCCAATGTTAAGTCAACTTAACAAAGTCAACTTAACTATTTCTAGTGTAGACATACCCTAAGGACTTGTCTTCAGTCATGGTGGAAAGTTCGCTACCATCAGAGTGTTCTCCCCGCTCAGCCAATCAGAAAGCCAACATTGTAACACCACCCCCGCAGAAGGAGTAGCGCTGAGTCAGAAGGAAGGGGTTTCCCTCTGACTCAGGCTAGTGAAAATGTAACCCATGTGCCTAAGGGAGAGTATGTCTTTAAGGTATCTCTTGACACAGGGTTACTGTTATTCGGCAGATTCTTCCAAGAGCCAGAAATTTCTGGAACAAGGGAGTGGTAGCATTTGAGCATGCTCCATAGGGTTTCCGGCTGGTGTGGTGAGGTCAGACCGCATGAGAGCAGCAGACAGGAGACAGAAGCTGCAGTAAGAAGAGCCCACGTGCTCAGTGTTCAAGGAGAGAAGCTGACCCAGGAGTGGACAGCAAGATGTTTTCTCCCTCCTATGGAGTCTTCTGCAGCAGAGTTTGTGCACATGTATATGTGACTGAGTGCTGGATAACCAGTGAGCTGACTAGGTGGCACTGGATCCAGAAGAGAAGGAAAAGCCTGCGTGGAATTCTACTGAAGATTCCTGCAACCAAAGAAGAAGAGGTAGCTACTTCTTTCCACTCAAGCCTTTGGACTTGACCAGAGACTGTAGCTGAGATTTGGATGACCTCCACCTAAACTTTGGGACTCGGGGATCTTTCTCACAGGGTTTCTGTGGGGACTGTTCTATTTAAATTCATTTTGTTTTCTTATGATAAGATTTATTAAGTTAGTAGTTAATAAAGTTCATTGTTATGTTTGTTCTTAGTAATATTTTAATGTGGGAGGGTAAGTGAGCAATCTTTGCTGTGAGTCCCTTACAGACTGGACCCTGGGTCTCCAGGTGCTTCTCCATAGGAGTTGGGGTTTATTTCTGTTAGGCACTGGAGATGGGCAGTTGAATGAATCCCAGCCCACCCGAAGGTTACAAAAACACCACAGTAAGTAGGTGGTAGGCACTCGGAGGGAGATACACAAGGTGTTTTAAGTACTTTGTGTATCTCCTTTTGATTGCTGCCCAGATCATTCTGCAGTATAGAACAGAGCTAAATATTATACTGAACCATGACAACAAATCCTCTATTCAATAATTAAATGAAATATTTGGGCACAACCTTTCTGAAGTGGCAGGAGCTTCCAGGGCGAGTCTGCTCCTATGAGTTGAGGAAATGAGCAGGTCAGGGGAGTAATGGCACTGATTCAAGCCATGACTCTTTTGAGCAGAGGGAAGGGTGGTTATAAATTATACCTAGTGCCATGTTTCCCACAAGCATAGCTCCCCGTCTCCTTTTATGTAACTGGGCAAAATCCTCCAAAGTCTCAATCAGACCAAGATAAGCAGTGTAAGATTAAACCATCTGCTTCCCATCTTACTGAAATGAAGCCTCCCAAGGGCAGGGACTGGTTAGATGGGACTACTTGCATAAGAGAATGCATCCTCCTTTTTATTAGAACAGTCTCTGAAAATTCACCTGGTGTGGCGTAGCTTTTAAAATCCAGGCTATTAATCCATAGAGACTGTCACGAGCAAAAACAAGGGTCAAGAATCTCAACATTTTGGGCCACCCTCCATTTTGGCACATCCGTTCAGCCCTTGACATCACCCAACTGTTCATCCAGTTGTTCGGGCCAATGTGCATACTGCAACATTCCCACCTCCTGTCAAAATGTGACCGGTGGGGACTGCAACAGCAGACTGGGTCTCAGGACACTCTGCTCGCTGGCTGATACTCATTAAAACCTCTTCATTTTCATAATGGGAGAAGAACTGTCCACCCTGGTATTTCTATCTACTGACAATTTAACTGCTGAGGTCAGATTTTGTTGAAAAATGAGTTAATTTATGAGTGCATGAAATGTTTGTCAAAAAGACAAAACACTTGGATCTTTCGGCAGTTTATAAAGCAATAAATACTGAAAAACTTGATGACAGGAGCCAGCATTTATTAAACTTATGATCTGTAATGTTTTCAATAACCTCTTTCATTTATATATTGTTACTGCAACAGGAGCTTTCCAGATCTCCACAAACCAAGCAGCTAGAGCAACCCTAGGATTTTCAGGGGCAATGATCTGTAGTGTCAGGGAATCCTAGACCGGAAGAAGTTGAGCACTGGAGAGCTCTATGAGGTCATCAAGTCCGGGGTACCTCAAACTTTTCCTGAAATGTAGCTCCCACTTCAATGGAGCAGTTGTCTTGTGGGTACATCCCCCTCCATTTGTGACTCTCTGATGTCCCTTTGGCAACTGCAGCAATGGCAGCCTCGGAAAAGTTTCTGACATTCTGACTACCACTTAGAAAATGCCTGTTTTGTTCATTTTGAAAGAGTTATTCATGTGATTTCCTTTTGCTCAATAATTGGTTGTATTCCAGTAGTGCCCACAGCTAGATCGGGGCACTATTGCATTAAGCGTTGTACAGACAGTCTCTGTCCTGAAGCCCTTTAAAACTAAATCTATTAGACAAATGGTGGGAGGGGAATCAGAAGCACAGAGAAGGAGAGTGACTTACCCAAGGTCAAATAGCAAAAGAGCCAGCAATAGAACCCAGGTTTCCTGATGTTTTTTCCAGCCCCTTATCCACAAAGCCACATTGCCTCTCCTCTCTATTCCGTTCCTCCTTCTGCCACCCGTCCGTCCTATTATTCTCCAACCCATTGCTCTCCTACAAATGCTTCTCTGCCACCTGGTTCTTTTTCTGATCCCTCCAATTTCTTCCCTTCTCACCTACTTCCCTGGACACACTGCAGTTGCTTTGTCCTCTGCTCCCTCAACCTCTCTCTCCTGCTACTATCTGCCAACTCGTTTCACTGGTAGCTCCTATTTCCTCTCTTTATGTAGAGGAATCCCTTAGCAGTTACAGCTGGGAGAGATCCTATTCTTCTTCACTTCCACCTGCTTTTACAAGCCTCCAAAGCTTTTCTTTGGCCAATAAAGGAGTTAGAGAACTGAAGCAACAGCTAGAATGAAAAAGAAGGAGCCAGAACCGTTTGACCAGCCAGCTATCTGCAAAACACCACCAATGCCCTGCAGAGCAACATGATCCACAGACTACTATTTGGGAACCAATCCACTTCCACTGCAGGACTGATCCCTACAGTATTTTCTCCGGGTCTCCAGATAACCTAGTTCTAAGTGACACAGGCAATAGTGTTTTTAAATTGCTTCCTCTAGGAGGTCATTGAAAAATGCAATATTGTTTATCATAATCATTTATTGGGTGTGGACAGGATGCTCAACTTTATCCCAACAAAGATACTGTCCATTCCCCACAGAGCTAACAATACAATCAGATTCCAGCCATTCAGCTCAGAGGAGTTTTATACCAAGAAATTTAAAATTGTCTGACTGGGGTGGTTTCTATCCCTTCCTTCCCACTTGCCATGAAATCCAATTCCGCCTCTCAGGAAAAAGGAACTGATGCTACAGTTAGGAATACGAGTTCTCAAACACCTCACCCATTCCATATTGCTAAATAGGAGGGGGATTCCAGCTAGATGGGAATGGGGCTTCTGGAGGGAAGATGTGGAGAACCAGGACTTCGGACTCTCAGCTACTCATCAACATACTTTCCAAGCTCACTGGAAGAAACTCACCAAAAAAAAAAAAATCTCTGCCCTCTGTTTGGTACATGGGAAAGAGCAAGTCTGACAAGCTGCCAATACCTCTAATGTTCAATCTGATGATAAGGTTGCTTGATCTTGAAAGTGTGACCAGTCAGGCAGAGAGAGAATGTGGTCCCAGAATACAAAGAGCTGATCAAGGCAATTAACCTATTGCAGAGAGGCCCTTTAATAATGATAATTATGCTCTCCCTCCAGGACTATTATTACGCAGACATCTTTTGAAAACCATGTACAGGGTTTCCCCAGCAACAGTGATGGCAAAATGGACACTGGTCATACAATCTCACCCCCTGTTTGAAGAGCTGAGACTTTGCCTTCTATAGCAGCCCAGACGTCAGATGTCTCCAGATCAGAGTCATACCAGCCATTCAAACTCTTGGGAGGAAGCTGGGTGCCAGCTCTTTCCAAGGCTGCAGGCATTAGCTAAGAACTGACAAACTCATAACTGTATACCAGATCAGTTCACTTATATGTTAATAGTAAAACAAACAAGGAGTCCTGTGGCACTTTGAAAGACTAACACATTTATTTATCCCATGAGCTTAATAGTAGTCATCCTTTGGCTCAAGAGACCATGGGTATATGCCCCTGAGAGAGAAAAATTTTGTTCACGTGGTTTTATGGCAGCCACGGCTGAGGCTGAAAAGAGCCACTCAAGAGAGACAATCTTTGCTGAATTTGTCAAATTTAAAGGTGGTGTTTTGACCCTCTGGACTCTGCCTTCTGTGAGCTCTTTTCTCCTCTGCTAAGCTGAATTGCTTTGGAGACCTTTATTGAGCTCTTCCAAAGGATGCGGACCTAAGTCTGATCTTCCCAGTTATCCCTATCCACGTCCATTTCTTTGAGGTCTCGCTGGCACACATGCTTGAAACGTAATTTTGAGCATCTGTTAAGTCTTTTCCCAGATGCCAATTGGCAGTAAAGGTTCACTTTTGGTATGCACCCGTCATTCATTCAGCACACATGTTATAGTGTAGACTTCTCAGTTTCAGGAGTGTTTCCGTGCAGGGTATGCTGACCTCCTTGAACACCTAAATGTTGGTGGCTCTGTCCCTCCAAGAGGTTTCAAAAATTCAACAAAGACAACATATGAAAGCTTATGAGCCTTTTTTCAGAGTATAAGGCCCAGGTATTGCTCCCATACAAAAATGTACCAATAAAACATGCACAATATACACAGATCTTTGGGTATGTCTACACTGGAGGCTCTGTTAAGTCGACTTAACCAAGGTTGACTTTAAGTCGACCTCGTTAAGTTGACTTGGAGACTCCACAGTCCTGTGTGCACGCTGGCAGGTGCTAGATTGACGGAGGAGTGGCCAGGAACTCTGTGAAGGGGTCTGGAGGCCAATTAGGTTGACTTAAGGGCTATTCCCCATCTACACTGGCTTAAGTCAACTTAATAAGGTCAATTTAAGCCTTAGTTCGACCTTCAGAGGTAGTGTTATTAAGTCGACTTAAGGAAGTGCTTAAATTGACTTAGTAAGCACCCAGTGTGGACACAGCAGTCTGTAGGTTAACTTAATCATCCTTAAGTTGACTTGAGGCTCCAGTGTGGACGTACCCAATTTGTGTGTTCTGCCAGTTTATTGTTTTATCATACCCTCTTGCACACATTAGCCATTGTTGTGGCAGCTTTTCTGATGCAGGTGTTGGGTTCTCTTTCAAGCGAAAGATTGTTTATGATAGTGGACCCCAGGTATTTGAATTTGTGCACCAGTTCAAATTGATAATTATTGGTGTGGATGGAGGGAGCTTCTTCAACTCCTTAGCACATTATATTCACCTTTTTCAGGTTTATAGTAAACCCAAAATCTTGGCAGGCTTTGGAAAAAATGTCCATGAGATTTTGGAGATGGTCTTCTGTGTGGATTACCTCTGCTGTGAGGAGCTATTGGACAAGAACCTCCAAGTCTGGGTTTTAGATCTCAGGGCATGTCCATACTACCACAGTAGCAGGCATCGATGCAGCAGCATCAATTGAGCAGGTCTGTGTAGACCTGCTCAGTCGATGGGAGAACACTCTCCCGCCAACTGAATTAGTTCAATCCCCAAAAGGCAGAAGGTAGTGTCAATGAGACTATTTATCACTAAGCCCCAGTTTGCCTGGCAGCCAAGACGGACAGTAGAATCTGTGGGGAGTCTCTGTGACTCCATGTTAAGACTGGTTCCAAAGGGGTAGCTGTGTTAGTCTCATTCTACAAAACAAACACGGAGTCTAGTGGCACTTTTACAGATGAACACATTTATTTATCGCATGAGCTTTCATGGGAGAAAAGCCCACTTCGTCAGATACTTGAAGATGGAGAAGTGCAGATGAATGGGAGGCATAGTAATCAAAGAGCTCACGTTTTTTTAATGGTTGGTGAAATCTAATTATAGAACATATCATCAGTCTGGGGTGTCTGCCCTGTTTTTGACAGTCTTCCCTGAGCTACGCACTGACTGTTGTGAGCTACTCCAGTGAGCATGAGAGAGGGTGTTTGTGAAAGGTATAGGATTGACAGCTCTAGTGGATGCTAAATGTCTGCTTATTCATGCTGCAGAGACAGCACAGGCAATAAGAATGCACGTTTCCCCTCTCCCTCCACCCACCAGTGCCTTGACCATGACATAAGACTTCTTCATTTGAATACAGTGGACTGGCATCAAAGCTAAATTAGGCCCAGTGTCTTCCCCAACCTCTAAGCTGAGTGGACAATGGGGAGCAATTGCTGGAATTCTATATGCTCAGCCTAAAGGAATGAAGTCTTCAAGGAATTACATAACGGGGCACTGGGGGACGATAGTCTCCTTTGCAATGAAAAGAAGACATTTAAACTGGGACAAGTGTATTTTAGTCTAAGCAGCATTAAAACCCCCCAAACCCAAATTGTAAGTCACGGAACAATGACATCTTCTACTCTGGAAAGCCAAATTGGTGTTTGGAAGGAAGTGTATTTTGATAAAGCTGCACACTTCTTAGCAGGAGACCATAGGCGGATTTTATTGTATGCCTCCCCAAAATCTTTCCCATAGCCCCCCCAAAATCCCTGCCTCTGGGAAAGCATTAGGGATGGCCCATGGGCCTGTGAAAGCATCTTTCCTTGCTCTCTCTGTGCCTGCAGTTTGCATTTGAAAGAAACAAACATTCAGTAGGTGAATGCAACAAGACAAACTCCTTAGAATCTGTGCTTAATCACTGACATTTTAAAAAGGCAGGAGCAAGCTATCTGGGGCACCAATAGACACAGAACAATAGCAGCCCATAGGTCTAAATTAGCTGATAAGTATCCTCGCAGACAGCCCGACCCAACTTTGGAAGTTACAGGTTAACAGTTAGGTCCACAGAGGCTGTTACAAATACTGTGAATGGTTTTGGGTTTGTTTTTTTTTACCAAATCCACACTTGGACTTTTCTAGGACCTGCTTTTTCCCTTTTGAGGAGTTGCTGTTCCTTTGATATGATGTCTCTGGCCTTGTACACACTACAAAGTTATCGTGCGTCAATCAAAGTGTCAATCAACAATCAAAGCGTCCGCACACTAAAGCTTCTTGTTGCGCAGCAACAGCCCTCTTGCCGCGCAACATGTAAATCACCTAAACGAGGGTGGTTAGGCTTACCACGGAACAGTTGTTCCGTGGTATAGCCTGTGTGGACGCTTTTTGCGCTGTGCCAAACCGGGCCACTCTGGGACATTGGAGCTGTCATAAATGTCAATTTCACTGCTCTAGCTGAGCAGTGAAATTGACGTATATGTCAATTTCACTGCTCTAGCAGAGCAGTGAAATTGAGTATTATGGGAGCTGCCCGGTTTGGCAGCTCCCCTGGACTGAGCTAGGGGCCTGGCCCGAACCGGCTGCCCACGCCAGTTCGGGCCAGCCCCCCAGCTCAGCTCCCGGGCTTCGGGTGCCGGCAGGCACTCCGGTGCTTAAGCACCACAGTGTTTGCTGACACCCGAACCCCTGGACTGAGCTGGGGGGCCATTCTTAGGGGGGTTCAATGTAGGGAGTGCAGCTGGCAGGCTGTTCTTAGGGGGTTCAGCCTCCATGTTGCTGCCTATAGGCCCCGATTTGCTCCCAGCCCCCCTGCTGCGCTCCCTACATTGGGGCCGGTGGGTACAGCATATAGGAGAGCTACATATAAAAGATTTAGGGTAGGGGCCAGAATATTCTCTGAGAAAACAAATAATACAGCTGCCAACTGGCATGAATGAGTGCTGTCTAGTGAACTGATCCTATTGCCTGACTAGACTGGGGAGGGCAGTGGTGTACCGTGGGTCTGCAGCACCCAGGGGTCAATAGTTCCATTTCCCCAAAGCCCCATCAGCAGCAGCAGTGGCAGAGACCCACGGGGGGGTGGGTCTACGGGCCCATTTCCTGCTTTACCCCACGCCACCCCCTGCTGTGGGAGTGGTGGGTGTGGCAGAGGATGGAAGTGATGGGGCAGGTGCCCTGGGCTGCCCAGCAGCTGTGGTGGAGGGAGGAGTGAGAGGCTTTGCCTTGGAGTAATGCTGTTAAGCAGGCTGCTTGGCCCCTGTGCAGCTGGGGTCCCCACGGCTCACTCACTGTGCCCAGTGCAGGGGTGGTGGAGTTGGGACGATGCTTGCTTCCCCCATAGCAGGAGCCTTTGGTGGGCTGGAACTAGGATCAACGCTGTTGCCGGGGATGTCAAAGCCTGGTGGCCCCTGGCCACTTGTGACAGCAGGCAGCAGCCCCTCAAAGGAAGAACCAATCGGAACCCACCCAGGCCCACACCTGGTGGCCTGTCCCTCTCCCACATCTCCTGTCTGTATACCATCATGGGTGGGAATTCTTTCCTAAATTCCTTCAGGTGAAGAGCTCATTCCATGGTTTTCCCTCCTGCCTCCTACTCCTCTCACTAGATAATTGTGGCCCTGGCACCTCACTCCCCACTAATTGTACTGTGGCTCAGGGGTTTTTGCTAAATTAAACCCTTGCTCAAGAGCTACTCTCCCTCTTCTTCTATCTCCCCCAAAAGTCAGTCTCCAAACAGCTGTTTGACTTTTTGGAGTAGCAAAGGTGCTGCCACCACTCATAGCACCTGGTTGCTGCTGCTAGCAAGTCCCTCTATCCACAAGAACGAATGAGGTTCTCTCAAAGGGCTGGTCCTCCTGGTAAATGTTGTGGGCTCCATCCCATGGTTCTCTAAGTGATTAAGCTAGCTCTCTAGAAACCCAACTCATCCTATAGAAGGAGCCCTAAATGAGATTCCTCACACTTCCTAAAGTGTGCCCTTGCCAGAGCTCCTCTATGGTAAACCATAATGTTCTATACATGCCCATGATTTGAAGTCCAAGCCAGCTGTTATTAGACATTAAGAGCAAAACTCCCACTATTCTCAGAGGAGGATCCGAGTCCCAAGTTGGTGCATCAATAGGCGGGATTCATATGCAGCTCCTGGGGGAAAGTTATGACTAGCTGCATGCTGGTACTACTGCTGCTCATCTGGAGAGTAGATGATAGTTTTTCTTCCCAGTATCTCATTACACACTAGGCCAGATTTACAAAGGTGTCTAGGTGCCTGACAATGCAGATGATCACTCCTGTAACTCCAGCCGAGTACCTAAGCACGCTCGGTACCTGTCTCCCATTGACCTTCAATAAGAGTTGGACAGTGGGCCAGATTCATAAAGGGGTTTAGGTGTCTAATGGTAGGGCTAGGTGCTGTTGTATGTCTCTTCTCTTGGAATTTTGTTCCCCAAGGGTCTTTGAGAAATGCCTCCAGTTTCCCGTCAACTTTTCCTTTCGAGATTTTCTTTGTACCCATTTCTATCTTGAGTGTCTTTTTTATCTGTGTTGGTGGTTCCAGTCAGGGTTTCACGACTGTTGTAATTTTGCACATCAGCCCTGGAAATGGGTACAGTTATCTGATTAACTTAAAAATTGGTGAGTTATCATTTGCTCTTTCAAATCAGTGGCTTAAAGGGAGATGGGTGTGAATGGTTCCTCTTGCATGTCCGCACACAGCTCTGAACCATATATTGGAACAGCTGAATGGATAACAAGCTGTGTAATAGGCTCATCACTGACTGTGGTGCCTGTGTCCAACACGGTTTCATACTAGCAGTGAACACATAGACATCAAAACAAAGACTGTGAACCATGGGCCAGACTGGATTTAGGTTAATTGTCATGGATGGAGGCAGGGCTGAGGTGGTTCCAGGTGGGAATAGGGGCCACAGTGGCCATTGATTCCCTATCTCCTCATGCCAATCCAGATTTTCTGGCTAAGTTTTTCTTGTGCCCCATCCATTCCTTCTTGAACAAGGCTAGTCACAGTCTTGTTCAATGAATACTAAGTTTTCTGGTTAAGTTAGTTAACTTAGTTAATACTAAGATGTTAATACTGAAACAACAAGAGTCCTCTGGCACCTTATCACAGAATCATAGAATCATAGGGTTGGAGGGGACCTCATGAGGTCATCTAGTCCAACCCGCTGCTAAAAGCAGGACCACCCCCACTAAATCATCCCAGCCAGGGTTTTGTCTAACCACCCTTAAATGGTTCCAAAGATAGAGATTCCACCACCTCCCTAGGTAACCCATTCCAATGCTTCACCACCCTCCTAGTGAGAAAGTTTCTCCTAATATCCAACCTCAACCTCCCCAGCTGCAACTTGAAACCATTGCTCCTTGTTCTGTCCTCTGTTACTACTGAGAACAGCCTAGCTCTCTCCTCTTAGGAGCACCCTTCAAGTAGTTGAAGGTTGCTATCAAATCCCCCTTCAGTCTTCTTTTCTGCAGACTAAATAAGCCCAGTTCCTTCAGCCTCTCCTCGTAAGTCATGTGCCCCAGCCTCCTAATCATTTTTGTTGCCCTCCGCTGGACTCTTTCTAATTTGTCCACATCCTTTCTGGAATTGGGAGCCCAAAACTTGACACAGTATTCCAGATGTGGCCTCACCAGTGCTGAATAGAGGAGAATAATCACATCCCTCGATCTGCTGGCAATACTCCTACTGATGAGCCCAATATGCCATTGGCTTTTTTGGCAACAAGGGCACACTGTAGACTCACATCCAGCTTCCCATCCACAATAACCCCCAGGTCCTTTTCTACAGTGCTGCTACTTAGCCAATCAGTCCTCAGTGTGTAGCAGTGCATGGGATTTTTCCATTCTAAGTGCAGGACTTTGCACTTGTCCCTGTTGAATCTCATGAGATTTCTTTTGGCCCAATGCCCCAATTTGTCTAGGTCTCCCTGAATCCTGTCCCTGTCCTCCAGCATGTCTACCATTCTGACCAGCTTGGTGTCATCCACAAACTTACTGAGTGTAAAATCTATCCCATCATCCAGATCATTAATGAAGATGTTGAACAAAACAGACCGCAAAACTGATTCCTGGGGTACTCCCCGCTCATTACCGGTTGCCAACGAGACATTGAACCATTGATTCCTACCCGCTGAGCCCGATGATCTAGCCAATATTCTATCCATCTTACGGTCCATTCATCCAACCCATACTTCTTTAACTTGCTGACAAGAATGCTGTGGGAAATCATATCAAAAGCTTTGCTAAAATTGAAGTATCTCACGTCGACAGCTATTTCTGCATCCACAAATCCAGCCATCTCATCATAGAAGGCAATCAGATTGGTCAGGCATGATTTGCCATTGGTGAATCCATGCTGACTGTTCCTGATCACTCTATTCTTCTCCAAGTGTTTCAGAATGGATTCTTTGAGGACCTGCTCCATGATTTTTCCAGGGATTGAGGTGAGGCTGCCTGGTCTGTAGTTCCCTGGATCCTCCTTTTTCCCTTTCTTGAAGATAAGTATTATATTTGCATTTTTCCAGTCATCCAGGACCTCCCCCATTGCCACAAATTTCCAAAGATAATGGCCAGCAGCTCTGCAATCACATCAGCCAACTCACTCAGCGCCTTTAGATGCAGTTCATCCGGCCCCATAGACTTGTGCACGTCCAACTTCTCTAAGTAGTTCCTAACCTGACCTTCCATCACCGAGAGCCGCTCTCCTTCTCTCCATTCTGTGTTACCCCGTGTAGTAGCCTGGGAGCTGACCCTCCCTGTGAAGACTGAGGTAAAAAAAAGCGAGTTCTTCAGCCTTTTCCACATCATCCGCCACGAGGATACCTGCCCCATTCAGTAAGGGACCTACACCACCCCTGATCCTCTTCTTGTTACTGACATACTTGTAGAACCCCTTCCTGTTATCCTTCACATCCCTTGCTAGCTGCAACTGTAATTGCCCTTTGGCCTTTCTGATTTTGTCCCTGCAGGCCCAATCAATATCTTTATACAACTCCCTAGTCATCTGCCCACTTCCACTTCTTGTAAGCTTCCCTTTTGTGTTTCAGCAGAGAACTCTGCAGTGAGCTAAGTCACGCTGGGCACCTTCCATATTTGCTGTTCTTTCTGCACATTGGAATGGTATCTTTCTGCGCTCTTAGTAGGGTTTCTTTAAAAACAGCCAGCTCTCTTGGACGCCTTTCCCCTTCAGATTAGCCTCCAAGGGATCCTGCCTTTAAAGACCAACAAATTTCTTCGGGCATAAGTTTTCATGGGCTCCAACCCACTTCATCAGGACTCTTGTTGTTTTGGATAATATTAAAATATTACCAGCTCTTTTAGCAATTATAACTTGTACTTTAAAACTACTCAGTATAAAGGAGAATCAGACACTCACATTGACAGACAGGTTAATTGAGACAGTTTGGGGCACCAAATTTGACCCAAATATAGAAATGTATATGTCTGTAAGCTCCACAGCATGGGAAATCTCATGAACACTTTAGCAAGGACGCTAATGAACTGTACAGTACAAAGAGCGTTGGCTCGCTGGTTGTCTGACAGTGCTTTATAAAAAGAAAAAGATGACATAAAAAGAGACTGGATATAAATGCATTAAGTGGGTTGGAGGAGCATGATGCTGTTAAGAGTGTGCACGATGTGTGGGAGTCTACTAACTAACAATGGAGCTGAGTGATGGGGACCCCAAGGTACAGACTGGACAGTGGGACAACTGATCCCTTCAGACTGGCCAACCCGGGCCGTCTCTCACACTGTGATGCTAATCTCAAATTACAAGCCTTGGACACGCACTGTACTCACACACTCACCCACAGAAATTATCTCCCAGCCATTCACGAACCATCAATAGAGAGGCTTCAGGCAATTCCCCCTCCCCAGCTCCTGCCCTATAGCCCTGAACTGTACCTACAGGCACTGAAGCTGAACTGTATAAACTGAGCTCATTAATAAGTTTGCCACTTCTTTCTAGCAAAGTAGACATGCCCCAGCCTTTATAATCTGAGCAGAGATTTCTCAAGTGTTTCAACTGAAAATAAAATAAAATCAAACAGTTTTAGATAAAATATCAAACAGATTTATTAAGTACAGGGAGATAGATTTGAAGTAAGTGTAAGTAGCAGGCACAGTGGATTACCTAAGAAATAAAAATTAAATTCATGGTCTCTAAATTCTAACTTAATCAGATGAAGCAAGATTTGAATCCAACAGTTTCTCACCCTAACACCTGGCTTGCAGTTTAGAGTTTCTCAGTTCACAGACCCCGCTCCCAGCCTGGGACCAAATTCCCTAGTTCAAAGTCTTTTTCTTCCAGACAGTCATCCAGGTGTTGCTACGAGTGAGGAGGGAAGGAGGGGAATATATCACCATCCCACTTTTATGCTTTCTTCCAGCTGCCAGAAAGATCTTTTCTGTGCCATGGGGCTGGGACGCTATTGATCAGGCAATGGGTGAGTGAATTCCTTCCGCTGGGCCATCAGCACCTGTCTGTCCCTCTTTCGTTGAAACTGAAAAGCTGGCTGTGAGCTTCTTCCAGCCTCCTAACATATTTCAGTAATGCTCCCATAGCAAATCATCATAACTTCATATGAAATGGTAGCACTTACAATCCAACAGGACATTGATGTTCAACAGATAAAGACTTTCAAAATGATACCTCACAGGGTAAGCATTGTGCAAAACATTTCATAATCATATGACGGCGGTGAATACGGAGTTTGCAGGGTGCTACTTTGGGGTACAGTGTCACAATTTGTTTAAAACAAGTTCTGTTTGATCTCTCATGCCCATGGAGTAGGGCGCCATTGTTTATTATGTCCCTTATTTCTTTTATTTTTGTCAGGAGCCAACTGCTATGAGTTCTCTTGGAGGAAAATAATAAAAAAATAAAAAATCCCCCACTGTAATGTATAGTTAGGTCACACAGATCCCAACCACAACTGGAAACTTGCTGTGAGGCTTTTGAGCAAACACACCAGACCTCTGTATTTCCAAGTCTTGCCTGTAAAGCAAGCATTTTAAAATATAAAATACAGATTCATATTGACATTCATATTTACAGCAAAATTGTTCCTGGCAAATTACAGAGGGGGATGGGAGAAGAAAGCAAGGAATCATCGTTCTCTTCATGTCTGTGAACGGCACAATTTAATGTCTTTGTTAAACCAATAACATTAGCGCATCTCATAATGCACTCTCCCAATGAGGCAAAATGTATAAACAGAGGAATAATGAATAGAAATAGGAAGGAAGCAGTACTGCATTTTGTATAAGGCACTAGTGAGACCATTAATGGAATACTACGTCCATTTCTGGTGTCCATAATTGGAAGAAATTAGAAATTATTCAGTGGAGAGCTACAAGGATTGTTTGTGGTCTGGAAAATATGCCATACAATGAAATAATACAGGAGCCTGATCTAGCTTTTTGAAGATAAGGTTAAGAGGCCATTTGATCTTGGTTGATAAGTAACTTTACACAAGAAAAACAAACAGAGTCCTGTGGCACTTTTAAAGACTAACAGATTTATTTATCACATGAGCTTTCGTGGGAGAAAATCCAACTTCATCAGACGCTTTGAAGATGGGAAATTTACAGAATAGGAGGAAATTAAAGGCAGGGAAGTGTATGACATAGGATCAGGTCAGGCTGTAACAGCAAATCAAAGTAGATGTTAGGATTCAAACACCAGGGAACAGCACATAGAGGAAGGTGAGGTCAAATCACCTGTTGTAATGAGAGAAAAATCCATAGTCCCTGTTTAACTCTGAGGCAACTGAGTCAAATTTGCATATAAATTCGAGTTCTGCATTTTCTCTTTGAAGCTGTGATTTGTTATTCATTCTTTCAGCACAGCTATTAGCAAGTCATCAATGGAGTGAGCAGAGAGATTGAAGTGTTCCCCTATTGGTTTTTTAGTGTTGCAATTTCTGATGTCAGATTTGTGTCCATTTATACTTTTGTGCAGAGACTGTCCTGTTTGTCCAATATATAAGGCAGAGGGGCATTTCTGGCACATGATGTCATAAATCACATTGGTGGATGAGCAGGTGACTGAACTCTTGATGGAGTAGCTGGCTTGGTTTGGTCCTGTGATGGTGTCTTTTGTGTAGATATGAGGGCAAAGTTGGCAGCATGGTCTGTTGCAGGCATATGTTCCTGCTTTAATGTTTCTGTTGTTTGATCTGTAGTTGCTGGTGAGTATCCATTTAAGGTTGCGGGCTGTCTGTAAGCAAGGAGAGGTCTGTCTCCCAAGGCTTGAGAGAGTGAGGGATTGTCTTGAAGAATAGGCTGTAGATCTTTGATGATGTGGGAAAGAGCTCTGACTTGGGGCTTGTAGGTGGTGACCACTGGCTTTCTGTTGTTTTTTTTTTTCTTGGGTTTCTCCTGTAGTAGTTGACTTCTGGGTACCTGTCTGGCTCTGTCAATCTGTTTCTTCACTTCTGCAGGTGGGTATTGTAGTTTTAAGAGTGCTTGATAGAGATCCTGAAGGTGTCTGTCTCTGTCTGAGGTATCAGAGCAAATGTGATTATATCTTACGGCTTGACTGTAGACAATGGATCGTGTGGTGTGTCAAGGATGAAAGCTCGAGGGATGTAGGTAACTATAACGATCAGTAGGTTTTTGGTATAGGGTGGTCTTTATGTGCCCATCACTAATTTGCACTGTAGTGTCCAGAAAGTGGATCTCCTATGTGGAGTGTTCCAGGCTAAGTTTGATTGTGGAGTGAAAATTGTTGAAATCTCTATGGAAATCTTCAAGGGCATCCTTACTGTGGGTCCAGATGATGAAGATGTCATCAATATAGCGTAAGTAAAGTAGAGGTGCTTTGGGATGAGACGTGAGGAAGCGTTGTTCTAAGTCAGCCATAAAGATGTTGGCATATTGTGGGGCCATGCGGGTACCCATAGCAGTGCCACTAACTTGAAGATATAAATTATCTTCAAATCTGAAATGGTTGTGGGTGAGTACAAAGTCACAAAGTTCAGCCACAAGTTTTGCTGTGGCATCATCCTGGATAGTTCTTCTAATGGTTTGTAATCCATCTTTGTGTGGGATGTTGGTGTAAAGAACCTCTACGTCCACAGTGGCCAGGATGGTATTTTCCGGAAGTTCACTGTGATGGGGTGAGCCTACCCCACACTAAAGAAGCCCAACAAACTCTGTTGGGGGTGGAGGCACTGCCCCTTGAGCCCTGCTGGGCATGCTCAGACTGCTGTCCCAGCATAAAAGAGGGCAGCTCAGCTCAGTTGGGGCTGACTGGTGAGGAGGAAGGACCTCCACTTGAAGCTCCTTCCTAGGAATGGGACCAGCCCCAAGCAGCTAGAGAGGGAGACGCTGACGCTATGTGGGGATACCAGGAGCAGCCATCTTGCAACTGGAGCCTGGAGGCCCACCTGCAGACGGTAGCCGGGGAAGCCCTGAAGGAGACACGGACCAGGATCACGCAGGAGGACCACCCCCCGCTCGGGTAGAAAGCAGCCCAGGGTCCTGGATTGTGGGGTCTGGGGTGAAGCCAGCATGTTTTGGTTTGGATCCCCGCTGGCGGAGTGCCATAACCCTGGCATCCATAGGCCCTGGGCTGGGGCTCAGTGGAGCAGGAGGGCCTGAGCCCCCCTACCCAGGCACCGCCCTCCTTGTGGCCATTAAGCCAGACTGCTCTGACCCGGGGCTTGTATATTGACTCTCTGGCTGCTAGGCCAGACTGCCCTGATCCAGGGGCTTGATATTGACTCTGTGGCCATTGGGCCGGACTGCCCTGACCCAAGGGCTGATATATTGACCCTGTGGCCGCTAGGCCAGGATGCCCTGAGTTCCAAGGGCAGCTCAGTAATTCAGAGGAGGGGAGCCCATGAAGTTGTGTTGACACCTCCGTGTCCGTAACCCCAGATTTCCCCACCTGGGGGTGCTGCGGAGGGCTCCCTCCCTGACATTCACAAATGGATTGGCTTTTTCTCATGAAATCCATAGTGTCTCTCAGATAGCTAGGTGTGTTGATAGCATCGGGTCTGAGGGGTGTATCTGAAACAGAGTTCTTTAAACTAGCAGAGAACGGGATAACAAAAGCCAACAGCTAGAAACTGAATTTAGAAAAGCAAAGTGGAAATGAGGTGCACAATTTTTAATATTGAGGGGTAATTAATTACCAGAATAGATTACCAAGGAAAATAGTCAGATCACCATCACTTGGAATGTCAATTTAGACACAGATGTCTTTCCAAGAGGTATGTTGCAGTTCAGTCATAAATTACCGAGTTCAATAAAGAAATAACTGGGTAACAATGATTAAACCTGTGTAAAGGCTAAAGTTTGACTACAGGATCTTCATGGTCCATTCTGCTCTGAAAAGTTTACAAAAGTGATTTCATAGGAAGAGTGTAGCTTATCATTAAATCAGAGGTCCATGCCACTTTCTTGTGAGAGAACTTGCAGGATAATCCTACAAGAATCCTGCAAGAATGCCTCAGAAGGCCAATTCAAAAAGGGATAGTCTCAGCAAACAAGTTGTTTTGAGTCAAACAGTGTGGAAAGGGGCCTTGTAACAGCCATAGCTGAGAAGGTGAGAATGTTAAAAGAGGGGAAATTGCCTTTTGTAATGAGTTAGCCCTTCCAAATCCCTATTCAGACCCAGTGTGAAGGTGTCTGGTTTGCATATGAATTCCAGCTCTGCAGTTTCTGTAACAAACATACTAGTTATAGTGCTTCAGCTTAAAAACTTTCAAGAACAGGCTCCAACATGAAACTGTTGAATCAAAGCAACTTGTTGGCTTTGCTGGGATAGGTTAGCTGACTATTCCTCTGGAACTGTTTAAATTAACCTTGTGACCCACCCTTCTCTGTAGGTGTGTGTATGTGTGTATATATATACACCTAATGTAATACAGCTTCTGTTTCATGCATGGATGAAATGGGATTGTGCCCACAAAAGCTCATGTGATAAATAAATTTATTAATCTTTAAAAGTGCCACAGGAGTTCTTGTTTGTTTTGCTGAAATAGACTAACATGGCCACCCCTCTGGAACCTGTCATCCTGCAAGAACTGATGACTGCTACACATGCAAGAAGAACTTAAATACTAGCTTTGAAGACACACTCTTTACAGATAACATATTATATAGTTCCCAACCACCACCAAGATAATCAATGTCTTCATTACAATATTCAAGATTACTCTTTCATTTTTTTACATTGACACTAACATTTCTCAGTGGTAAACTAATAGGTGAAACCGAGTTATAAATCTTTACTGTTCAGAGCTGCAGTTTCAACTTTTTTCTTTAAGAAACACTCAATTAAGTGCTGTCTGGGATTTCTTCCTGGTGCTTAATGAGTGGAATGGCTGCTTTTATTACAGGGATGGAGGATGTTCACTTGTCACAATAGGGACAGATTTAGAAAATGTTTTCTTTCAGTATGGAACTGGGTGAGACACAAAACTGATATTTAAGCTCACTGTGTGTAACGCACTCAGAGCCAGGTACAGTTGGCTGTTTATTATGCATGTCTGTGTCTGCTTGATGTATCATGGTATGTGTAAATGTATGGAATTCACATCACTCACTCATACTGCAGTACCCAGACAATATTTTCTGTATTGCCTGGTAAATCAGGAAATAAGTCTAAGAAATATAGAATTATTCACCCAAAATGTTACTGACTTCCTTTCTGGATATTTATTTTCCTTTAGGAAATCACGTTTTTACAAACAAAACCTCAGTTTTCTTGGGATAAATATTTATAAGTGATCTATTAACTTTTCTATGGAGCCATAAATCTATCGCTTAGAATCAATTCATTTCAAGAATGAATTGTTCCTTATGGTTGGTGGAGAGACACCGGACAAAGCAACAGTTCCATTTGATAATGCATTGTTCCCATTAAACATCACACCATACCCAGTGGTAATGACAAAAGATGGTCCCAGGTTGTAAAGTTTACATCTGGACTCAGATTCAAAGATTGCCAAAGTTGGGAAGTGTTTGTACCTGATGTTCTGATTTGAGGTAAGGCACGAGCACAGCGAACTTTGAGGGATGTAGAGAAGGGTGTTGTACTGATCAAGGTGTGACCTGTCGAAAGCAGGAGGAATGAGGAGCTCAGGAGAATGGGTGACTGGTAGGATTTGACATGGGCTGTGCTGGAGAAGTGACCACAAGGAAGTTCAGGCACCATTTCGCTATAAACAGATTCAACACCTGGACCCAGATCAGCAATTAAGTGTCGCAACACTCAGCATCACAATGCCTAACTTTTAGGTGCTTTGTTGGCTCCATAAACACTACACTAAGGGCTCAAACTTGCTATGGGAGAGACAGGCCCCTTCAACTGCCATCCACAAAAAGCCTCCGCACTAGGTAAGGAGCCATCTAAGTTAGCCAGTGGAAAATATCCCTCATTGGTATGTCCTAAGCCATGATCTGCACAAAGATAGGTGCTTTTCTGAAGTATGGGCTTAGGTCTCTCTCTGCTTGCAATCCATAGCCAGGAACTCCACTCCTGGAGTCAGGTGGCTGAAGCATCTGCTTCATTCCACACTTCATTCTGACTCCTTCTCCTCCTCATGGTGCGGTCATTGCTTGTCTAGAACACTTATAGCTTAGTGGTTGGTGCACTCCCCTGGGTTGTGGGAGACCTGGGTTCAGTCGGGGGGGAGGATTTGCATGGAGGCCTCCCACAGAAGAGTGGTCCAATCACTGAGCTATGGGACATTGTGGAATGGGATCATTTTGCAGTTGATCCTCTTGGGATTAAATGAAGAGGAGGGGAATGAGCTTGTACCTTGGTGTTTAGGCACCCATAAGGGAGCTGGGAGACCCAGGGTCCAGTTACAGAATCTTAGGGTTGGGAGGGACCTCATGAGGTCATCTAGTCCAATCCCCTGCTATAAGCAGGACCACTCCCGCTAACTTATTCCAGTCAGGGTTTTGTCTAACCAGGCTCCAATGGCTAATTTTTTCCCCAAAGTGAAAGAGTTTCAATAGGAGAGATTGAAGGATCCCCCCACATCAGAATTTCCCATAGCTCAGTGATTAACACAGTCTTCTGAGAGCTGTAGCAGACTCCTGTTCAAATCCTTTCTTCCCTTCAGGCAGAGGAGGGAATTGAAACTGGGTCTTCCAGATCCCAGGTGGGTATCTCTAATCACTGGCCTAAAAGTGGAAAGGTGGACACCGTCCCTGCTCCCACATGTTCAGTGAGGCCCAATCAGGTTGGTGGCCTCGGTGAATGCCCACCAGATTAGGCTCTGTAAACTGGTACAGACTTGTCTGGGCATTCAGGCCATCCCTCGAGCCCAGGCTCAGAGGAAGGCCACAGTTCAGATGCATCCAACCCAGGAAAACCAGCCATTATACTCAGTACACCACAATTTCCACTGACCAGTACCCCTACTGTCTACCTGATGGGCAGCTCAGGCAGTACCAATCTCAAAAGTCTGTAGTCCCCAGCCTCCCGGTGGGGCAGGGCAAGCACAAAGAGTCAGTAACCTCTGGCCCCCCCAGGCAGGGCAGGGCAGGCACAAAGAGTCAGTAACCTCTGGCCCCCCAGGTGGGGTGAGGCAGGCACAAAGAGTTGCTCGAAACCTCTCTCCAATCAGGGAAGAGGGTTTAAGCACTCCAAGTGGCTGGGGAAAAGCGGGGAGGGGGATGCAGGTCCACCCAACTCCACTGCATCCCAGTCCAGGGCCCTACCAGTGACTGAGGGGGTCAGTCAGTGGGTCAGCAGGGCTCCAGCCGCAACACGCTGGCCTCCGTTTGAACTGGCATTCAGCTGCCCCATGGCCACTTCCTCCCACTATGAGCCCGGGTATCTGTCTCCAAGGGGTTCCTCTGGGTCTGGAGGGTAGATTGCCCAGGGAATCCCCACAAGTCCCTTGCTGTCCACAGGTGGTAGGCTGGGGAATGCTTTGGGTCTCTCAGCAAAAGGCAACTCTTCCAGGTCACAGGGACCCTCCACAGCCAGCTGGTGCTCCAGGTCACAGGGGTCCTCAGCAGTTCCTTGGGGTCATCAGCCTCCTTTAACTCCCCTGGATCCCCGGGGAGGGGCAGCCCCTCAGAGTCACACAGGTCCCCAGGGCACCTGCCCCAGTCCACAGTTCCTGGTATTCCCTCCCAGTCCCTAGGGCGGGGCAGGCTAGGGAGGCCCTCAGGTCTCCTAGGCAGGGGTATGAGGACAGCATTGCAGTGGAGCCCCCATATCACCTGGCTAGCTGCCTCAGAGAGGGAGTACCCTTCCTCTGTGGCAGTTTAGGCCTAACTGAGCTGCCAGGCTGGCCTTTTATACCTCCCCTTCCTGTCCTGGCTCCGCCCCTCTGCTTCTGGGGCTTCAGCCCTGCAATGTCTGGGTCTATCCAGGAGGGGCGTGCAGGCCCTTCCTTGGGCCCAGACTCCGAGGAAGGCCACAGAGCCTTGCTACAGGCTCCATGGTAAAATAGATTGAGAAGTGCCTCTTTTCCCCCAGTTTGTGAATCTTAGATGGGAGATGCACATCTGGACACCTAAAGTGAGTAAGCATTGCGCAAACCAAGATGCAGAAACGTAGGTGCCAAGGGAATTTTTATAGCGACAATTTAGTGCCATGCATTGTTAGGCCGAGCAGGGAGTTTTGAATCACAATGATGCCTAAAACCAAAGTCCCTTTGGCCCCTGGTGCTTACTTGATTAAAAGTTAATGACAATAAAAAGAAAAATTTACCAAGGTGTTAGAAAGCGAAAAAGATGCAAGACAGAATCCGGGAGTGAGGGATAGGGCATTTACAGATATTCCTGAGCGGGAAGTCAATGGGAATTAGTAGTCTAATCTAGTGGTTCTCAACCTTTTATGGGTCATGACACACTTGGTGGTGTGTTGTGAACCTACGGGACACACCAACCCACTCCCCACAAGCCAAATCCAGCCATCTCCCCGGCTCTCTGTGACACACTTACCGATGTGTGTTGACACATTAACATGTCCCAACACAGTGGTTGAGAACTGCTGGACCTGCATCTCTCAAAACCTCACTGGGCATCTTCCTGCATTTTTGGCGTCCTAAGCCTTTGTAAATTGGCCATTGGTCTGACTGTACCCCTGTGACCGGTTAAAACCTTTAACTTCAGTTTACACACTCAGAAGTGAATCACAAGCAGCAGGATTCGTCCTTCAGCCTTCATCCCTTCTCCTGCTTGCAGTCATCTTCAATAACGCACAACCTGTGCTTGGAATGAAAAGGGAGTTTTTGATGGAGGGAAACAAGCAAAGCTGTACAGGCAAAAAGTGAATAACGTGTTCATTGTTTTGACATATTTTGCCTCCATGTCCCCTGTGCGCCTGTCTCAGTAGCCTTTCTCTGTCCTGTGTTTCCAAACTTCCATTAAGATCAGCACTAAGTCTTAGTTATCAGCAGACAGTGGGAGCTAGAACTTTTTGTTTTAATTACACACTTTGACTGGGGAACTCACTGCCTATCTCTATGAAGAATGATCGGTCTGGACTGCCATTTAAAACAGATTTGCTGATGCTGACGGATCTTAATGACTAGTTTGTGTATTATATGTAGAATAAGGAGCACTGCATATAGTTGAATTTGCCTGGCAGTTTCCCTTATAAGACGCTGGTTTTGGTTGCTTTTAAAACTTTGCCAAATTTTAAGTGTTTGGGCTGAAAGTTTCCATGCTGAGCATCTGCCTTAGGCTAACTTTTTCCAGAAAGTTTTAGCAAAAATGGTTCCACTGTTTCAGAGAATGAGACCCTGGGAAAAAAGAAAACATTTTGCCCACTTTAAACACATTCTAACAGCCTTGTAATTGAGAAACTCGAGCACCTCTAAGCTTTGAAGCTGAGACAAGAAATTTTACCAAGGGTAGCGTGCCTGTCAGGAATATGCCTTTTGCAGTCCCTGGGCAAATCTATCCACATTTGGCTAAGTTTTAAGCAGTGAAAAATTGCCATTCACACATGCTCAGGAAAGGTATGTTACATTCGGCAGCTAAATTCTGGTAAGCATCTGTATGAACTGAGCACTTTCCAATCCATTCCCAAAGGGTCTCAGCAGAACATTCCCAGAAATTGCTCCTTCTGCCACTGTGGCACCAGCGCAGAGAGCAAGAAGTCTGAGCCCAGGTTGTAGCACGACAGGAAAGCACAGATCATCAGACGCAGAGGACGAGGAGGGACAGAAGGGAGAGTCTGGGACTCTGATGAAGAGCCTGGATGGAGAAGGGAGTTAGAACTGGGCTGAATAGCCTGGAGGGAATGAAAGCAAATAAGACAGGACATGGAAAGGGGCATGCTGGAGGAGTTGGAGGCAATTCTCAGCAAAACCTGGAACCGAACCCACAATTCGTTCAGTCTCAATCTTCATGCATCGCACCAGTTTGGGGCCATTACATGTCAGGTGCAGCCATTTAATACACTGGGGGGGAGGGGGGACTCTCTAGCCCTTGGACATAGAAGCATTAGCTGCTTCTCTCCCCCAGCACTGGAATGAATCTGGCCTCACCTCCCTATCTAACAGATGGAGCCAGAGGTCTCCTGTCAAGTTGTAAATGAAGGTCTTGTGTTGGCAAGTTGTGGTGTCTCCATCAATGATAAAGAAAACTGTCATGTGCTGGAGATAAAGACCCATCTTGGTGCTGAGCATTCAGTGAAATGTTCAGCCAGCAACTAAAATAGCTATGGAAAACATATTTCTTTTGAAATTCAAGTCACCTTAAGGAGTAATTTAATGCTCCCTAGTGCCGATCTCCTCACCCCCAACACCCCAGAGTTGCCATAATTATCATTACAGCCAGCTCAAATTGCTGGAACAAGCACCATTTTAAAGGAGACTAAGAAGCAATTTCAAGATGCGATGGTTATAACAATATTAGTCGTGCAGATGGTAGTTCTTTGCCTGGGTTATTTTTAAAGTCTATAAGAATTGCTCATCTGTGTCTAGTGCTGCTAGAGAGAAAATATCTAACCAATATGTCCCAGACAGTCGTGGCCGCAAGAGAACCTCGGGTCTTTGATGTATGGATTGTCTACAATTTGGTATTCTGTATGTTTGTCTAGTTCCCATTCAGTCAAACTAGAAACAGCAGGAATACACATTACCAATAATCACACTTATACATAGGGTTGGCAGAATTCAATTTTTATAATGTCAGAGGATGATATCAATATTTATTTTTAAGCCTCATTTCAGTTATTATCGACCTAAATATTCATGGCTGTGCAAAGTTATAGGGCTTAAGCATTTTTTTTTAAATTAATCAATCTAAATTTTCCCAATTGTGGGAAATTATGGGGGCCAGACAATAATTATTTAATTACCCTAGACATGGAGATTCAAAGAGTTAATGCTTTATAATTGCTAAAACAGAAATTGTCAACATTGCATGTCAAAATAAATTTCCTGAAATCAAACTATAACAGGTTTTCAAGCAGCATTTTCTTATTTTGCCTATCAGTAAATTTCTACTACTATTGTTGAAAATAGTTTTTCATGGGTTTCAGCATGTGTATGTTGAAATCAGCCTTTACTGACATTTACCAGTGAAGATCTAATCCTTCCAACCTTACTTGTACAGCACCTTTTTTAGGATGCAAAGCACTTTGCAAAAAAATCGAATGTCTCTTCATTCCTACAAGGTAGGTAAGTATTGTTGTTACATCTGTTACATTGGAGAAGTCAAGTGATTTTCCATACAGCACTTAAGTGGCAGAGCTGGGAATGATATGCAAGAGTCCCAGATTCCTGTCTTTTTTTCTAACTAGACCTCTACACCACTCAGAGCACCTCTACAAAAAGGAAGTGATGTTGATATTATTACAAAATGTGAAGAGCATTTCTGGATTAATGTATGTTACAAGATGGAGGTGCTCAGCTGTTATTTATGTAGTTAGATTATGCCTACCTAAATTCCCAGTGCATTTCAGCTGAATAGAAGATTCCAATTCCACTCCTGACCACCACATCTGGCTATGACTGAACGTGTTCTTGACTGTAGGTATTCTTTACCATGATTTCTGCAGAATATAGTTTTCCTGAAATTATTCAAGACTCACAGTATTTGAGCTTTTTTGTGAGTCAAGGAATACTTTGCAATATCAGCAAAACACAACCTCTCTAAAAATCCTGATCCAGAGGGCGGAACACCTCACAAATCTCACAAAAAGAAATTCTATGGACAGCCCTGTCTTACATTCGACCACCAAGCAATCAGAATCTCTTTTGGGAATTTTCCAACACATGCATCAAAGATAAAATATTAACCCAAATTTGCTGTGAATGTTCTTCCACCAGTTCCTAAATACATGAGAATATTCACAGAAGCCTTCCATTTGTTATCTAATTCAGAGAAATGAAAAGATCATTCCAAGACATCTACACTGATTCCTTACAGATAAGATTTCCCAAATAAAGATTATTCAAGGGCTGAACAATACGACTGGGGTATGCAACTAGGAAACAGTGATGCTTTTTATATTCTTTACACTGCACCTTTAAGTTTCTAAGCCTTCTCCGTGGTGGGCACATTAAGCAGCCATTTTTTTCTTAGTGTTTAGTGCAGATTATCAGAGGATTGTCACCCGTTGTGTGTGTGCTCCTTTACAGACTGCATTGGTTCTGAATTATTCAGCTGTTTTCAGTCTCAAACAATTTCTGTTTACTTTTTGTGCATGGAAAAATAAAGTTTCAGAGAATTTCAGAATAAATATCTTAAAACACCTTCTCAATGAACACAGCTTCTAGGGTAATATTTTACATTCATCTGAGGCATGGTGACCAGCTGTCCCAATTTTATAGAGAGAGTCCTGATATTTGAGGCTTTTTCTTATATAGATGCTTATTACCTTGGATCCCCACCCGATTTTTTTACACTTGCTATCTGATCACCCTAATCTGAGGGCAAATCATTACTTCAGAAACTGTAATGTTTGGCTCTTCCATAGAATACACAAACACACACACACAGTACTACAGAGCTGTGTGTTTTTAATGCCCCTTTAAAGTCTGACATCCTTTACTGAAGGAGGAGGAAACCAAAGCATAAATGACTTCATTCTGTTGTTGTATTAATAACTAATGGGATAGGCCTGCATTGAGCCCACTATCATGTTGTCATTAGGACAGTCATCTAGCCCAAAAACCTGTCTTCTACCAGGCTATTAACTATGCTGGTCAGGGATATAACCCCATGCTGCGAATGCCCCTCCATCTCTGACTGCCAAGAGTTGGGAGTGGATGACAGGGAATGGATCACTCAACAGTTGCCCTCTTTACTCCCTCTGAAGCAGGTGGCATTGGCTTCATTGATGAACCTGACCTCTATTAATTTATGTAATTCTTTTTGGAGCCCAGTTACACACTTGGCCTTCCCAACATTTCCTGACAACAAATTCCACAGGTCAGCTGTACATTGTGGGAAGAAATACTTATGCTTATTTTAAACCTGCTGCCTACTAATTTCACTGAGTGATCCCTTGTCCAGTTATTATGCAGAGGGAGAAATAACATTTCCTTATTCACTTTCTCCACACCATTCATGATTTTATAAACCTCTATCGTATCTCTCCTTAATCACCTGGTTGTTAAGATGAACAGTCCCAATCTTTTTAATCGCTCTTCATAGAGAAAATGTTCCATACCCCAATCATTCTTGTTGCTCTTCTCTGTACCTTTTCCAGTTCTAATATATCTTTGAAATGTGGTGACTAGAACGCCACACAGTATTCAAGGTGTGAGTGTATTATGGAGTTATGTAGTGGCATCATGCTATTTTCTGACTTATTTTTTGTCCCTTTCTTAGCAGTTCCCAATAGGTGCATCTGCACTTAGAAATTAAGTCGACTTAAACTTGCTTAAGTCAACTTAATTTAATCCACGTCTACACTACACTTTCCTTAAGTCGACTTAAGCAAGCTGCTTAAGTCAACTTAAGGAAAATAAAGTCGACTTAATGAAAATTAAGTCAACTTTATTAAACCTCCTTTTAATTTGACTTTAGGCTTAAGTCAACTTCCTAAAGTCGACTTAAGCCAGTGTAGACCTGGAGTAGCCCTAAGTTGACTTTAAGTCAACTTAGAGCTCCCCAGGACTCCCCCACTGCCCTCCCTGCTGGGGGGGAGCACAGGGAGAGCCTGGCATGCCCCCCAAAGGTACAATGGGGCAAAGGCTGAGGCCCCTGGCACTGGGCAAGGGGTGCCCCCCCACACCACCACCGTGGACCTACTCAAGGTCCCTCTAGCCTCTGCAAGTTGACCTAGGCATCCAGTGTGGACGCTCTATGTCGACTTTGTAAGTTCCCCCCTAAGTCGACTTTAAATTTAAGTGTGGACATGCTAAGTCGACTTAGCTAAAGTCGACTTAAATTTACAAGTGTAGACATAGCCAACATTATTAGCCTTTTTGACTGCCGCAGCACATTGAGTAGACATTTTCAGAGAACTACCCATGATGACTCCAAGATCCCCTTCTTGAGTGGTAAGAGCTAATTTGAACCTCATTGTTTTGTATGTATAGTTGAGATTGTTTTCCAATGTGCATTACTTTGCATTTATCAACATTGAATTTCATCTGCCATTGTGCTGCCCAGTCACCCAGTTTTGTGACATTCTTTTGCTGCTTTTCCCAATAAACTTTGGACTTAACTATCTAGAGTCACTTTGTATCATCTTCAAATTTTGTTACCACCTTTCCATATCTTTCAGTATTTATATATTGAACAGCAGATGTCCCAATGCAGGACCCTGTTATTTATGCATATCTACTGTGCAAACTGGTCATTTATTCCTACCCTCTATCTCCTGTCTTTTAAACCAGTTAGTGACCTATGCGAGGACCCTATCTTTTATCCTATGACTGCTTACTTTGCTTAAGAACCTTTTGTGTGGGATCTTGTCAATCCCAAGAAACAAGAAATCAGGTTCTAGAAATTCTTCAGTGTCTTTCAAAATAATAGATATTGGGTTGTTTTATTTACCTTCTCTTTTCTGAGCTTTCAGGATGCACTTACTTCACTTCTGTAAGCATTTCTCTGCAACCATGAAGGCTAAAAGCTTATTTTTTAAAAAAATAATAATAAATAAAAGCTGAGAGTCTCATGGATTTCCTATTGATTCCAGTGGTTGGGGCTCTCAAGCAAATAAAAAATAATTAGACTTGCAATCAAGTCATGCGAGTTGGCAACAACCACGTTTACTAGGATAACATTCCATGTGTGTGTCCAAGCGGCTCTGTCATTTAGAAATTAAAAAGAACTCTCCTCAGAAAATATTTGCCCCAAACCATGGCATGGGTCAAAGCAGAGATACAGTAGTCTATGGGCCCAAGATCTAGAACTGATAATATTTAGATTAGGCTGATTTTAAAGGCCTATATTTTCTGAATCAGTAAGGCTATAAATGGATGAGGTATACTATTAGAGAGTAGCAATCCCTGTACTCATAGTCCGGTACAACACAACATACTGGTCTGTAATATCACATTACAGGGTTTTATATGTGTTGTTAGTATTTTTTCTCTCCCTTCACCTGTATAGCTGGACAGATGGTAACTTAGGTAAGTAGAATTCACAGAAGTACAGTAACCATGAAACGTTTTCTAGCTTTTGAATTCAATTTTAAAATAGTTCTTCTGTAAGAGGGGTGGCATAATCAAACTATGAGTGTCAGAGCTACTTGTGAGTAATAAGGGTCTTCCAAAATGTCAATGAAATTGTAATGGATTGAACAAAACCCACAAGTCCGACCACCACCTCTACACAGATAAACTTACCCACAAGATCTACTTATTCCACCTATTTGTTGATAATAGCCTTGTGGAAAGTCACCTCCCTGTCACTGTGTCCACTAATTCATCTCCACCAAGATCTTTTCTAAAATTCCAAGCTTGCTGCTTCAAACAAATGTCCCACTCGCCCTCAAAAAGTCAGCCTGCTATAAAAGTGTTTCCTTCTTTCCTTCACAAGTCTGGAATTTCCCACCCAAAATTACATTGGGCCGAGAATGAGCAAGAGTCAGCCATGCAATATCTTAAAATCCTGTAGCACCACAAAAGGGAACTTTTACCACTGGTGATGAAGACATACAGCATGTAGGGGATTCATGCATGGGAACAAGTGGAGGCGATTTGATGGCAGGAAAGTGGGTTAAGTTAGTTTGAGGAATTCAGGAAGAAGTCCCATTACACTCCATTCCTTCTCAGATGAGAAACTTTAGCCTTTTAGAATTAATCCGTTCATGTGGATCTTACATTCCTCTCTAGATGTGGCATAGACGACACAGATTGAGCAGGTTGTCTGCATCCATGGTCCTGGGCATTGTCCGGTTAGACCATGAAATGTTTAACATGTTTTTTTTTACTGAAAAAGCAAGAGATAGCGTATAGCTATCTGGAATCAACCATGTCATCCCCTTGTGAATAGAACTGGCTGGAATATCAAGTTACTGCCAAACTGAAGTTTTCCCACAGGAAATTTTTGATTTTGCCAGAAATATTTGATTTTCCCACACGGAAGGAAAAAAAAATCAAAATGAAGTATTTCATTTCAGGTAGATTTGGTCCAAATCAAAATATCTGATGGTGTTACACTGCCCCAAAACATTTTGTTTTGAATCGCTTCCGTAAAAATTAGATTGTGTGTTTTATCCGTGCATTGCCTTCTGTGCCAGATTCCCTAAAGGACTACATTTTCTCCCTCTGATCAATTAGTTCACGGGGTAGCCACATGACTCTGGGTGCATGATGGGAGATGAGACACAAGTAGGGGTTGAAATATCGGCATATTCCTTAGGACAAAAATTCTGAATTTCGCTCATCTCTACCTGTGAACTTGTTCCAGCTCCCTGCAGCAGCAAGTAGGACTACAGGGACAAAGCAGGGTTTCCCCTGCAAAGATTTCAAACCAACAGGGACAATTATAGTTCATTAGCCAGAAAGGGGTTAAGAATGGTGTCCCTAGCCTCTGTTTATC
>ML685784.1:23264913-23278963 GCA_007922175.1 Pelusios castaneus
TGGGATCTTCTCCCACGAAAGCTCATGCGATAAATAAATCTGTTAGTCTTTAAAAGTGCCACAGGACTCTGTTGTCTAACTTTTCCTTAATTCAACTTAAGGAACTGCTTAAGTCGAATTAAGGAAACTCCAGTGTAGACGCAGAGTAAATTAAGTTGATTTAAACCTGCTTAAGTCGACTTAATTTACAAGTGTAGATGCACCCTAACAGAGGAGAATCTTTTGGATGAGGGAGTTAATTCCAGCTGAGACAAAAGAAATTTATCAGCCGTCCCCAGACACATGCCACAGACAGACAGGGATATTTGTGCAACATTTGGCTGTTGCCAGTTGCTTGTGGTTTTCTTGCAGAGATCACATCATCTGCCTTTTCGATGCTGCTTTCAGTCATGGCCTAAAAAAATCTCTCTCCCTTCCTTGCAGTGGGTGAAAGGCCACTTTTTATCCTCTGTGCCAGGACCATCTTGTTTTTTATTGTACTGTGTGTCTCCAATTGAAAACAAAAAACCCAGCTGCTGTGAATCTGTGGCTATGCTGGATATCACAAACAACTTCCCATATGAATGGGCCCCAAGGCTCCCCTGTAGTTCATCACAGAGATGTCGACTGTGTGAGTCAGCCAGGAGCAGCTGCTGCGTCATAGTTGCAGTCATCAGAGGTAGCAGCACAAGGAGAATCCGGGCATCACGAAAGTCCTAATCAGCTTGCCATGGGGACGGGAGGGAGAAAGTGTCGTTTCCCCTGAATTAAAACGGGGCTGTGTTATTCCTCAACAGGAGTGAGTGAAAACCCTGCCAAAGGAGCAACTTCCTAAGGCATCTCTTCTCTCCAGTCCCCTCCTTGTTCCTTCCATGCTCTTTGTTCAGGGGACATCAGCCACAGTGGATCACTTGCTGTCATCTTCGGATGCCATAAGCGCACAGGACTGGAAAGGACCACCCGGGTCATCAAGTCCAGTCCCCTTGCTATTGCCAGCAATAGATCAGGAGAGCTGGGTTCAAATTGCAGCTCTGCCACAGACTTTGTAAGAGACCTTGGGCAAGTAACGTAACCACTCTGTGCCTTGGTTCCCTATCTGTGAAATGGGGCTAGCAATAATCTCTTTCTTCCACCTACATGTGGCTATTGGGGTTGTAAGCTGTTCAAGGCAGCGATATATATAACTCTTAGCACGATGGGACCCTGATCCTAATTTGGGCCTGTATCATTACAGTAATAATCACGTTTCTCTTTCCAGGATCTACAGGATTTTTTATATTTGTTGACTTGCTCCTTCGTGACTGTGTGAATGAATGGGTGTGGTGGGGGAGCGGGTGAGATATGATGTTACTGCGGGAAAGTATGTTTTAAAGCTAGTTTTGCTTTGAGTTCTGCATGCTGGTTGATCCATCAACATTTATCTTGTGTGAGACAGAGAGAGAGTGAGTCACCAGTCCAGCCGTGCAAAGGGGAGTTTTGTTTTCGCCTGCAGGAGAGAGCATCTGTTAAGAACTGGGGAGGTAGCTCCTCCATTAATTATGCCTAAATCCAGTCCAAAATGTCACCAGCAGTGTTTGCATCAGTCTAGAGATTGTCTATGAGAACATGTAGAGTTCAAGCTATTATATTACCTCAGTAGATGTTGACGTCTTCTAAAGAGAGGGAGAGTTCATCACTATATCAGATGGCATCTGGATCACCTTTTTAAGAAGGGTTTAGGCTGTACTAGACTAGCAGGTGACATGGATCAGGCATTTCTGAACTCCCCGGCAAAGTGGACGCACTCAGAAGATTTTGATTCGAGTGAGGTTTCCCTGCATTTGAGCCTGAAAGAGATCTTCGCTCCTGACTCTGTAGTTTGCTCTGTGTCCATGGACAATTCATTCTACCATATTTCCTGTCACCTATAAAGGAAGAAAAACTTTGTGACAGTCTAGGGGGGGGACACAAAACAAAGTGAAAGAGGAGTAGGGCCTCTGCTTGTGATTCATCCCTCTTTGGCTATGTCTACACTTACAAAAGTTAGTTTGAATTACTTAATTCGAACTAACTAATTCAAATTAATTTTAGTTAGTTTGAATTAACTTAATTCGAACTAGCATGGCCCCACTAGAATGCTAGTTCGAACTAAGCAAGTGCTCAGCCCTTGCTTAGTTCGAATTAGTCAGTTGTATGAAAGTCAATGTGCCGATTAGTTGGAACTAATGTGGCCACATTGACTTTATTCAAACTAACTAGTTTGAATTAAGCATTAGTTCGAAGTAAAATGAGGTTTTACTAATTAGAACTAACTTTTCCTTAATTCGACTTAAGGAACTGCTTAAATCAAATTAAGGAAACTCAAGTGTAGACGCAGAGTAAATTAAGTCAACTTAAGCCTGCTTAATTCAACTTAATTTACAAGTGTAGACACACCCTTTGAGAGGCAGAGACAGACCCTTAGTCTTAGGCGTGGCACCTTCCAGCGGGAAATGGGGATGGGAAAGATCAGAAAGCAGCTACAGATCACTGTTGGTCTACAGGGTGATATCACCAAGGAGTTAATTCGGTCCCTACCACCACTAATCCCCAACTGCACCTGGAGAGACTGTATTTGCAAACAGCACAGCTCCCTGCCCCAGCACAAGGGGAAAAGCTGGGTACCACCACAGACAAGCAGATCTGCTGTTGAGTTACTGCTTCTCTCCTCTGCACTTTCTGAGTATCATGGGATTTGAACACAACTTCTGCTTCCTTCTCTGTGATTTCCCCAAGATCTCTGTCTGCTGTAAGAAGCCCCAGTTCAAGAGGGTCTGCTGACAGGGTTTCCTCTGGCCTTTACCATGAGGGGACAGGCCACCCCAGTATGGCCCAGGCTGCCTGTCTCCATGAGAGAGATATTAATCCTTACTTTCAGGTGTGCTGTGATACTTATTTAGCTAATGTTTATAGAATGCTAACTATTATGTCAGGCTGCCCCAAAGGGAACTAAAGACCCTGGCTTTCCGGAAAGCAGGGTAAACTGTTCTTGGAAAACTCCCACAGCTTCTTTAACAGATGTGCAGTGTGACACGGCACCTGGGAAACTGGAACCATTTTTCCTTTAAGTCTCTGATGCAGAGAAACAAAGTCACATAACTAATTAAAGCGCCAGCCTGGCAAAGGCGCTCCTGAACAGCCTAATGGCTGACAATGAGCATCTTCCAATGCTCAAGCACGTTGTGCATAAGCAGAGGATTTACTCTTGAAATAATAACACAGATAGCAATCAAGCCCTGCCTATCTGTCCACAGATTTGTGTGTGTGTTTGTGCATAGGAGCAGGAAGGAAGGGGGTGCATACGGGGCTAGGGGAAGAAGAGGACGTATATTGCCTTTTGACAGTTATTGCCTCTGGATTAAAATAGCAACCAGAGGGCATCCTCAAGTCAGGGGTCTGTTGTACTGAGTGCTGTCTGAACCGGGCAAGAGACACTTCTTGCCATGAAGAATATTTAAAGCAATAACAACCAAAGCTACTGTGCCATGCCAGTATTAATTCTTCCTGCTTAATTCTAGGTTTCTCTTCTTAGACGGTAAGCCCTTAGTGGTGTGGACCCTGCACTCTCTTGGACTCTGTTGTTTTTCTGCAAGGCTGCGTCTACACTGGTAAATTAAGTCGACTTAAGCTTAAGTTGCCACAGTAACTCCCCTCTGCCCGGCACCAAGCGTCTTGTCAATGCTCAGGAACTCACCCACTAATCAGAGCAGAGACACCAAGAGACCAGCCCAGCACCTGACAAGAAGATAGTTGTTCATTATAGTCTTATCATGAATTTTTATAATAGTTGAATAGAGCCTGTAGCAAACTGCAACCCGGAGCCAGTGTCTTCCAGCAGGCCCTTTAAATGACCTCCACTGAGGTCCTATACAGCCTGGCAATAAAGCCTCTCAAATAAAGAGAACTTCACAAGAAATTCCAAAGGGGTAGCCGTGTTAGTCTATTGTAGAAAGACAACAGAGTCTTGTGGCACTTTTAAAGCATCTGACGAAGTGGGATTTTCTCCCACGAAAGCTCATGCAATTAATAAATCTGTTAGTCTTTAAAAGTGCCACAAGACTCTGTTGTCTTTCACAAGAAATGTTCACCAACCAACCAGTCTTTGTCCTCAGGCCCTGCCACTGGGGTGGAGTTCTCATGCACACAAAGACACTCTCTCCTATAGTATGGAGGCAGAGTCCAAGTAATTCAGCCTAGTCATATGCCAGCAAGAAATCCCCCTGCTATAAGGGAAGAGTCAGATTCGGTGCTAGCCTCCTTCCCAGATTTTGTCCTGATTGGCTAAGGGCCTGCCCGCCCTGTTCCACAAGGCTGGTAGTCCTCAGCCCTAACAACAACAGTGGCGGTGGAGGGGGGAACCAGCTATTTATCACTTCTCTTCTCCCTCTCAATAGCCATCTCTGTCATTGCCTGGGTCCCCTGCAGAAATGAAATGGAGTAGCCTGATCCCAAAGACATCCCCATGTGGCTGTAAAGTGCTAATATACGTCATTATAGGTCTTGAACATGCACCTCTGGACTCAAAGGGTGCATCTACACTTGTAAATTAAGTCGACTTAAGCTTGCTTAAGTCGACTTAATTTACCTTGCATCTACACTACAGTTTCCTTAACTCAACTTAAGCAAGCTCCTTAAGTCGACTTAAGGAAAATAAAGTCAACTTAATGAAAATTAAAACCTAGTTTTAGGTCGACTTTAGGCTTAAGTCGACTTTTTCAAGTCGACTTAAGCCATTGTAGACCTGGAGTAGCCCTAAGTCGACTTAGGGCTACTCCAGGACTTCCCCACTGCCCTCCCTGCCAGGGGGGACACAGGGGGAGCTTGGCATGCCCCCCCACAGGACAGGGCAGAGCCCTGCTCACCCTGCATCTACGCCCTGCCAGGGTCCCTGTCCCCCTTTGCCCCATTGTACCCATGTACAACGGGGCAAAGGCTGAGCCCCTGGCACTGGGCAAGGGGTGCCCCCACCACCACCGTGGACCTGCCCTAGGTCCCCCTAGCCTGTAGAAGTCGACCCAGGCATCCAGTGTGGACGCTCTAGGTTGACTTTGTAAGTTCCCCCCAAGTCAACTTTAAATTTAGGTGTCAACATGCTAAATTAAGTCGACTTAGCTAAAGTCGACCTAAATTTACTAGTGTAGACATAGCCGGAGGGTGTTTTCCCATTAACTTTAATGGGAGCGAGACTAAGGACATAGGTCAGAAGTATTTCAAAGTGATTTACTGCACCATGGAAGAAATTTTCTCCACCATGGCCAAAATGTCACCATCTCTCATGTGTGCACCAGCACTAGATTAAAGTTTAGCAAAGGAATTGAAGAACACTCTATCCAAATGTATCTGCAAGGGACTTCACCATAGGTAAAATGTTAATATCCCAAGTGAAATATCCAACATCACATCAGAACTTGCATCCCTAGTCTTAAAAGAAGAACCAAGGGATTTGCAGAGATCACGAGTGGTCAGGATTACTTTACTTTTGCCTCTCATACAAAAGACATTCCCTGTTCTCTTATAGTCCTTTTCCTCTCTGGTGAGATCACCAATAGAATGGCCAGTTGAGGCAGCGTTTGTGACATTGAAACTCTTGCCTGCTTAAAGCTAGACTGACACTGAACATTCATTTCACATAAGCTACAGATATAGCACCAGAATAAGTGTCACTTAATCACGGACAACCCATTTAACCCAATGACCTGAACACGACAAGTGACTGCATTGCATTAATAATTTCTAAGGCCACCCAACTCCTCAGTTTCAGAGGGAACCCTGAACTTCTCTGGAACGAGGCCTGTCCATATTCACTGACCTAAGGGGGACAAGTGCTGGCTAAACAAATACCCCATAAGTGATATCCCAACAGGTATAGAAAAACAAAATGAAACTGAATGAAGAAGCTCAACAAGATCCTCATTTAATGCGTAAAGGCGGAACTTAGATTTACTGTCGCCAGTTAACTGGTTCTGTACAGCAACCACTTATGTGTAACGGATAGGTAGTGAAAAGAATTATTTGATGATTATCCCATTGTCTTTCCATTACTGGTCTGACCTGATAAGAAGCAGCTCCCTTATCCATCAAAGTAGTGACCACTCTAACTGAGCTCATTTTTCAGACCACTATCAGCCAGCCTTGGCTATTTTTACTCCCAGACTTATAGGACAAATTCAGCTCTTAAATTCAATTTTCTTTGATGAAAGCTTTCCACAAGTCCCCCCACCCCAACCCTTTGTTTTCTGAGAATTATATGTCATCTTCTCTATACCAGATATAAGTGCTGGACAGCTATCCACAGGGACATCATATTGGCTAACTACTTAAAAAAAATGTTGAACTTTTCCTGCAGCTCTTATTTGTTATCCATACCTTCTTTTAAATATTTAGGAGGTTTCAGAACAAGGAGGAAACTGTTTTTTGGGGTGTTTTTATTTTGTCTGACCACTAGACTCTAGAACCAAGTCTGATCTCATTTACTCCAGTGAGCATCTTAATTTCAGTGAAGTTTGGGAAAGGTAGTGCACACCACTGCTCACTATTGCTCTCTATTCTTATTTAGCAGCAAGTAGACACCTTGGGTGCATCTACACTTGTAAATTAAGTCAATTTAAGATTGCTTAATTTGACTTAATTTACTCTGCGTCTACACACAAAACACCCCACTTCTACCAGACAACCTCCCTGTGCTCCAGCTGCTGCTAGCCCTGTTCCCCACACTGCTGCCTCTCAGAAGTGGGGGCCCAAGTGTTACCCAGAAGGCATTTCTGCTGCCTTTGGTCATACAATAAGGAGAGTAACATTTTATGACCCCTGCATTCAAAACTAAATTGAATTTTAACCCCAAACAGCCAAAGTTGATCACATTGGCAAGTCTGTCTGCTGCTCATCTCAGCAAAATAGGCGTGTCTGTGCAAATATACTCTGCGCCTGAGGTCTTTCCCCCCGCTCATCCATAGACGGCAGGGGAGAGTTCATTCATTCGGACGCTGACCTATGTTTAATCAAGCTTCATTCTCCACCGACCTGCATCTTATGCAGTCATTTACACGAGTGCAAAGTGCAAGTAAGAGCTACCAGATTAGAATGGAAGTGTTTGCACTAGTGTAAATGGCTGCTTAAGGCGCAGGGCAATGGAGAATGGGGTCTACATTCAGCAGTGCAGGTTCAGATGTGAAGAGATCACTAAGAGATGAAGCAATTCTCCACAGGATTCTCCTTCACTTTTTGCCATTGATAGAGTACTGTGCTTAAAAAAACAAACCCACTGATGGACACACAGTGTGCCTGGATGGACGGGATTTATTTCTTTGGCTCAGAATCTTCAAATGAGTTTGTTCCAAGCATTTTACTGCTTAGCAGCAGCTTATGTGATGATTATGAATAGAAGAAATCAAATCTACGGTGTTTTTAAGAGAGAAATTCTTTAAAAAAGTTATACCTAATAATTGTCTACATACAATAACCACATCTCTGGCACTCTCAGAGTAGCTCAGAATTACGTTTTCAATAATGCGTGTGCCAGCAGTGAGCAATAAAGGCTATGCAGAAGACAGCACCGTTTCAATGACATGCATTATTCCAAGCTATCACTCACTGGTACTGTGCCATATTATCACTGCATGAGCCCAGAGCCGAGGATGGACCTATGATCCTGTTCCTGCATAGGACTTAGTCTAAAAGCTGCTGGAAGATGAGATGCAGGGTTTCCCCCTCATCTGTCACACTTCGGCAGGGACAAAGAGCTATTTTGACAAGTAAACCTGAAAAGCAGCTGAGTTTAGAAGGCTAGGGGGACTGCTGCTGGAGGTATCCAAGGCTATGTCTACACTTGTTAATTTAAGTCGACTTAACATGTCCACACTTAAATTTTAAGTCGACTTTGAGGGGACCCTACAATATTGACCTAGAGCGTCCACACTGGATGCCTAGGTTGACTTCTAGGGGCTAGGTGGACCTGGGACTGGTCCACGGTGGCGGGGGGGGGGGCACCCCCTGCCAAGTGCCAGGAGGATCAGTCTTTGCCCCATTGTACCTGGGTACAATGGGGCAAAGGGGGACAGGGACCCTGGCAGGGCATAGGGGCAGGGTGGGTAGGGCTCTGCCCTGCCCTGTGGGGGGAGGCATACCAGGCTCTCCCTGTGCCATCCACCCCAGCAGGGAGGGCAGTGGGGAAGCCCTGGAGGCCCCTAAGTCGACTTAGAGTCAACTTAGGGGTACTCTACGGCTACACTGGCTTAAGTCGACTTTAGAAAGTCGACTTAAGCAGAAAGTCAACTTAAAATGAGGTTTAACAAAGTCGACTTAATTTTTCCTTAAGTCGACTTCAGCAGCTGCTTAAGTTGACTTAAGGAAAGTGTAGTGTAGATGCAGAGTAAATTAAGTCGATTTAAGCAAGCCTAAATCGACTTAATTTACAAGTGTAGATGCACCCCAAGAGTCTTAACTAGGTCCCCATGAAAAATATTCTGGGGGAAAAAGACCCTTCCCAGCAATTACAAGTGTTCCCTCATCCTTCCTCTGAGTATCCCAGCACTCAGTTTGGTGCTGCTAGCTCTAATCTGGCCTTCTGTGTATTTCCCAGACATCTTCCTCCAGCTCCCTTCCACTGCTCCTTTGAGCCCCTCCAGGGCCATTCTCCACCCTGTCACCGAGTCCCACTATTTCTTTCACACTATCATGTATTTGTGCCCTCTTTCCAAAGTCCTTCTTATTAATTATTATGTCTTGTGCTGTGCGAGCACCTCATTCCCCAGGACTCTATTCTGCTAATCACCGTGCAAAGACACAGTCCCTATGCTCTCTCCCCGCAAATCCCTGGTCCCTGCGTCTTCTCCCATCTCATCCTCACCTAGCACTCACTGCATCCCCCTCCTACCTTCTCAGTGGAAGGGCTTTTCAATCTAGTTTTTAACATCTCCAGCACTTTGCTCCCCGAGGAGATTGCTCCTCAAGAAAATTACTCTATCCATTAGGAAGTTTTCCTCTCAGAGTCAGCCTATCTCTTAGGAACAAGAAATTGTGCACCCCTCCTCCCTTCCAAAGTGCCAGGGCAGGTTGGTTTATTTTTGTGCAGTGCTGTTCAGCTTTGCAGGGGCTAATTCTCTGTATTCCAGCGAGTGAGCCTGATCCCTCTCCTCTCTCCACTGTGGATATGTTGTCATCGGTTAAGCATGTAATTACTTCTGATACTATCAACGTACAAGAGCCTACAGACCCTGGACCACAAAAATCACTGAGGTGCTCAGTGCACATTAAAAAATATATAAAGCCACACGAGATCAAAATAAGCATGGCTATTTTTACTTTCTTATCAACAGTATTTATTATTTGTATTGCGGTAGCATTCGGTGCAGATTATGGACCCTTTAGCTAAGTGGCTCTACATGTGGACCCTTGATGGAACCCATGCAGTGTGACATAAATAAGCTTCCGCCACTCAAAGAGAAGTTTATTCATTGAAGTCCTAATCTCTGCCCCAGTGCTGAGCCCAAACAGCCAAGCTCTGTATTGGGAGTTTCCCCTGGTGTAGGACGGGTACAGAATTTTCTCTGGCCAACCATAGAGCTTCAGTGGAGTTGCTTCATGGCTGCTATTTCAACATTATGACTGTGGTAGTCTCTGCAGGGTCTCTACACACCTCCTATGCAGGAGTAAATGACCTACAGCGATCCCACCGTAACATACCGGGGCACAATCCAGACTGAAGGTGGTGTTATGTCACCCCAGCCTTGCAACCTTGAGTGCTTTAAAAGACCTTGCTTTAATAGCTCCCACCTGGGCTGCTCACAACCTGCAAGTCGCACTCCGAGCATCTGTGTGTAACTGTAGAATGCCACCTACATCCTGGCTTTCACCAGCCTGGGTTATACTGCAGGGTGACCCCAACATACCCCAGTCCCGGATCTTCCCTCAGAAATGTATGGCCTGCACTGCCCAACCCACTTCTGTACAAATACTCTTATTCCTTTAAGAGAATAACGTACCATTTTATTACCTTAAACAGATATCTAGATACTTCAATTTAAATATGTGGGATTAGAGAAAACAGTAAAGCGAGTTTACTGACTACATAAATATAGATTTTAAGCAGGTACAGGTCCTGAAATACAAGAGTCAGAAATAGCGGCAAGAAAAACAAAGATAAAACACTTTTTTCTGTCTACTTAAAAATCTATCTTAGTTTCTGACCACATGCTCCAGAAGGTTTCTGACCAAGCCTTAAGGTCAGAACTACTGCCTCAGAGTCCAAAGGCTGTTTTCTTCTGTCTTCTCAGATACAGAGAATAAGGTGAGCCGGAAGAGGGTTGCTCGAAATAGGATTAGTCTTGTAAGAATGTATTTAATGTTTAGATTCTATGGAATGTTAGTAAGTTGCCGCATGTATTTTTGTATGTCTATATTCCATGCTATAAGGAAATATATAAATTTTGCTTTAAAAGTTTGAAAATCATAGAAGCATAGAAATGTAGGACTAGAAGTGACCGGTCCAGTCCTCTACACTTAAGACAGGACTATATAATAACTAGACCATTCCTGACAGGAATTTGTCTAACCTGTTCTTAAAACCCTGCAATGATGGAGATTCCACCACCTTCCTTGGCAATTTGTTCTAGTGTTTAACTACCCTGACAGGAAAATTTTCCTAATGTCCAACCTAACCTCCCTTGTTGCAATTTAAGCCCATTGCTTCTTATCTTTTCTATGAGGTTCCAGAGAACATTTTTTCACCCTCCCTCTAGGTACTTGAAAACTGTTACCATGTTCCCCTTCAGTCTTTTCATCTCTACACTAAACAAACCCATTTTTTTCAAAAACAATGAGGGTCCTGTGGCACCTTAAAGACTCACACATTTTTTGGGCATAAGCTTTTGTGAGCTCCAACCCACTTCATCAGAACAATTTTCTCAGTCCTCCCTCTTATGTCGTATTTTCTAGACCTTTTCCTCTTTCTCCTCCGTTCTTTCTCCAATTTGTCCACATCTTCCCTGAAAAGTGGCACCCAGAATTGGACACAATAATTCAGTTGATGGCTTATCAGTACAGAGTAGAATGGAAGAATTACTTCTCATGTTTTGCCTATAACCTTCTTGCTAATACATCCCAGAATGATGTTTGCTGTTTTTGCAACCGTGTTATGCAGTTGAGTCATATCTTGCTTGTGGTCCACTATGACACCCAGATCCCTTTCCACAGTACTTCGTCCTAGGCAGCCATTGCCCATTTTACATGTACACAACTGACTGCCCATTCTTAGCTGGAGTACTTTGCATTTGTCCATATTGAATTTCATCCTTTTTACTTCAGACCATTTCTCCAGTTTGTCCAGATCATTTTGAATTTTAATACTGTCTTCCAAAGCACTTGCAACCCTTCCCAACTTGGTATTATCTGTAAACTTTACAAATGTACTCTCTCTGCCATTATCTAAATAATCAATGAAGGTATTGAACAGAATCGGACACAGGAACAGTCCCGGTGGGTTCCTATTTCATATGCCTTCTAAGCTTGACTGATAACTGCTCTGTGGTTTTCCCACCAATTCTGCACCCATCTTACAGTACTTCCATCAAGTGGCCATTGTAAATGACCATTTATCACTAAGTCCTGCTTGTTTGTGTAGCAAGATAAGAGCGTCTAAAGGACTGTGACTCCATGGTAAGACTGTTATAGGGATCAAGGAGTTTGCAGCTTTTAGCGGTTGGTGCAATCTAATTATAGAATTTAACACTGGTTGGGGGTATCTGCCCTGTTTTTGACAGTCTGGTTTGAAGAAGGCATTTGAGATCCTGAGCCACTTCACACAGCGTAATACTAATGCAACCTTTTAATAGAATCACAGATTCCAAGACCGTTGTGCCCATCCAGTCTGGCCTCCTCTATAACACAGGACAGAGAACTTCCCCTAAATAATTCCTAGAGCAGATCTTTTGGAGAAATTGCCAGTGATGAAGAATCCACAATGACCCTTGGTAGAGTGCTCCAATGTTTAATTACTTTCACTGTGAAAAATTTACACCTTATTTCCAGTCGGAATTGGTCGATCTTCAACTTCAAGTTATTGGATCATGTTACAACTTTCCTGGCTAAATTGAAGAGCCCATTATCAAATGTTTGTTCTCCATGTAGATATTCACAGATGGTAATCAAGTCACCCCTTAAGCTTCTATTTGTCTTTGCATGTTTGCTAATCCTTGGATCCTTCCTGGGTCTTTATCTGAATCTTCTCCTATTTATTAAAGTCCTTCTTGAATTGTGGACACCAGAACTGGACACAGGATTCCAGCAATTTCAAATATAGAGGTAAAATAACCTCTCGAATCCTACTGAGGATTCACTTGTTTATGCAGCCACGGATAATATTAGCTTTTTTGGCCCCAGCATCGCCCCAGCATCATGATCAGCTGATTATCCATCACAGCCCCAAATCTTTTTCAGAGTCACTGTTTCCCAGGATACAGTCCCCCATCCAGTAACTGTGGCCTTTAGTCTTTATTCCTAGATGACTACATTTACATTCAGCCATATTAAAATGCATATTGTTTGCTTGCACCCGGTTCACTAAGCAATCCAGATCCCTTCTAGTGACCTGTTCTCTTCATTATTTACCCTTCCTCCAATTTTTGTGTCATCTAGGAAATTCAGTCAGTGATGATTTTATGTTTTCTTATAGGTAATTCATGAAAATGTTAAGTAGCGTAGGGCCAAGGACTGATCCCTGCAGGACCAGAAGGAAAACACACCTCACAGACCCATAGACTCTAAGGTCAGAAGGAACCAATATGATCATCTAGTCTGACCTTCTGCACAATGCAGGCCACAAAATCCCATCCACTCTCTCCTGTAAGAGACCCCCTAATCTATGACTGAGTTATTAAAGTCCTCAGATCATGGTTTAAAGACCTTAAGGTACAGAGAATCCACCAGCAAGTGAGTCATGTCCCATGCCACAGAGGAAGGTGAAAAAAACCCCAAAGCCCTTTGCCATATTTGGGGTTGGGAAAGAATTTTCCCCCCAGGGCAGATTGGCAATCAGTTAAACCCTGAGCATGTGGACAAGACTCACCTGTTCAATTCCATTGTAAGATCTATCATTTAGCCAGTTTTTAATCCACCACATGTGTGACATGTTCATTTTATGTCAATCTAGATTTTTAATCAAAATGTTGTGAGGTACCAAGTCAACAGCCTTCTAGATGTTTAAGTATATTACGTCAACACGGTTACCATTATCAAACTTGTAATCTCATTAAAAAGATATCAGGTTAGTTATTCATAAATGTATGCTGATTTGCATGAATTGTTTATTAAGCAAGTCCCGTGTCATCTGCTCCATTATCTTGCCCAGGATCAATGTCAGGTTGACATCATCCCATTAGGGTTAGAGCTTTAACCTAATATTTTTTTCATTGCTAAAGAATCTGGAGCTTATTAAAGGTACCAGACTGACATCACCAAATAACAACATCCCCTGTATATCTGTAGTGGTAGAACAGGCATCAGCAGTACTGTCTTGGCAATGGACTTCACCCCTCATCTATGGGGCTGGATTTAGTGGGTGACAAAGTAGTTCAATATCTAAATACCCATTCAATCCTCTGCTTAGCTTGCCAACAGAGATGATAATTGCTATGGGGACACCTCCCCTCCCATTGGGAACAGGACTGAGGCATAAATTCATTTCATATAGGCCACTAAGCAACCATCAGGGCTAGCAAACTTCAGCTAATGTACATACAACTCAGCTAAGGACCAGCAACCTAGAGAAGAAAGGCTCTGGATCTCATTGGCAGCCTCCTGAGCTCCCCAGTCTTTCCATAAAGATGATTTGCAGATTTATGTCATCCCAATAAATGTCTCTCTTCAGCGCGCTCTTATCCTTTCTCCCTGGGGTCTATGTGTCCTTTCTCCCTTTCAGAAGAAATGCAGGGCAGTCAGTATTTGTTGGTGTCATTATATTTTATTTGCCGGGGTTAATAATAGGTCAGCCCTTAGGTGCCATGGGGGAAGAACCAAAAACATTTCCCACACCTTCTCCCAGCAATGCCACACTGTCTGG
>ML685784.1:23278973-23386073 GCA_007922175.1 Pelusios castaneus
CCTTGCTCTTTTTTCTGCTTCTCTTATACCGGCACCTGTTATATAATGAAATCTGTCATCTAGAGATTGAATTATCTAGGGCAACAGGGTGAAGAACAATGCCCAGTGGCTTTACAGTCAGATACATAGATCCATTCCCATACCTCAACCTTGACTAATGAGAATCCTGTAGTTAAATCCCTGTGAACCACTGTGGAAAAATAGGTATTATTGTACCAGACCCATTGGGGAAAGAAAAAAAGCTTTGCGGCTACATCAGCCGGACAAGGAATAAGTCCATTTCAGTTTGCTTCCCAAAGCTCTGCAAGCACTGCTCTGATCCTTCCCATTGCTGAAGATTTGCTGGCCTCTCAGCTGACCAAAGCAAGCAGTGGCAGATGCTCACCCCAAAAACCAATGGTCAGTGAAGTTAGCGAGGAAGGATGACCTGACGGTTCAGGCACTGGACTGGGAGCACGGACTCTCTGTATGGCCTTGGGCAAGAGTCTTGATGTGGAACATGGGGTAATAATAATAATATTCCTTTACACTGGCCCTTTGTCCACCTGAGCTCTTTAGATTTTAGAGAGCGCGGCTCGATTGTAATGCCTAATATTTTGGTGCCCACAATGGGGCCGAGCTGTCTAGCTGTTCCCAGAGTAGAAATAAGAATAGAGCCAGTAATGTGGGTGGTCTGACCTACTGATCAGAACCCAGTGTACAGGTGAGGAATCGAGCCAAGGGTCCCAGCGAGAGGTCACACTCAGGGTCAGACCCGAGCTAGTAACTGAAGTTACTGGCAAGGAGGCAGGAATCAGACAAGGAGGAAGGCTTTAGCTCTCAGGAGTTCAGCCAACAAGTCAATCAGACAAGGGATGTAGCAGAAACATGCAGCTTCATGCAAAGAGGCATCCAATTAGCAGTTGCTGCTCTGCAGCTGAGCCTCGGTCTATACTGGCACTGAAGTTTGACATACTGATGCTTATCGTGACCTCCTGCAGCTGGTCTCCACTGTCAGAGTAGTACATTAAAAAAAAAATGGAGCCCTGCAAGTGGCGAAGCATTAAGGTTGAAATCGACAATCAAATTTAGGTCTGTGTAGCTAGAGAGCAGCTTTTCTGTTTTTTCCAGTCTGTGTTGCACCACAGCAACATAGCTCCTCTCCTTCCTGCAGCCCAGGGAAGTTTTCATGTAATTCCTCTCGCTGCATGAGCACGGTGCCTGTCTGTTGTGCCTGCGGCAGAGATACAGCAAGGGAAACTCTTCCTGTGTTTTTTTCCTTTAGAGTAGAGGGGAAAAGGAGTGAGCGGTGGACGACTCCCTCGCCACGAGGCCCTGTGTCTACTACCCACAATGCAATGCCTTTCAGGAAGTAATGTGAGCAGTAGGGACATGAGCCCCTGAGCAAGCAATTTGCTGTGATCACTCACCCTTGCCTTCTGTAAATCAACAGCCTAAGCTCGAATTACATTCCCACCCCCAGTGTAGACAAACCCTGAGCCTGCTGAGTCAACAGCAGCCTATTTCCAGGGTAGCAGCTGCAGTTTCTTTATGTGGCCTTGTAACATGGTAGTGCGTAGAATAAAATGCTTACTCAGCAGTGCGAACATGCTTGGGTTTGAGCAGCACCTGACAATGCTTAAAAGAAGATACCACTGTGTCTGCTGAGCATTCAGGCATTCAGACCCTCTACCCATGCCTTTGAGATTCCATGCCACATTGCACCATATTGGCACAGTCAATGTCTGTTGGTGGCCAGAGTGTATCTTTCATGCTAAGTATCTTTCATGCTAAACATTGTTGTCTAGTTGCTCAGAGGAGATCATCAGTGTATCTTGTATCATCGTAGAGTAGACCACTAAAGCAGAGCATAAATACTCCAAGAAGGGGGATTCTAGATACATTTACCAGGGAATAAAGTGGGATTTTATTGTAAATATCAGAATAAATGGATTCCGCCAGGGGAAGGAGTAGGTGCGCTAGACATAATGTCACTTTTGAACTGGACTGACCGGGTGGTGCATTTGAGACTATACAATACTGCCAGAGCAATCATGAAAAGTCATGGCTTAAATGGAGTTTGGACGGCCTCATGGCAAAGGAGTGGATGAACAGTTTTAAATCCAGTGCAACTCAGAGTGGAATCACTGGAACGACAATGGCCTAAAACACAAAGCAGAATCAGGCCCATAGGTCTGTCCATCAATAACTTTACATGATCTAAAGGCACAAATGTTGCTTGTTGACAGAACATTCTTGTGGGTACCTTTTCCTGGCTTCCCCTGTATGATTTCTTTACATTTGTTATGTCAACCTCAGCACTGTATTTATTAATCCAAAGGAACTAAACTTGTTCTTATTTGTTTTCCCAGTACCTATTCTTGGTACCACACTGGGATATCGCCATGGAAACAGTGATAATTTGAAATAAAGGCAAATGTGCCTGTTTTTCTGGTCTTTCAGTAGGGATCTTAAAATGTACAAAGGTATAAAACAAGCCTCACAATATCTGCTTATTAGAGATCGATTATGAAGGTGCTTGTGATAAACTAAAGGTCACTTAAACTTACTTTGTTTTATTACGAAATATCCTTAGGAGACCAAATAACTGATGTCAGTCAGGACAAGAAAAAGATTCGGTCCGATATGAGGCTCAAAGATGCTATTTTGTGAAGCAATGTTGCATTAACCATCAGCAGAAGGTATGCGCTCCAGGGTACACATTCCAGTTAGTTTTATTCATTTACAAGCTACACATCGCTTTACATGTCATTAAAATCCAAACCATCAGTTTGTCCCAGTTCCCCAACTAGTTGTTCTGTTCCTTCCTTCTCTTTGTTGTGTGCACTGGCAGTCCTGGTACTGGGCCATGAAGGTATTTCCCCAGCTTGTACTAAGACCTGGAACGAATGTAGCTTGTTTTTGATAAGTTTCATACCTGCTGGTGCCAAACGCTTATTTCAACAAATCATGGGATATGTAGCATAAGAGAACAGGGTTATGTTATCAGTGCTTCACGCATACTAATGTAGTGTGTGTGTGTGTGTGTGTGTGTGTGTGTGTGTGAATACACAAATGTAGTTCTATAGTAGCCAGAGCAACAGTTCCTTCCACCCCAATCCTTCCAGCTCTAAGCTCCAGCTACAAGCACACACTTGGGAGTTCGGGTGTCAGAACACAGTTTTTGCGTGCCAGCAGCTTCTCACTAAGTGGTTACACAGCTCAGAAGAAGGGCCAGCCTTCAGCAATGCTTTGGCACACGCTCAAGAAAAGACTGAAGCGAAAGGTCAGTGGATGTAAGAGGGAAATGAGCCATGCACTGGAATTAGGGCTGAGAAGGTGTACCTGGGATGTATGATTTGTATACCGTTCTAGCCATAGAACTACATGACATCAGAGATGTTGAGTAAAGGAAAAATGTGTGTTTGGGGTGTCTTCACACGTACATATGGACCCTCTTCGCCCTTGTGCCCACATTCGCTCTCTCTCTATCAGTTGACTATCGCACTGTTGAAGGATGCCCAGCTGACAGTACCAGAGACTAAAGCCCTCTGTTCACGGAACAGGCAGCATGTGATTTTCCACCAGTGTGCCCCTCCATGTATCAGAGAGGTGTTCTATATGTGGGCCTTAGCACTGACACTGCCCTCAAGGGAAATCTTTTAGCCTCCGTTAGGGTGGTGTTTTTATGAAACAGGTCCTGCTATTGATCTGTCTGTCTGACAGGACTTGTCTGTTACTCTCGTCACCAAAGTCAGCATTGTCTTCAGCTGGGCTGTTCTCCGGCAATGATACTGTGGAAAACCCCCTACTTTGACCCAGAAGTCTGACCTGCATAGAGGGTCTTCCTTGCGGTCACGGGAAGCACATGATGAAGCGTTAGAGAGAGCACTTGTCTCTTTGGCCCTGCCCTCTCCAGCACCTTGAATACACATCGATCCTCAAACACACCAAGCAGATGGATTTCCTTGGGGCCTGGGGACGGAGGAAGTCAGTGTTGGGGAGCTTCAGCGGCTCCTCTCCCTCTGGACCAGGGTTCCCAGCATGTGTGGAAACCAAGAACACAATCTGGACTTAAACGTTTTTCTGAGTGGCTCAAAAATATATCGTGACTTGCACTTGACAACCTGCCCCAGATGGGCTGTGAGCACTGTTGGGCAATATGTCTATCATGGCTCCTTTCCGGCCTTGTAGGGGAAGGGAAGGGTGTCTGTTGCAAACGGATTGTATTTGCTAGCACTGCTTCTCTAGGAATGAGACTGCTAGACTAATAATGTTCTTACAGCTTCAGCAACCGCTTACTCTGTGCGAATTACAGCGTGTAGTGCCCCTGTGCTCTGCCATCCGTCACGTCACAGGCTTGAGTGATTAAATGGCTGTCTGCATTTACAAGAGTTGAAGCAGATCCCTCCCTGGGAGACTGCGATGCTACAGGCTGAGGGTTTGATCCCAGTGGTACTTGTATCCCCATGCACAAGAGTGACACTTTTCCAGGGGCTGTCAGTGTGCCAGGAGAACATCTCCTCAGGCTGATCTTAGCTGGGGAAGGAATGTCCTTACATTAGGCTGCTCCTGAGTCAGTGGCAAATCATATTGATAATAACAATTATACCTACCTCTTATATGCAGTGTTTTTTTTGTGACCAGGTCAGTCCCAGGATAGGTCGGTGAGGTCATATCTTTTGTCAGACCAACTTCTGTTGGTGAGAGAGACAAGTTTTTGAGCAGAAGTTAGCCCAGTCAAAGATATTACCTCATGCACCTCATCCCTCTAGCTCTTACAAAGCACTTTCCATCTCCCTTTGGGATCCATGTAATCATAAATATCTCTTGAAGTAATATCTTCTCCTGGGCCAGTTTCTGTTGGGGAGAGAAACATGCTTTTGAGTTTCTACTAAAGCATGTCATAGCATGTAGTCTCACTGCTTTCTGGAAAGCAATGTTGATAATGTACTACATTCATGAGCCACCTGAATCACAGCATACTGTGCAGGCATGATACCTGAAGGAGAAACTTCACCAGCTATAGAACTGCAAGCCTCTAACCAAGTACCAATAGATAGCCATCACAATTAGGGTGAGCCCCAAAGTGCTAGCCTAATTCAAATTTAAGCCTCCTCTTTTCACTTTTCCTGAGCTTGTCCTCCTCCATAGGCCATTTTTCTACCTGGAACTGTCTTCTTGGGGTAACCTTTTACCCATCTTCCCCCCATCAATTCTGAGAGAAGCTACCACCTCCCCAGACACCCAGGCAGCAGCCAGTTGTATTGCTCACCACGTCCTTCTATTTTGTGGGAAGTAGCCAATAGGCTTATCCCTTGCTTAAATTCTGGTATGGATTTGTAGGAATTAACTCCTCATCTTCTTAGACTGTAAACTCTTTGGGGCAGACACTGTCTCTCTGTATTTGTACTGCACACAGCACCATGGAGCCCCCATTCTTGGTTGGCATCTAGCAGCAGTGTGAACTAGGAGGGGGGAGCATGAACACCCCCTCACCCCCTCCAATCAGCTCCCTCTTAGGCCAGGGCTGGGAGATAAAGCTACTCCAACCATGTACACAATACATACTAATAAGGCAGCAGTGGAATGAGGAAACTTTTTTTCCCAGAGCCACAACTGTTGCCTTTTAGAGCCATGAAACTGAGCCGGCCAATAATGTACAGGGTCTCGGCATAGTTCCCAAAGTCATTCCTGCCACTGGGTAGTTCCTGGTCATTCTGTTGGAGGCCATGTCTATACTGGCCGTGAAATTTGGTGGGAGGCGATGGGAGTTACACAAGTAGCTTGTATAACTCCCATCAACATCCTAACTCCCCTTTAGCGCGGTGTCTTTTCATTGTGCTGCGCTGAGGGGAAATGTGTCCCCGTATATGCAGCACAATGCCACTGGAGGGGGTGGTTTTAGTAAGTCGATATCCAGATCGACTTAGCGGGGTTTAACTGATCGCTAAGTCAATTCAGAAAGATTGATTTGATGGCAGCGAATTTGCTGCCATCAGTGTAGACATAGCTGAGAAAGAAGGCTGGGCAGGCTTCACTGTCTGTTCTCTGTCTGAATGGCCTCCTAAAAGGGTTGAGTTTGAGAGAGAGAGATTTCCCTGGTCCTGTTCAAGAGCTTTATCCCACCCCACATATTGATCAGAACCAATGTTACCCAGAAGCAGCAATGCACTGTACTGGCTCAGAGGAGGCGATGCCACCTCCTTTTGTGGCATGAGACTGTTGGCCATGGTGCTTCCAGGGGCGGAAGTGCTCTATTGATCTACGGACCAGGCTGAGCAGAGGTAAATACATGTGCCTCAGTCCTGCCTCGGGAGAACTGCTACTCAGCAGGAGAGGGTAGTTGTGTCCCAAAACCCTAGTGAGCCCTTGATCTCTTTTGTGAGCCTATCAACAAGGGCACCAGATGCAAAGGTTTGGGAGACCAGGTGTTTATGTGGAGATCTGGGCACTAAGTCGATTCATGCAGGTAACTGAACAGCCTTCAAACAACAATAGCTTTATCACTGCTACTCATCTGGCCTGTATTGAAAAAATGAAATTAGGTCAACATCTGCTCTCATTTCCACAGGTGCAGCCAACATTGACTTCCGTGGGAAGTTCAAGTAGGATTCCCTCTATCTGTCCTGCCCATAACGCAGTCCTCCAAAACCTGCCATTTACCACCCCCCATCTCACTCCCTGCAGGAACCTGGGGTGTCTCTTGCAAATCTGCCATGCGAGTGTTGATCTGCTGAAGCCTGGGCAGTCGTGTAGCCTGGCCCTACATATAATCCACAGAAGGAGCCCAGAACTCACACAGGACTGTAAGTGCAATGAGATTTGCTCTCCCCTCCCCGGAGAGTATGCTAATCGTTGTCTGCAGCAGCTGAATGTGATTAATTGAAGTGATTTAGCACCCTGGGATTCACATTTACACACAGATCGATGATTTGGATGTTTCCTACATTATCACTCTCATTACAATTACCTCTCACAGATACTTTCTCTTATGTTAATGAACCAGAGGCTTACATTTCCCCCTCCACCACCTCCACATATTGTAAGGCTATGAAAGGCTACTACTTGGTGACCAGCTCTCACGCACAGATGAGTTTACCCACATGAGCAAGAAGCTACTCCATGTGCATGCAGGAAAACAAAATGCTGAGTCTTATTAACCTTTCTTTCTGAATTGACTTAGCGATCAGTTAGCGTTGCCAACCTAGTATTTTAGTTTTTAACTGACATGACAATCTGAAGTTGATTTTTTAAAATGACATTGTAAATGTTTTACTGACATCACTAAAAATATCATAACACACTAGAATAATGTCACAAAAGTGTTTCCTCACTTGCAATATTCTGTACACAGCAATTCCGAATTACACTCTTGTTTTAGCTGCAGTTAATGGATCAAGTGGGTTCTTCGGGCATGTGCAATAATAGAAAACAGGAAATGGATGTCATGGTCAGTGTAGTTTTATGACCCAAGAAGTAATTCTGAACTATGACAAACAATGTCAAAAATAAATACGATGTTTTACTTCTACCCAATTTCATGATGTCAATGTAGCTGATTCCACTGAGGTCAGTGGAGTTTCGTGGGTATAAAAAAAAAAAAAAAAAATCACAGATGGGGTTAATTAGCAATACTGTGTAATTTACACTGATTTGACATTAAGGGGGTGTGTTTTGCAGGGGAGAAAAGAGAGTTAAAAAGCCATAAAAAGCTCTGTGTGTGTGTGTGTGTGTGTGTGCGTGTGCGCGCGCGTGCTCCAAAGGCTGAATTTGTACCCCCACCTCAGTTTCTGTCCTAGCAGGAAACACATAGATCACTTGTATTCAAGCCAGAGTGAGAACATGTGGTTTTTAGAATGAGAAAAAATACTATTTATAAAAATATCTGCCATCCAAAAAGCTGCAATAATCAGAAATGCTAATACAGTATCATAATCCCTAGGCACCTTCTGAGAGCCCATGGCTTTTATTTCTTTCCTTCAACAGCCAAAAAAGTCTTGCAGGTGAATGCTAACGCCAAGGCCAGCCCAGGTGTGAGCAGCTGCTAGGCTTTTGATACAGTTACACCCGTTTATACCATGGCCGAACCTGATTCTATGTCCAGCCGGCTGAATGACACATCTGTTGCCTGTCTTTTGCTCACTTTACAGTGTTGTTTCATTTTGAAGGCAGGAGAATGTAACCCTATGGTGCTGAAAATTGCCTGTTAAACATTCATACAATCATGGATCCGTTCGTCATAGGGGAGCAGCACCATGGTTCCAACATGGGTCATTCCCAGAAGCTTCAAAGGCAAGAACACGAAATCCTATACAGCATTCTCAATGGGTCACAGCAATTAGGGCTGGATTAACCTATGCCCTAGGTCCTCCCAGACCAAAGCAGAAGGGAGGCAGTTGGGGGGAAGGTGAGGAGGAAGGGAAGATGGATTGGAAATCAAGCCCACCCTGCACTCACCCCACAACAGTGGCTCCTGCACCACAGATCTGGGCCTAGCACCTCGTTCCAGACATTGTGACCGGGCACTAAGGAGACTGGATGTCCCCATTTTATAGGGACAGTCCAGATATTCAGGGCTCCTGCTCATATAGGCGCCTAATTCCCCTACATCCCCAGTCCCAGTTGTTCACACATGTGGTTTGGTCATTCTGACACATAGGGGGGAGGGGGGGCACAGCGCCCCTCAGGTCTGGCCCAGCCAGCTGTCCGTCATGATCAGGGATGGGGGGAGGGGCACAGCCGAGGCCAAGCCCGTGTGCACAGGGTCACATCGCCAGTCAAATCTGGCCCAGCTGGAAGTTTGCACTAGGCTTCAGTGCCACTCACTCAAATTTGGCCCAATTGCCCCTCCTATAACTGGGGCAAACCTGAGTGGGGCTGCAGTACCAGCCAGGCCCAATCCCCACGAGCTGCTGCTGCAGCAGGGAGTGTGTGGGGTGGGAATCACTCTCCAAACAACCCCCTTCCAGCCTCCTCTCCACACACACTGGGAATAGGATTCCGGTGACAGGGCAGAGGGTGCAAATGTGTGGGGCATCAAAAAAGACAAAATGCTGTTGGCTGGTCCTTGCACAAAAAATTTGGGCACTCTTGCTCTAATGGATTATTTTGAAAAAAAGGGCAGTTTCTGCCAATCCCCGGGCATTTAGGATTCGATTATGCCTTGAAGCATGAGAGTGTTGTATTTTTCATCCTGTTTAATGTAACTGGGGATGTTTTCATCACCCGTGAATGTATCTAATCCCTCTTTGCCTTCTGCTAAGCTCTTGGCCTCACTGCTATCTTGTTCCAACAAGATCCAAAGGTGACTGGGATGGTATTCCTTCCCCAGGCATTTAGGATTAGATTATGCCCTGAAGCAGGAGAGTGTTGTATTTTTCATTCTTTTTAATGTAACTGGGGATGTTTTCATCACCCGTGAACGTAGCTAACCCTCTTTGACTTTTGTTAAGCTCTTGACCTCATTGACATCTTGTTCCGACAAGATCCAAAGGTTACTGGGGTCACGGGTTGTTTTTGTTTGTTTGTTTATTTTAAAGTTTCCCTTTATCTGTTTTAAATGCACAGTCTTTCAGTGCAATGGTATATCATCTCGTTCTTGCATATTGAGAAAGGTAAACGAGGACACCCAACTTCCCTTCTCTGGCCCGTTCGGTAGTCCAGAGAGAGACTCTCGCATGTCTCTACTTATTTGTCTCCACTCAGGGAATGTCTTTCCCACAAGTGTGCACAGAACTGAACACTCTCTCCAGGGTGAGGAGCACACCATTGATTTAGATAACAGTGTTAGCATGTTCTGGGCTCTCTCTTTTTCCAGATACAGTGACATTTGTTTGGGTTGTAATTACCATGGCATTCTGAGCAGATGTCTTCATTGCGATGCAGAATGATTTTATTTCTCCACAGAGTCATTCACAGACAGGGCAGCAGATTTGGGCATGGCGATAGTAGGAACAGTGATGCTTTCATGGCTCTCAACCAGATTGTTAAAGAGGTAGATAGCTGGCTACTGTTTTGGCCATCTCATTTCCATGGATTTCAATGGGAATTAGCCACCTCAGCACTTTTACATATTCCACTACAGCCAGATCCTCAAAGATTTTCAAAAGCGCCTTATTCCCATGAGTGCTTTTGAAAATCTCACTAAGTACCTAGCTGTATCTTCAGACACCTAAAGACCTTTAAAAAGTTGGCTCTCTCGTCTAAACGCTTTATTCCTTAAGTGAATAATTACACTAAAAAGTATTTGCCCACACAGAGGAGTAAATAAGTTTCAACAACCATTTCCTGTGCTGATTTTGGCTTCTTTGTTCAGCCCAGAGGTGCTAAAATACGCCACCAAACCTACTGGTGACATTCTCCCAAAAGAGAACAAAATTCTTGGCCCTGGTTGCAAATGATGACACTGTGTTATATGGCACAAAATCACATCTCAAAATGACATTGGGCTGTGTTTATAACCAGTGATAAAGCAGCTCTCCCCCCTTCTGCGGCAGGAGGGTGCCAGTCTAATCTCCCAAAAGATGAGGCCTATTCCATTGTCAACATTGTTTAGTTATAGGCCAAGATCAGAATGGCAGATATTCATTGAATAGTTTGTGTCCAGTTGGATGGAATATGCTAGACCTATGTCTACACTTACCAAAGTTAGTTCAAATTAGTTAATTTGAACTAACTAATTCGAACTAATTTTAGTTAATTCAAATTAACTTAATTCGAACTAGCAAATTTTAGTTTGAACTGAGCAAGTGCCATGCATGGCATTTGCTTAGTTCGAATTAGTCAATTGCATTGAGCTCAATGGGCTGGTTAGTTTGAACTAAGCGCTTAGTGCGAACTAACGTGGCCACATTGGGTTAATTCGAACTAACTAGCTCGAATTAACCCTTCCTTCGAAAAGTATAAGTAAATTTATTAGTTTGATTAAGGAAGCCCTTAATTCGAACTAATGAAAGCCTAGTGTAGCCAAGGCTTAAGTTAGTTCCAATTAAGCTTCCTTAATTGGAACTAACTTGCCAGTGTAGACATAGCCCCAGTGTTTGTAAGTGAGTTTAATCAATTCATAACATTCAAGACCAGAACGCATCATCATCTAGTCTGACCTTTGGCACAATACCAATCACATAACCTCACAGAGTAATTTCTGCACCAAGCCCACAGCTTTGGTTTGCGTGGATGTGTGTCTTTTACAAATCCCCAGGGAATTTGTCCTAATGATTAATAACCCTCACTAAGGAGCTATTTCTTTGTGTGGCTGAGTAACAATTTATATTCCTGAAGCCACAGGTAGTATCTTTCTTCCTGGTTGCTGCACCACTGTGGCTGAGGAAAAGAGGGTTTGTTCATTGCTGTGACGTTTTTTCTCTATCGCTTTTATAACAGCCCTACAAACCGAAATCCTGCAGTAGCCAGCGAACTGCTGCTGCCCAGGAAGCATCAATACTTGGATCCCAGTTGATGGCCGTGGCAGAAGTGGAGTGCAGGGGAAACTCTGTTGGCAAGCCTTACCTGAAAAGGACTGCCACTAAAGGGTGGTTCATTTGACATTCCCATTCAGTCTTCTCACTGCTGAGACAAAGGCTCAGTTGCCCATTACTAATTCCATTCCTCTAGGCTTTGGCTGTGCTTTTCCTCTTTTCTCATTAACTTTCCTTTTGATCTGTCTGCATCTCATTCCCCTGGTCACAGCTCCAGCAAATATTTGGTGAAGGTTCATATTTCACTCTGCGCATACTTGGTCAAAAATAAAATAAAGCCTTTATTGCAATGCAAAATATCTTGTGTATAGGACATCTCTTTTTATTTTCCCCTTAAAGTTCCCAAATAAATCTTACTTTTGTACATTGCAATTTGTGTTTGTACGTGTGTTTATGTCTCTCTATATACATATATCTCTCAATCTATAGCTATTATATCAACATATTCATTATATAAATCTGAACATATATAAATACTATATATATATATTTATACATTGTACTAGATATATATATATATATATAGATATATAGATATATACAGATATATATACCAAATCTAATGGTTGCTGATGGACTTTTCTTTAAAAAATAGCTCTCATCAGCTGACTTAACATCTGCGGTGCAACTTTACAGGAAGTTAACATTTCCACATTCAGTAGAAAAGAAACAATATACATTTGAAAACGTGCCATAGGATTTTTAATGAAAAAATTAGAAAAGTGCATTATTTTACAATACTACAGTAAATGATTTTTGTTTTTTGTAAAGACATTGTAAAATATATACAGGGTTGCTTAGTGCATTCATTACAAAAGAAAGATGCAATCCCTTGCATAAATTACATAATGTACATGGGTTCACTGTCTACTTGGACTTGTAAACATTTGTGTGATACAGTTTTCATTCTTTACGTAAACTGCAATATATCTTATTTTCATTTGACTGTTGTTTCACTCTACTACCTCCAGTACGGCATTCTAAGGCCATGTGTGAAGGCATCCTCTGTGATAAGCGAGGAGGACAGAAAAAGAAAAAACCCACAGAAGATTAGGATTCTTTAATTTGGTTCTCTGCTATCACTTGTTTAACACATTGCATCTTGTTGCTTATGACCTGCTCTATCTCCATTGCTAGGACCCACTCAACAACTGGAGTGAAATAAAAGGTCTGAGATTAGGCCTGATCATTGGCTCAGACACGACAGCTTCCTGGGTGTAAAAGTTCAGTGCAATCCACAGTCCATTAAAAAGAGTGCTCCTCTTTCTTAGTTTCTACACTTTGCTCTTGATTCACTGGTACTGCACAGGAAGTTTACCAACCAGGATACCAAATTAGCTTAAACGCTGTCTCAAGCTGTTGAGGGCCTTTAGAATGCCGCTAAAATACTATCATTAAGTCCTCCTATGCACATTCCAAAAAAGTACAAAAATGTACCCAAAAAGTGTCTAGAGATCCAAAAGAGACACAGCAGCAACACACACACACAAACACACGAACACGCTCCTTTTTGAGCACAAAAGCTCAGTTTCCCAAGTAGAATCCACAATTGATTTTCTACATGTATGTGTGTTTGGAAGAAATCCAAAAATTTCTCCTTGGGTCACAAATTGAACACTTTTATCCCTGTTTCTCATAGATAGATAAACAGCTTGTTGAAGTAAGAAATTGCACCTTAAAGAGACAGTATCCACGTTCTTTTGGCCTGCTGGAAACAACCTGACAATTCAGTTGTTCATTATCAACCATATTGACCATTTTGGTGTCACATGATTGTTTTCTTTGCACTCATATCACTGAGCGCAAACATTTTCATCAAATATTCTTTAATAACAATAACCAACCCAAAGAATCTTTAAAAGTTACTGGAAGAGCCAAGAGGAAAAAGATTATACAAGAATACACTTGTATTGTTCATTTCCGCGGTTAGCGCTTGAACTTGTAAAAAGAAGCATCTGGATTATTACATAGCAAGTCACGAAAGTTCTACAAAGCAAAAACGAATTGTGTTTGTTTTCTTAAGAACCAGCAATCCTCTAATCATTTTGGTGTTGGGTATTTGGGAAAGAGGCGTGTGCCATTAGGTTATATACGTGCTGTATAATATGATCATCTTTTTCTTATACGGGCCAATCAGCAGTCCTCAGGCACCTAAAAGCCTTATTAACTTCAATGGGACTAACCAAGTTTGAGGTCTGCAAGGTAGTGCCCATGCCTTGGCAGTGGATTTCCAGTAAAGCCACAGGGGTTCTCAAACTGTATCGTAGCATTGACCACATCTGAATAACAGGTTGGCTCTTAGCTCACATTCCCCCATTTATGGATTGTGTAGACCATCTCCACTCCCATTGACAACTAAATTACATCAACAGCAGCAATTTCTTACATGGACCAATAACGTTCAGAAAGTAATGCATTTATAGGAGAAGAGCCAGAATTTTGTGACCAGGCAGCTCTGCTAGGAATACCAAGGTCTGAGTAGACCAGAGGTGGCCCAAAAGCCACTGCTGAATAGTCATTCCTAAAAATGTGAGAGGAATGTGTAGCAAAAATATTGGAAGGTTTGACCATGTCTTGAAAAGAGAATCTTGCAGAGGTAACATTTATTAATCTCTGTAGATAGACAGCCAATTGCAAGACAAAATTGCCGGTTCCCAAGGGCTGACGAGCTAGTTTGGGCCGTGTTTTGATACCTTTATTTGCAATGAGTAGCACCGGGCTGTGGCAGCATTCTCTCCTAACACATTAGGGTCACTCACACTCTGATAATCTAGTGTCAATCCATCCACATTTTCATGTTTGATGCATGAGAAACTGTGCTACACTAAGAAATCTGTTCAATTCTGTAGAAGTTCTTACACCCCCATCACCACTTAAGCATCTGAGCCCTTCACTTGGGAAATCTAATGAACAATGTCAAAAGAAATGTACACACAGAGAGCTGAATGAAGGCTTTGTCCTTGAACAGCACACATGCTGGTTTGGGTTCTACCTTTTAGAACTACTTTTGGTTACTTTTTTTTCCAGTCCCCCAAACATGACATGGTACCTGGAGACATCACATGAGAATACAATGATTTTTCTTGATGTGTTCCTGTAATCACAACTAAACTTAGAAGATTCATGTTAAAAAAAAAATGTTGATGCCAGTTTGACTCCTCTTCTCCTTTCCTGATAAGAATTGGTTCCCTGGTTATGGACAAATCATTCTTCAAACTGGTGTGTATGGGAATGCTTTAGCACTTACGGTCTTCAAAGCACTGCATAGAAATTAGCTAATGAATCTTCACAAGACTGCTGTGAACCGGCGATGCACAAACCTTCTAAAGAGGGGAAACTCATGAAGGACCTGACCCAAAAACCTGACTTCAGTTGGGCAGACTCTGCCTGGCCCTTCTGCACTTGCACACTAAGGGTGTGTCTACACTAGCAATTTAGGTCGACATAAGAACCCTTAAGTCAACCTAAATTACTCCCTGTCTACACAAGACTTTCATTAAGTCGACTTAAGAAATTCCTTACATCGACTTAATAAGAACCACTCATTAAGTTGACTTAAGGACGGTGTGGACGTGGAGTAACCCTTAAGTCGACTTTATTAAGTTCACTTAAGGGTGGTTAGGTCGACTTAACAAAGTGGACTAAGTCAACTTAAAGTTAAGTCGACTTAGTCCACCCTGTTAAGTAGACTTAATACGGTCGGCCTTAAGTCAACTTAAAGGTGACCTTATTAAGTCGACTTAACAAAGTCGACCTAAATTTTTCTAGTGTAGACATAGCCTAAAAGTCTTCTTTCTCTACCCACCATGGTCCAAATAGAATTCCACTCCCTCTTTCTCTGTGCTTTTCCCAGCAGAGCAGGAAGGAACTGTTTGAGTCTGGTGCCCTGGCCTCACAGTCATAGTCACACTGACGACCAAAACAGGAGGGAGTAGCCTGCACTCTCTAAACCAGTGCAGCGCTTCCTCAGGCATGCCTGGGACTCCATGACATACCTTCCTGTGTTTACTCTGAGGTGCAGTTTCTCTCTCTCTCTCTCTCTCTCTCCCCCACCCCCCCCCCCCCCCCCCACACACACTTGCTGTGGGCTTTGCCTTTTACATATGATCTCTTCCAAAGGGAGTAGGCTCATGAAGAGGTTTATTGACAAGGCGACGGTCACACAGCAAGTCAGTGGCAGAGCCACGATTCGTCCTTCCATGTTGCCCCTTTTTCTGTCCCCTTGACCCCATTGTTCCTCTAGTACGACACTGCTGGTTTCTCTTTCTTGTGCATGATACAAAGCCCTGGCTGGGATGATTTAGTTTGGGGTAATCTTGCTATGAACAGGGGGTTGCACTAGGTGACCTCCTGAGATCCCTTCCACTCTCAAACTTCTATGAGTCTGTGATGCAGAACAGGGGGCCAAACCTGCTCACCTTACTCACGTGAGGAGCTCGACTGAAGACGATGGGACAATTCCTGTAAATAGGGCAACCCAAGTTCAACCCACTGTCTCCAGCCTTCTCCAACTTGTCATCAAACAGGTCATGGAAGACTACTGAGTCTACTTAGGATGTCAGTTGCTGGAAGGCACAATACATTCAACCATTTCATTATAGCTAACCTAATTAAATGTCATTATCAGATTAATTAGCCTCTTAATGATCATTATTATAAAAGAATGGCATGCAAAAGCAGTCAGGGTGGCCAGCAATGTTGAGTTATATTCATATTACTTCTCTAAAGGTCAAGTTTGATTATTACCGTACAGTTGAAAAGTCCAAATGGATCAGAAAGAAGATCATTGTGTGCCGAGTTCTAATCCCCTAGCGCAGACTCATGAGTGGAAGAGCAGGTTGTCCCCCGTTGTCCCCCGTTGTCCCCCGTGGGACAACCCGGGAGGGAACATACAGCAGCACCCGGCTCTTTATGAGTCCAGGGCTAGATGGTGACTTTGCCACAAACCTTGGGAATGAGGCAGGGCATAGCCATGCCATCCTCAGAGCGATGCAGGGACTGTGGCTCGTCTTTGTTTGGCCCCAGGCTGCAAATGCCAATACTCTCCAATGGGGAGGGGGGAGGGGGGAGGGCATACCCACAGTCCCACCCATTCCTTACCCACGTGCTTCCACTCCCCCTCTTCCACAAGCTCCTCCACCTCTTCCCAAAGGAACAAAGTAAAATGTCTCATCCCCTGGGCCTACAAATCACAACTAATCAAAGGGAAGGTAAGCGGCATATGGACAGGTTTGTTCAAATTGTATTTCCTGTTTTTAATCAGTCTCTATATTTCTTTTGTCAGTAACAATTAGGGTGGAATATTTTCCTCCCCGGTGTGCTTTTCTGTCATATAATGCACTTCAATAATACATATTTGGGAAAACTACAGCATGCAACGATCGCATCATTAATATGCTTCTGTTAAATAGCAAGCTAATGAATTAATGCAGAGGTAGGTAGGAGTGGTCTGTATAAAGACAGACAAAGAGGAACACTGTCTGTAAAATGGACCTTTGTTGCTCCTTCCCACCCCTCCCAAATACATTTTTCTAGCTGCAGGAATGATTGCGAGCTTTACAACATGCCAAATAAACAGTTTATCAAAGCCAGACCAGCAGAATCAGAATCAGTACATGAAAAAGACGCATTACGGAGCATAATTTCAATTATTATGCTTGCTTAGACCCAATTGTGAATAAGCAAGCTATGATAAATTCTATCATGCTGCTGTTTGTTCTGCATTTTTCAAAGTGAGCCCAGACAACACAGCTTGGAACTGTGAATATTAATTACCAACACAATTGCTCTATTAATTTTTTTTTTTTTTTATCTCTTGTGGGTGTTGATGTGTGGCTCTGTTCCATGTATGCTCCTGATGCAAGGTGGAGGAAGGCTGACAAGAAAATTAAGTAAAAATGAAACACTCTGGAATTTTTGTTAATTACAATATTCATATGTCACATTCACAGAAGGAGAGGTGACTGGAGACTGCAGGCTCCAGGGATTATAATGCCATCCTAAAGTTAGCCAGACAGATTTGTTGCCAGGGTTCCAGGATTATAAAGGAAAAAACACTGCAGCATATGTTCTACAGTTGGACTGTTCAGTTTTCTTTAGGACTGTCTACAGTGTAGTTGCCATCACTGTAATGATCAGGAAGAACTGTTTATATGAGGCATTATATACTATTATAGGATGGCACATAAGATTCTGCTCTCAGTCACACTGATATTAATCAGGATTAATGGCACTGTATTCAAATCAACTGCGTTACTCTAGTGTAAAACAACTATGAGATCAAAATTAGGGCTATTGGTCTGATTTGTCTAATTTTTACACTTGTACACCATTTTACTGTAGTGAAATTACTCCTGTTTGCCCAAGTGTTTACTTAGCAGCGTCCACACCAAACACAGCATGGCCAAATCCATTTTCAAGGCCTGATTCCCTTACTCTTGTGTCAATTAGCGCAAAAACAATGCGAGTCCTGTGGCACCTTAAAGACTAACTAATTTTTCAGACATAAGCTTTCATGGGCTCCAACTCACTTCGTCAGATGATCGGTTAGTCTTTAAGGTGCCACAGGACTCCGATTGGTTTTGCTGTACACAGACTAACACAGCAACCCCTCTGGAAAATGTGTCAATTGGGAGTATTTTAACTGAAGGAAGTGGACTTACCACTTGAAGCATAATCAGAATTAAGTGTTCAATGTCCTGAATTCCATTTTTGTGTCTTAGCTTCTCCAAAGAAGTGCAGAAGTGGACACAAATCAGTTAGGTGTCTATATAATTACATACCTTTCATTAGCTTTCTCAGCAATTTTGGAGAGACACGTGTGTATCTGTATCTTTGAAATGAACAGTGGAGCAATATTTCCAGGGAAATTATGTATTTAGGGCCTTTTGCAGAGGAACTCTGTGGAGGAAAAGGTCCCAGTTCAACAGAGCACTTAAGCCCCATTGAGTTCACATCCTTAGACTCTTTAGTGAACGAAGGCCCCAGGAAGGCATATAGGATAAGAACAAGAATAGAATACTGCAGGGAACAATACTGCACTGGTAAGAGATGAGGCATTATGTCTTTTCATTCTCTCCTTTCTATAGATAAGATTCTTCTACATGCAGAAAAAACACAGTGGGGGCAGGATGCTCAGCAAATTCCCTCTCAGGAGTTACCACTGAAATGTCTTATTGGATGGTAGGTCTGCACCCCACAAAGCAGGCAAAGGTTTTGGCCACCAAAATCCAAGCATCTCAGTAGATCTGCAATGGTCAGAGCCATCCAGATGGAGATCCTGATTTTCCATGATGCTCCTTTTCTACCACTTTGGACCCTTCAGAACAGCGCAGTTCCTAATGGGGCTCCTGAGCCTGCATGCTGGCCCCTGCCCCAGAATTGAATTCCCAGTTAGGAATGGGAGGTTGCCATTATGGATAGGAAGATAATGTTTAACCAGGTTACTTGTGATGCTAACAAAAACAGACACCTCTGCGCTATAGTTGTTCCTGGTTGAGTTAAAAAGATTATATCAGGGACAGAGGTTAGCCTCAGAAGGAGCTGCACAAAGGACAGATCACAAAACTGTGCCATATAGGGGCCACAACACACAACGGCTGTCCTCAGAACCGTTCTGTTAGGATTTCACACGGAAATTATATTTGTCCTAAAACTTTGTGCTTGAGGTCTTTATTTATTTTTCGTGGGAGAAATTCCCACTTCCTCAGACTCTTGAAGTAGCATCTGACGAAGTGGGATGTTCTCCCGCGAAAGCTCATGCAATGAATAAATGTGTTAGCCTTTAAAAGTGCCACCAGACTCCTTGTTTGTTTTGCTGAACACGGCTCCCCCTTTGGAACTTGTTAATTTTTGTCTCCTTGTTACTTATTCAGGTGCAAATTCCTCCGCCATCCTCGTTACATTCCAGCGAGGAGTAAGATCAGTTGTGGGGGCTTTAATTCAGTCTCTCATTTCTGATTAAATAACAACAGAGTTGTTCCAGAGTGTAATCTAGCTCTCTGTATCCAGGGTCATGCTGTCTCTTTTGCCCTTCACGTAGCCTGATGATGTTAATCCTTTCCATACAATTTATCTTGCTCCGTTTTCTAAAATCAAGTTGGATGTTAAAGTTGGATGCGAGGCAGGTAATACCAGGAACCCTTTCTTTTTTGATTGTTGGAGTATTATGCACCTCTAGTTGAAAAATTAGTTTTCCTAGGGCTCGGGGTGTAATTTATGTAGTCTTCCAGTTAATAATAGCTTCTCATTAAAATATGTATTAAAAAGTCCATAACATTAGTGTAATGGACACTTTCCAGCACGTCTGTCTGTTCCATCTTCCCCAGTAAAGGTTTTAAATGTGTGTCTTAATTAGATCCGATATTAACAAGAATATTATACAAAGTAAAATCAGGCCATAAATCTCTGTTATGGGCTAGTTCCATCAATAATTCCTTCCTCCAGCCTCCACATACCAAGTCATTTCCATTTTCCAGCTCTAGTTCCCCTGACTGCACTTTCTTGCTTTTAGCATCTAAAAATTCCTTTTTTATGTTGCCAGGAACAAAGGATTTCAAATCTTCCAGAGAAAAGACAAGTTACCTCACTGAGACTTAATTCTGAGGATCACTGGTTACTGTCCCAGTGTTCTTTCAACTGAAATACTAGGATAACTAATAAGGTGGCCTGCTATACAAGTAGATGAACTTAGTCACTTTCCTTCCTTTTTTAACATATTCACTTCTGAATGAGCTGTTACAGAGGAGTCCATATAGAAAAAAACCCTTGGCTAAGTTTAATATTAAGTTTTTCCACTTGTTGATGCCTTACAGGCTCTTTCAGCACCCAAAGCGGTCTCCTTAAAGACTCTCTATTGCAACCATTTCTGCAAACCTCACAAACAAGGTTCTAGCAGAGCCCCAGTTAGGACAGTCGGTGCATTTCTTACAGAGTAATAAAGACTAAGCGTGGGCTACGCCTGTACTGTTCTATTAAGTTGCCTCTCTCATTTCCATATCATAGCTTGCTCAGTCAAAGCTATTTCAGTCCAGCATTGATCAAACTGATTATATAACAACCCTATTATCCTATCACATTACATATTACCATCAAAGAGAAAAAATCAAAGTCGACTGTGGGGAGCTAAAATTATTTTGTTTTGATAAGGAGCACATTGGCGTGACATAAATAGACTAATCTGATTTATTATTATTTGTAATGCTTAAAAATGTGGAGGTGGGGGGCGGGAGGAGGCACCTGAAAATGAGGAATGCATCGCAAAATGATAATGCACGTCTTTATGTACTGTAAAGACTGTTTAGTTATTTTGAATATTATGAAGTTTTGTTGTAATTAATTCCACTACTTCAGGCTTCTACCCAATCAGAGATTTTCATGCTGCAATTTCAAGGATTGGAGTAGAGAGCCAGTTCTGTTTCTTTTGAAATCAAACAAAAATCTAGGGAAGGAGAAAAGAAAGAGATAGAAAAAGAAAATGTGTTCAAACCGAAGATTCTGTACCATGGAAAACAGAATGCCATGGAAACAAGCAAGATCCTATATAGAAGGCTTGGAGCAAAAGATGGAAAAGGCACATCAGATCTCTCCTCCATTTCCCTTTCTGGGATGAATGTTACCCCCCAGTGAAGTCAAACAATTCCCATGGGAATCCGGCAAGCAGGATTTCGCCCTTTTGTGTGTGATCGTGTTCTACAGAATGCTTCCCCTCATGCTTTGTCCATTCCAGTTTTAAATTTGCCAAGGGATTGTGCCTGTCACACACAAAGCTGGAGGAGGGAAATATTCTAGAGGGTATTTTAATTTGATTTCATTGTTATTGTGTTATTATTAGTGTTGTTTTTCTGGAGATGTTCGGATAAGTGAATTTTTCTATTTGAGAATGGTCAGAAGCAAAAGGTTCAAGAATGCTCATGTGAAGATTTATACTGGAAGTGTTTGGGCTACCATCATAAAATCACTTTGATTCTTTCCCACCCACTATAGAAAATTTTCAGTCAGCCAATCAAAGAACAGAAATAATATCATATGATTTGAGTGATCAAACACATCGCATAGAAACCTAGAGCCAGAAGGGACCCCAGTAAGTCAACAAATCCAAACTCCTGTGCTGAGGCAAGACCAAATAAATGTAGACCATCCTTGAGAGATGTTTGTCCAACTGTTCTCAGAAACCTCCAATATCAGAGATTCCATAACCTTCTTTGAAAGCTTATTCCCCTATAGTTAGAAAGTTTTCCAAATATCCAACCTCAATTTCCCTTGCTGAAGATTAAGTCCATTACTTCTTGTCCTCCAGTCCATGGACAAGGAGAACAATTGATTACAGTCCTCTCTAGAGCAGCCCTTAACCATGTTTGAAGCCTGTTATCAAGTCTTCTTTTCTCAAGTCTAAACGTGTCCAGTTTTTCTAACCTTTCTTTCTAACCCTCCTTCCCCAACCACCAGGCTAGTAACCCTGGAAATTAAGAAGGAAGGAAGTAAATTAGGTAGGCTTGGCATGATTTACTCTTAACAAATCCATGCCAGCCATTCCACATAATCATATTATCCTCTAGGTGCTTACAAATCAATTGTATAATTGTCCCAGTATCTTTCCAGGTATCAAAGTTAGGCTAATTAGTCTATAATTCCCCAGGTCCTTCTTGTTTCCCTTTTTAAAAATCGGTACTGTTTACCCTTCTCCACTCCCCTGGCACCCAACTGTCCTCCATGAGTTCTCAAAGACAATTGCTAATGATTCCCAGATTGCTTCAGCTTTCCATAAGTTCCTTAAGATGAATTCCATCAGATCTTGTTGCCTTTCTCCTTGCTGTCAATATTAATTATGTGAACTATATGGTAACCATTAACTTTTTTAGTGAAGATTGAGGCAAAATAGGCATTAAACAGCTGTCTTCTTCATGTCATCAATTATTGCCTCTCCTTCCCCATAATTAGCTAATAATAAAGAATTAAAATTAGACATGCAACAAATAGTATGTGAATATAACTCATGGGATGAAATATTTTCCCAAAAAGATCCAGATCTTGAGATGCATTTCAAAACCATTCACCACAGTTCAAAGAGGGATTGTGCCAATATGGCTTTAAACTAACTTCATGCTTCCCTTTATTCTACACCAATATACATTAGGCCAGTCCCTTGGCATACTTGAGTAATTTGTGAATGACTCTAAATGCTGCCAGCTACCAATAGCAACCAGAAAATCAACTGGACATTTTTATGCCCCACCCATATCTTTTTCCTCACAGGACGAGGCATAGGAGAAACTACACAACTCAAGCCTTTAGTGCTTGATTCTGGGATTGCCTCCTTCAATTGTCTCGTTTTCTCCACCTAAAGCATTTCCTGTCACCCAGCATCAGAGAGTGTACCACAAAACACATGCCTATATGTTCAGCTAGTTCAAAAGGAAGATGAACTCACATATAAGAGGATTAAGTATAGCTAATGTATACTACAACTGCTCTTACAAAAGAGGTCTTATAAAGATTCTATATACGGAACTGGTTTCAAAATGTAAACAACGAGACATTAAACTGGTAGTAAGATAAGAATACCAGAAAGATTTTGGACAGAAATACAGATCTTTCAGGCAGAAAAACAAATCCTAAGGCACACAGACACCTTCTTTCTAAATGGTGTTCCACAAAAGACACACTCTTTGCAATCAAAGCACCTTATTTCAGATCTGAATTTGTCTAGTTTCAGATGGGAGACTGTTTAACTTATCAATTAGAACACATCACAACTTTGAATGTTTAAATTCAAAACCTTATAGAACTTTTGACAATTTTATTTCATTTGGAGAGAGAAGAGATTTTTTTCCCCTTATAAAAAAATTCAACAAACATTGTTTTTAAAATGCAGCATTTGTAAAACTTGAAGTTTCTGAAAAAAGTTCACCTGGTCAAATTCTCTCCTCAAAGGCAAGCAGAATTTGAACTTTCAGAGCTTTGGGAAATGGAACTTTTCAATGTTTTTCTTGGATTCCTAATACATACACACCAGATATGCACATTGTGCACATACAGGTTATTCTCTTATCTCCTTCTTAGCAAGAGAGGACCAAAATCATTTTCACTTTTGGAAATCTCTTGGAATAGCATCACAAACAAAAGCAATGGAACAATGAGTCTCAGAAGACCAATGGATCTCACTTCTTAACACAGATGTCTAATTGGTTATCAGAAAGGTGGATCACAGAATGTTGACTGCTTTCCAAATGTCTACTTATTTCACAGCTTCTACAATCATCATAGGTCTTAAAGTCTTTGCAAATCTAGGGCATGTCACTAGTAAGTTTTTGAATTATTTACACACGATACCCGATAAAACTAAACAAAAACATATGTCCCATAAATTAGGCCAAAATGGCCATTTCAGAGTCATGGTCACTCACAACTCTAGTACTTCACTAATGTGACTAAAGGTTTTACTACGCAATGCCATCATGATTTATCAGTGAAATTTACGGAAGGGGAAGTCATACAAAGATACTTGCATGTCATAACATACCGAAATTACATACTTTGACTTCAGTGAATGATGAAAGCCAGGGAGAAGAGAATTGAAAGAGGAGGTCATTACTGTCGTCTGCCCGTTAATGTTCCTGACAAATACACCTTAGGAAGGCAGTCAACATCCCATTGGCACACGTCAGCTGTTGAGGTCAGATTTGAAATGGAGTTTTGCATGAACTTGAGAAAATATTTTATCCAAGTACACTTAGAACTATACATGGGGGATTATTGCTTTTATACAGAAAGTATATACTAGTGTAATCAGTAAGAGAGCTGATTTGTGCCAAATAGATAATTTTTTTTGTAGTGGAATTAACCCAGAAGGCATTTTAAAAGGTAGAACTAATACAGACACGCCCACTATACCTGATATGAGTCCTGCTTGCATTAATCATCAAAAACTTCCACTCACCTCTAGGGGAGCAAGACAAGAACCTAAAATTTGATTCTGTAAAGTCTGTTTGGGTCAGATCATTAGTCGCGTGATATATTACCCCCAACAACAATTTCACTTAGTGATATCATCAGACTTCACTCCATCAAGCTAATGCAATCGGTTCTCAATGTAACCCTTCAGAGCACTTGACGTGCAACTGTTCTTACCACATACAGGCACGTATTCTTGCCTTTTGGACTCACCAAAAAGCAAGACCATGTCTGCTACTGCAGGTTCCCAGTAGGCCAAAAGTCAACAAGATACTGTTCCTTGAATTCTTCCTGAGACCAACAAAGGCTTTCCATTATTTACAAATCAAAAGCATTTAGAGACAATCATCTTTTTTTAATTTATTTAAAACAAGGAATGCCCTGTAACTATTATATAAGAAAAAAATATACAACCGCCTATTTATATTCATCCTTAGCCAAGCATTCCAAAAAATATCATTCCTGAATAATAATAAATAATAGCCATCATAATAATGAATTTTGTAAATAAGAGTAAAGGAACAAAAGAGACACTCTGTAGTTCCAACAACTTTCCCAATTCCTCTTAAGAAATCCCACTTGTACAGCAAATTGTTGGAACAGTAGCAAAGTAAATGTAGTTAAATCAATAATATTATTTGCTTTTGATTATTAATTCCGTTGCTAGTTTTTCTTGTGGTTTTTTTAATAATGCATACCAGTTTTACAAAGTGCATGCTTTATTTTAATTTTGAACTGGCAAGCTAAAATGATCCATCTTTTCCTGCCTTTTTTAATGTTAATACAATCCAAAATCTAGCATTCAAAAATGTATCATGATACACCCGGTATATTGACTGCTTATGACACATGCTTCACTCGGCAAAAACGAAATAAATTGACTCCCCCTCCCCCTTATTCTTTTGGAAGCAGTCTAAAAGTTAAAAGCAGGCTGGAACACAATTGCTTCAAGGGGAAAAAATGAATACCTGATGCATTTTTGTCACATGGCACTGGTTGTGGAATTGCACGCACACGCACTCAACACACGCGCACACGCACACGGCGACCTGCTTGAGAGGAAAAGAATTGATTAGTTCAGGAGTGCCACGTGGCACATGAAGGCTCCCAGCTTTGTGTGCAATTTTGGATTTGGTACCCATTTTATGTCACTTCGAATCCTCTGAAATCCACCGAGGGGATAATGTAAGGCATACTTTGCTGGAACAGTAATCCATGCTTCATGCTCAGGGTGAGTCTCAGAGGAGGACTGGCTTTTTCTATTCCCTTTGGCCTCACTCTGTCTCACGCAAGAAACAAAAAAAGGAAATTGGGGAAAACAAGTAAAGCAAAAGAAGACAAATCACTTTAAATGGACTTTCGCCTTTTCATCAGCCTGTGGTTATCTGTAAAGCTGTGCAACCCAGGTGAGATGGAGCTAACAGGAGATGGGAAAAGGCTGTTTTTTAATGTGCTTGGTGAAATCTCCTCTATCTTGTAAGAGATGGAGTGAAAGTACTGAGGATTCAGCTTGGAGCTGAATGAATTTTGGTGAGACACCACCCGGCTGGTGTACTCATGGGACCTGTAGCACATGCAGGAACAAACGGACTGAAGGTCTGTTACTTCGGCCTTGTACCGCGGCCGAACACGCTGGGCATCCTCTTGGATGTGGATGATCATGCTGTTGCGGTTCCCTGCCAGGGATGCCCGCTCCTCAGCATCCCGTCTCTCGTCCTCACTGTTCATTGTTAAGAACCTGAGAACAACCAGATTTAGAAATGCCCCAATGACTGTCAACCCCACTAATATGTACATAAAGCTAAAAGCCACATACAGAGGCTTCTTTTGGAGAGCCCCTTTGGTCTGCAGGGCCACATAGTCACCAAAACCTATCGTAGTCAATGTTATAAAGCAGTAATAATAAGCATGGAAAAAGCTCCATTCCTCATATTGGGAAAAGGCTGCTGCCCCAATGCAGAGGGTTCCCATACAGGAGAAGAAACCCACGGTGACCATGTTTTCCATGGAGACATCGGTGTTCCTCATCCCGCAGCACTTTTTGATCCGTTTCAGGAGGTACTTGACAAAGGTGTTCATGCGCTCGCCCAGGCTCTGGAACATGACCAGCGTCAGAGGGATTCCCAGGACAGCATAAAACATGCAAAAGGCTTTCCCTGCATCTGTCCCTGGGGCTGCATGTCCATAACCTGGAGAAAGGAAAAGACAGAAGAGTCAGCGTGGAGGAATAACCCCTAAAGCTTCCTCATCATACAGCCAGGGCAAAGCATTATCAACAGTAACTCAACCATCCTGTCAACCCCCAGATCCTTCCCCTGCAGAATACTCTCCTTGAGGGGGGAAGTCAAAGCCACCACTTTCAAAGTTTTGGTGGGCACGAGTGACTGCCACATTAACACTTCTTCTTTTGCTGCAGCAGCAGAAGAATTCAGCTCGGGAGTTCCTGAGAACGTTGCCGTAGTCAGCTGCCTCTATTGTAAACAAGGGGCGCCCATAGCCAATGAAAACACCACGTGTGAATGTGCCTGAACAAAAGAAAGGATGAGGAAATCAAGACTCTATTTAGTCGTGTTCCATTTTAAATAAAAGCCTCGGGCTTGTAAGCAAGAAGGGTGTGAACATGCATGGCAAACAAAATTCTACAGAGCTCATTTGCTCAAGAAGTTTCACTTCCTTCCTGAAGGATTTACTGTGTTACATAGCAGCACGGTCATCGTCTTCTTCTGTATGGCTGGAATAGAGCAGCAAGTACAACTCCACCAGAAACTGCCTGAGCCAGATGGCTGCACCAGGAGTAAGAGTGATTGCATTGATGCCTTACTGGACACTAGGGGTGATATAGGTCTGATGGTCTGCCTTGGGAAGCCATACTCATACATTAGGGAGTCCTTGATTTTCCATTTGTGCAACACATTCAACCTACATAACTGGAAATGGATGTCTTCATCATTTAAAAACATTAAAAACCTGGAATTGGAATCTTGTCCATCTTTTGCTGACCTCAGAGGGAAGTATTCTCTGGCAGGAGTGATTTCAACAGTGTCCATCAAGGGCAGAGAAACCACCCCAAACCTCTCCCAGTTTGGGGGTGAAATTCTAACAAACTTCTCCTAGCAACCTTGTGAAAGGACACTCGGTGCTGGAACCGTATAGGGTTTGACAGGTTGTTTTTTTTTTTAAGGCTTGCACCATTTTTAATGACAGAGGAAGCTCAATTGACCCAGCTCCTTCTCCAATGACCAGAAATGGTTGGAAACATTCATTAAATCAGTAGACTAATATGCTCCAGAATAGGGTATGTGGTATTTCTCATGGTATATTAGTAGAGATGTGAGAAATGGTTTGCACTGAGTGAGAACGTACCCAAGCCAATGTGAACTATAACTTTTTCACCCCACACTGTTGCACAAATGTGCTCTTCCTGATAGCAGTGGGAGTATGAAAAAATCTCAGAAGGGGAAGATCTTGCAGGAAATTGTGTCTACTTAACAGTACTAAGCAGTTTCATAGAAACCGTGTCCTTTTTCCCACTCGTTATGCTGGGAAATATGACTTTTCTGGAATGGAGTGGAAAATCTAGTCCACAGATGTTCATGAACTAATAATCCATCTAGTCCAATTCTGTGCCAGTGCAAGACAAACACAGGACATCTGGATAAAGATTTCAATTTTTAGATACTTATCCATACTGAATTTAATTTCGCAGTGTGAAATTCACTCCCATGCACAAGGTCTACTCACTAATTGTGTTCCACTTACGCCCTCCAAATAGGATATAAAGTGGAAAATCAATGGTCTGTTGCTCCTTCACACAGGAGTGGATTTCTCTTGATACTTCCTCAGTCAATACTGCAGCCCTAACCTGATATTTTCTGTTAGCCTCTTGGCCCAAAAGCTATCCGAATCCAATGTGCACAGTATTCAGTGCAACTAGCAGTTAGTTATCTATACTGCTACATGTAATGGTAGTAAATTGTCTTGCACTTGGCTATGGAAGCAATGATGTACTAATGCACTTTCACCACAACTCAATACTGAATATCATGCAATCTGCAAAGTAAATAAGAAACACTGGGCTAGAAAAAGAAGGGAAGGGGAAAAAAACCCCCAGAAACTACATCTTCAAAAAGCCAGTCACAACCTTTCGTAACTCAACTGCTAGTTGCTGGCAGCTGGATGGTGATATTAAAAACAAGTTTGCAAAAAAAAGATAGAAACAAGTTATTTTTAAAATTACAAAAAGAACAAATTGATTCACCTGTTGCACCAGGCCTGATTTTCAGCTTTTTACAAAGAACAGCTTCCAAATTTCCGGGGGGAATAAATGCCTCCCATAGATTGATGCTGGATTTGTTCCACCTGACTATCCTTCAATAAGGGCTATAATTGCCTCTCATTACTAAGATCAGCTTTTGAACTACCGGAGTGTTAATTAAAGCAGGGACATCTTCCCATTTTAGAGCTTTAGTTACAGCTGATAAAGAGGAGGAAACCTTCAGAAAATGTGATTTTCCAGATGGTGACAGAGATGGCAGTTGGTAAAAACAGCTTTCACTTTGGGCTCTAAAGAAAACAGTTAGGGGCGAAAAAAAGATTTCCTTTGAAATTGTCCACAATACCAATCCTTAAGGATCCTGAGAAAGAATTTAGGAATATTATAATACATTAAAATTATACACTTACAGACCATCCTCCATCTGAGTTTCTCAATGTACTTTACGCACCCTGTAATTAATTCACCCTCACGATACTCCTGTGAGATAGGGAAACCCCATTTTACAGGTATGAAAAGTGAAGCACAGATAGATGGTGACTTCTCACAAGATCACACAGCTTGAAAGAGAACACTTACTCTATAACTTAAGCCGTTCGACCATACTCAGGATGCTTTAATGTAGCTAGCCTTGGATGGTTTATATACAACAAATCCAGCTTCTTTGCAGTGGGGGAGATTTGATGAGTCTTGTGCTCCCTTCTAACCACGTGATTCTATAATTCTGTGTTATATGATAGTTTGAAAACAAGCATGGACAGCCGGCAGGCCTTCTTTATTGAGATTGAATCAGACTTTTAAAATACGTACATGTGTACTAGGGGATCCTCAAAGAACACTTCCTTAGTGCAGACATGGCTTTGGAGCATCCGTAGTACTGTGGGACTGGCCTCAGAGATTAAGTGAAATGCTTTGAAATGTACAAAGCAAAGGCAAAACGTTCATCTGCTTCACAGGTGCAGAATGAGGCCGGTAAACCAGCAAAAGCAAATTCCATTAGTTAAGTTCTTTAAGTTTTAATAATATAGATCTGAAATTTAAAATGGGACACTGTCCCTTTTAATTTCAAATGCCCACAGAGGCCCAGGGCCAGATGTGAAGGAGAGATCAAAGTCTGCCAGAAGAAAGTGGAGGAAAAACAATTTTTTCTTACCTGTGAATAGTGTTTTCCCAGTGAATAAGGTCAGTTTCCAATGGGATGGGTTTTACATACTTCATTCCTCAATGGACAGAAGTAACTGCTTCAGGAGCAGAAGCTGACTACCTAAACCAGGTGTCTAGAGATGCATGTTAATTTCCCCAGCACAAATGCCACTGCACTTTACTCAAATACGAAAAGAAGTTCTTACAAGCTGGGAGATGAGATGAGGTTGTAACGAACTGAGTTATAGAAACAAAGGCATCTGAATACACATGGTATTGGGTTTTCAGCTTAGATCATTTTCATCACCCTGAGAAGAGGGTGATGCAGAAAGTTATACAGAAGACACTATGGCTATGTCTACACTTGCTAAAATTAGTTCGAATTAGTTAGTTCGAACTATCTAATGCAAACTAATTTTAGTTAGTTCGAATTAGCTTAATTCAAACTAGGAAAACTTAGTTCTAACTAAGCAAGTGCCGTTCATGCTTAGTTCGAAGTAGCGCTCCCCATTCATTTCAATGGCTGGTTAGTTCGAACTAAGAAATTAGTTTGAATTATCATGGCCACTAGTTAGTTCGAATTAACCCTTTAGTTTGAATACCCTATTCGAACTTACTAGTTCAAATTAAGGAAGCCCTTAATTTGAACTACCTAAAGCCTAGTGTAGCCCTGGCTTTAGTTAGTTCGAATTAAGCCTCCTTAATTCGAACTAACTTGCCAGTGTAGACATAGCCTACAACTGTGATTTTGAGAAGACATCCACTTAAGAAGCTAAGGGACTGAAGAAAACCAGGACCTTGGGCACCCACAAGAAAGAAAATCTAGAAAGGTTAAACACCATATCCACACTGGAGAGTGGAGAACGGCAGAGAAGACAGCTCCTTCTGCCAGGTTAGAGTTTCTGCACATCCTGAATGTGGGCAAGTTTACTTTGCCTGTGCAATAAACAGCTGATAAGAGCAAACAGGTTTTGCTCTGGTCATCTGAGCAGTAGGATCAAACAGTAGAGAAGCCCGGCTTACGGAGCCGTGCCTTGGAGAAGGGCCATATCTAGCTAGGTAGCTAGATGGTTCTCAACATTGCAGTATCTGGAACTGCAGAATGCAAGGGCCAGGTTAACAGTTGGCAGACTTCCCTGAGTTGGTGGATGGAGAGAATGACCACTCGTGTTTCAGGAGATGTTTCCAGATGGAACAGAGGTGTACAAATGACTTTCACTTCGCATGGTAGGGCCAAAGTGGCTTCTGTAGCTGTTCTTTCCCTTTTAAACCCACATGCTTGCTTAGGTTTCACAGATGGTTTTCTTTAGTTGTTTCCTGGTTTGGCTATGGAGAAGGAAAGTTGGGTATGAAGGAGGGAGGGACATGTCGCATCTCAAAGAGTTATTCCTGTTTTGAGCCAATCTGTGTCAATCACAGGCTTTCCCTTGTTACAGCTGAGGCAATATGGAGGGTGTCAGGCTCCTCAAACAGTCAGGAAGAATGATTGAGCAATTTAGGTATGAGAGATGGAGACTCAGGTCGCCTCATTCTCATTTCAAATGGATCACTGAGTTGTTTTCTTCTTTGTGGACTCAGGGCGTATTGAACAGCACGTGTGCCTCAGGAAATTTCTGGAAAACCAGTGAGACCTAAACACTCTTGTTTGCTCCCTTCTGAGCAGAGTTTGTGCCGTTCATAGCATAACTTGGAAGGCTTAAGGCAACCTCCCTGGTTCCATTAAGTCAGCCGTTCCATAGCTTGCTGGTGTCCTTTGAAGAGTAAGGAGAAAGGAAAACCACCTAGTTAGAGGCAGGCACTGAGAAATCTTTGATTAGTTTCCTTTCAAGCTTCTACAAGTCTAGTACAGACACAGTTCTGGCCTCATAAAGTCCCACTTCTCCAGCAAGGTGACTTCCATTGAAGAACACTGAGATCCTGTGAGAAGACAGACACTTCCAGGATCACTGGGAGTCTTAAAGCACCAGCACTAAGCAAACAATGAAATGGGACTGGTTGTACATTTTATCCCCTGGAAAAAGCAAGTCAATGCTAACTGGAATAATAAATGCAAAGGGAAAGAAATCCTAAACATTCCCAGTGCAGCCTGTCTACCCCGCGGCCATCCCATTTAAACCATTAACAGTTCCGAACCCAGTCTGTGTCTGTACTCTTGTGTCCTGTACTCTCAGCTCTTTGGGCAGGTGTGGCTGTGTTCTAGGCCCTCATACAGACCAAGCACATGGTCAGTGCTTAATAAATAACCCCATTAAAAATGAAGCATCAAAACAACAAACCATTTGGTATCTGTGACAGTGTTTGACCTCATGGCTCAGGTATGGTGCTGCTAGGTTCATTCATATTTGCATTCAGTCTGCAGCAGTTTTTAGACCCTCTGAAGTCCTGAAACACTATAGTTCTCAGTGTGAATCAGGGGAAGAAGGAGGGGGATCATTTCCTCTGACATGTGGGTTTTCTTTTCTCTTTCCTTCTCATATCATTCGCTGTGGTGACAGACACTTGGCATCTCTCACTGGGCCATCTCTTCTTTGACAACAGAATGTGAAAAAAAGGAACTGTCAGCCACGTGACAACCCTCTCTTATTCATCATTCTGGCTGCAGCTCTTCGTGGCAGAGAATGAAAAGGGAATAATGGCCTTTGCCACTGGAACAGGGTGGCATAAATTCAGATTAAGAAAAAAACAGGCTGATGTCACAGGTTCACATAAGAGGCTTAGCAACGTCAGCGAAAACAGCACAGAAAATCACTGGCACTGACGTGAACTCAGCGCCTCTGCTTCAAATGGGGAAGAGAGGAAGTCACATTCTTTTCATTGTAAAGATGCAACCTGTCTACGTCAGGGTTTGGCAATGGGGTTCTGGAGCCTTTTGGCTCACTGTGACCAAAAGCTTTTCCCGTCTGCTCAGTGGCATGTGTGAAGGGAGTTAGTTAGTGGGTTTTGCTCACTTCCCCACGAAGAGCAGAAAGAAAAGCATTATTACAATAGGCAGGCTCCACAGATGGGCCGAACTCTCTTCTTGCCCCCTAGAAATGACCCTTTCCGGCTGGAATGGCACTGCATAGGAGCATGCACTGCTGCCATCCATGGAACTCTTTTGCTTTGGACAGACGTCACCCACTCAGGGCTGCCAATGACCAAAATATTAAATTAAATCCCCGGCCTCACCCAAAACTAGCCCTGCAAACTGTTCCAGCCCCAAGGGCTTCACAGCTCCAATGGAGAGAGATGTAAACAGCAGACTCACAACTATGCTTTACAAGCTGATCCTAATTATTAAACCATGTTAATCACCTGATAACGAATCAAAGTGTTTCGCCATTCTTTTTCCCAGGCAGTCTTTCAATGGAGAAATCCATTTACTCCGCAGCATTATCATCCACTGCCGTAATGCCCTGGGCTGTGCTCTCATTAGAGAACTTTTAAAACGGATTTGGAGTGATTGTTATTGGATGGGAGACAACCCAGGGAAATCCATGTGCAGGAGGAAGAAGTGCTGAGTGCGAGTAAGTTTCCCTGGATGCCAACATGGGCCAGTGACCCAATATGGAGTAGGGTGGCACTGAACACCAGTGGTTATTAAATGTCCCAGGCAGTTTTCTACAAGATTGGAGTAATAATCCCAATTCCTGGCTACATGTCAATTTGGGTGATTATATTCCACTTAATTGAATTTCCAGGCCAAGTTTCCGATGGAGTTACTATTCTTCTTGTCTATTCCAAACTGTTGGATAGCATAGCTGGCAATACTAAATGGCTGCCACATTCCACTCCAGACGTGCTTATCTATCAGTGATGACTGGAGCGATAGCCAAGCTAACTAAACTATTTAGCCATGCAAGGAAAGGCAGGTAAGCAAATCAAACAAAGCAAATCCCATTCTTGTCAGAAAAGCAGCAGATCTCCATCTGATTCATACTATGAGTCTGGTTCTTCTTAATGAAAGATGCCTTGTTAACGTAGCTATTCTCCCTGGCATTCAAGCATACAATCTGAAAGTTATTTCTGACTCCTCCCTCTCCCTTGTCCTACATATCCAAGCTATCTTTTTGTTCCATATTTGTGACAGCACCGAGCAGAATGGAGTCCTGGACCATGACTAGGGCTCATAGGCTATGTCTACACTGGCAAGTTAGTTCGAATTAAGGAGACTTAATTCGAACTAACTAAAGCCATGTCTATACTAGGCTTTAGTTAGTTCGAATTAAGGGCTTCCTTAATTCGAACTAATAAATTCAAATAGGGCTTTAGAAGTAAGGCTTTAATTCAAACTAACTAGTTCGAATTACCCAATGTGGCCATGTTAATTCTAACATGCCATTGAAATGAATGGGAATCGCTAATTCGAACTAACTAAAATTAGTTCGAATTAGTTAGTTCAAACTAACTAATTCGAACTAATTTTAGCAAGTGTAGGCATAGCCATAGACTCTAAGGTCAGAAGGGAGCAATAAGATCTTCAAGCCTGAACTCCTGCACAACACAGGCCTCAGAACCTTACCCATCCACCCCTGTAATAGACCCCTACTCTATGACTGAGTTATTAAAGTCCTCAAATCATGGTTTAAAGACTTTAAGATACAGAGAATTCACCAGCAATTGAGCTGTGCCCCATGCTACAGAAGAACAAATGAATACATAATAACAATTTCCAAATCCTGCAGCTTTTTCTTCCTGAACATCTACAGGATCCACCCTTTTCATTCCCTCCCTACACCGAAGTTCAAGACCTCATCATATCTTGCCTCTGCTCTCCGAAATGCATACACTATCCCCCGTCAGCCCATATAAAATGCAATGGCTAAAGTCACATCAGACCACAACACAATGGGACTCTCTTTGTACAGGTTGATGTGGAGATATCACACACTGTGGTGTGGATGTGATTATCACAGACAGGAACCCCACAGAATGTGGAGAAGGTCCCCTCCAACCTTTATCTCAGGGGGTGGGTGTCAAAATCTTAAAGGTATCCCCTGTGAGTGGTCCTGCTTTTAGCAGGGAATTGGACTAGTTGACCTCATGAGGTCCCTTCCAACCCCTAAGATTCTATTGGTGCGTCTACACTGGCGACTTAGGTCGACTTAAAGATGCTTAAGTCAACCTACACAAAGCCGCATGTACACTGGGCTTTTATTAAGTCTACTTAAGTGCTTCCTTAAGTTGACTTAATAACATCACCTCTGAAGGTCGACTTAAGCCTTAAGTCGACTTCTTAAGTCAACTTAAAGCCAGTGTGGATGGGGAATAGCGCTAAGTCAACCTTATTACGTTGACTTAAAGCCAGTGTGGACGGCTATGTCTACTGTTAAGTCAACTTAACAAGGTCAATTTAAGTCGACTTAAAGTGTAGCCACTCTGTTAAGTCGACTTAACAAGGTTGACTTTATGTCGACTTAAAGTCGACCTTGTTAATTCGACTTAACAGAGTTGACTTAACTTTACAAGTGTAGACATAGCCAAGGATTCTATGAGTATACCTTGTATGAGGGTGGCTCAGTTTATAACCACTGCTCATCTGTCCTCTGTTACTATACACCCACCTTCCCCAACAACCATACTTCCTCCCAGTATGCTTGTGACAGTCTGCTCTGATTCATAATATAAGTCTATTTACCCTGTTTGGAAATCACACCAAATAATTTATGTGCCCTTGCAGGGTCCACCAAAGACCTCCCTAAGCCTGTATTGCTAGAACACAGCAGGTGACTTGTGTAATTTTGTTCTCATTGGAAATCTTTCTTGTCGAAGTTGAATCAAATTTTTAAGTCGCTCATGGAAAATATCTTTAAATGAGTTTCAGCCGAGATCTGGCTGCATCTGTGAATTCCCCCAAGAGACAGGCAGGGACATAAAGGGCAAGAGGAATTGTCGTCTTCTCTTTTGATCGGCTAAGTTATATGTCAGTTGCCAGCCTAAGCCATTGTTCTTAAGGGTGGGAGGCCAAGCCAGATTTCTGTACAGTGTGAGTCATGAGACAGATGACTGCCTCAGTCTCCAAAGTTACTCGAGGCACAGGAATGTCTGTAAGCAAACCAGAGAGGCTGAATCAAATGTCAGTTAGCAAACTGAACAGATGACAGTAATGCAGCAGAGATGAAAGGCTGCCCCAAAAGGTAGCTAATGGCTGCTATGTTAGCAAGACCTTGTCCTCTTCAAGTCTTGGGCTGATTTCTTCCAAATCTTGTTTCCTCAAGCACTTTTAGATCATGTTATGGCCTAAATTCATTGCACAGAACCTACTCTACACAGATCTTCCCTGGTTTATGAGACTTAACTCTCCGGTTTTAGCAAGACCTATTTACTTATTGCAATTGTTTCCTTTAATAGATCTCAAGATGTCCTAAGCACATTTCAAATCCATGTAAAGTACGTGTGCCACCTCCCAGTACATACTACTGCCGTGTTACCCACAGGTATTAATAGATTGACTATCAGGTGAAAAAAACCAGCAGAGATGTGCACACACACACACACACACAAACAGATGCTTGAGAAAATAAATAATGCTTCTATTGCTCAGTAAAGCTAGCCAAATGTGGGCTCTTCTGGATAGCTGTGGATAGGCTATCAACCATGAGAACCTGCTGCACAGTGCTATGCAGTTAGATTCCATGAATCAACAGCAAGAGCACCCCATCTGATCTCCACTGCTGTGCTGGTATTTGGGGGGAAGATATGTTTCTTATACAACCCTGAGGTACTTCCCAACCAAGGACCACACTGATGATTTCCCAGTGGTGTCAGGGCAATATTTAATATGTGTGAAATGAAGGCAAGTGCAGCCAAACGTTTTTAACCTAGAGCTGTAGGACATATAGGTTCACTTGGATCGAGATGGAGTTTTGTGTGCTAAATTCAGAGGTTCTCTTGTATTCCATGAGATTGTACCGCTTTTGAGTAGATGCCCCACTGCTTTCCTAGGGGGTAAATGTAAGCAATGAACTCTGTCTCCATGTACAGCCCACCCCTAGTTCACACATGGATCTTTGATGGATCAGCATCCACAGGGGACAATCGAGAATAGATCTTTAGAGGCAGCATTTACCCTACACTCTGCCATGCATTCGGGGGGAACCTTACTTCAGGTCAGAGAACATGATCTTATAGATTAATAACCAACTATTTCGAGGAAAGATGGAACCAGTGAGATAAATTATTTTTTATACTTTATTTTTAATCCATTATCAGTGAGAGGAATTGTTTTTATGAACTATATATCAGTCAGATGAACCAGTTAGATGACCTATTTTTATCTATATTTATATTTGGGTTTTTTTATATTTTATCTATGTTTTCAATTAAAAAGTCAAAACCTGAAAAAAAACCAGGTTTTGAAATCCAAAAAAAATGTGTATCAGAGGCAGGTGAGTGCAGATTTTTTTTTATCATACAATTGGAACACTTCGCAAGAAATGAAATTTTTCTGTTAATATTTGGTTTTCAAAAGAGGCCATTTAAAAAAAATTCTAACTGAAAAATTTCGATTAGTACCACAAATTATTGATACGTCTTTTGTAATAGTGAATATGCCGGTTGTCGTACGCTGTAATTCATAATCTCCATTGCCTTGGATCTACTTATTTCATTAATATTTATATTCTCTTTTGCCGACAAGTGAAGAAATTAGTGGCCTGTCAACAGTTCTCTTTAGCCTTTAATAAAAAGCCTAATAAGTACCATGTCCAATGTATCTTGTTCTTAGAGTCCCAGCAATCAGAGCCTTCTTCGGTCACCTAGTCCAGCTCCCAGCCAATGCAGAATGACTCCCTACTATACACCCACTACCGCTTTGTGCAAAGTCTTGTCTAATCTGAACTATCTCAAGTGACAAGTTTAGTTCAGAAGAAGCGTATGCAATCTAAGGGCACAGAGCCTGTTTCTCTCATTTGGCTGTCTGTGCCTCTGTCGCCCCTGCTAGTTCACCTCCACTCCTCTCATTGTGTCTGCTGTCTCTCTCACACCCGTCATATATCACAGTAAACATGACTAGCAGCAGCTTCTTCTTTGTTTCAGCTCAAAGAAGACATGGTAGTTGCATCTCCCCAATGGCATGATGTTGCATATATAATTCAAACTACTTAGAGCTCCATGCTGCAGCCAAGATTGGCTTGGATGTTTTGTGACTAACTGCATTCTTTTGGAAGTTGTACGGCTACTCCCAAACCAATTCTGTTTCACCCCTCATTTTCCCTCTTTATGGCCATTATCCAAATGAGCTTGAGCCTCACAGAACTATCTCCAAGGGGTGCTGGTGCAACATCTCAAGCACGTTCGGGAAATACGAATGCTGCCTTCTCAGGGATGTCTGTATAGAACTACACTGCAAGAATAAGTGTTCGGGCATCTCAGCTTTTCACAGGTGCCGTTGTAGGACACACTGCCGAAACCCAGTACCTGTGGGTCTGTGACTCAATACTGCATTGTGACCCGAACTTTGACAACCACTGGACTAAATGACCATAATGGTCCATTCTGGCTTTAAAGTCTAAGGCTATGTCTACACGAACAAAAGCTAGTTCGAATTAGTTCATTCGAACTAACTAATGCGAACTAATCTTAGTTACTTCAAATAAACTTAATTCGAACTAGCATGGCCCCACTAGAATGGTAGTTCGAACTAGCCATGGCCATGCAGGACACTTGCTTAGTTCAAATTAGTCAGTTGCAGGAAAGTCAATCTGCCGATTAGTTCGCACTAAGCAGTTAGTTCAAACTAATATGGCCACATTTGACTTAGTTCGAATTAATGAATCTAATTAAAGCAATCGAATTTATTAGTTCGAATTACGGAAGCCCTTAAGTTGAACTAATGAAAGCCTCATGTGGCCAAGGCTTAAGTTAGTTCAAATTAAGTTTCCTTAATTCCAAGTAATTTGCAAATGTAGACATAGCCTATGAGTCTCCCATATGAAGCAGCATGGTGTCACTAGTTCTAGTCTAGTAAAATTAAGTACATCCAGTCAACACATTGTGAGAGAAACAGAATGATAATATACAGTAACAAGAGAGCTTGTCACAGACGGTCACCCATGTTCTCTGCAAGGAACTGATGTTTGATCTCTATTAGTTTCCTTCTTTTCTATGAAACTAAGATTTATAAAAGCATAAAAATCACCTTCATAGGTGGTTTCCATTGCATTTACATTCTTTTCTTGTTTTATTTACTGCTGGATCCACCATAAACTGCAGACCGGTAAAAAAAAAGAATCTATCTTTGGCAATTCTGAGAGAAGTATTATATGTGCCTGGAATTCTGAGTGCGGAGTCTCCTCAGCTTTCAGACATCTTAAGCCTTACATCTTCTGTGCTCTTGTCATGCGATTTTGGTTCCATCTGCATCCAAACAAGAAACAGAAAAATCAGACTCCTTCTGGTTTTGGATCCAGCCTGGAATCAAAACGGAAGCAAAAGTTCCGATGTAGAGATTTGAATCTAGAACCCACCTCTCCACCCTTGCAGTTTCACTGGGTTTAGATTACTCTGAATCCAGCCGTAAAAAATCCACAGCATCTTATTTTGATCTCACTTACTCTGCTGTAAATCAAGAGCAACTGCACTGATATTCATGGATTTATGACAATGTAAAACTAGTGAAAATGAGACCCAACTCCAGTCCACTATCCCAAGGGTTAACTGGAGACAAAGCTGTGTGCTGATGTGTCACAGGTGGAGGCTGAGAACCAAACCCTGCAGACCTTGCAATCTGTTCTCCAGCAAATGACCCATGAAATGCAGGCTAGGATATGTGCACTGTTGAATCTTGAAACTGACAGACACATCCCCATTAGCCATTCTAAATGCGGGGAAGGTTCTATCTCACCAATATGCTTCTACTTATCAGCAAATCCTTTTTCACAAAACAAATCAAGTGGGTTTTTTCTTTTTTTAGTGTTAAGAAAACATCAAGGCTTTTTCATGCCTGCCTGCGACACATAAACTCGTGGGAGGCAACAGAGTGAGACACATCTTTTTAATGTACCTGACTAGGTATAAGCGGGGTAATCCATCATTTTTGTTTTCCTTGCCCAGTAAATAGGAACAGACAAACTGGATGAGATAAAATAAGAACCCACCTACCAAAGTTTAGCTCAAAACTCTACCATATTCCTTTCTCTTTAGGTTTTTTAAAAAATTCTCTTAATCTTTTTAATCTCATATTTTTAATTTACTCTCACTTCAGAGTTCCTGGGTTCCAGATAGCACCAGAATTTAAATGGACAAAATATATCCCTTACTGTCATATCTTACAAGTTTTGGAGGGGTAGCCGTGTTAGTCTACTTCAGTAAAACAAACGAGGAGTCTTGTGGCACATTAAAGACTATCAGATTATCTGGGCATAAACTTTCATGGGCTAAAACCCATTTTGTCAGATGCATCTAATGAAGTGGGTTCTAGCCCACAGAAGTTTATGCCCAAAGTTGTTAGTCTTTAACGTGCCACAGGACTCCTTGTTTGTCATATCTGAATAGATTGAAAGCATTAACTGTTAATGTCACAATTATTTATCATTTGTATTGCTTTAATGCCTGGGAGCTGAAGTCATTGTGCTTGGTGCTGTACAAACAGACAAAATTATGACCCCTGATTCTTCATAAGATTCCTGTGAAGCTGAGCATTTTCACCCTGACTTATAGCTAGGAAATGCCAACGAGGGAGAGTGGGACAGGAGGGTGTGTCTGGGAGTGATGGGATGAAACAATGGAAGTAAAAATTTACACTGATTCTCCAGAAAGACTGACAGAGAAACATTGCAACCATCTATTAGGACTCTGGAATAGTTTCAAGGAGGACAAATCACTAGACCACTGTAGAGTCCAATTCTGCATTTACTGGGAGACTGGGTGAGGTAATGCAATAGGTCTTTTCCATCTTTGATTTCTATGAGCAAAATTCTCCTCTAAGTTTCAGACTCTGTAAACTCAGAGAAGCCCCACTGAGTTCAGTGAAGTGACTTTGGATTTGCAATAGGGTCACTGGCAGCAGAATTTGGCTGGGTGATTGGCGTTCCCAACCCGTGATTAAGTCCCCTGAGCTCCAGCTGCACAGTACAGCAACAATGATATCATAGCTGGCAGACAGAAGGGCTGTAAAATACGGACATTTGGCTTCCACTTGGCACTTCCTGTGCCTGAATCTAACCAGCTTGGCCAGAGTGAGGTTCCCTTTTGGCTTGAGTGGCAGAACAGCCACCTACCAGGAGGAACACAGCTTAAGCCTGAGCACCCACACTATGAAGCAGGTGTCTATATGGAAGAAGCCGTGCTTCTGTGCATTTGCTCTCACCTCCACCCATCAGATGCCAAAATGTTTAGCTTTCCTTTTTAATGTGACAAATGTACTTCCCGCTCATCCACCAAGACAGACCACATGCTCGTTACACCAAACCCAGACTGCGACAGGAGTTGCGGGGCTCAATAACTCTCAAAATTTGGCCCTGAGTGAAAAAGAATGGGGCTTAGTGGAGAGAGAGGCTCCTTGATGCATCATTCCCTAACTGCATCTCTAGCGTTTTTGTTGTTGTTTTTTGAAGACTTTGAAGAAAAAGCTGCATGTCCAGGCTCGATGCAATTTGCTCTGCACCTCATTATGGGTGCGTCTACACTTGTAAATTAAGTCGACTTAAGCTTGCTTAAATCGACTTAATTTACTCTTCGTCTACACTACAGTTTCCTTAAGTCGACTTAAGGAGCTGCTTAAGTCGACTTAAGGAAAAGTTAAGTCGACTTTCTAAAACCTCCTTTTAAGTTGACTTTGCTGCTTAAGTCGACTTAAGAAAGTCGACTTAAGCCAGTGTAGACGTGGCGTAGCCCTAAGTCGACTTTAAGTCGACTTAGGGGGATTCAGGGCTTCCCCACTGCCCTCCCTGCCAGGGTGGCTGGCACAGCCACAGCCTGGCATGCCTCTCCAATGGGCAGGGCAGAGCCCTGCCCACCCTGCCTTATGCCCTGCCAGGGTCCCTGTCCCCCTTTGCCTCATTATACCCAGGTACAATGGGGCAAAGCCTGAGCCCCCTGGCACTGGGCAATGGTTGCTCCCCCTGCCACCGTGGACCTGCCCAAGGTCCCCCTAGTCCCTACAAGTCGACCTAGGCGTCCAGTGTGGACGCTTTAGGTCGATTTTGTCCCCTCTAAGTGTGGATATGCTATGTCGACTTAAATTAACAAATGCAGACATAGCCTTACTGTGGATCTCCATTTCCTTTGAGAACCTGGGCCTGTCTGATGGAGCTGCTGTCATTGAAATGGCACACTTGTGCCGAAATGGCGGCTATTTCTGAGAGCCATGGAGTGACTTCCCAAGAAGCCAGTAGAGTAATAAGGTGGGAAATATTTCCTTTGCCTTTGAAAAAGACCGGAGTTTGAACTGAAAGAATCTGCCTCAGAGACAGAGTCCCAACAGCAGCAGAATATCTAGGGCTAATGGTTAATCAAGTGGGTGGGTCGCAGATAGTCTAGCAGAAAGAGAACTGCAAATACCCTCCCTTATCAAGGGGAAAGATCCCGAGGCACTGTCCCTCAAACACAACTTTCCTCTGCCCCACATCCCTACTCCTCTCCGCAATTTCTTTCTTGCTCTCTTTCCCTTGTCCCATTCCCAGCCCACTCCCTTCTCTTTCATTCCTATCCCCGATTCTCTTCACACACTCCCTCTCATTTCTCTCTCTGGTCTATTCCCTTCTCTCTCTCTCTTTCTCCTGTTCTCTTTTCCCTCTCCCCCTCCTAACCGGAGGGAGGGGGCAACTTTTCAGTCTCCTCTGCTGGTTACTGCACGTCTTTACCTCTTCAGGCAGCAAACAGTGCCCATAAACACTTCATACAACAGTTGCTCTATGATCACAACAGTAGACTTATGAAACATCTACCTTCTTTTCACAGACGGGATTAATTCTGGCCTGACAGATAATAAAATTAGCCATCCCTGACAGAAGGAGACAGACTGGCAGCATTTACAGACACACAATTAAATGGCATTTTCACAGGCAAACTACAGCAAAGCTCAGAGAAGATGAACATCAGGAAGCAGTTAGAGTGGGATGCGATGCTGTGTCTTGGTTAGCTCAAAGCGTCTGACGAAGTGGGATTTTCTCCCATGAAAGCTCATGCGATAAATAAATTTGTTAGACTTTAAAAGTGCCACAGGACTCTCTATTTCTTGGTTAGCTCAGGCACTCCAATTTGTTATTCCAGAGGCAATATAGACCAAAAGAGGCAACCTCTAGGCATTACTGTCCCTTCCTGTACCTCTCTAGCCCCAGAGAAGCACATGTGATCACAGCAGAGGGAATGCAGTGGGAAGTCACTGCCAGGTCTGCGGATCTGAGGGTTACTCAGGGAGTTAAAATATTAACCCAGACAGGGATTCTGGAACAGATACACAGGCCACAAGCTTTCTTAATTCTAGTCACGCCCACAAGCATCGCAAAAGGAGCTATTTCTGAATCCCTGCACCAGATTCTGGGCTGCTGGAAGTCATCTGAGCTCCTTTGATTTGCACTGACTGGAGATAAGGCCTCACAGCCTCTATTTTGCAAAAGCATGTTTATGCGCATTAGTGTGGCTGTGTTAGTGTGACAGCAGAAGTGACTGGTTTTAAAGAGGGCTTGCCTGGGCAGCTTTTCACCGTGATGACAGGGCTCCTGTACGTAAGCACAGAGACACAGTAGTTACCATACTTCACTTTTCATTCTTAAGAAGTCTTTGATTAGAGCTCTGCAAGGCTATGTCTACACTAGAAAAAGTTAGGTCGACTTTGTTTAGTCAACTTAATAAGGTCAGATTAAAGTCAACTTAAAGTCGACCTTATTAAGTTGACTTAACAAAGTGGACTAAGTCGACTTAGTCCACTTTGTTAAGTCGACCTAACCACCCTTAAGTCAACTTAATAAAGTCGACTTAAGGGTTACCCCACGTCCACACTGCCCTTAAGTCAACTTAAGGCGTAAGTCGACCTAATGGGTGGTTTTTATTAAGTCGACTTAAGCTTTCATTAAGTCGATTTAAGGAATTTCTTAAGTCGACTTAATGAAAGTCTGGTGTAGACAGGGAGTAATTTACGTCGACTTAAGTCGACCTAAATTGCTAGCATAGACATAGCCAAGAGTTTACCATTTTGCCCCCTGAGGTTAGTGTGCACACTCACTCTCGGTAGATTCACTCTAAACTTCTGAGGAAGATTTTAGGTGCGATATTCAAATGAAGTGAAGCTCAGTCAAGATGCTGAGTCTGACATAGTTCCACATCAAAAGCACTGGCACTGTATATCAAGTCCTCCTCTAGTGGCTGGTCCACATAAGAACAAAAGAAAAGCCATATTGAGTCATGCCTATGGTCCATATAGCCAGCATCCTGTCTCTAACAGTGGCCAGTACCAGGTGTTTTAGAGGGAATGAACAGAAGAGGGAAATTATCGAATGATTCATCCCATCATCCAGTCACAATTTCTGGCAGTCAGAAGTTTAGGGGCACCCAGAGCACGGGGTTTTGTCCCTGGACACCTAGGAGAATAGCTGTTGATGGACTGATCTTCCATGATTTATCTAATTCTTTTTTAACCTAATTATACTTTTGGCCTTCACAACATCCCGTTACACAGGTTGACTATGTTCTGTGGAGAAATATTTCCCTAAATTTAATTTAAATCTGCCGCCTACTAATGTCATCCAGTGACCCTAAGTTCTTGGGTTATGTTAAGGAAAAAGTAGCACTCCCCTATTGACTTTCTCCACACTGTTCATGATTTTATAGACCGCCATCACATCCCCCACTTAGTTGTCTCCTTTCTATGATGAACACTTAGTCTTTCCAGTCTTCTCCACATGGGAAACCATACATGATCCCCTGATCATTTTCATTGCCCTTCTCTGTACTTTTCCAATTCTAATATATCTTTTTTGAGATGAGGCAACCAGAACTGCAAGCAGTATTCAAGGTGTGGACACACCATGGATTTTACATAGTGGCATTATGGTGTTTTCTGTCTTACTATCTATTCCTTTACTAATGGTTCCTAACATACTGTTAGCTTTTTTATCTGCCACCACACACCTAGTCGAAGTTTTCAGAGAACCACCTACAATGACTTCAAGATCTCCTTCTTGAGTGTTAATAGCTAATTTAGACCATCATTTTGTATGTTTAGTAGGGATTGCTTTTTCCAATCTGCATTACTTTATACTTATCAACACTGAATCATAGACTATTAAGGTTGGAAGAGACATCAGGAGGTTACCTCATCCAACCTTTGCTCAAAGCAGAACCAACCCCAACTAAATCAGGGCTTTGTCAAGCTGGGCTTTAAACACCTCTAAGGATGGAGATTACACCACTTTCCTAGGTAATCTATTCCCATACTTCACCACCCCTTTAGTGAAAACGTTTTTTCCTAAAATCCAACCTAGACCTCCCACACTGAAATTGGAGACCATTGTTCCTAGTTCTCCCAGCTGCCATCACTGAGAACAGCCTAGCACAGAGGTTGGCAACCCCCAGCACGCATGCCAGAGGTGGCACGCGGGCCGAGCCTGAGCGGCACACGGCACCACTCAGGTTCCCCCACTGGCCCCACACAGCCAGCAGCTGCGGCATGTGGTTGAGGGCCCCTGCTGGCCCTGTCCCCTGCTGGATGGCAGGAGGGGAGAGGAGGGGACCGGATTGCATCGCGTCGCGTCGCCCGGCCAGAGCCGCTGCTGCCAGTGGGCGGCCTCTGGTTCCTGGCCACGGCTCCCGCCGGCAGCGGCGGCTCTGGGTGGGCCGAGCTGACTAGCCCTCTTGCCGGCCATGGCCGGGGCCGGCTCTGCACTGCCAGCAGCGGCGCGGCTCTGGGCAGGCCGGGACGACGTAACCCACTCCACTCTGCTCCCCTTCCCTCCTGCTGTCCAGCGGGGAGGGGGGCCAAGAGCCCCGCGCCACCCCTGTGGACGGGAGCCAGCTCCGGGGCGGGAAACCGGAGGCAGTTCGCCAGCTGATGGGCTGGCAGGGTACCTGAAGCCTGGCCCCGCCCCCTTCTGGGCCCCACCCCTGGCACCTGCTGAGGGTGCGGTGGTTGGGGCTGGCACAGGGGCCGGCAAAGGTTGCCGACCCCTGGTGTCCCTGGAACACCCTTTCAGGTAGTTAAAGGCCACTATCAAATTCCCCCACACACTCTTCTCTTCTGTAGACTAAACAAAAATAGTTCCCTCAGCCGCTCCTCATAAGTCATGTGTTACATCCCTCCCCCCCCCATTTTTTTCCCCATCTGCTGGACTCTCTCCAACATGTCCATATCCTTCCTGTAGTGGGGGGGGGGGGACAAACTGGACACGATACTCCAGATGCACCTCACCAGTGTCGAATAGAGGGGAATAATCATTTCCCTCGACCTGCTCGCAATCTATATAACTAAACGAGAGTTGTATATATGCATGGCGGGGACGCAGCTGCGCGCGCATCACAGCTGTGCGCACGCAACAGCTGAATCCCCGTCTTGCTGGCTGGGCTGGGGAGATTCAAATCTCCCGCCCTGAGCACACTCACACAGAGCGTACTCAGGGCGGAGCGGCCTGACCCAGAAGCCGCTCTGCCGGCGGTCCCTCCACCTCTGAGCCTCCGGCCAGGTAAGGGGGCTGGGAAGGGGCTGGAGGGAGGCCTGGAGAGGGGTGGGGGGGACAAGGAGAGTGGCTGGGTTAGAGGGGTGGGGGAGACAAGGAGACTGGGTGGGGGCTGGAACTGAGCTGAGGGGCAGACTCGAAGCGCAGCCACCCCCCCGGGCTCCTGCTGGCAGCAGGGGCCCGGGGTTTACGGGGGCGGAGCTTCTGCCGCCCCCCCCCATCCCCCAGGTGCTCCTGCTGTCAGCAGGAGCCCGGGGTTTACTGGTGATCTACTAATGCAGCCCAAGATACCGTTAGCCTTCTTGGCAACAAGGGCACACTGTTGACTCATATCCAGCCTTTTGTCCACTGTAACCCCCCAGGTCCTTTTCTGCAGAACTGCTGCCCAGCCAGTCAGTCCCCTGCCCGTAGCATTACGTGGGATTCTTTCACCCTAAGTGCAGGACTCCTCACTTGTCCTTGTCCTTTCATCTGCCACTTTGGTGCCTAGTCAGCAACTTTTGTGAGATCCTCTTGTAACTCATCACAGTCAGCTGTGGACCTAATGATCTAGAATTTTGTTAGCATCTGCAAATTTTGCCAATGTTCTGTTCACTGCTTTTTTCCAGCTGATTTATGAATATGATTAACAGCACAGGTCTTGATACAGATCCTTAGGAGACCCTGCTATGTACCATTGTGAAAACTGACACTTCAACCCTGCCTTTTATTTTCTGTCTTTTAACCATTACTGATCCATAAGAAGTTCTTCCCCCTTTTCCCATGACTGCTTCCTTTGCTCAATAGACTTTGGTGAGGGAACTTTTCAAAGATATTCTGAATGTCTAAGTATACCATGTCCATTGGACCATCCTTGTCCACATGCTTGTTGACACACTCAGAGAATTTTGATAGGTTGGTGAGGCACAATTTCCCTTTGCAAAACCATGTTGATTCTTCCACAACATGCTGTGTTTATCTATGGGTCTCATAATTTTCTTGTTCACTATAACTTCAGCCAATTTGCCGAATAGTGAAGATAGACTTACAGGCCTGTAATTGTCAGGACTGCCTCTGGAGCCTTTTTTAAAAATACGCATTACATTAGATACCCTCCAGAGGCTGATCTGAGTGACAGGTTACATGCCACAGCTAGTAGTTCTGCAATTTCTCATCTGAGTTCCTTCAGCACTCGTGGGTAGATACCATCTGCTCCCGGTGACTTATTACCATTTAATTTATCAATTTGTTCCAAAACCTCCTCTACTGATACCTCAACCTGGGATATCCTCTGGGATGTCTCCATCTGAACTGATGCACCTGTCAGCTTTCCCTCAGTCCTTAGGTAAATAACTCAGTCATAGGTAGGTGGCCTATTGCAGGAGTGGGTGGGTGAGGTCTCGAGGACTGCATTTTGCAGGAGGTCAGACTAGATGATCGTACTGGTCCCTTCAGACCTTAAAATCTATGAGTCTATGAGTCTTAGTTTAAAAAATTCTCTATGACTTTTTAATGCTACGTGCCAAAATGTAGTTCCTTTTTGGCTTACGTCTAGCCCATCTTTCCTGTAGAGGCTCCTACTTTCCTAAGAAGTTCCCCAGTTCCTACTAAACCTAAAACCCCACTTCCTGCCTTATTAGCTCATCCACACATTGAGACCCTGCAACTCTGCCTGTTTTCCTGGCCCTGTGCATGGAACTGGAAGCATTTCAGAGAATGCTACCATATAAGTATATACAACCACTACTCGTTAATGAATAAACGAGAGTCCTGTGGCACCTTAAAGACTAACAAATTTCTTTGGGTATATGCTTTCGTGGGCTCCAACCCACTTTGTCAGATGCATGTGACAAAGTGGGTTGGAGCCCATGAAAGCTTATGCCCAAAGAAATGTGTTAGTCTTTAAGGTGCCACAAGACTCTCGTTTTTTGCTGTATACAGACTAACACAGCTACCCCTCTGAACTCGTGAATGAATGCTACTCTTTAGCTGAAGAGATGGAAGCTTATTATTTTAGTATCTGAGCCCATTGAAGGCTATAGACTTATGTCAATGGGATTTGGACCAAAGTCCATAGTACTGAAACTCCTAGATTTAAATTCCATTTTGGGGGACTTGGTCCAGGTATCAATATTGCAATGAAAACTGAAAGCAAACATGTGGCTGTCTTGCTTCAACACCAGCCGGCAGCTGTAGGATCAGAGATGAGTAAAAAGGAGCAGGTGGCTTTAACTTACTGCTATTTACAAGCAGACATTGGCCCTCAATTCCTCTCCACCAAGAGAAATCATAACCAGGCTCCTTAAATGAACAAAGCTACAGGGTTTTACCTGAGTCTGGCATGGAGAGAAGCCCATAAAAAGACATTTCATTCATCCTGTTAGTAGCTGACTATCATGGAAGGTGTTCAATCACTTAGAAGGATTCTGGATCTTTTAGTTATTGATAGGGCAAGCTGGATTATCATCTGAAATGCTTTTAGCGTAATTGGCCAACCAATCACTGCTTCATTTTTTTTATTTTTTTAAAAAACTTTGGTGAGTTGCCAGTTCCTGGGCTTTTATTTTGTTGTTGCCGCCAAATCAACTCCGAGCTCCAAGAGAAAGTGCTGAGGTAATGGCCGGGCAGCATTCCTCCCTGGCTGCAAAGGAGCCACTAATGAAAAAGGGGCTGACTTCTCCTGAAAACTAAATGTAGTTTCAGGGGGGAAGGAAAAGGTGAGCAGCCACATCTCTCTTGAAAGGGAAAAGTGAGGTTGCTCAGAAATACGAGGGCATCCTCACCCGTGCTCTCCCCAGCACCCTGCTTATTCCGTTCCAGTTCTGTCTCCTGCACCATCGCCTATCCTACCTCAGAAGTCCGCTTGGCCAACCTCTTCTTAACTCAGGTCATCTATTGCCATCCACTGGGTCCCCTCCCATTCATGCTCCCCCCTCAGCAGGAGGAGTCACATAACTAGATGTAACCAATGGGGCATCTGGGCCAGCATCCTGTCTCCAGCAGAGCTCATCACCTGTTTGATTCACACCCCTGCCATAGACAGAACAATGTACTCCCCACAGTGCCATCCCTACTCAGCTTCTCTGGTCCTGTCTTTCCCCGCCCCTCTAGCCTGTCTCCCTTCCTGTGGCAGAAATGATGGTGCCTGGTGAAGCTAGGCTGCCTGGCCCCTATCACAGGTTGGCAGGGCCTTAGTTGAGCTAGATGAGCATAAATTGCTCTATTTTTAAAGCCTTTCCTTCTAAATTCCTCTCAATGAAAGGCGAGAGTACCTTGGTGTCTGAGAAAGACCATTTGGCCAGGGTGTTCCTCACAAATACCAGACCCCCCAAAGGGAAGAGCAAGCAGGTGCTAAACCCAGTCACAGGCTGGTCCTGCATGGTTGAGCCAAAGGGATGTAGCCCAGAGCCCATTCTAAGAGGGCACAATTGCATCCCAGGAGAGGCCTGATACCTGAGGGGCAGAAAATATGATTCTCCCAATGGCACCATCCCTACTCGGTTTCTCTGATACTTTCCTTCCCAGCGCAAGCCTTTTACCTTCCCAGTTAACTTTCACAAACCCCATCCTCCTCTCCTTGCCCATGGATGTGCCCCTCCTCCTTTCCCCCTTGTTCTCTCTGGACACCTTCCCCATCTCGCCTCACGTCGCTCCCCCACCATCTCCCCTCTCTCACACCCCCCCTCCTTGCCACACTTTTCTCTTCTCCTCTCCCAGGTGGATAACACTGTGCATACAGCACAGTGTAAAAACCAGCCGCTTCTGGCAAGGCAAGCCAATGGCTTGTTAAATCCAGGGAAGGGAGATAACAAATAATAGTATTTGCATGGGCTTTAAGTAATCCAGTGTGCATACAAGGCCTGAGCTTCACTGCCCTTGATTGTATAACTGCAGCTGCCATTCTGGGACTTCAGCAAAGACAGTCTATAAAACATTGAGCACACTTACTCCCAGTGAACCCAACTGGCTTTAAAATATGGTCCCCACGCTTGATCTGCAGTGTGACTTTAGAGGAGGGGGAAGAGCACACTGGATATCATAGCTTGATACAAATGGGTTCACAGGAGAGATTCAGCTTCCTGTGAGAAAGGCGAGGAAACAAGAGAGGCAAGGATGGGGATAGACAAGAGGAAAATTGAAATAAAGGAGGAGAAACAGAGGTGAGAGAGGGATAATGAGACCAGCACAAGAGAAGGGAGTGAGGAAGAGATGGGAATGCACAGAGACAAGGAGAAGAGAAAAAGATGAGAAAGGAAGGGACATGAGAAAAGAAAGAAGGGAGAGAGAAGAGAAAGTGACAAGGAGATGAAAAGACGCAAGCAAAAGGAAAGAAAGAGACAAGAGGCTTGACAAGGAGAGAACAGGGAGCCGTTTCAGTGAGAAGTGGACTGATGGCTAATCTCCGGGGAAATGAAGATGAGAAGCAAGTTATCTGTATCTCTAGTGTGCTTCCTGCAATACTGGGACATTGGGAGCCTTGGCCCTTCTGCCCTGAGCATGCGTAGCTGGCTTCCTTGCTGCTGTGTGACATGGCCAGATTCTGAACGAGCAGAACTGAGAACAAGGAGACACCTGGGAGAACTGTCCCTTTTTCTAGCAGAGATCCAGCTGTGTCCTGGGATAGAGCAGCCCCTACCATATGCACACACTCTCTCAATCTTTCTCTCTCTCTCTCTCTCACACACATACAGAGGCGCCCCTTGCAAACAGTTCAAGTACCGGTAAATGAACAAACGTTGCAGCATGCTCATTATAAGAATAATTTCCCTTCCTGCTGACTCATAAGGAAACCCAGAGCACAGACAATGTAAGCTGTCTTGCCGCAGGTCTGTGTCGAAAGAGAAAGCCTTGAGGATGAAGAGCAATTTTGCTTACTGCAAAAAAGATCTCAGAGAGTGACTTCATTCACAATAAATCTCCTGTACTCATGGGGCAAAGGTCTGAAATCAAGGAGTTTGGGTCTTTTCTCCAAGCTAACACCATTGTCTGCAGTGAAAAAAATCCTGATTTATGTTGTGTGAGAGCAGGATCAGGCCTAAAAATCCAGGCTTCATTCCCAGCACTGCCACCAGTTCCCTGTGTGACCTCTGGCAAGTCACTTAACTTCTCTGTGCCTCAGTTTCGCTCTCTATAAACTGAGAATAATGCTTCCCTGCTTCAGTGAGGAATTGGGAACATTTGAAAAAAATGGCTAAACAATGCTACGTAGGAATGCAACACAGAATTCTGAGCATGCACATGATGACATTCTTCACCTGATTTGCCTCGTTCTCATGCTATGAGCCCTTAATTTCCATAGAACCAATTGTCCTTTCATTTAAAGCTGTGGAATTCCATTCATTTCCCTAAAATTGTTTCCTCCATCTTCATCCCAAGTCCCTGCCCTCTTGTTTCTCTATGTTCCTTTGCTTTCTGATGCCACGATAAAGACAAGCTGGAGAATTCCATTTCACACTGGCCTCTCAAGGGCCAAACTCATGCTCACCTCTTCTAGAAGATGGCTCCATTAGGCCAGCTTCTGAGAACACTTATTCTCCAGCTCCCATGAGATTGACCCTGGAGGTGACCAGCTACAGAACTCCAGTGAGATATAAATGCTAAGGGGGTCATTATCTCAGGCCAGGTCTACACTAGCTATGGAATTTGATGGCAGTCAAAGGGAGATACCCAAGCTATGTAAAATAACTTGTGTATCTCCCGTCAACTGTCTAATGCCTGTTTACTGCCCTGACTCCACTGGGCTGAGTCAAAGGGAAACACCAACCTTTCGACTCAGCGCTTCTATTTTTATGGGGGTGGAGTTACTAAGTTGAGTTCCAGATCGATTGACCAGGTCTTGACTGACCACTCCATCGAACCAAAAACATTGAAGTGACAACGGCGAATTTGCTGCCGTCAGCATAGACTTGGCCACAGAGAGCGAAGAGGATATAGTTAAGGCAGTAACTTGGGACTGAGGCAACTTGGTTTCAAGATCCACTAGTGACTTTCTGAATGAGGTAAGGTATGTCCCTTAGTCTGTCTATACTTCAGTACTCCACCTGTAACATGTGGATATTAGACCTGCCCTGCCTCACAGGGATATTGTGAGGACAAATACATCAAAGGCTGTGTCTACACTGGCAAGTTAGTTCGAATTAAGGAGGCTTAATTCGAACTAACTAAAGCCATGGCTACACTAGGCTTTAGTTAGTTTGAATTAAGGGTTTCCTTAATTCGAACTAATAAATTCGAATAGGGTATTCGAACTAAAGGGTTAATTCGAACTAACTAGTTCGAATTAACCAATGTGGCCATGTTAATTCGAACTAATTTCTTAGTTCGAACTAACCGACCATTGAAATGAATGGGGATCGCTAAGTCGAATTAAGCAAGGGCTATGAATGGCACTTGCTTAGTTCGAACTAACTTTTTCTAGTTCGAATTAAGCTAATTCGAACTAACTAAAATTAGTCCGAATTAGTTAGTTCGAACTAACTAATTCGAACTAATTTTAGCAAGTGTAGACATAGCCAAAGATCGTGAATCAGTCAGCCATTAACGTAATGGGAGTTAAAACAGACATTTCTTTTATATACATTGGGACTAGAGCTGGCTGCATCCCTGAATGTCTGGCTCAGTGTTAAAGGACTTTCTCTGCTGAAACAAATTTTCCAGTTTGTCACCATAAAAACAGAAACCAAATGGGGTAAAAATGGATTTTTATTGGTTTTTAAAATATCAAACATTTTAATGAAAACCTGTTTGTCTGGGGGTGGGGGGGTTAGGGTTTTGGGCGTTATTTTCTATTTTGGAGGGGGTTGTTTGGTTGGTTGGTTGGTTGGTTTGGTTTGTTTTCCCAGGAAACAATTTTCAAAAACTGAGGGAAAAAAACACTTTCAGTTTTCCAGAAAAACAATTGAAAGGTTGGTGAAAAATTCCCAGAAAAAATAATGGTCATTGTTCAACCAGCTCTAATTGGGACACTGTGACAGGGACTGAGACCATGAAATGGACCCAGTATTCTACGGGAAGCCAGAGTGGAGTTTCATGTACAACAGCCAAACCAAAAAGTGGCTGGAATTCTGTCGCATTATAATACGATCCCTGACATGGTAAGTGCTTCCGTCAGCTATTTGAAAATTCACAGTCTGATGAAGAAGCAAAATACCAAGGAAATTACAGCACGTAACACAGACAACGTGAATGCTGCAGAATAAAGGGCAAGGGCATCATTGCTAAGCATGGCTATTTCCAAGCATTTTTCAAATCTATTTCTTTATATTACTTTGGCAATTATGATCATGACCCAGGGCATTTCCTGGGGAATGAAGATCAGCTGAAAGTATCACACACAGAGAAAGACCATTAACCTCTGACTGTCATTAGCTGTTCTCTCCAGTGCTACCGCCGTACGTGGGTTCTCCAACATCCTAGCCTGGATACTGGATGCTATCATAAGAAAAACAGGAGATATTAAGGAGAATACAGGAGACACTCCAGGCACAAAAATCTGAACTGAGGATGCAGAGCGGGTTATAAGGAGGTGAAATTCAAGTGAGTGAGGGCTTCAGAACTGGTTCATCCTTTAAACTGTGCCCTGTATTCCTTAGCCTGCCCAGAATCATTTCCTGCTTTCCGTCATGTGAAACGGTTATGCGGTGTGTGAAGAAAAACACACCTCAGCCCAGGCAAGAGAAGCTATCACAGCACAGCTCTTGTTGAGGCATTGTGGAAGGAAGATGCCAGAACCCACCTCCTGTTGGAGGGGGCATATATATTTCAAAAATCCCTGCTCAATCTACAATGCACTTGCAAGAGTTACAGCATAGAAAAAGTGACAGAATTAAACACCTGGCCGAAGCCCTGGTAGCACCACAGAGGGTCTTCTGAAATTCATCTGTGAGCTCCTTCCAGAACCACCCGGGGCTATATTCATGCCTGGAATCACATCAGGAATGAACCTGGCCCTTGGTATTGACTGAGTTGCAGCATTTAGCTGAGTTCTGAGAAACGGGAGCAAGAGGATGAGAAACGGGCTGGGCTAAGCTGACTGATTCCCCTTCTCCCTAGGAGTGGGTTTTGTTCTCCAGTTGGCTGTTCCCATGCGCTCAGACTTCACACCCCTGAGCCCTCAGGAGGTCTGAGGCCGACTGGTGCCTGGGTGCTCGCAGCATAAAGACAAGCACAGGAAATGGGGAGGACTCTGGGATACATTTTGTGCCATGCTCTTTCACTTCACGGCTTCCCTGTTGTTTCATTGCCTGAAAGGAAATTTGCTTTGCTAAGCCCTGAGTGGTGAGATGAGGCCTCTTACTGACAGACTGCATTTCACACTCATCCTCAAACTAGAAGAGTGGAAATTTTAGCCAAGTGAATCCATTACCTGCATTACTAAATGAGCCTTTTCTGATATCTCTCATCCCCTCTGAAAGGCAGTTCAGCATAAACTGGGGTGTTGAGACACATTCATTTCCTTTTCCGATTCCCTTTTGTTTCATGATCAAGTTCACAGCAGCCTGTTTCACCAAGTTAAGTGCCTTCCCCCCCTGCTCCTCCCTCACAGAAAGTGCCTTCCACTGACTCCAGACCAGCTGCCTCTTGCTTCACAAAAACACTTTCCTGGCAAGTGCATCTTTCATGACAAGTCCTCCCCCAGCTCAAACACCCCTGCTGGGCCCTAGCTAGCATCTCTGATAAAAGCAGCATTCAACCCCCTCTTTCAACACAGACCGGGTGTACTGGCCCTTAAACAGCCCTTTGCAGCTCTGCTTCTCGGTCAGCACCGGGTGATGGTTTCCTAGGGACCATAATACTTAGCAGCGCAATAATTGAATGATATTATCAACAGCAGCAGCATCTGTGGTTTCTGTTTAATTAACTGGGGAGCAAACGAGGCCCTAAGAGTCATTAGTCTGATCCTTTATTGTTTTTCTAATGATCTCTGGCTTCTCTTATTTGATTATTGGCTAAGGATCCCACTTTATAAAAACAACAACAAGCACTTTACATTAAAAAAAAAAAAGGAAGAAAAGAAAATCTATGAGCTCCTGAACGAGGGACATTATTTCTCTTGGGTTGCAGGTAACAGTCTAATTGAAAGTGTCTGTCTCCCCACCATACACACCAGCCACTCCCACCAATTTATGAGCAACAAAAGAAAACTGGACCTCCGTAGCCTGCACTTCATAGGAAAGAAAGAGCAAACATCAAATAACTGCTTTAGTGATGCAAAGCTGATGGCTGTTGAGGGGCCCCAAACCTCCCTGGCATTAACTCACAAGAGTTCCGCTGGGCGTTTGAGGGATGTCCTCTTTTCCTCCAGTCAGAGTACATTGGACATAGTACAACCATATCTGCTTCAATAGCTGCTGCACCATTCCTGCCACACACAAGATGTAGATACAGCTCCTCTGCCATGTCTCTCACCAATCCTGTCCTGCCTCCAAAACGCCTGGTTTAGTTTTCATGAATGAAGCAGGCAGCCCTGCAGAAATGCAGAACCTCTGTAGGGATTCTGCACAGCTTGCCTTCGTGAAGCTAAACTGCACCCCCATTAGTCCTTAGGGATGGGGATAGACAAAAGGAGAATTGCTAAATTACTAATGGTGGTGCTAAACTGCACCACCATTATTCCTCCTCACTTTCCTGGCAAAGGGGCTCCCTAAAATTACACGGTAGTGACACCTTCCACAAATTACTTAGCAGGCATGAAATAAGCTCCTGTTTCCCGAATAGGCAGAAAGAGCCTGTTGATCATTTGCATTTCATGGTAGGTTCTGTCCATGCCGTAATTTTAACAGCAGGGCTGGATTAATGCAGGGGCTCTAAGGGCTTGCAGCCCAAGGACCTGGCCTAAGGGAGGCCCCAGGCTCCAGCTCCTTAAGCTTCTGCTGCTCCAACCCTACAGAGCTGGGGCCAGAGGTCGTGGCCGCCTATGGAACTCCTGTCCCACTCCCAGGCCAGCTGTTCTGCCCCCCTGGTGGGGTGGGCTGGCATGTGTCTGCTGCACTCCGGAGGCGGGGCTGGCCAACACACGCAGCGGTCTCCAGCATGGCCCTGGAGCACTGCCACCAGAGGCTGGCCCACATGCCAGCCAACCCCACCCCTGGCTCTGGAGCATGGCGGCCATGCGCTGGCCAGTCGCACGCCTCCTGAGTCAGAACAGCCAACCCAGTAGTGGGGCCACTGTGGTGGTGGTGGGCAGGACCCCAGGCAGGGGGCCATGGTGGGGGTCGCAGACCGCAGGTGGTGGGGACCCATGGCAGGGCCCCAGGCTTGGGAGACCTCATAAAAGTGGGCAGGCCAGCGCCCCTTAATCTGGCCCTGCACAGTGGTCCCAAAAGAGGAGAGAGACAAAGGAGGTGAGGTGATAGCCTTTACTGAACCAACTTCTGCTGATGGTAGGGTCAAGATTTTGAGCATCTCCGAGTGAACCCCTTACGCCCCTCATGGCAATTTCTCCCACCTTGTATTTAGCTCAGACACTCCGGTCACCTTTGCCAGACCTGTGTGACGCTCTAAAGCCTGTCCCTTTCACCAGCAGAAGGTGGTCTAATAAACGATATTACTTCACCCACCTTGTCTCTCTCTCAACTGAAACATACAATTAAACGGTCACCAATTATCTGTGAAGATAAGTGGTGTTTGCGGCACATGACAAATGCCACTTTAGCCAACACCAGGGACCATCAGATCTGAAAGTATGAACCAATACCTCCTGATCTAGAGCCACTTTTTACAGTTTAAATACTGGATTTTGTTTGTGTAACCTCTGACCAGTGTGTATTACGTCTTCACCTCCATACCCAACCCACAGAGGATGTGAGCCTGATACAACCCCCAGCTATGCAGCCCGACTCTTTAGCTCATGCTTACAGCTCTGGAGGTCCCTGTTTAAATCCCTCGTGTGTCTGGCAAGATGGCAGTCATCACACAATTCAGTAGGGCACATGGGTTGGTGATGCTGTGTGTAACATCCACAACATCTGGCCAAGAATGATGCAACAGTATAATGAGATTGAAACATGACCGTTTTTTATGCTGCCCAGGGAACACCGTACTGTCTCTCTGCCTGCTGAAATGTTGGAAGAGGGAGTGTGCATGAAGATATAAGAATAGGGACCTCAGACCAGGACTTCAGACAATAAACACTATCTTCTAGCTTCCTATCACATCTCCCTCGTCGGCATCCATGACCACCAGACCTGGATTGAAAGGAAGGGAAGAGCAGCTGCTTCTGAAGATCTATAGGATTTAGTAATGCACTATGTGATGTGTGCACAGCACCAATCCTATTTTTAACAAACAAGGAGTACTGTGGCACTTTTAAAGACTAACAAATGTGTTTATCGAATGAGCTTTCATGGGAGAAAATCCCACTTCGTCAGATGCTTTGAAGATGGGGTACTTACAAAATGGGAGGAAAATGAATGCAGGGAAATGTACAACACAGGATCAGGTCAGGCTGTAACAGCAAATCAGAATAGATGTTAGGATTCAAACACTGGGGAACAGCATATAGAGAAAGGTGAGGTCAAATCACCTGTTGTAATGAAAATTAAAATCCATAGTCCCTGTTTAACCCTGAGGCAACGGAGATGAATTTACATATAAATGCCAATTCTCCCATGAAATCTCATGTGATAAATAAATTTGTTAGTCTTTAAAAGTGCCACGGGACTCCTTGTTTGTTTGGACCAACACGGCTCCCCCTTTGGGACCTATTTTTAACAGCATTTTACTGGCTGAGAAGGCTCAGCGGACCAGTAATCACAGAGTGAGCCTTTCACTTCATGATTGACAGGTCCATGACAGCCCCTTGAGCAATTACAAGTCATTACTGGCTGCTACATGATAATGTAATGGTGGCCTCGTGTTCCATTCTCTTCTTGGCATCACAAAATCCAGTTCATAAAGTAATATCCTCTGTACAGAGAGATCAAGGTACACATGAGCACAGACCCTCTGCAACAGGGTTGTGGAAAATTGCCTGTAGGTTATCTGTCCTCTCTGGAGAGATGTTAATCCAACATCCTTCATAAGCACCGAACTGGTTAGCTGAACCCTGCATTCCCCAACAATGACAGGGATGGACAGCTGTTTTCTTCCTGTAATATTTTAGAATCTTATTTAACTGCACAATAAGTGGACTGCACAATAAGGCACTGAGGACTCAGTGCCTTATTGTGTAAGGAAGGTAATAGCTCTTTATGGATGGAAGGTTTGTACCAGCAAAGAAAACTAGTAGACTCCTTGGATTCATAGGCTATGTCTACACTTGTAAATTTAGGTCGACTTTAGCTAAGTCGACTTAACAAAGTTGACTTTAAGTCGACTTTGTTAAGTCGACTTAACATGTCCACACCTAAATTTTAAGTCGACTTAGGGGGGACCCTACAAAGTCGACCTAGAGTGTCCACACTGGATGCCTAGGTCGTCTTGTAGGGGCTAGGGGGACCTTGGACAAGTCCACGGTGGCAGGGGGCACCCCTTGCCAAGTGCCAGGGGGCTCAGCCTTTGCCCCATTGTAACTGGGCACAATGGGGCAAAGGGGGACAGGGACCCTGGCAGGGCTTAGGGGCAGGGTGGGCAGGGCTCTGCTCTGCCCTTTGGGGGGGCATGCCAGGCTCTCCCTGTGCCACCCCCCTGACAGGGAGGGCAGTGAGGGAGTCCTGGAGAGCCCTAAGTCGACTTAGAGTCAACTTAGGGCTACTCCAGGTCTCCACTGGTTTAAGTCGACTTTAGAAAGTCGACTTAAGCCTAAAGTCAACTTTAAATGAGGTTTAATAAAGTCGACTTAATTTTCCTTAAGTCGACTTAAGCAGCTTGCTTAAGTCGACTTAAGGAAAGTGTAGTGTAGACACAGAGCAAATTAAGTCGACTTAAGCAAGCTTAAATCGACTTAATTTACAAGTGTAGACGCACCCATAGATTCTAAGGTCAGAAGGGACCAATATGATCATCCAGTTTGACCTCCTGCACAACTCAGGCCACAGAACCTCCTGCCCTCTGCTGCAATAGACATCTAACCTATGATTGAGTCATCAAAGTCCTCTAATCATGGTTTAAAGACTTCACCATACAGAGAAAACACCAGCAAGTGACCCATGCCCCACACTACCCTTTAACAGAGTCACAAAAACAATCTCAACACATCCATTTGTGAGAATGCGTGTTTGTGGATCCCACCCCCCCAGCACTCACCCACTTTGCTTGTCAGTGGCTTGGAGCCTTACCTCTTCAACCCTGAAGTCACAGCCTCTACCACTTAAGATAAAGGACTAGATCCCATTAGATGAAAGTTGTAGCTCAGTCATTAACCGCCTTCAAGGAACAGCCACTACAGGAAGACACAAACCTATGCTCTCTTCATGTAGTTCACACACGCACTCCTCCTTCAACTCTGTAGGGCAGAGTAAATCAAATTCTCCTCCCAAACACACTGCATAAATCTGGAGTGAATTTCTTTACACCAATATAATCAAAAACAAAATTAAACCTTGTACCTTTAAATAATCTGGTGAAATGACTGGCTTCAGTGGGATGAAAATAGCTAATAGTAGAGAAAACCTACATTTTTCCCCCCCTTAAAAAAAAAAAAAAAAAAAAGGAATGAAGACATCTCATTAATATGATTAGACATCCTCTCCATCAGGAGGGAATTGCAGAATGGCTGCAAGATTCATAGCCATGAGAATGTTACAACCCATTGGACATTTGCTCCCTGAGCACCAGACCTGGTAGGCTAGCTTCTTAACTGCGACAGATGTTACTCTTCGTTACTCATTTGCCTGAAGAATTCTGCTACGTTCCAGCTGTTTAAGGAATGTATTCATAATCCCTGCTTTGCTTTTATTTTTTCCCCATTCCCTAGCCCCCCCATCCTGCTCCTGGCTGCTTCCTGGTCATCATTGGGTGGATGAAAAATAAAAGACTAAATAAACCCTGGTGCATGCCCCATTAAGTCAGAACACAGCAGCTCTCTGCATCCAGCCGTGGTGAGCGTGAAGGAGAAACTGAGGAAGCTGGTGTCCTGGCTTCAGGACAAGATTCCACGGTTATGGCTCGCAGTTTGCATTCTAAGCGGCATCCACAAGCAGCCATTAGTGCTTCAAGCCTAGCTGGAACTCACTCAGGAATAGTCTCTCTCATGAGATTCCCTGCAATCTCATTCCTCCTTTTAGAGGAATAACCCATCTGAGACGTTTTTCTAACCGGACATTGGTACTTCAGATTCCAGGTCAAGAGATAGGGTGACTAGATAGCAAATGTGAAAAATTGGGATGAGGGGGTGGAGGGTTACAGGCGCCTATATAAGAAAAAGGCTCAAATATCAAGGCTGTCACTATAAAACCAAGACATCTGGTCACCTCAGCTGCACAGAAACCAGAAACAGGGGAAAAACGTTGCCTGACCATAGAGAGGCCATGGGGGCAGGTGGAAAGGTTATGGGACAGGGAGCAATGGGACTGCCCCAGCCTCTGCTACTAACTTGCTGTGTGATCATGGACAGTAGCACCCATTTATAACCCTAAGAGCATCTCTGTGCCAAATGTCAAGGGGATCCATATGTAGCCATAAGCGTCAGCTGGCCAGACCCACTCAGTACACCCCCCACACTATTGTCATGCTGTTTATTTAAAAGGAATCATGTAATATCACTGGAACACTAGTAACTCCTGGGTCATCCATTTTCTTGCTTGTATGTATGGAGGGAACTGTAGAGAGTTGCTGGAAATAGGTGACTAAAATGCATTTAAACCAGACATATCGGGAAAAGTTGGTAACAGGCGTTTCTTAGATATAAAGTTGTGAATTCCCCACCTGCCTTGTGAGCCATGGGGATACATCAGCAGTAAACACAGCAATCCGCTCACAAGGTGGGGAACATGGGCAGTCGCATTTAAGGGAACTGATTTCCAAAGACCCTGCCCCTTGCCAAAGTAAGTATCAATTCCTCCAGCTTTCGTAGTTTACTCAGCAGTACTTCTCCTGTGCTTCAGGGGTGTGTACAGAAGGGAGGTGGGTGAGGGAACAATTGCCCTGCTGATTAGGAAAAGAGCTCTGGTCTGTGCTGATATGATATCTGCTATTGCGTTGGGCTGAAAGCTCCCGCAAACCAACAGCTGCCTCTTAACGGCAGCAAGATCTCCATGCCACCAGCTGTCACTTCCCATTCTCAGAGCTCTGGCTGACTGACGAGTCAGGGACAGCGTGTCTCGCTCTTTCCTTTGTTTTAACCTGAGCGTTTGGATGACACTGTGACATCAGTTTTGCTCCAGGCCACGGAATGAGCCCCTCCCCACACTCCCACTCTCTCTGGCTCTGTGGGGGTCCGACGTTTATTTTCTCATTAGAGAAGACATAAGTAGAATCCACCCATTTCTTCCCCTGCTGCTGAAGAAAGACACACCTCCCATGCAGCTGGACTGAGGAGCGCCAGGATGACATGACTTTGTTTTGACTGTTGCTGTTTTTGGCCTGCCGTGGGTTCAGTAACTGGGTTGGGGCGGGGATATGGTACCAGCTGGCAGTCAAAGAGGAACTTCCCTCTAGCAGAGCCTTGATTTCCATCAGCTACATCATTACTCTGTTCCTGTTCTCCTGCCATCCTCCCCGATTCCATCTCTCCCTCAGGTTCTCTGTTCTCCCTACACATTGCATTTCTCTGGCACTTTCCATGCCTCACAAAGATTAATGAATTTAGTCCCACATCCAGCCTGTGCGACAGCTGCCAGCGCCCTCAATTTACAGCCAAAACCAGAGAAGGTAAGTGCTTTGCCCATGGTAGCCTCTGTCTACCCTCCAGCCTTTAAAATGCTCTCCTTTACCAATGGGCTGGGTCCTGAGGATATGCCTCCGTCTCCCTCTGCAGAGACTATCATTTCTGATGCGGTGGCAAATGCTGACTCTCTCACGGGGGGCCTCCATATCAATTTTTCCACCACAGAATTGGTATTTGCCATGCCGCACCCGGTGCCAGGGCCATCACAAAATGGGCCTCCTTCTTTCCGACCACCTGAGCTATGGGCTGTGCTGCCTCTCCCACTTTCCACGACCGACCGGACACCTCTGAGAGGGAAGGAGAGAACACTATGGTGAAGCTGGGATACCTGCCATAATCCAGCCTGCCCTGCTCTGCCCTCCAGGAGCACTCCATGGCTGAGGTAGAGATGGGACATGGCAGTAGATTGCTCCCTTTCAGTTACTGAACCACGTCACCCCAGCCTTCTCTATACAACAGGGGTCAACAAAATTGGTGGGCAGCTAAGCACCCAGCTTCAAAGGAAGGTGCCCAGCTGCCCTGCCGCCGAAAGGTCCCCTGCCGCCGAAATGCCACTAAATCCACCGAATGCCTAGTAAATGCACCTGCAATTTTATTTTTGGAGACCAGAGGCCATGCCTCTGCTGCTTTTCCCCAGCATTTCCCCAGCAGGCACCAGGCTACAAATTCTGGTGACCATGGTGACCTGGCACCCGGGGTTTGTCGAGCCCTGCCATACAAAGACCCTCATGCTGCAGCAGCTGAGAGCCACTACACTGTCCCCTACTTACAGAGCGGCAGCCTCAGATCAAGTGGCAGAGGATGCATCAGCACACATTGACCGAAGCCCCAAAGAAGCAAGAACATTTGAGGGGCGGGGGAGACTAAATGGGGAATACCAGCACTTGGGGAACAGAAGGAAAGTAAGCTGCTTTCTCTGTTGCAAACGTTGGACAGCCTAAGTCTGTAGCAGATTTAGAAGCAGAACCTGCCTCTGACTCCTACGCCAGCATATTACACATAAGTACAGTCTTCCCCTCAGCTACATTGTCTTCTAAATTTATCAGCTCTGTTTAATTCCACATCTTTTTCCCTGTGATTGTCACCTTCACCAAGCTAGGTAATCCTGTCTGGTTTACTAGCATGTATATTGACTGGGTTTTCTTAGGGGTTGTCTACATGTTTGTTTTGTTTTGTTTTAAAAGCCGCTCTGGGTACGGCTTGTAGTTCTTGTTCAATTTATCAAATCACTTCATAGTGGTGAGTGCTCTTCGGTTGGTCAGCTCAGGGTCTCCGGAGGGAACAGACTCAGACACTTAATCTTTGCTTAAAGAACAAACTTGTTGGTAAGCTGTATTAATGAGCCTTCTTGGCCTGTGCTGGCTGCAGCCGTCTTTAGGGGAACACAAATGATGTGCCACTGAAAAAGCAATTAAACTTAGCACGGTGTCCCAGGTGAAGGCTAATTACTAGGGCTTGGGCCATAATCATGTGGCTGGTTTGGGTTTTCATTCTATCCTGCTATTAAAAAGCCCAAGCAAAATCTCCTGGACTTGTTCTGTTCACCCACACCCTGGTGCTTAGCACTAACCACAGCAGCTCGTAGCATAGGAAGGATGGCCTAAAGCTCGATGAATCACACGATGCCGTCCACAGCAGTTGTCATCTTTAACGCAGTTGTCAGTGGAGACTGAGGCCCCCAGCATATATGATGTTGTTGCTATTAATTTGTGTTACATTAGTGCCTTCAGGCCTCGGCTGCTAGGAGGTATATTTTTACTGCTGGGATCAAGCTGGAGCAAGGTATGCTGGGATTTGTAATTCTCTGTCATAAATCTGAGGGCAACTGAATTTTGATTTATTGTGTGCAAGTCAAGTACGATTCTTGGGCAATTGGCAAGTTGCAAGGCAGTTAGATACCCTCCTAGTTAGATAGCCTCCTAGTCTTCAAAGAGGTAAAGAACTGATGTGATTTAACCAAATCACCTGCAAAAGTCATTTATTATATGTGACGATCCCACAAAGCGATCTGGGAGACTGTTGTTACATGAAAAGCCTTAATGAAGAGGTGGGGGACGAACTGCATTGGTTGTGTGGCGAGTGAGGCTCCGAATATGCCATGCTTGCACTCTACTGACCCAAGTTCTTGGACTACTAACAGACGTAGTGGCTGCTTCTGAACCAAGGCGGAGCTCAAATAATGTCTGGCAATGGATGTGCAGTAAATTACAGAGAAACATGAACAGGTCCTCAGCAGGTGTACACGAGCATAATTCAGTTGAAATCAATGGAGCTACATCACTGTGCACCAACTGATGAGTGGGCCATAGAATTAAATACACTGCACCAGGCCTTTAGTCTACCACACTGGGAATCCTGATTCTGGCCTGCTCGGATTCTGATCTGATGCTTCAACGAAAGGCATGCCTCACACAGATACGCCCCCAAACTGCAATGCAATCAGTCAAATGTACTTCACCTAGCAAGGACGAATCCCTTCCTGACCCTTGCAGAATTCATTCTCTGCCCTGAACCGCCACACCGGAAACGGTATTGCTGCTTGGACCATCAGCTCTAGTTTTCAAAATCCAGCCTGGACAACTGACCAATGAGCTTTCACGAGTAAACAGCGAGAAATGTGACAGGTGTCTACAGCATGCATTTCAATACCTTCTGCGATGGGAGAATAATATTTGATTTGCCTAGGCCCCAATGAGCCAGGATACTTCGCATGTCATATAATCTGCAAAATATCATCCATAAATCTTTTTCTTTGCTGGCAGGCAGCATGGCTGTTCAGTTAAACAAATGCACTTTACAGTGCTTCGCTGGACCCACTGCATCATTTGAAGTTAATCCACATTAAGCGGCATTTTAAATTTATTGTCTCGTGCAAAAAGATCCACGGTATATCCACAGACCAATCTGCTGAGCCTGCAGTAGCCATTATTACCACAGCTACTCACTAGGCCTACAGATTGGACAGCCTGGCCTGGATAGTCTCAATCAAACTATTCCCATATACAACTGCCTTCTTCATTATTACTAAACCTTTCGCTGCTAATCTGCCAGGGTAACTATTACATTGGTAAGACTCTGTAGCCACTGCATCCAAGCTAAGATAACATACATCATATCAAAACAAACATGGAGTCCTGTGGCACTTTTAAAGACTAACAAATGCATTTATCGCATGAGCTTTTGTGGGAGAAAATCCCACTTCATCAGATGCTTTGAAGAACCTGAAGAAGGATTTTCTCCCACGAAAGCTCAAGTGAAAAATACATTTGTTAATCTTTAAAAGTGCCACAGGACTCCATGTTTGTTTTGCTGAACTAGACTAGCACAGCTCCCCCTTGGAACGTGAAATACATCATAGAATCATAGAAAAGTAGGGTTGATAAGGTCCTTGAGAGATGACCTAGCCAAGCCCTGTCCACCACCACCCACCCGCATTGAGATATAACCAATTATAGCTAGAATGTCCCTCACATGTATTTGTCTAACCCAGGGGTCGGCAACCTTTGCCGGCCCCTGTGCCAGCCCCACCCACCACACCCTCATCAGGTGCCGGGGGTGGGGCCAAAAGTGGGTGGGACCAGGCTCGGGTTCCCTGCCAGCCGGGGCCGGGGCCGGGGCCGGCACCTGCCAGCGGGTGGCCTCCAGTTCCCGGCCCCAGGTCCAGCTCCCGTCAGCAGCGGTGGCATGTGGCTGATGGCCACTGCTGGCCCTGCTGGAGGGGAGCGGAGCAGAGCGGGTCGGGTCCACTCACCCAGAGCCGCACCACTGCCGGCATGACAGAGCCAGCCCCAGCCAGAGCCAACAAGAGGGAACATAGGAAAATCTATAGAAGAGTGCTAATAAACTCACCAGAGTTCATCTGAATGCTCACGTGGTCTCTGGCAAGGGTAGCCTTTTAAAACACCTCCTGAGGGGCATCTTTGTGGTTACGAGTTCATCGGAGTTTAAATTTAGAATAAGCCCCCACTCTTATGAGGCCTCAAGTGGGCCGAGTCCTTTCAAACTTCCCTTAAGGATTGGGGCCTTGCATGGGCCAGGGTCCAGTCCATTTGCTGGAACAAGAAGGTGGTCTTGAGGTAGATTAAACCCCAGGGCTTTATCCAAAAGCCTTTTCTTTTGTCTGTTGGTCTCAGAGAATCCAGTTTGAGCTAATATATGCATTCCTCCCTGGAAGGGCGTCTCCTGATGGGAGTATTTTAGCACACACACACCCCTCAACCCCCACACTAGGGAAAGTACATACACTGCCACTACAAAACAGATACAACTGTGTTTTTAATGCAATGCACTCCAAGGTGTTAACCTTGCTTCAATAAGGTTTAACCTAACTCAGTAAAGCGTGGCTTCATTCCATAAGGTTGGTTCAGTGTACTACAGGATACGAGAGAGACAAGGTGGTAGAAATAATACCTTTTCTTGGTCTTCTGGTGGAGACAGAGACAACCTCTTGAGTTTACATTGCACTTTTCTTCAGGTCTGGGAAAGGTACTCACTCAATCACAGCTAAACACAGGGTGGAACACATTATTTAGCATAAAGAGTTAACATATATTTCAAAAGACCGTTCAAGGTGAAGTGGCCGGTTAACATGTCTCCAGTCATAGGGAGAGAGAGGAAAAACCTGGGTGAGTGGCTTTAGTGGGTTATGGACTTCTGTAACAAGCCATAAATCCAGTGTCTCTATTCAGTCCATGTTTTTTATTACCTAGCAAAAGTTATGAATTTAGGAGGCCAGGCTCGTCTTTTGAAGGCACTGTGCAGGTTTCCTATGAGAAAGAGGACTGAGAGGTCAGGTACAGAATGATTGCTTTCTGAGAAGTGTTCACCCACAGGTGACATGGTTTTTCTGTCTTTCAGCGTTTTTCTGTGTGATTTCATTTGAGAGTCTAGCGATTTTCTCATTTCATCCACACAGTGGTTATCGGAGCATTTAGTGCACTTAATGAGGTACGCTGCATTTTGTGACTGGCATTTTGTAAGACCCAGGAATCTTGAAAGGTACCTTGTTGATCAGCATAGCAATGGAATTATAGCTATAGGTTTTGCACCTGGTGGTCTGGCAGGGTCTGTGGGTGCCACTTTGACTTACTGTATCCTGGCCTGTGGGCAGCTTGCTTCTGATGATGAGCTTGGGGAGGCTGGGAGATGGTTTATAGGCCAGAAAAAGGGATTCGGGATTATTTTAGGATTTGGTTCCCATTGAGTATGGAATGTATAACTGTTTAATGAAGCCTTGTATGGGTTCAAATGGGAGGTGGTAGGTGACAACTAAGGACCTGTGGTCAGAGGGGTTTTATTCTTATATTGAAGTAGGTTCTCTCATGTATTTGGGTGCCCTGTTCCATGATGCAATCTACTTTTCTCGTGGAGCGTCCTTGTTTGGTGATTTTAAGTATGTTAAGGTGTGTTGTCCTGGACTCTTTCCTCGGAGCATATTCAAAGTGCTTGGCTATGAAGGTAGCTGTGGTGATCCATGGGTTTCTCCATTGATGATGCTGAACCATGTTGTCCAGGAAGTTAATGCTAGTGCAGGAGTGTTCTAAGGGGAGTTTAATGGACGGGTGGTGGTTGTGGTGGAAAGCTATGAGGAAGTTTAGGTCATCTGTCAGAGGATGAAAAGATCATTGATGTATCTCAGATTTCACGGTCCATTTGTTCAGAAATTCGTGTTCAGAAGGCATCCCCTGAAGAGGCTGGAGAGGTGTTAACTTGCCACTTCTCCCTGAATGGTCCTTGAAATATGTGTGAATTATTTAGGTGACAGCCTGTTCCACTTTGTATTTAGCTGTGACACTCTGCATAAGCACTCATGGCTGGCCCTTGTCAGGTGACTTGGGCATATAGGGCTTGGGCTACAGGGCTGTTTAAATGACATTCAGACATATGAGCTCGGACTGGAGCCTGGCCTGTACCATCCTCCCTCCTCACAGGGTGCAAAGAGCCTGGGCTCCGGCCCGAACATCTCCATTACAAACAAATAGCCGCACAGCCCAAGTCCTGAGAACCTGGGTCAGCTGAAAAAGGCCAGTCACAAGTGTACAACTGCAGTGTAGGCATCCACTTTTCTGTGTACTGTATATTGCCCAAACTTGATAATGAGCTCTGTGCAAGCTCAAAAGCTTGCCTCTCTAGCCAAAAGAAGTTGGTGCAATAAAAGATATTACCTCACTTGCCTTTTCTCTTTAATATCCTGGGACCAACACAGCTACAATTCTGTATATTACAAGAGATTGTCAGTCTGTCACAGATAGGGATTCCACACCTCCCGGAAGTCCAGCACTTAGCTATCATTACAGCTAGGAAGCTTTTTCTAATATATAACTTAAATCTCCCTTGCTGCCCATTAAGCTGATTACTTCTTGTCCTTCCTCTAGTGGACATGGAGAACAACTGATCATTTGTCCTCTCTATAGCCTTTAACATGTATGAAGCCTGTTAGCAGCCTTTCCATCCCATCCAGGGCCAGATCAACACAGGGGCTATAAGGCCTGAAGCCCTGGGTCCCAGCCTAAAGGGGGGCCCCAGGCTCCAATCCCTAAGGCCCTGTGTGATCCACCCCCTCTCCCCCGCTGCCCCACTCAGCCTGGCATAGTACCAGCTAGGCATAGGGGTCCTGGGGCCAGAGGCTGGGTTCCACAGAGCTTCTGCTCCATCCCCAGGCTGGCTGGTCCATCCCTGGAGGCAGGGTGGGGCAGTGCATGTCGCTGCGTTCTGGGGGTGGAGGCGGCTGCATGCAGTGCAGCCTCCAATGTGGCCTTCAAGGGACCAGGGCCCTGAAGGGCTGCACCAGAGGCCACACCATACACCAGCTGGCCCCACCCCAGGGACAGACCAGCTGGACTGAGGCTGCGATGGGAACACCGCAAAGAGTAGTCTCTGACCCCAGGGTCCCCCCAGCACCAGCCCACCATGCAGGCCACCACGGTGGAGGGCTGAGGTCCAAGGCCAGGGGGGCACAGTGGTGGGCAGTCCGGGGGCCCTTAATCGGGCCCTGATCCTACCCCCATCATCTTTTCTCAAGGTTTTTTTAAAAATTTATCCTAATGGCTAAAGTTTTCCAAACCCATTCTCATTTCTTTTGCTCTCCTCCTGAGTCTCCAGTGATTATTCACATCTTTCCTGAAGTGTGGTACCCCAAACACGACACAACATTCCAGCTGAGGTCTGACCAGAGCCGAGTAGAGTGGAACAAATACCTTCCCCATGGTCTTATATACAACATTCTTATTAATTTACCCCAGAATGATAGTAGCCGTTTTTTGCAGCTGTATCATTTTGTTTGCTCATATTCAATTTGTGATCCACTATAACCCACTCATTCCCCATTTTGTATTATTTGAGCATCTGGTTATTACTTCCTAAGGTTAGTACTTTGCACTTGTTTTTATTGTTTCATCTTCTTGATTTCAGACCAATTTTCCTATTTATCAAGGTCGAAAGTGCTTGCAACCTTGGGGTATGTCTACACTAGCAATTTAGGTCGACTTAAGGACCCTTAAGTCGACCTAAATTACTCCATGTCTACACCTGACTTTCATTAAGTTGACTTAAGAAATTCCTTAAGTCGACTTAATGAAAGCTTAAGTCGACTTAATAACAACGGCCCATTAGGTCGACTTAAGGATGGTGTGGATGGGGAGTAACCCTTAGGTTAACTTTATTAAGTCAATTAAGGCCATTTAAGTTGACTTAACAAAGTGGACTAAGTCAACTTAGTCCACTTTGTTAAGTCAACTTAATAAGGTCGACTTTAACTCGACTTAAAGTCGACCTTATTAAGTCGACGTAACAAAGTCGACTTAACTTTTTCTAGTGTAGACATATCCTTGGTGTCTTACACAAATTCTATAACTATACTCTCCACTCCATTATCCATGTTATTCATGAAAATATTGACTAATACCAAACACAGGACCAACTGCTGTGTAACTCCATTAGATAATTGCTCCCAGTTTGACAGCAAACTATTGGTAACTACTCTTTGAATAAAGGTTTTCAATCAGTTGTGAACCCACCTTTTAGTAATTTCATCTAGACCACATTTCCCTAGTTTGCTTATGAGAATGTCATGTGACAGTGTCAAAAAGCCTTGTTAAAATCAAGAAATACCACATATATGGTTTTTCCCCTGTCCAAAAGGTCAGTAACTCTGTCAAGATCCATTAGAAAGGCTTGGCATAATTTGTTCTTGACAAATCCACGTTAGCTATTATTCATTGACCTATTATCCTCTAGTTAATTATGAATTAATTGATAATTTGTTCCAATTTCTTTCCAGGAATCGTTCGATTATGTTTCCAGGAACTGACATTAGGCAGACTGGTCTATAATTACACAGCTTCTCTTTGTTCTGCTTTTTAAAGTTAGGTACTTCTCCAGTCCTCTGGGACTTTACCTACCCTCCATGAGTCCTTGAAGATAATCACTATTGGTTCAGAGATTGCCTCAGTTAGCTCCTTAAGAACCCCAGGGTGAATCCAACCTGCCAAGTTGAATACATCTAACGTACTTAAGTATTTTCTAATCTGTTCTTTCCCTATTCTGGCTTGTATTCTGTCCCTCTTGTTAATATTAACATCTAGTCACAATGAACCACTTTAGTGAAGACTGAAGCAAAACTGGCAATAAATACCTCAGCCTTCTTGGTGTCATCTGTTATTAACTCCCCTCCCCACTAAATAGAAGACCAACACTTCCTTCATCTTTCTCTTGCTCTTAATATGTTTATAGAATCTCTTCTTATTGTTTTTTTATATCTCTTGCCAGGTGTAACTCAGTTTCTGCCGTAGCCTTTCTAATTTTGTCCCTACGTCCTTGTGCTAACCTTTTGTACTCATTTTTAGCCATTTGTCCATGTTTCCATTTTTGTAGAATTTCTCTTTGATTTTTCAGGTCATTAAAGAGCTCCTGATGCCTCTGTATTGATTTTTGCTATTCTTCCTATCTTTCCTTCTCACCATGATACTTTGCTGTTGTGCCATTAATGCTGCTGCTTTGAGAAATTTCCCACTCTCCTGACCTCTATTCCCTTAAGTTTTCTTCCTATGAGACCTCCCCTATACATTCTCTGAGTTTGTTAAAGTCTGTTTCAGGGCTTGGGGGGGGTTGGCTTTTTTGGGGGGTAATTGCCTTGAAGTACATTGTCCTTATTCTGTTTCTCTATTCCTTCCTTTCCTGAGACTCATGAGTCAGTCAACATAATTCAAATCGCACATTTCAGGGCATGAAGCAAACAGCAGGAAAATAAAGTTCGTCCTCACAACCACATTCTGCAATGGCTAGGTGTGCGAGGTTCATATCCCTCTGAAGCAGGGTACTAAAGGCAATACTGACCTAATTTGCATTTAAATGCACATTCATGTTTGTAGTGAAAATAAATGCAAACCAGCATTCTTTGCATCCATGACAGAGGCACAGAAATGGGTTGTTGGCCAACTTTCCCAGCAATCAAAGCTACCAGCTGATCAGCTTTCTCACACTGTAGTTTAAGAAACAGAACTGTTGTGAACCACGTTTACACTCTCTGGACCACAGATATGCCTCACACCAAACCTTGAGCAATCCTGCTATGAAGCATCTGGTCCTGGCCACTGCTGGTGGCAGAGCATAGAGACGGATGGAACCATTCTTTGCCCCTGCAGGGGGACTCTTGCATCCTTGCTGCGGTGTTTCTCTGGGGCTATTGTTGTTCCATCAGACATATCATGACCCTGAGTCTATCCGGCCTGCAAGGAATGCTTTAAAGAAAGAGTAGCCCAGTGAGAGCAGGTGTGGGAGAGATGTGCTGTACCTCATTCTTAGAATGGACATACACTGAAAATAGCTCCATGGTGGATGACTGCATTAAAGGAGCATGACTTGCTATGTACAAAAAAATGTTTCACTGAGATAAAAATACTGCCTCTGAGCTCTTGCCGAGTGCTGCAGAGCCAGCATCAGCAGCATCTCTTTACACCAGTGTTTTCCACTTTTACCTCAAGTAACCTCCAAATCCTACCTAAGTCTTTGGGTGAGAAGAAGCCCATAAGAGACTAGGCTAGTATATTGAGTCTTCAATAATTGATCAGAGATGTTCAATTTGTCTAAAGTCTTAATTTGACAACAAAAATCTTCATAATATTGTGCTCCTTTCAGCTTCAATACACTCAATACGCCAAAAAAACAAAAAAGTTGTAGTAAGCAGGCACCAGACGGAGAATTTGAGATGGGAAAGGATGTCACAGTATTGTTCTCGAGAATGCCACAAATAAATCTTACACAGAGATGGGTAGGCAGATTAGCGTAGAGCTCTACACAAATCATCCTCCTCTATAAGACAATGACTCATCACATTCTCCATTTCCAGTAGTCAGTCACACTTGGTATTTGTTAAAGCAAGGAAGAAAAGCCAGAGGAAACAACCTGAAGCAAGTTTGCTAGACGTAAGTATTGTCCACTGGGTAAAGCAGAGATTGAGGAGCTAGGACTCATGGATTGTATGCTGGGCTCTGCCACTAATGTGCTGAGTAGTCCACGGCAAATCGCTTAGGCCAGTATTTTCGCGTTCCGGAGTCTAACACTAATGTAGGCATCTAAATTTGATTCTCACCTTCAATGGGAACTTTGGGCATTCAGCAACTGTAAAATTTAGGCCATTTATTCAGATGCCTATAAGCTAATGGGCTAAGATTGCCACATGTCTGGGTTTTGTCCAGTCAGTCCAGTTTTTAGCTTCTGGGTCCAGGTGCCATTTGACCAGCCCTAATGTCTGGTTTTAAATGAAACGAATAAGCAACACCAACAATCTTACTGCTTAAGTCCACTGTCTTGTTTAGTACAGAAATATCTGCTGTCCATTCTTTGAACTGCAAATGATCATGTTGCATTGTAAAGTCTAGTACTGCCTGGTGTCTCATTTTGACATATATAGCCATAAACTGATGTGACATCTGATTCGTGATTCAAAAACTTCGGGTGAAAAGATATGAAATCCTGCAAGCAGAGAACACTCACCCGGACCTGAAAATCATTCCATTACATATGCAAATAGCAGTGGTAAATGAACAATTATCACCTTCTATGACAAGGAATGTTAAAAGCTGCAAAAATCAAATGGAAGTACACATGGAAGAACTACTGGTTAAATTAGTTAGGTTGTGGGGGGTTTTTTAATCTAGGGATTATGTTTTAAAAAACTATAATATTTTAATTACAAAATCCAACTATATCTTCATAAGTAAAATATGTTTAATCATACTGTAATTACATCTTATTATTGATTTGTACTGAGGTCTGGTAATATGGGTGTTTTATCTATGCTAATTGAGAAATATGTCCAGTTTTGGTCTGTGGAAAAGGTGGCAATCTGACAGTGGACTAAGAACACGGTCCTTAGGTCTCCGGGGCTTCAGTTTTATTTCTTTAAAATAACACAAGTTAAAGGTCTCGGTCATGACCCTGGAACTTTTGCAGGGGCCAACCTACTCCCCGCAGGATTGCGCTCTGCAGGCCATCTGCCTGAGAGTCCTATATAAACCAGGCCTCTCTCTTCTGACCCAAGGAATCCCACAGGAGTTTACCTACCCCCCAACCCCCCACCGCCAGCTCTCCAGCTCAGCTCAGCTACCTACTCGTTTTCATGAGGACCAGCTGATATTCTAGCTATCATGTGATTTTGACCTCATAGCAGTTCTAACTTTCCCATATAGGAATATTTAGTCAACTTCTCAATGTATCAGTTTATTTATCTATAAAATAATAGCATGATAATTACTATTATTAATAGTTACTTAACAAAGGGGGTTAGTTGGGAGGATTTTGTCAATTGACTTTGTAAAAGGTTTTAATATCCTTTCAGGGAAAGTGGTATGGAAGTATTAAGATTTTGCGATCACACATATTTATTGTTATGTAAGATCTAAGTAACAATAATATATATTTTTTTTTAAATCCCATTTTTGCTTCTCTTCAATCCAGGACAGCTCAAACTGAGATCTACTGTAAATCTTATTCCCTACATGAAGTGTTTTCTATATTGCCCATCACAATAGTAACTGAACATTGCTCAGGTACATTAGTTGTGTATAGCAATGTCCCTAACGAATTTCATGGACGATTCTGTTCTTCTCCCTTTCCTAATTAGAGGAAGTTCTGCGCAGGAAATGAGAGAGGGAGAGAGAGAATACTCAAGTAAGCCATCTTCATGGCACTGCAGAGTTTAAGGCCAGAAGGAACCACCAGATCATTCTACTCTGACCTCCTTTCTATCACAGGCCACAAACTAAACCCAAGAACTGAAATTAGATTAGAGATTACAGCCTCCAGAAGACTAAGCTATTCTGTGCCACATGCAGAGAATAGGAGGGACCAAGGTGCATCTGTGCCCAAGGCCCCTGCACTGACAGAGAAATTATGTAGATATACACAGATAATTTCAGCGACTGACCCCACTCCATGGTTCAGAGGACAGGGAAACTCCCAAGATCGCTGTCATTCTGTCCTGAGAGAAATTTTTTCCCGACCCAGTCAATGAGACCCTAAGCATGCAAGCAAAAACCAGCCAGATAAGCATGTGTGAGAAGGAATGATGGGTGTCACCTCAGTTCCCTGGCCCGCCCCATTCAGCAGAGTCCCATCCCCCACTATGGCCATCTCTGATGCATCAGAGAAAGGAGACCAACCCCTGACCTCAGAAAGAGAATACATTAGAGGGGAAATCCCCTCCTGACTCCTGCAGGGGATCAGCTGATGATCCAAAGCGTGAGTTTTTAGGAACATAAGTCATAAACCAGAAGGAACCCCTGAGAGCTACATTCTCTGTCTCCTATCTTCATAAGCAACCCCATCATACAATCACACTCATACATTTGTCCGGATTATCCCCAGCGGGGTGCCAGTATAGGATTGTTGCCTACAATGTATTCCACAGTTGTTTGTTCAGTCCACTCTGAACTAACTAAAGATATGGGGCTTCCTACACTACAGCAGGAAATTAATTTATTCCCTCTATTTAGTCTGCATTCTCTTTACTCTCCACTTCATCTCCTGGAAGAACCTTAACTAATTTCTCTCGATTCTTTTGAGTCAATTGTCCGCGAGTTCTGAGTATGACAGGGCAGGATGCTTACAGACTCGGGCCATTATAATGTATACCCTTCGGACATTTACACATGGGTACCTTGTTATTTTTCCTTTGAAGCGAGGCAGACACCACATTCCTTTATCTCCGGGGGGCTATGATAACAAGCCAAATGAGCATTCAATGAAGATAAAGCCTGTCTGTATTTTCACTGAGGTCAGTGGAAGACTTATTGACTTCCATGCATTGGCTACGGCCCACATTTCACTGCAAACTGTGCATTATCCCTCAGCCCCATGAACTGCAATGATTCACCTTCACAAACAAACAGCAAAAATCCCATCATCCTCGACTTTCATTCTTTCAGGCTAGAAACTGTCTAGAATTATCCCTTCCACACACAAAGGAAGGGTCACTCAGCCAAAAGCATGCTAATTTGCAGCACTCTTGCTCAGACCTGGCATTGACTCAATGGCCCAGCATGTTGTTCATGGGGCATCGTGCCTCCAGAGATGCTGTCTTTCATATTAGAGGTGAAGCTAAAGCCCAGACCACCTATGGCTATTAAATATCCCACTATCCTTTTTTTAAATGGTCAGAGATTTAAACCCTGTGTCCTGGAAGAATTCCAACTCAGTTAAATAAGCTCTGGCTAGTTTAAATTTCCCCTTTAGTTTTCAATTAATAGATCATTCTCTGTGTATCATCATCAGTGCATGTCTAGGGTGTGACAAAAAGGAGCTGTATTTCACTGCAAATATTGGGCAAAATCATCAGCTTGGTGTAAATCAGGGTAGCTCTACTGAAGTCCATGGAGCAGTAGCTCTTTGTACCAGTTGAAGATATGATGTAGAAGATTTAATAAATAATAATAAGTAATAACACATATAGACTGCATAAGTGGAGGGATTGCCATGTGATGAATTGTATCTTGCACTGTAATGGTGTATCTTCGACCACCTCATCTGAACTATGCCACTAATCCACTTCCCTTGGGACACACTCTAACATTCAACATTCCTGAGACACTTCAAATGTCCATCATTATGGGGTTCTTTTGTTTAATCATCCAGCCACAAAAAAGTTTGCCCCTCTCCCTTATATGTGTAATTCCCTTCCTCTCGCCTTTCCCCCCCACCCATCTCAGCCCCTTCATGGAGCACTAGATCTGGGAGGTCCATACCTCTGGAAAGAAGAGAGTCTGAGATTTCCACTGTGATACAAAACACTTGCTTCTAGCCCTGGAAGTTACTGAAATTTGATTTCATAACAGTGAAAACTTTTATATATAAAAACTATTTAGGTGATTTTGAGCAGTTTTATGGCTCCCTCCAAACCCTGTAAAGTTGGACCCAAGGTAACTAAGACATATGTCACATGAAGACTAAACAGAGAAGGCCCTGGGATTTCAAGACCAAGCAAGTCAAGAAGAGCTGTGATGGGATTGAGGGGGCAGTCTGCGGATTTTCAGATCCTGGCTGTTTTATTGACTCACTTGCTCTGCACAGAATAGAGCAGTGGCCAGGAAAACAAAGAGCATCTATGGAACATAAAGACAAAGTCCAGCAAACTCAGCTGGGTCATCTGTGCTTCATGACTAAAGGAAATGGGATGAAGAGATGTTCCAAAGGGGTAGCCATGTTAGTCTAGATCAGCAAAACAAACAAAGAATCCCATGGCACTTGTAAAAACTAACACATTTATTTATCTTATGAGCTTCCGTGGGAGAAAATCCCACTTCGTCAGACACTTGAAGATGGGGAATTTACAGAATGGGAGCAAAATAAATGTAGGGGAGTGTAAGTCATAGGATCAGATTGTTCTGTTACAGCAAATCAAAGCAGTTGTTTGGATTCAAACAGTGAAGTACAGCAATTAGCTGGGAGGTGTAAAGAAAAGCAAAATTGGGATGAAGAGATCAACTGTCATCACAGGTTGAAGTTTATATTGCCTACTTAGTTTCCTTCTAGAATTTTAACCTGTGCTATAGATATTCTTATCTAGCAGCTACACTCCTGTCTTATTACCCAAAAGCCACTGGTCAGCGTCGATCAGGCATGCACATAAAAAACAAAACCCAAACGAAAATTTTGGACTTCATATGCACTGAAATTCACCATTCAGCTATCTGGGTTTTGGTTCTTAACTCCCCTCCTGCCTTTGTACATTATCAATCTGGACTGTAAATTCTCCGAGACAGAGATGCTCTCTTCATATCCATCTGTAAGATGCCCTGCATGCTGCTGAAGCCATACAATTCATTATAATCTATTGATGTTGCATACAACAGCTTCACAGGCCAATATAAAAACTGAAAATGAGCACCAGGCAAAAGCAGTAGAGCTATGTGATATACTACCGTATGGGAAACAGCAATGGAACTATGAATATCATGTACTTCTGTACCAGATATAGAGTAGTCACGGGCCTTTCTTCTGAGTGAGATACGCTCCAAACGTCTTCATCATAAGAGCCTTTATGCTCTGCCAGATATGGCTGAGGTTAATTTAAGTCAGTGATTCTGAACCAGTGTCGGGACACATTACTGTGTCACCACACAGTGGTAAGTGTGTCACGGAGAGCTGAGGAAATGGCTGGATTTGGCTTGGGGTGGGTGGGCTGATGTGTCATGCAGGGCCGCGATATGCCGCCAGTGTGTTGTGACCCACAAAAGACAGAGAACCACTGGTTTAAGTAAGACAAACAGGGAGTCTGGTGGCACTTTTAAAGACTACCTGAAGACTTGCTGAACTAGACTAACACGGCTACCCCTTTGGAATTGGTTTAATTATGGTATTTTACACATAATGCCAGCTAGTGGCTGAATAATATAATAATAGTCTGAGGCCTTGTATACACGATCAGTTTATCGTGCATTAAAACTCATTACCGCGCGATAGCAACAACGGCGTACACACGTGCAACAGGGCTGTTGCGCGTTAACTGCCTTGTTGTAGCGCAATACAAAAACCACCTCGACGAGGGTGGTAAGAGCTAACGCGGAACAGCTGTTGCGCTTTTGCACTCGTTTGTACGCTTACCGCGCAATGACTGGCCTCCGGAACTGTCCCAGCATTCCAAAGTCGTCGTCTCTGGTCTTCCCCCCACCCGCTCTGTAGCCGTGACGAAACTGTCCCCGCCCTGCCCTGAACTGATTCCCGGGATTTTCAAATTTTTCGTCTGTTTCACTTCCTGCTCTCTTCCTCGTGGAGTGTATTTGTGCTCCGATCACCAATAGCAATGGCTGCCCACCATGGAAGACGCGCACCCCTTTGGAGCACGGCAGAGGTGCTGGACCTGATCAGCATCTGGGGAGAGTCCGCTGTACAGGCGCAGCTACGCGGCAGCAGGAGGAATTATGATACATTTGGCATAATTTCTCGGGCCATGTCAGAGAGAGGGCATGATAGAGACACAGTGCAGTGCAGATCAAAGGTGAAGGAGCTCAGAATAACCTATCACCAAGCGAAGGAGGCAAACCGCCGTTCCGGATCAGCGCCTGCTACATGCAGGTACTACAAGGAAATAGAAGCCATCCTCAGTGGGGACCCAACAACCACTGCAAAGAGTCCCGTGGACACATCAGCCCCCCCTCATCCAGTGATTGCCAGACCCGAGCAGGATGGGGACGTGATCGAAGAGGAGGAGGAGATGGAGGATGACACGGAGGAAAGCGCAACCGCGTGTAGCCAGGAGCTCTTCAGCAGCCCCGCTGAGACGTCCAACCAAGGCTTGAACTGCAGCGTGTCCTCTGAGGCGGCAGAGGGGGGTTCAGGTAAATTTCTCCTTCATGCAGCTCTGTCTGGCTCCTGCTAAAATATCATTGTCTGGGGTGGGGGTGCTTGCGGGTCCCCGCTGTGCACGCTATTTACTCTGCATTCATTAGAAGTGCATCAACACAAGCAGTGATTGTAAAAAAATCATCTGCATTTAGGTCAGTAAAGGTTTCCTCGATGTACCTCCAGAGCCTAATACTCAGGTTAGATGGGAGAGCGTTTGTGTCTACGCTCCCAAAGACGGATACTCTGCCTCTCCAGCTGCAAAGCACAGCCCTGGGAACCATGGCAGCACACAGTGCAGCAGCATACGGTCCTGGCTTGCAACCGGCGGCATGTAGGATATGTATTCTAGATGGCAGGGGCACTCTGAGGAGAGAGATATCGGGTTCCATCTTTGTGCCCATTGCAGATTGTGAGCCCCCAGTAAGCTTTCTATTAGAACGTACCTTGTCTGCTTCAGTGAAGCGTAGTGTGCTGACCGCCCTGTACCTTCCAGTGGAATGTGCTACTGGAAGGTTACATTAGTTATCTATGCTATGTGTTCACAATTTCTTTGTTGTTATTTTTTTATTAGATTTGACTTTCACAAGGCCGGTGTCTACCCCAGCTGACCGAATGAGAAACATTCGGCGGCGTGTTCGAAGAAACAGGGAGGATATGTTTCATGAGCTGCTGAAAGCAACACAGGAATCCACAAGGGAAAATAGAGCCTGGAGAGAGGATTCCCAGCAGAGGAGGCAGAAACACAGGGACGAACTGATAAGCGTCATGAAGGAGCAAACAGAACTGCTCAAGAGCATGATTGCTTTGCAGTCCCAGGCGATTAATGTCCGGGCTCCACTCCAGACAGTTCAGCCGTGTCCACCTCCCACTCCCCGTAGTCCCTCAAAGCATTTCTTTGAAGGCCACCCTTCCCCCCGGTACAGGACAATATCCAGGCCCCCCCCCCAGCTACTTTTTTGAGACCCGTAGCTATACCAACCTGTAACCCCACCCCCACCTTTTAGGTTTGAATAAAAACAGTAACAAATACTTTGAAGAGTGGGTTTATTTGTACACATTATTCAAAAGCTCATACGGTGCACCTGATGCATCCTGGAAGTTAACTAGGGGAGGGCATCATTGAAATGTTCCCTGAGTGCCTCCCTTATGCGAGCAGCTTCTCCTTGTGCCACCCTAATACTCCTAGTGGCTGGCTGCTCGTATGCTTCCTCGAGGCGCTGTGCCTCCGTAGCCCACGTAGGGGAAAACTTTTCTCCCCTACTTTCACAAATATTATGGAGGACACAGCACAATGCAATCACAGCAGGGATGTTGTCCTCCGCCAAGTCCAGCCTCCCATACAAACATCGCCAGCGCCCTTTTAAACGGCCAAAGGCACACTCCACAGTCATTCTGCACTGGCTCAATCGGTAATTGAACCGCTCCTTGCTGTGATCCAAGTTCCCGGTGTACGGCTTCATGAGCCATGGCATCAGTGGGTGTGCTGGGTCTCCGAGGATGACTATGGGCAGCTCCACCTCCCCCACTGTAATTTTTTGATCAGGGAAAAAGGTACCCCCTTGCAGCTTCCGGTACAGACCAGTGTTCCTGAAAATGCGGGCATCATGCACCTTTCCCGACCACCCAACATTGATGTCCGTGAAACGACCCTTGTGATCCACGAGTGCTTGCAGCACCATGGAGAAGTAGCCCTTCCTATTTATATACTCTGTCGCGAGATGGTCTGGAGCCAAAATTGGGATGTGTGTGCCGTCTATTGCTCCCCCGCAGTTAGGGAATCCCATGGCAGCAAAGCCGTCCACAATCTCACGAACATTGCCCAACGTCACCGTCCTCCGTAGCAGAACGCGATTGATGGCTTGGCACACTTGTGAGAGGGTTAATCCGACGGTGGACCTCCCGACTCCAAACTGGTTTGCAACCGTCCGGTAGCAGTCAGGAGTCGCCATCTTCCACACAGCAATTGCAACACGCTTCTCCACGGTTAGGGCTGACCTCATGTTGGTGTCTTTCCGTTGCAGGGCAGGGGCCAACTCTGAACACAGTTCCAGAAAGGTGGCTTTCCGCATTCGAAAGTTCTGTACCCACTGCTTGTCATCCCACAGCTGCATAACAATGCGATCCCACCACTCGGTGCTCGTCTCTCTTGACCAGAAACGGCGTTGCACCGTGTGCAGATGATCAGTGAAGGAGCTGAGCAACGCGGTGCTGTTGCTCTGCATGGCATCGATCAGCCCCTGCTCCTCGGTGTCCTCGTCTGACTCGGAGCTCATTGCGTACCGAGCAACAAGCCGAGATGTATTCAGAATGTTGAAGGCGACAGTGGAGATCAGAGCAGGATCCATGCTGTCGCTGTTATGATTGCTTGCAAGTGGTGCGGTGCGTCACTGCACTGTTGAAAATAGGCGCAAGTTGCTATTGGAAATGAGGAAGACATTAAGGGAACACAAAGCACTATGGGAAACTGACAGTTTACCCATGGCGCTTTGCGTTCCTTTCCTTCATCCCATGATTCATAGCGCCGATTCAGGGAAAATGGAACGATGGGATAGGTGCCCAGAAGTCATTGCGCTCAACCGCGATAATCCAAGGAATTTTGTTGCGTTGCAAGGAGCGACATGTGTACGCGTTATCCCGCAATAAAGGTCACGTGTTTTTTATAGCGCGATTGCCATGTTGCGCTTTAATCGGATCGTGTGTACATAGCCTGACATTCCATTCCATTCCCTTCAAGTTCTACATTCCTACTATTTACAATATTTACCTAACACTCTGGTCAGCGTCTCTAAATAGTACTGGTTTTCAAATTACACTACCTGAATATGTAACAACTTATTCATATGGCTGTCCATTAGTTGCAATGACTGGCAGTGCTCAATTTGGAATCTCTGATTTTTTGTGGTCTGCATTCAAATCTGTCAAAGTTGCCCTGTTCCTTGTTCTTTCTGAGGAACAAACTGTAGATGTTGGTGGTTTCTTGTAGGTATCTACTAAGCTAATTTACCATCCACAGTATACAACTCAGTTCTGGTACATTAGTTGGTGTATTCAATTCAAGAATTGCTTTTACCGTTTTAGGACTAGAACTGATTCAACCTGTGTTTATTGTCTGTTCCAAAACCTCAACTCGTTGTAGACAGAAAATGCATTTTTCCTTGTTTAGCTTCAGTCCAGACTGACTGATTAGGCTTATGACTTTGTTGAAGATTTTGGCATGTTCTTCCATTGAAGATCCATCTATCAAAATATTGTCCATGAGAATTACAGTTCCATTTGTGTTTGTTAACAATTCTGCCACCTTTCTTTTGAAAATTTCAGATGCACTGGTATTCCCAAAAGATAGTCTTTGAAAGCAAACATCTTCCAAACGGTGTGATAAACGTAGTCTTTTTAGCTTAGCACATTCTTTGGCTAAAGGTATTTGGAATAAAAATTTGCCAGAATCCTCTCGAGGCATCCAGTTCCTTCCCCTTCAGGGTGGAAGTCATCCAGTGTTAGGACGATATATTTTTCTCTTGCAACTGCTTCATTAAATCTTTTAAGATCCACATAGATTTGCATTTCTCTATTTTTCTTTAAAATTGACACCTTTGGCAAACTGAGGTTAGCTCAGAGATTTTCTCAATTATGCCAATCTACTCTATTCACTTTAGCTCAGTTTCCATTTCATGAAGTAATGAGATAGGAAGCCTGCCAGGTGTATGGTTCAGCATTGTCTCTCAAGATTATTTGTACTGGATCTCCTTTCAAAAATTCAGTATCACCAAATATTCCATCAAGTTCTTCCATCTTTCTCACTTGGCTTATCAGCTGTGACTGAGAAAGCTGTTGGTCTGTGCTCCCTTGATTTCCTATACTCTGAACGCATCACTTTAGTCTTTCTAAGTTGTTTCTGTGGTGGGATGACCCATGAAATTCAGAATACTTCCAGGGCTCAGAGTTGTGTCAGAACACCTCAGCACTGGGAACAGTTAATAGTGATTGTACATTCCTTCTGATATGACTGTGGCATCAGATCCTGAGTCCATTTTCAAATCAATAGTCTTGCTACGAATATTCAGTTTCTCTTTACAGGTAGACTCTGTTATCACAAGTGATAGAGTCTGGAAACAATGGCTCTTGATTGTAAAATAAGTCAACTTCCCACTGTTTTCATGTGGCAAGCAACTGCAAAATATCCATGTTTCATGCATTTATGACATTATATATCTCTGGCTGGACATGCATCATCTCTTGGGATATGACTTTTTTCCATGCCTTGTGCATGTAGACTGGAACTTGTCCCTCTTAGCCTGGGAGTTCATTCTTCTTGCCTCTGGGGTTCTACGATAATGACTTTTAACACTCAAGAGTCAGTTTACAGATTCTAAGCTACTTTCAGGTTTTTGAAGTTTGTCAAGTCAGGTTACTCTAGGTTTTGGCATTGCTCTCTTTATCGCTGTGATTGGGGCCAAATGCCTCTTCAATTATAGCTGCTGTACAAGGTTTTTATCTATTAACCCAATAATCAGCCCGCCTCTGATATTTCCATTTTTTGCATTCCCAACATCACAGCTCTTATAAAAGGATCAACAGTTTCCCCTTATTCTTGAATACTCTATTGAAAACATATATTTTCGTAAATGACATTTCTCTGAGGCACAAAATATGCACCAAACATAGTCAGAACCTTTCCATAGTCATCTTTCTGGCTGTCTTCAAAAAAAACATCAAAGCATTTAAAGATATGCTCTGCCTTCTTCTCACAGCATACATTAAAGGAGATACCTGTGTATCTCCAGTTTCTTTGAGGAGCTTGGTAGCACTGCATTGCAAAATATCGTTTCCATTATGAAGATCTGTCCAAGCCTGAAGCTCTCTGGGGCATTGAAGAGTGGCATGTGGATGAGAACCTGCAACCTTTGTTGTTTTGTTCCTTAGGTTTGCAACCTTGCTGTTGTTCTTAGTTTATTCCTTTCCCCCTCCATCTCCCCATTCTTAGTTTACTTCTGACATAATTTCATGTACATTTGTACCAATTATGGACTGGTCACATTGCTTTATTCTGAGTGAGATATGTACCAGATGTGTCCATGGTAAGATATTTCATCACTCTGCCAAGTACAACTGAGGCCTGTTTAAATAAGATATTTTACACATGCTGCCACTTAGTGGGCGGACAGTATAGTATAGTTTACGATTCCATTTAAATGCATTCCAGTGGGACTGCACATCATGGACACTGAAATTCATGGTTACAATAGGAATGCTACTCATATCCTCCTGCTCTAAAAGCACAAGCCTCCACCAATCTAAGTTAAACTAGAATATTTTTAAGCTATTAGCAGTATAGAACCTATGACACACAGTCCATCCAATAGATGACAGTGGAACACACATACACTAGCAGTTATGTTAAAAATACATAGAAATGTACCATACATAAATACATAAAACTGTAAGGCAAGATTCTTTGTTCACATCTTAATGGACAGCTCTGATATTTTGTTCCTTTTTATATGTGTAGAGTACCCACTGATGTCAATGAAAGAACTATTTTTATAGGGAGAGATGGATATCTGAATCAAGGTCAGCTGCTCCTGCAGTACTTCTGTCTCAATCTTCAAAAAGACAGACCAGAGATGTCAAGATAGATGTTGTGTCCACTTTCTGACATCTGCATGGTTCAGATTGATGGAACCAGCCCTCTGAACATTTTGAGGGTCTCCCACCACTAATTCCACATCTACACACTCTCAATTTAGGTGAGAAGTTGAATGCTGTGCAATATAAATAAATAAGGGCAGACCTATATAAAATAGACTAGATTTGAATATAGAATAGACTAGACTAGAATCAATTCCATTTATTCCATCCTGCCCCCTTTGTATCAAAGATATCCTGTGATATCTGACCACATGAAATAACAATTCTGTAAACATGAAAAAGGACAGATTATCAGAATTGATAACAATTATGCAGATGCAAGAAGAGAATGTTGCTATAAAATAGGTCCGGTGGTTCCATATGGTGAAGTGCAATCCAATTGTTTTAACCCCACTCACCAAGCATGGCATAATGTAAAGCCACAAGCGGATTGGTCGGAATGGACTAAGGGAAATAAATCTGCTCTGGTGATGCAGATAGTTACTTAGGAAATGAAAAGAGACAAAATTGACATTACAGCAACACTGAGAGATATTCTCAAGGGAGGTAGTGTGGTCTAGTGAACTAACCATGAGTGTAAAAGCTTAACTTTCCTGAATTCTAATCCTAACTCTGCCATGCATGCACTGTCTGCCTCAGTTTACTCATCTGAAATATGGGAATAACAACAGTGTTTACCAACCCGCCTCCAGGCTTCATTGTGACACTTAATTAGTTAATGGTTGTATAATACTTTGCCGAGCTCCAGTATTAAACAAACAAAAGGGAAGGAAATTCAGTTCTGAGTGCAGCTGATGGAGCATATTTCACTCCTAGTAAAATCAATTTGATAATTAAAAAAATTACAAAGGAAAGAAATGGAGCATTTCAACATCTAGCATGATTCCCCGCCCAGCACAGCAAATCAGGAGCTTTGTCAGTCGAGTTTCACTGCTGTGAGAGAAGAAACAAGTCTACTCCTCTTCTGCTTAGCTAGTCAGTACAGGCCCCACTATCTGGGCAATCATTCACAGCTAAGAGACCATTGAAATACCCAGACCCAGCAGCATACATTAATGATGAAGTGTCGGTGTTATTTAGCGGTAACTGGCAGTACTGGATTAGCATCTTTGAACAATGAAGTCTTCTCTCTATTGACGGAACATGTCCAGGAAGCAACAGTTCAAACTGGCAAATTTCCAAAGAAACGTTAAAGACACAAAAGCAAATGATCCCATTGCATAGGGAAGACAGGAATTGTGGCAAGAGTCCACTCTGGCTTAACCAAGAGATCTTCAATGAGCTGAAACTCAAGAAAAGATTCCTACAACAAGTGGAAACTAAGTCAGCTTGCAAAGGATGAACATAAACAAATAACACAAGTATTTAGGGACAAAACCAGAACCGTCAAGGCACACAATGAGAATAAACTAGCTAGAGGCATAAAGGGTAACAAGAAAACAGGAAGCAGGGGGAAGACTAGGACAGGGTGTGCCCATTATGCAACAAGGGGGGAGGGGGAATATCAATAACAGAAAATGTGGAAATGACAGAAATGCTTAATAGCTTGATTGTTTCAGTTTTCACCAAAAAGTTTAGTAACAATTGGACATCTAACAATGAATACCAGTAAAAATGAGGTAGGAGATACAGCTAAATTAGGAAATGGGTAAGTTAAAAATTACTTAGACAAGTTAGATATCTTTAATTCACTAGGGCCTGATGGAATGCATCCTAGTATACTCAAGGAGTTGAGTGATGAGATATCTGAACCATTCATTATTATCTTAAGCCATGGAAGATGGGAGAAATTCCAAAGGTCTGGAAAGGAGAAATATAGTACCAATCTATAAAAAGGGGAATACGGACAACCCAGGAATTAGAGATCAGTCATCTTAATTTCAGTTCCCAGAAAGATAGTGGTGCAAATAATTAAGCATTCAATTTGCAAACACCTAGAAGATAATAAAGTGATAAGTAACAGTCAGCAGGGATTCTCTAGGAACAAACCATGTCAGACCAACCTAATGGCTTTCTTTGACAAGGTAACAAACCTTAGGGGGAGGCAGTAAATGTGGTATATCTTGACTTTAGTAAGGCTTTTGATACAGTGTCATATGACCTTTTCATAAACAAATTAGGGAAATACAACCTAGATGTGACCACTATAAGGTCGGTGCATAGCTACTCTCTGAGAATGGTTTTCCAACCAGTTATTAGTGGTACATAGTGAAGCTGGACAGGCATATCGAGTGGGTTCTGGAACCAATTCTGTTCAACATCTTCATTAAAGATTTAGATAATGGAAGAGAGGGTACATTTATAAAGTTTGCAGATCACACCAAGGTTGGAGGGGTTGCACGTGCTTTGGCGAACTGGATTAAAATTCAAAATGATTTGGACAAACCGGTGAAATGATCTGAAGTAAATAAGGTGAAATTCAACACAGACAAATGCAACGTATTCCACTTAGGAAGGAACACTCAGTTGCACACATCCATAATGTAAATGACTACCTCAGAAGGAATACTGAGGAAAGGGATCTGCGGTCATAGTGGATCACAAGTTAAATACAAATCAACAATGTAATACGGTTGCAAAAAGAGCAAACAGCAGTCTGGGCTGTAATTATCAGGAGTGTTGTAAGCAATACAAGACAAGTAATTCTTCCACTCTACTCCATGCTGATCAGGCCTCAAATGGAGTATTGTGCCCAGTTCTGGATGCCACATTTCAGGAAAGATGTGAACAAAAATGATTAAAGGTCCTGTAAGGGAAGATTGAAAAAACTGAGTTTGTTTTGTCTGAAAAAGTGAAGACTAAAGAGGGCACAAGATAACAGTTTTCAAGTACAGAAAAAGTTGATACAAGGAGGAGGAAGAAAAACTGTTCTCCTTGACCTCTATGGATAGGACAAGAAATAACGGGCTTAAATTGCAGCAAGGGCGGTTTAGGTTGGACATTAGGAAAAACTTTCTAACTGCCAGGATAGTTAAACACTGGAAGAAATTGCCGACGGGGTTGCAGAATCTCCATCACTTGAGATTTTTAAGAATCTAGACAGACATCTATCAGGGATGCTCTAGATAATGCTTGGTGCTGCCTTGCATGTAGAACACTGTACTAGAAGACCTCATGAGGTCCCGTACAGTCATACAATTCTAGGAAATTTGCTGCACAGTATTCTACCTATGCATCCCTACTGGACCTGGAGGTCCCACTTACTAATGGGAACAGAAAGGCCCCATGTTCTGCTGAGCTCCCTGTAGAGATTCTTAATATTATAATTCACATTTCTAAGGTGCCAATCAGCATAATGTCAAAGTGCCACTGCCAACGAGGGGTTATCTCGTGGTGTGGATCCTTGTCCACTAAGACAAGCCATAAGACATCTCTCTCTTTCCCAGAGCCCATTTGACTGTGCCCCATTAAAATCAATGGCCAGAGTTGAGAAACTATTTATGAAACCCATTATCTGGCTCCTGATCCATTCAGTACCAATTCAATGCTGTGTTTTCCTGGAGGCTTCCTAAATTGAAGTTGAAACTTTATAACTAGATTGTCAAAATGAACTGCATGGCTTGGTATATGAATTTTGGCCCTGGGTGTGTACAGATGAGAAATTGCATAGAGTCATGTTTGCATGGGCAATTATGCAGTGTGTAGGTGCCGCCAAGTATTTTGCGTGAGCATTTGCATATTTGCACCCAAATGGATCATTAGAATGCAAAGTTTAGGCATTTCACCACTTCCCTACACACTCTTAATGTGTTGCTTACGCATCCTCTGCTCTGCCAATGAAGTCAGCCTTGTCCGCCAAATCATATTTGCCTCCCAGAAACATCTTTATCCTTTTTTCCCTCTTGAACTTGCCCATGGAGCTATTTTCCTCCTGCAAATTCATTCCCAAATCCCACTCCTGCTTTGATCCCTATAAGAAAACAAACTATGCTTAATGTTAGAATGAGAGGTGGCTGGAGCAGGCAGCTGAAAGGTTATAAGGGAAGATCAATATTTATCTTACGCCTCAGATTACGAACAGAGAGAGAAACACACAGACACACACAGTATTTGATCGTCTCCTTCTCTCCAACCCTGTGTATGATGCATTGTCTTCTTAGACTATAAACTGTTCAGGGCAGGAGCTATGGGCCAAAATTTTGTTGGCATCACTCCATTAAGTTAATGAAGTGATAACAGCGGAGTATTTGGCCACGTGTCTACTTTTATGTTTATATACAGTGTCTACTCCATGGAGGCCTCATCCCTGATTAATAACAACTTACTTTAAACAGAGTTTTGTGTGAATTGCCTCAGCTTTCTTATTTGCTCCACACATATAATAAACTCCCATCCTTGAAATCTGTCCTTTAAAGCTATTTTATGGTCAGTGCCAATATGAGACACTGCCCAAGGTGCTTCTAAGATACTCCATAGTGGATGTAAAACAAACGAGGAGTCCTGTGGCACTTCTGAAGACTAACAAATATATTTATCACGTTAGTGTTTCATTAGTCTTTAAAAGTTAATCTTTTGTTAGTCTAGTTCAGCAAAACAAACAAGGAGTCCTGTGACACTTTTAAAGACTAACAAAACACCAACCTGCAATAAATACATTTGTTAGTCTTTAAAAGGGCCACAGGACTCCTTGTTTGTTTTGCTGAACTAGACTTACACGGCCACCCCTTTGGAACATAGCGGATGTAAATTCATTGCTCTTCTGTTCAGCCTCAGCACACCCTCAAAGGCACAGCAGCGCAGACTGAAATGTGGAGATAAAACAAGCATCTCCCAGGTACCAATTAGCCACGCATCGCTAAAGTGGCCATCAAAGCCCAGCCCATTAGTGTGTGCCTAAGGAAGGCTCTAAGCCATGGATACAGAGACGTACAATAAGTCTGAGGACTGCACACATCCTGATGTGATTAATGCAGAAAAGCAGTAAGCATCTCAGCTCTAACACCTCCTTTTGTAAGTTAAGTGTCTCATGTTTTCCAGCTCAAATAAATAATACTGGGAATGGTGGGGGATGTCTACAGTAGAGTTTGGAAACAACTGGTTACATCCCTTTCAAAAATCTCATTTTCAGGAACTGGATAGTCCAGGGGATTGCTAATGGGTAGGATTGGGAACATTAGTTATGGACTATAATGTATTTAATGAATGTTGTTCATGAATTATCTTGATCAGGCATTGATGTTTATCATCATCCAGAGTTCGAAAGCAAGTTCAGTGCATCAGAGATCAAAGAGGAAGACCCAGCCTATGCCCAGAAAGCACACGCAATCCAAAATTAACAAACACTAGGGAGGGGAAGGGTGAGGAATCACGAGAGGAAGGCTGCTCATGTGGCTAAGGCATTGGATGAGCTAAATTCTTGTCACCGCCAGCCTGCCACTGATTCTGCGTGCCATTTGGCAGATCTTGTTACTCTTTCTGCGCCTCCCGTCACTCCGCTAGGCAGGAATATAATATTTCCCTGCCTCCCTGCAGTGTTGTTAAGATAAATCAATGAACACACAAGCGGTGCTCAGATCAGACAGTGACAGTAAGCCAACACGTTGTTCAACGGGCGATAATGACACCAGAAGCTGCATTGCTCCAGTACTGCTCCCTACAACCTTGGAGTCATGCAGAATAAACACTCCGCGCTTTCCAGTGGAGGTTTTTCTGGAACACAATGTGCTCATTGGGTATCCTGTGCTCGGTGTGCGAAGGTCAAACTGTAGCTTGCTCCCTGCAGGTATACAAGAGAGGAGGGGACATAACAGCTATGTCTACACTAGACAAAGTTAGGTTGACTTTAAGTTGACTTAAAGTCGACCTTATTAAGTCGACTTAACAAAGTGGACTAAGTCGATTTAACTTTAAGTCAACTTAGTCCACTTTGTTAAAGTCAACCTAACCACCCTTAAGTTGACTTAATAAAGTCAATTTAAGGGTTATTCCCTGTCCACACCATCCTTAAGTCGACTTAAGGAGTCGACTTAAGGCTTAAGTTGACCTAATGGGTGGTTCTTATTAGGTCAACTTAAGCTTTCATTAAGTTGATTTAAGGAATTTCTTAAGTCGACAATGAAAGTCTGGTGTAGACAGGGAGTAATTTAGGTCGACTTAAGCCTCCTTAAATCGACCTAAATTGCTAGTGTAGACATAGCCAAGGAGCCCCTCCACGCCTCATAGACTTTAAGGTCAGAAGGGACCAGTATGATCATCTAGTCTGACCCCTGCAAAATGCAGGCCTCAAGACCTCACCCACCCACTCCAGCAATAGGCCACCAACCTATGTCTGAGTTATTTACCTCCTACCTCATACATCTTCATGCTCCTGAGGAGTGGCCAGCTACAGTTGGTGCAATGAACTGCCAGTGGTAGCATTAACTTCCTCAAAGGGGCAGAAAGTGAATTCCCTCTTGACATTTGGCTGGTGGAGCCAAGTTAGCATAGGAAGAGCGTGTGCTGCACCGAGTCAGAAGTGGCCATCTCCCCCACTACCATGTTTTCCCTTAGAGTTGCCTGCAGGAATGCTGGCTGAGCATGACAGAATTCCTCCAAAGGTTCACACACGCTTCAGGATAGTTCTTCCACCACCCCACAGCCTGCCTTCCCACAAAGCCTTGATCTGGTCCAGAAATAGTGTCACCATAAATGCTTGCGTTTCCGTTTCCAGGGATTTTTGCAAACTGCTCCTTCACATTGGGTTAACTTATATTTGTGCCTCCTGGCCAGAGTGCATCCCTGCCATTAGAGACACTGTTGGAGTTACACCCAGGAGGAACATGAGCTTCAGGTTCAAATGAGCTCTTAAATTCAGACTGAAATGGAATTGCAGTGATTCCCCTAGATTCACATCAAAACCAAATGAGGTCAAGATTTTTCTATGTGCAAACATGGTTTGCACCCTACCCCCTCCCTCCCACCAGGCCATACTAAATTGGTCCTTGATTCTCCCAATATGGGCCCAGGTTTGCAAACTTTGTGAACTTTTACCTGTGTCAAGCTGTCCGGAGCAGCTCACAAGCGTGAGTATGAGCCTCAGGGCAGATTGTGAAAAAGCAGGGCACAAACCTCAAACTGGTTGTGTTATGCTTAGTTTTCACCAATAAAATAACAAGGGTGAACTCCTCAAGCATATAACAGCCTTAACACAGACTCACAGAAAGCCCCTTGGGTACTCTAGGCTATATAGCCACCCAGGCAAGCTTGACTCTTTGATAGACGGTCCCTTACACCAAAAATCACAATATTCAGATTACTCCCAGTCCCAAAGGACCAGTTGCTTACCCCAGGTCAACTGCACCTTAGATCCCACACCAAAGCTAACACTTGTAGCCAATTCTAAAATAAATTTACTAAAGATTTATTAACTAAGAAAAAGAAATGAGAGATTTTTACAATGTTAAAGCAGGTAACAAAACCACACAAATGAGGGTTCCAAAAAGTGATAGACGCTTGCTACTGCAAGCTGTGTGCGTCCTTTACTGCTAGTCCAGGCTAAGAGGCTGGAGATCCCTTGCTTGTGCTTAGAAATCTTTTCCCCTTGAAGTCCAAAGACAACAAAGATCAAAAATTCATTCTTGTCAGGGATTTTTATTCCATTCCCCCACTGTTCAAACTGATGGATTGAGTATTTATGTACGTTCCTCTCTTCATAGGTGTGTGGGGAGCAATCAACAAAATCTTCAATCCACTGATGTTCCATAATCAGCTTGTCTGGTGTCTTTGGGCCTTCTTTTGTTGGAAAGAAGACGTCTCTTGTGAAAAACTAATATTTCACACTTGGTCATGCTTCGCTCCTGACCGCAGGGGTTTACCATTTCAGAGCAAACACTTACAGACTGCCTTATAACATGGGGTACAGAAGTTCAGTTAAATTAATGCATAAGGAATCCTACAAGCATTTCATAAAGTCTGAACACTAAGCTCACTTTTATACATCTACTTCCTATTTAACAATACTAACACATGTCAGCTAGATTAGTCTCCAACTACGACTTCATCAATGTCCAGTTGGGGCCTAGGGGCTTTGACATGAGCTGGAACTTGGACTGCCAGCATCCCCAAGGGAACCTAAGCTACGTCTTGAGATTGTCAGGAACCCAGAAACCAGGAGTTACACAAGGATTTGAGGGTGGAAACAAACTTTTCTACATGGCTCCCATCACTATAGTAGACAAAGTGAGCACATCATATACAGCCTATTCTTATCCTCCCCGCAAGGGCATCAGCACAGGAGTTAGAATAGCCTCAGGCACCAGCTGACAACCCTCCCTAATGCTGGACTTATCTCTTAAAGGGCTTTAGGGTGAAATATGGAATTCTTCCAGATACAGTTCCAATGGAGTCGCATTCCCAACAAATCAGGCAGAGCTGCTCAGAGTGATATACCCAGGCCAGAATGACAGGGCCTGTTCCTCCAGGGGTCCATGGGGGAATCTGCTGGGGTTAAGGGCTGAACCCCTCACTTCATCTGCAAAGCGGGCAAATCCTGCTCCCTCAGTGGAAAAGCTGGAAGGAAATTCTAATGTCCAGATACACATCAGACCAATTAAAATATTACTGCAGCTTCTCTCTAGTTAGCCATTAGCATGGTAGCAATACTCAGCAGCAGTCAGTAGCTAGCTCTGCTACAGGCTTACTATGTTCCCTGGCTGAGTCACTTAATCAATCAGTGCCTCAGGATCCTGCTGTCAAATAGAGATAAGGATATTTACCCTCCTTGGTGAAGCACTGTGAGTTCTCAGGGAGGAAACTTTTACTCAGAGTTCTTACCACGGGGAGACAGCCCTTTCTTTCCACATCTCCTGAGCGATTTATGCCTTGAAAATTAATTTTTATAAAGGAACTGCTCCATGCAACAGCCACTCTACTCACCGACCTGGGCGGTTTGAATAAAGCAAGTGCACCACAAGATGGTTGGGTCTGGGGGAACCCTCACTGACTAGATCAAGAAGGGAGGCCTCAATCCGTAATACACTGAATAATCAGTTAATCCTTGATGATCACTTTACTACATTATTGGCCCTTGTAATTTTTACCTTCATACATATGGCACTCAATGGCTACCTTTTAAAAAAAGTCTTCTTAAACTATTTTCCCCAATAACCCTGCACTGCTAAATTCCACAGAATCACTATATGCATCATGAAAAATGTGTCTTGCTACCCATTTTAAATGTCTTGCCTTTGATATTCATTGAATTTCTCTTCATTCTCGGTTTTGGGAGGGGGGGGGCAAAATCCGAGTGGCAAGTTAGCCTCCTCTTTACCATTCATTATATAAGACTCATCTCTCCTATCACCATTTATTCATCTTCTTTCCAAACCTATTAACCCTAGTGAATTTCATCTCTCCCTACATGGGAAAACCACATGCTGCTAAATTATTTCCGTTGCCTTTCTCTGGACCTCGCGCTACTATATCTCCCTTCCATGAAAGGGAGATCAAAACTGAACACTGCATGTGGGTTAAAATGTGCCATCAAATTCTAATATCTTCCATAGCCTCCTCCACCACTTTCTTAATTCAACCTAATGTCTCATTCACTTCTTCAACCCACCCACTGAGCATTGAGTAGATATCTTCATTGAGCTGTTGACAATATTACCTATAGGTCTTTTTATTATTCCCCGGGAGAAGCTGAACTAATTTGGAACCTCTCAGCCTGTACAAGCATTTAGGTTGCTCCTTTTAACTTGCATGACCTTAGATTTGGCTATGTTGAAATTTATCTGCCATCACATCTACAATTTCTGAGGTTTATTGGGTCCTTTAGGAGTTCATTTTATTTTACTAACTTCACCACAGGGGTACATTTCTATTAATGTTCTTTCCATGCTAAAAATTGAACTGTTCGCCCTTTTCTTTGTTTCCTAACTATTAACCACTTTTTAATCCATTACTGTGTTTTCTCTCATACTTTATGGTTATCATGTTTCCCCAATACCTTCTTGTAAGGAACTTAGTCAAAAGTCTAAATAAATTGTATTCCCCAGTTCTTTATCTGCTGTGTTGTTCATGCTTTGAAAGCAATCTAACTGGCTATTCACATTAAAGAGGCACAATTTTTTCTGATTATATTATGGTAGAGCATGAAGACCTCAGCGGAGATCACGGCCCCACTGTGCTTTACACACAAGAAGAAAATCTCCCTGCTCCAAAGACCTTAGGCTGCGTCTACACTTGTAAATTAAGTCGACTTAAGCTTGCTTAAGTCGACTTAATTTACCCTGCGTCTCCACTACAGTTTCCTTAAGTTGACTTAAGCAACCTAAAGTCGACTTAATGAAAACTAAGTCAACTTTATTATACCTCGTTTTAATTCAACTTAGGGCTTAAGTCGACTCCCTAGAGTCGACTTAAGCCAGTGTAGATGTGGGGTAGCCCTAAGTCGACTTAGGGCTACCGCAGGACTTCACCAATGCCCTCCCTGCCGGGGGGGGGGGGCCCAGGGGGATCCTGGCATGCCCCCCCCACAAGGCAGGGCAGAGCCCTGCCCACTCTGCCCCTATGCCCTGCCAGGGTCCCTGTCCCCCTTTGCCCCATTGTACTCAGGTACAATGGGGCAAAGGCTGAGCCCCCTGGCACTGGGCAAGGGGTGCCCCCCTACCCCCGGGGACCTGCCCTAGGTCCCCTTAGCCCCTAGAAGTTGACCTAGGTGTCCAGTGTGGATGCTCTAGGTCGACTTTGTAAGTTCCCCGCTAAGTCGACTTTAATTTTAAGTGTGGACATGCTAAGTCGACTTAAAATTACAAGTGTAGACATAGCCTTATAGTCTAACTAGATGAGAAAAACAAAGAGTGGGAGCAGGAAGAAGTATTATTTCAATTTTAGAACTGGGAAACTCGGGCACAAAGCAATTTATCCTGAAAAAGTCATGATGGTTTGTAGCTTTAAATTTATACTTATCAAAGTGCTTTATTAGTGTGTCTATAATTCCTTTCTCAATTATTCTTCCTGAAACTGAAATAAGATTGAAAAGTCTATAATTCCCAGGATTAGCTTTAGCTCCTATTAAATAGATGGATATGTTGGCCATAGTCCAGTCCTCCCTAGTCAAATTATTCATCATAAGCAGTATTTGTTATGAATTCAGTCCCATTTTGGTTAGCAAATCAACGGGAAACCAATCCTGACTGTATTTGTTGTTTGTAAACATTTGCCCAACAGCATGGCCAAATAATTATTCATTGAGGGCCAGAACCACAAGGGCCCTTCAGCATTACTCCCCTTGGTGGTGCATTGCCAAACCCCTCGACACCTTGTACCTCCTGGAATCCACTGCCCCAAGTTAGTCCCCCAACTGCCCCATGCAAGGCGTGGGGAGAGTTAATTGCCTAAGGAAAGGATGGATCCTCAGAAGCCAGCAAACTGAGCAGGAAGCTGACAAAGCTAGCCAAGAGGGAAATGCAGAGAAAAAGGGGCGGTCTTAGGCACCTAATGCCCATTGCTCTGGAGCTTAGGAGCCTGACACACAGGCCACTGATAAACAGCTCATAGACTCATAGACTTTGAGGTCAGAAGGGACCAGTACGATCATCTAGTCTGAGCTCCTGCAAAATGCAGGCCTCAAGACCTCACCCACCCACTCCAGCAATAGGCCACCAACCTATGACTGAGTTATTTACCTCCTTTAAATCATGATTTAAGGACTTTAAGATACAGAGAATTCACCAGTAGGTGAACCATGCCCTGTGCTACAGAGGAAGGCGAAAAATGCCCAGAGCCCAGGCCAGTCAGCCCTGGGGGAAGATTCCTTCCCGACCCCAAATATGGCAATCAGTTAAACCCTGAGCACATGGGCAAGGCGCAACAGCCAGTTACCCAAGAAACAATTCTCTGTAATAACTCAGAACCCACCCCATGTACTCTCCCCTCTTAGGCCACTTGTATATCCACCACATATAGCCAATTCCTATTCCTAACAGCCTATTCCTGCTCAGAATCCTCAGCTGTGAGGCCTTAACAAGACAAAACTGAGACCTGCAATGTTTTGTGCAAAAACGACAGATAGAGTGCTAACCCGAAAAGCCAACTAAAGGGGGACCTGAAAAACAGTTTTCTTCCACCTACCATGGACACATGCTGGGCTAGTTCAACAGCATCCACAGAGGTGGATTAGATTCCATCAGAGGATGGGAAATTCCCAACCCCCCAGCCCAAATCCTTCCAATTCAGTCTGAACATGGCTTTAACATGAAGATTGATGCAAAAAAAGTAATTTAACTCCTCTGCAGTCTCTTTATTCTCCCAGATTGCCTCCTTTTCACCTTGAAGATCTAGTATTTAGAGTCATCTCCACTAGTCTGTATCTAGGGAGAGGAGGCTGAATCTATTGTTTATTAGCCCAGGCAGGAAATGAATCTGAAATGATACAGCAGCTGGAAGCCCACAACGCTTTATCAGAGTCCTGATCAGCTCAGGATGAATGAGGTCCCAACTTCAACCTGAGAAGAGAAGATACGCCGGCTGCCAGCATTTCTGACATGCTACAGCACAGCATCTGGGCTTTAGGTGACAGCCCTGGGAATGCTGCATCTTGCATTCATTTTTATACACTAAGTCACTAATCAATTGGAAAGCATTCTTCTGCCACCAATTTATTGTCAGAGTAAATTGTGGGCATTATAAAAAAAAAAAGTTGGGGGCATCATCTAAAGATAGTATGTTCCTGCCTTGTACAGCCTAGCTGTGTATTTCTGTATGGCCAAGCACAAAACCTTCAAAGAGGGTGGGAGGGGAAGAAAATAAGAGAGAAAGGAGTGAAACAGAGGAAGCGAAAGATGTTTGCACCTCTCTGTCAGCTGCTTCTTGCAACACTAAATCCATAAGCCTTTCAGGCCATGATTTATTAAAACTTCTGTGTACAAACCAAGTTTTCCTTTGACTTGCAGCAGTAAAAAATCTTTGAGATCCCCAGCTACACAGTTGAGTGAAATTACTGCCATGTGTCTTTTGCAGTCATTCATTTCTAGGCAAAGCGAGCCTACAATGCTACTGAATGAGAGTTGTCCATGCACACCAATGGTGGCATTTTGCACAGGACTGAGATCTTGTGTGCACTGGAACCTATGTTGGCAAAAATTTTGCCGCTCAGGGGTATGAAGATAACTTTCCCTGAACCACAAAAATTTTACCAGCATCAGCACGTGTTTGGAAAGTGCTACATCCGCAGGAGATGCTCTCCCACCACCATAGTTAACGCCACTCGTTTAGGTGGTTCTATTATGTCGGTGGGAGAGCTCTCTCTCCCATCGACATATCGCAGCTATGCAGGAGCATAATTCTGATACAGCTACGCTGCTGTAAATTTTAAGTATGAACTAGCCCTACCTGAGTAACAAACTACAAGACAGCCGAGAATAAATATCACAGGTACAGAAATGGCGTTATGAAGTAGGTGGCATTCTCCCTATGAATCACCACTTAGACACCGCACCCAATCATGCTAAGATACGCTGCGCTATGGGAAGGAGGTCTCAAATTGAGATGGCGTCCTGACGTGCTGTTAAACAACTAGCATGTGGCACACCAGAGCTGGCTCCATTTAAAAGCGGCCGAAACTATTCTTGCAATATAGTGGAACATACTAATAACAGCATTTGATACAGGGGATCCCTACTAATAGAGAATTTGTCTATGAAGAAAACATGTATTCACTATGCACCAAATTCTGAAGATCCTCCTCAGGTCTTAGTCATTTAATTGGTCCTTAGTGAGGCAAATTTACTGTGTGTTCATATGTTCACCAGGGGCGTAGTCATCCCGTTTTCTGGCCATGGCCCTGAATCTGCAGGGTGGCCCGGTCTAGGTCAGCTTCCAATCATATGACCAGAAGCTGCCAGAGATGTTGCAGTTGCTAGGTAACAAGTGGAGCTGTGGGAGGAGGAGGAGGAAGGGGGAGAGGCGGTGAGATGAGGCCCACCCTCTGCAACGTCCAGCAGCGCCGTGAACTTCACTGCTATTGGCTGCTGGGCACTGCAGTGGGTGGGCCTCATCTCCAAGTGGATGGGCCCCAGCCCACCCAGACTCACCCATGGTTACCACCTTGATGTACACACATCTCTTTCTCTTAATCTAAGATGAAATTCCAATTCCATTGGGGTGCAGACACCTGAAGGATGAGCCCGAAATAACACTTGGCATTTGCTTTACATCAGAGGATTGCCAAGCACTTTAGAACCATTAAGCAATCAAGCTTTCCAACATACCAGTGAGGCTACTAAGAATTACGATGGAGACAGATTAGGTTGTTTGTTCGAGGTCACACAGCAAGCCAAGGGTACAGCAAGGAATAAAACCAGTCATTTTCATTCCTAGCCTCATGCTTCAACCCTCTTTGCTTCTCCCACATCTTTTGGGAGTGTGACTATGTTTATGGGATTGAACGAGCATGTCTCAGTGAGCAGTTCTCGGGTTTGGGAAAATTTACTAGGTTTCAAATATATATTCTCTGAAACAACTTTTGAAAACTTTGGGCTGCAATTTATTTAATACAGTTCTTTGGGTTGTATGGTTTTTCCCTTCCTCCAGGTAAAGATAAGAGGCATAGTCAGCATTTGTACAGTTAAAAAAAAGAGATAGTCGTGTTAAATCAAATCCTGGTATTAGATCAAAACTTAAGGGATGCTCAGCAGCTAGTATGCGCTGTGAAGTCAACTGATTGCACTGGAATTGCAGGGGCCCAGGGCCTCAGAATCTGGTGCATTATTAGACCCGATCTTGTTCTCACCAAGGTCAATAGCAAAACTTGACTGATTTCAGTAGGTCCGGTGCTATCTCACACTCCTTCCAACGCCTCAAAGGCAGAGGCAGCTTTTGGGGTAGGCAAAGCAGTAGCCCCATTTGGCCCTGGGGCTCGACCCCGTCACAAGCCCCCTTCCTCCCCCACTGCCAGCCCTGGCCCTGGCTCTGGTCCCCCACTATGTGTTCAGCAGGGCAGTAGGCAGACACAGCTTTTAGGGCAGGCAAAGGGGTCCCTTGGTGCTCAGGGCCCCCGGCAGGGTGCCAGGGCCGTGGAAGGGGCCAGCCTCAGGGATCCGGGGCCACAGGGGGCCCGAGGCAGGGGGCCAGGGTGCTGTGGCAATGGGGGTAGGGGTCCCTGGTGGGTCGGAGGGGGCCAGCTGCAGAGTCATGGGGGAGTGGGGTGCCAGGGCCGTAAGGGGGCAGGGCCGGTGCCTGGGAGCCCTAAAGGAGGCCTCAGAATGGACCTTTGTCTAGGGCGCCAGATGGGCTAAAGCTGGGTGCCTCACTCTTGTGCCTTCAGTGAGAACAGATGTGACAGCCGCTATAAAGAGGGTGAAATAGAGCAGGCTACTAAAACCGGCATGTCGTGGAATAGTGCCCTGACAGATGCTAACAGACCATCAGTTGCTAGTCTTATTCTTCTGTATTCTTCTACAGCCTAGCAATGACAGAACATTACGGCAAACACTTTGCAGTCTGGCAGAGGCTTGAGATGTTAGCCTGTGAGTTTTCCATTGCCAGTCTGCACCTCTATCAGCCACGTTACAGTGGTTTGGCTTGTATTAACTTCTTGATCCTGTAGGGAGTTGTGTCTTTATTGTTCCCCCACCTCCACCGGTCCCTGGTTTATTATTATTTTCCTCCGCTGTGCCATGCCATGATTTCACACCTCAGCACTAAGTAAACAGCAGGGTTGAGGATCATTTTTAATCCCTTTATCAGTACCTGCTCAGTGTTCACTTACCCCATTCCACAACATTTCAATGGCACGTGAGAACGTTGGTGCTGTTATCCATACATAGGTCATGTCCAGGCTACACTACTCAATGCACTCTATACTTTATACCCTTTTGGTAATCAAAGCTGGTGTAGAATGTAGAAATCCATTTATGGAGCAGTGCATCTCTGCATCAGCACACAGCAACAGTGGCCTGTCATCTACACCAGCTGGTGGAGATTAAGTCATTGGTTTTAACCTATACAGCCTTGGGACCTGCCTGCAAAAAAAGACTGCAAGTCTCAATGTGCTGTAGAGCCCCAGTTGCACTTAGAAGTGGTGTTCTAGCTTTATCCTCTTCAGTATAGGAGTAAAAAAGCAGGCAGGCAGTTTTGACTCATTGGCCTTCAGGGCATGCTGTGAAGATCAGCTGTTTCCCAGCATTTATTGGGAAGCCTGAGGGTGTAAGTGTCATAGGGAGTTGGGTGGGTAGATACAGATTTTGCTCTTGGATTTACTGGCTAATTAAAATTTTGTTATGTGGGGTCTGTGATTTGCTGCAGGGTGGCAACTCTTGCCTAGACTCTTATTTTAATAAGCATTAGGGCACCTCAGGCGACGGAAAACTTTTTTTTTTTTTAAATTGTCTGGCATTTCGATCAAAACTAGTCACTCAATCTCACTCAATTTCTTTCAGTCTAACAGGATATATGTCAGGATGGATGGTTTAAAAGCAAAATTGAAGAGAAGAGTAATCAAGGTTGTATTACGTTGGTTTTCAAGATGTCTAGCCTGACAGATGGGGACTAGAATCATATGTATTCTTGATGGTGTCCATCAAGATTTTCACCCTCTAGTCTTGCTGACCTTTGCTCCACCCAAGGAGAGGAAAATATAGCTCCTAGATGGAACATGACCATGTCATTTGAGGACATTTATGTAAGACTGAACACATTGGACCTAATTCTGCCTTCACATAGGCATAACACCATTGCAGACATTGAGTCACAACGTAGAAAAATCAATGTGGATTGCAGCCAAGACACTGTCTACAGTGGGCTCCCACACCCAGCCTGGTCTGGCATCAAACACAAAGTCCTCCCATGGTGTAGCTATTCCTTTTACCTCAGCTGCTTGGGGGAGAGGATGGGTTTGGCGGGTTGTACAGGGTTATTTTTGGTGAAGGCCTGTTAGCTGCTGGAGTAGAGCATGATGATGGACTAATAAAATAAAATAAAACCAAGGGGACATTCTAAAAAGAATCTATAACAAGAAAGGGAAATTGTGTTACCGGTAAATACACGCACATGCTCTCTCACACACAGTGGCAACTGAAACACACACAGATGGGCTGATTGAACAGATGTGTGCTTTCTAATTTTAAACATTATGAGATTTGCTCTACAGTGCAGTAGTATTTAATAGGTCTTTTGAGGATGCTGATAATGCCAAAGAAATGAACCAGCCTTTAAAAATTTTATTCCTATCAGCACAGAGCTTTTTCTTCTGGAAACCACCCTCCAGTAGTCAACTGCCAATCTTGGCTTCACAAGAGAAAAGATACTCTGTGAGCAGTTTACCTACCAGGGAAAGGTATGAAAGAGGTTAAAAAAAGGAATCTATTTAGTATAACAAAGAGAAGGTTAGGGGGTCACTTGATCACAGTCTATTCATATCTACCTGGGGAACAAATATTTATGGATCCTTCAATGTAGCAGAAAAAGGGATAATACAGTCCAATGCATGGAAGCTGAAGCTCGACAAATTCAAACTGGTGAGAAGGCTAAAAATTTTAGGACTTAAAACTGAATGGTGAGCATTGGAACAAATTTATCAAGGATCATGGTAGATTCTTCATCAATGACAATTGTTAAATCAAGAAGGAATTTTCTCCTAAACCATTTGTTGTAGGAGGTATTGTGGGGAAGTCCTATGGCCTGTGTTATACAGAAGTTCAGACTAGATGATCATAATGGTCTGGTCCAGTGGTCCCCAACCAGTAGATCAAAAGGGTAGTTGCCATTGAAACCTATGAGCGTTGCGCCATCCGTTGGCATAAGGCTGGAGACCACTGGTCTAGTCTAGCCTTGGAATCTGAAACAGTCAATTGAGATACTCCCAAGTCAACTTGGTTCCTTTTTCTAACTCTTCTGAAATCCTTTCTTTTTTATTTAAAAAAAAAAAATGTGCAGAAAAGCTAGAAGCAAATCCATTCCTGGAAGATTTTTGTTTCCCAAAATGAAACTCAGCTTCGCTCTTTTATGACTCAGGACCTAATCCCAAAGTTCTCACTCTGAGAAAATGTCTCCTGAGAAGTCTGTATGAATGAGGAGTGACGATTAAGCCCCTTAACCAGCAACCCTCACAGCCCTTGTAGTAACAAGTTGCCCCTTGCTGGTGTAATATAATCAGCACTTCATCTCTCTCCTGCTGGTTCCAGGCCCAGATCTGTGCAGAACCTTACTGGTGACAACTAAGCCACACCAGATGTTAGTCAGATTCCAATTAGAGAGCCAGGAAAACTACACAATCTGTCTGGGTTCAGAATCCTCAGGACAGAATCTTTTTTGGAGTTATCACAGCCTAGCTCTGTCCTTTTTCTGCCAGAAGGGTCACTGCAAGTACTTATCTACTTACTTTTACAACAGCAGCAAGTATCTATGCTGTGTGTGCAGTACGTAGCATCATTGGGCCCTGGTCCCTTACCACAGAACAAATGCAAAATAATAATAAATAATTATCATAATAATACCACCACCTTCACAACACCCCGGTGAGATAAGGAAGTGAAGTAGGTGATGTCACCACGCAGTGTTACGTAGCCATGTCAGCGCCAGGACATCAGAAGATAAGGTGGGAAAAGTAATATCTTTTATTGGACCACCTTCTGCTGATGAGGGAGACAAATTCTCAGTGCTCTTCTGCAGGTCCTGAGGAAGACCTCTGTGTAGCTGAAAACCTTGTCCCTCTCACCAACAGAAGTTGGTCCCGTAAGAGAGATTACCTCACCCACTGATTTCAATCACAGTTGCACCCGCTTACTCCACAGCTGGATTTGGTTCTCAGGGACAACAACATTTTGAGGAGAAAGCTGCCATCTCTGTCCCAAATGCATTTAACTTGCTCCTTTGCATAAAAGTGTAAGGGGCCAGGTGAAAGGCACTGGAGAGACTCAGAATGGCTCTTCCAGTGATTTCCATGCCATGATGTACTAAGAACCCTCAAGGGATTAGCAGCTAACTGCAGGTACCACATTGATCAATACTCACCTGTGATTTATTAAATTCCATAAAACCATTCAGTTTTTTGCTTACCTACCATGTTACTCCCCCGTTCTCTTTGATAGGAACCTTAATGTTACCTACCCTCATTTCCTCCACAGGATATTTCTTACATTTCTCCTTACATACATTATTTTATGCTTTATGCTTAGTTCTAATGACCAGTAATCTCACACGGATGAAGACCGAATTCTGTAATAATCCTTGACTAGTTTATAGGCTTAGGTTGAGGCACCTCAATGCTGGTCTCAGCTGAGTTACATCTGCATGAAAACATTTGAAAATGTGTCTCAAAGAAATGCAAATCTCTGAAAAAAACGAATGAAGAGAACCGCTTTAAGATATAAGCAGGGCTGGCGTGCATTAACAGATCGCTCTATCACCAGGTGATCGCTTCTCATTCCTCGCATAAAACATGCAAGGACATTTCAGGACTGTGCACAGCGTTTCTGTAAAGCCATCTGGCTGCAGCAACTAATAGGGATAGTAGCGAGGGGCAGATCTCCAAAGGTTCAGAGTTTTAGTTCACATAAATACCCAGCAGTTTCAATCCTAATACAAATTATCTGACACTTGGTGTTTATAAAACAGGGCTGGAAGTTTGACAAGAACAGATTTTTCTCAAGACCCTTTCAATATTTCTTCCTTTATTAAAAACACATATACTGTTCTACACGGTGGTCGAAATTCACATGCATTCTCCTCTCCACAAACCCACAGGGCAAATCTGATTAAGTTACTACAGCATTGCTCCCTGTTGCCCGCTGCAGAGGGAATAAAAGGAGAACTGAACAATGAGGCCTCCATGCAAATACTTCTTGCACCTCAAGGATCTCCAAAGATCCACATACCTGTCATGAGATTAGCTATGAAATCTGTCAAACCCCTGTCCTCTTCCACAGGATACTGGTAACAGAGGACAGAACAAGGAGCAATCGTTTCAAATTACAGTTGGGGAGGTCAAGGTTGGATATTAGGAAAAACTTTCTCACTAGGAGGGTGGTGAAGCATTGGAATGGGTTACCTAGAGAGATGGTAGAATCTCCATTTTCGGGGATTTTTAAGGCCCGATTAGACAAAACCCTGGCTAGGATGATTTAGTGGGAGTGGTCCTGCTTTTTAGCAGGGGGTTGGACTAGATGACCTCCTGAGGTCCCTTCCATCCCTATGATTCTATGTAGGTACAGCCACTCTTCAGTGAAGCCTTATTCCCAAAGGGAACTCCAAGACAGCAGCAGAACCATGAATGGCCTAGCAAGAACAGCACAGAGCTGTGGGACATCGTTGTAATGCCCAACTCCAAGAGATGCTGGCTCCATGGAATTCCCAGTGAAGTGCCTCTGACATTCAGTACCCTTCATGATCAGCCCCTTTGAGCTTTCCCAGACTGCCCCGCACCATGATGGAAGAATTAGCATGATGTAAAAGAATTGGGCCATTGGTGTTTTGAAGGCCACGATGTAGGCACAAGGGTCAAGACATTCTAGGGCTTCAGGATTGATTTGTTTAGGGGCATGAGTCATGGCCAAGTCTCCCCAGCCCTGTCTCAGTTTATTACACAAAGTAGCTTCACACTTAATACCAATGGCTATGTCTACACTTACTAAAATTAGTTCTAATTAGTTAATTCGAACTAACTAATTCAAATTAATTTTAGTTAGTTTGAATGTACTTAATTCGAACTAGAAAACTTTAGTTCGAATTAGCAAATTGCGTTGAGTTCAATGGGCCAGTTAGTTCGAACTAAGCAATTAGTTCGAACTAACATGGCCACATTGGTTAATTCGAACTAAGCAATTAGTTCGAACTAACATGGCCACATTGGTTAATTCGAACTAGTTAGTTCAAATTAACCCTTACTTCTAATACCCTTTTCAAAGTTGTTAGTTCAAATTAAGGAAGCCCTTAATTCGAACTAATTAAAGCCTAGTGTAGCCATGGCTTTAGTTAGTTCGAATTAAGCTTCCTTTATTCGAACTAACTTGCCGGTGTAGACATAGCCAATGTGTGTTATTAATACCCTGTCTCACTATAGTAAACAGAGAAACTATTCTCTCAGTCCCTTCTACCACCTGTTCCAGCTGCTATTTGTCTTCTTCCATGTTTATTCAAAACAAGGTTTCTGTAGCACCGGCAGACCACTATCTCTTGTCAGTCAGTAATGGCAGATAAAGCCTGCAGTAAATCTCACATGGCCCTAAAAGATTTTTTTCCATATACTGATTCTCCCAATGAGATGCTGACCCTACACTTCAGACATTTTGCTCAGACACAGCCTTGCAAAGAAGCCAGAATTCCCTTCTGCAGCACATGGGACATTCCAGGGTGGGCCAGATCTTGCTCTCAATTTGCTGTAATCTGGGCCAGGATGAAGAATATGCAAATATTTTTCCCTCAGTCTCTGAGCTAAGCTCTGCACCAGCACTGGGATGAATTCAGCCTCCTGTCTTCCCTAGCGAGACGCAATGAAACTGGACAGAAGTAAGGGAACTGAAGGATTTGCTTGTTGGGGTAGCTGTAACAAGGAGTCTAACATCTCTTCTCTGCCAAGTCTTGAACTAAGCATTTTCTCAGAGTGCGAAGGCACGTGACCCTGGCCCATCTTTTGTACTGCTACTCAGAATGCAGAAATGGAGGAAGCCCCATTGCTTCATTCATCTGACTCAGGCTTGAAAAAGCACTGGTCCATGCATCCACCAAACAACCCTGGGCTGGCCTCAGAGGTTGGCTGACCGAAGAGACCAACTTCTTTGCTGATTGACACCTCAGGCAAAGTGGGCGAGTAACTGCGGGTTTTGGCCCAATTTTTTACTGGCTGTGATCCCGCAGTTCTTACTCAAGCAAACCATCCATTGTATCGAAAGGGCGTATTGTGTGAGGGCTGTAGGATCTGACCCACTCTCTCCAGTTGCTATGAATCTATGAAAATACCATCTCTTTCCCCTGTAATATGGCATGGAGGGAAGGAGGGAGAGTGTCACATTATTTCATACTTCAGGACCAGTGGGTTTCAACCTATTTACCATTGTGGGCCACATATGCAGCTCTCTGTGTTTTACACAGGCTGCATCCTCACCATATCGTACCTGTATGGGCTTGTGAACGTCACAAGGGCTGCAGTTGTGTGCTGACAGGGCTGACGGTTGCTTAGGACACATTTTGTTTCCTTAATCATGTGTTTATGTTGGACTTCGGAACCTAGGGCAGCTGGCTGCCATGGAGCTGTGCCCATTTCCACCCTAACATCTAAAGAGGGAAACAAGTTCTGTTCTCATTTAAGCCTCTGCAAACCTACCTGCTTTCACCAGGGTTTGCACAGGCGTGAATGAGTGCAGAATTCAGCCAAGTCCCTTCAATAACAAGAGTGAAAGAAACATTGCTATGTTCCCCTGACTGCATTGCATTGCTTCCGAAGGTTCTGCAATGAGCCACCGCCAGAGAAACCGAGCATGACAAAAATGGTGAAGCCACTTTTACAGTAAACCTCATTAACATGTAATTGAAATGGTCATC
>ML685784.1:23386083-23429674 GCA_007922175.1 Pelusios castaneus
GAGAGAGAGAGAGAGAGAGAGAGAGAGAGAGAGAGAGAGAGAGGTGTTCTCATGTGGTAATTGGGTTCGGCTGTAACTCAAAGCATTACACCCATGTCGTTTCGCTAATAGAGGCTTTGCTGACGCATTTTTGATAGCTTTATTGTGTAATATGTAACATGGTGCTGGGATAATAACTCAGTAGCTGATAAACCCAGCTAAGTGGGACCTTGGAACGAGGTGTTTAGAACATTAGCTAATTTGCCACTAGCCTCATTCATCCAGCAAAAAATGAATTATAGTGCAGGGATCATTTTATCACTTGTGTTAATAATGAGCCCTTGCATAGGCCTTTTCACTTCCACAGCACTGTGGAAATAAATATTAACTAATTAAGCCCCACAAATACTCCTGGGAGGTCAATAAGTGGCTATTTTTACAGACAGGGAAACTGAGTCAGTTTAAACTGTGTTTTCAAAGCTACACAGCAAGTGACAGCACAAATAGGAAGAAATTAAATGGCAGGGCCTCCACCCCAAATCAATCTGCTACATCATGCTGCCTAGCTTGTTATAGTGACTCAAGCTTAAAATTTAGCTTCCCATTGCACTTTGTATTCCCTCGTTAAAACAACTGGATTTTTTCTCAGCTTAAATTGTATACTATGCGTGAGCTAAGAGATGCCTAAATGCATTTTCAAGTGCTTTCTTTGTCCCTCTCATTTGGTAATGTGTCTGGTGAAAAGGAAAAAGCAAGGACTGCACCAGAACGGCCATTCCAGTCTCACTTAAAGAGTGGGATAAGACAAGAGGAGCATCATTTTTCTCCCAGTGACCATCCCGGAACTCAACTGCTTTCACCTAATGCATCTGTTTTTATCCCCAGCGATCTAAGGCTACAGGATCATCAGTGGCTCCAAGAGGTGAACTGATCAGCAACTCAGCCATGTGGTCAGTTCCATTCAAAACAAGCTTTCTGCAAACAATGGGCTCATTTCCACACTGTGTAGTCACGGACAGCTGCGCTCAGTGGGAGATGTTTTAGAGCTACGCCAAACGTATGCTCAGTCTCCTTTGGGCACAGGAGACAAAGATGGCTTTAAGGCACCTTTATGATCCCTCCAATGCTGGCCCTCCTAATGCTGGTCTTATCCCCCACTGCAACCTAAAGTTGCATCAGAGTTGCTCTAATTTATACCTAACTGCCCACAGCTACAAAGGCTTGTCCCAGCTGCTGAAGCTCAACAAAGTACAGAGACACTGGCCCTATCGTCCTTTCCCTCAACTATGCCCTCTGCACTAGAAATTAGATAGGAGGAATAGTATTCTAGGAGCTACTGTACAAGGTCTACACGAGGGCAATTGCCCTGGTGCGCCGTAAACCAGCTTTCCTGTCATCCACTGCAAGCCAGAACAATGCAAAGCAGCCAGAGGACAGACAGAACCAGGGCCCGTGAGTGCAGAGTGGACATAAAATGCTACCATTCTCGCTGGATTGCATTCTACACTCACTTGGTGTAGCTATAAATAATGACAAAAGGGTCTAGCTGGTGGAGAACTGTGCCTAGGGCATCTCATCTGCAGTGCATGGGTCGAGGCAGGGAAGAATAAAAATAACAGAGATTCGTTAACGATAGCAGAAGAGAATATAACTGCGTTGCAAGCTGAAGAGAGAACAAATTTGTCATACAGGGTAACTCCAGCCCCATCAAAAACTGGAAGTTTTTATCAATCATTTCCAGGTGAAGAGAGGTTGGGTTTTGAGTTTCCAAAGATCTATAGACAAAACTCGTGTAGGTATCCCTCTCTTTTTACTTTCAACTCTGGAACTAGAGATAATTTTGGTCCTCCAGGCTACCAACAGAATTTCAGAGTCAGCACTTGCACCGAATGCTCGCCTCTGACTTGTCCTCAAATTGTAACCTTGGAGTACTATTATTAACTATTTCTGTGACAGTGGCAACTGTCAACAAGAGATCTGTTGAAGGAGCAGGGCCCCATTGTGCTAGGTTCTGTATAAATGTTATGAACAAGGCACCCCTGCCTTAGAGAATCCACATCCCAGATTTATGACAAGACACAAGAGCTGGAGGGAAGAGACAAGTGGACATTACGAGGTAACAGCACAAAATAAGAGAAAATAAGCACAATTTTGTATACTAAGTAGTGCTCTCAACATGTTTCATCTTTCAATGTGTTTATCCTCACAACACCTCTGAGAAGTAGGGAAGCACTTTTATTGCTACTTTACAGATGGGCAAATTCAGGCGAAGTGACTTGCCTACAGTCACAAAAGAAGTCTGTGACATAGCAGGAACTCGAACCCAAGTCCCCAAAGCCCTAACTACTGAATCATCCTTCTTCTTGCTCAGCACTTGTCAGATGACAGTGTTTTATAGCCAACACAGTACAGGCAAGTCAAAGGAAACAGTGATGGCGAGATACATTTTAACTGACCATTTTCCCTCATATATAACAGGCTACAGAAGAGAAAGCACAAAGGTGCTTGTGCCACAAGTGATCTAAGGGGTAGTAAAGACTGGCATCGTTGACAAAGTGAGTCTTTTTAGATCAAGACAGATTGATGCCCGTGGTTTGGAGAGAGGAAGATAACTGTTGCTCCAGCAATAAAGAGATCCATCTTTTTCCCCAAGCTTGTTTTAGTCCTACCCAAGCTAGAAGGAAAATGAATTTCTATGCTTATTTTGACTAGAATTTACTATTTCAGTTCATTTCCCTGCTGCGTATCCTCTCGTTAAAGGTGTTAAAATGCACTTTTATGTTTGTGACAAAGAGAGGGTATTTTTGAATAGTCAAATCAAAGGATAAAAGGGAGAAATGAACCTGTTGATGAAAAGCTAAATAGATAAGAAGATCAGTTATTGGAATCCATTCCATCAGACTTTGAATGATATTGTTTTTCTTTATAGTTTTTATTGAAGCCTGATGATCCAGTAAGTACCATAATATCATTTACTTACCATAGCATCAATAAAAAGCTAATTTTGTAGGATTTTTGGTTGAATAATTTGACCAGACTGAATGCATATTTGATTTTAAGAAAGGAACAGTATGAACTAAGTTTCCTGTTGAATTTTTATATTAAAACTTTTTAACTGAAAAAATAAAAGTTTGTACATCAATAGAAGCCTTTTTGATTAATAATACGTCAGATATAAGACCAGTGTTGGCATAGCTCCTTATTTTTTTATTTTTTTTATTTTATTTTTATTAAAATTCTACTATCCAGAGGATAATTTGTTTGTATTTATGTTTGTTATTCTATTATCCAGAGGATAAAATTTGATATTAATCCGTTTTAACCATATAGGTGTTTCATATTGGATAAACAGGTCTAATTTAATTTAACAGTTTGGGCTTAGCTTTTTATCATGTGTTACATTCTCATAAACTAAAATGAAATGAGCTAGTATAATTAGCCTTCTTAATAGGTCCTTATTACCCCAGGTGTTTTGAAGACTTTCACACAAACTTCTGTTCTTTCTTGTATATCACTGCTTTACAAACTCAAGGAATGCGCTCGTCCTTATTTAAACAACTGATCTAAAATATTAAAAGGATTAATATTTTGGAAAAAAAGGATATTAACTCAGATATCCGCTGATTTTTGTGGTTACAAAGCAGAAGGGAGGTCTGCAGTAAAACCTACTTTAGGATTAAATAGGCCCCAGTTTAACAAAGCACTCAACCATGTGCTTAATTTTAAGCATGTGCTCAAGTCACCCTGACTTAGATATGTGCTTAAGTGTTTTGCTGAACTGCAGCCTACATAAGCCTGGGGCCTGAATCCACAAAGACATCCACTGTGGTCAAATGTAGCTAATGCTACAGAACTTAATATTCAAACCACGAATAGAAAAAGAAGCCACTTACTAAATACAGCCTATTATTTAACGACAGACAGATTTTTTTAAACTCCATATTGTCCAGTTCAATAATACTCGTCTGGCTTTATTCGTTGTCATCACATATGATTATTGCTTGTGCTGCCAGTACAGCCTTGAGGGCTATTCTGCTAAGCCTAGGACAATCACAGAGCAAGAGAAAGCTGCTCCCTCGTAAGGAGGCTTAAGTCGACTTAAATTAAGCCGCGTCCACACTAGGCTTTCATTAAGTCGACTTAATAAGAACCACCTATTAGGTCGACCTAACCCTTCTTTAGGTCGACCTAAGCCCAGTGTGGACGTTTAAGTCTACTTTGTTAAGTCGACCTAAGAGTGGTTAGGTCAACTTAAGAAAGTGGACAAAGTCGACTTAAAGTTAAGTCGACTTAATAAGATTGATTTTAAGTCGACTTAACGTCGACCTTATTAAGTCGACTTAACAAAGTCGACCTAACTTTTCCTAGTGTAGACTTAGCCAAAGAGATTAAGTGATTTGTCCAAAGTCACACAAGAAATGTTCAGCACAGCCAGAAATTATAGCTAGATCTCCTGAGTCCCTGCATTAACCACAAGGCTATCCATCACCTACAGCTTTTAAATAGGCCCTGTTGCAGGTATGGAATCTGACAGTTGGCAGAGTAAACAGATTGATGAAAAAGTACCTGAGAATAATGTCTAGTAAGTATATAACCCAGTATAATAATTGAGTATATGTGCCACAATAAATCCATGGAAAAATAAATCAGTGCGCAAATCCAGGCTGACTCCACAATAAATCTGAAGAGAAAAAAAGTGTATATGCTTAATGTCATATTAAATATATAACGGCTGAGCCACACACCCCAAATCTGAACTTGCAAGAAACAAATAACAAGCAGTCCCATAAGGGCACAAATGCACTTCATTTTCCAGTTCACTGCCTAACTGGAGCACTCCCAACTTTCACTGACAATACCAAAGCCCTCATCTCTCCATTTCCATCACAGAAAGCAAGCCGAGATGTCATTTTAACAATAAGCCATTTACTTCACCACAGGTCCAAGTGGCACATACAGGCAAAATATAAATTCCCCCCCAATCTGTAACCTCGTGCCACCTCCATGTAATTGTCCCTACAGATAACCAATAATAGACATACTAAATGAAAAGCTTGCCCTGCCCCTGCATTGTCAATGGAGGCCCTCAAAGCACTTTGCAAACATTAATGCAGGAGGCCACAAAAGAGAATGAGGTTGATATTGGCATCTCGGTTTCACAGGTAATGCTCCGACGCGTGTTATCAGCTTAGTGTGAAGCATGAATAAGTTGCCTAGGCAGGTTGTGGAATCTCCATCATTGGAAGTGTTGAAGAGCAGATTAGACAAGTATCTGTCAGGGATGGTTTAAGAAGGTACTTGGTCCTGCCATGAGTGCAGGGGACTGGACTCGATGACCTCTCAAGGTCCGTTCTAGTTTCTATGACCTCAGTAAATTTCCCACAATTTCCAACCACTGCTTGAATGAACATCTCCAACAAGCACATGCAGGCAAGACCTGTGGAGCCGCTGCAACTTTTACCGTCTATACCAGCCTTGCCCTCACGTTGGCGTGGCTTCTCTGAATCCAAACGCACAGATTTTGCTCTCATGTTAGTAAGTAAATATGGCCCAAGTAACAGAGCACATCCACACAGGAGGGAAACAAATGCATCAAGAGCAAGATTCAAGAAGCTGTGGAGGTCAAGCTGACTTCGCTGGAAGCAGAGACACATGAGTAAAGTCAAACCAAATGAAAGACAAACTGGATGGAAAATCCCTCAAGTAAGCATAGCTAAATGGAGCACAAAATAATCTTCAATCAGAGTAGTGGGAGGAGCAAACAATCTAAGTCATTTAAAGATAGAGCGTGGTAAATTTATTAACAGGATTATATAATGGGGTTGCATGAGAGAGCAGGCAAATAAGACCAGTAGTTCCCTTCTAGGCCTATGTCTTATGTTCCTAAGTGCATCAAAGACCAGTCAAAGATGCACTACTGTATGAGAAGCCCCATTCCTTACAATAGCTATGAAACAATTCTAGCCAATGATAGAATATTGCAGACCTACATCAATAGGCCAATCATGATGCGCTTGGGCATTCAAAAAAGTATGTAGCACTTTTAACCTGAAATAGTCTCTAAAAAGCTAATGCCAAAAATAAACACTTTAAAGAAACTGCTTGCGGGTTTTTATTTTTTTTAGCATGGCATTCATAAATAGCGATTGGTGAGTTATCAAGTTCTAATACTGCTCATTTTAGTCTAGCAGATGGTGGTGGGGAAATGCCTAATTCTGGAAACAAAATGCATCCACAAGGAAGAAAAGTTTTTCTGCAGAGGGGCAGAAATTGCTTGCCATCTAAATCTTTCTTAGAAAAAGAGACTACTTTGAAACACTGCTCTGGCTTGTTTGATTCCCCGCAGCAGCCTGCTCCATTAAAAGCTAAAGTACACATTAGAACCATGATAAGAGAGTGTCTTTGTTTTTCCATTTTCTGACCAGGTGTACGTGTAGGTCAGCTCAGTTCTGACAGCTGTCTTTGATGCCTCTAGGGGGAGCTCTGAAATCACAGTTCTTCCCCCAAGTGGCCTTTATATTTTGTGCTATATCTTCTTTTGAAAGGAGGGATACAATTAAATTATAAGAAGAAACTTCTCTCCTTTTTATTGTTATTTTTAAAACTAAGTAGCATCTTCCCACAGAAAATTCAGAGGGAGTAATGTCAGTCCTAAAATAATATTTTATGGCACTTTGGTGCAGAGTTCAAGTGAACACACACACAAATGCCAGGGGTTAACCAAAAAAAAAAAAAAAAAAACCGTTGAGGAGGAAATTAAAAAAGATGCTAAAAAGTTACTCTCAATGACAATGTTTCTTTGGGGCAAGGAACAACTTCTGTGTTTGTACACTGGTTACCAAAGGGGCTTTGATCAAGGTATCTAGGTCCTACCGTAATAAATAAATAAATAATTATGGTAGTAAAGTAATACAATAAAAAAAATATCTTCTGCCTATTCTCAGGCATACATTTTTCAGATGTTTCTTTGTATTCTGTAGGAGCTTTCGCCTCATGAATTCAGAATGGCTCTAGTCAATAACCACAAAATATTCCAGTCTGATCCTCTAACTGCCCTTCCCAACCATATTCATCCTTATTATATTTATAAGCAAAATCACTGGATTCATCCCCCTTTACTGAAACACATTGAGAGGACTCTTTGGAATGCAAGCTACATCAGAACCTGAATGTGCAGGAAAAAGCGGAAGAGGTATCGCTCTACCTTGAACAATTGTACCATAAAAAAGTAAGTGATAATTTCAAGCAAATCTGAAGAGTCCTCAGTGGCTGGCCCACTGATTCTTGAAGAAAATAAATGGTGCATTACACTGACAATATAGCAGTAGTTCTAAGTCACTATTATAATTTTAGAATTCCCCTGAAAGAAAGGACCAGGAATTATCATGTTGCTTCAGCAGAGAATGCTTCAGTGACTGGTCAATGTATATTATGCATCTCCCCTCTGCCACATGGGACGAGAGTCTATGGTAGACCCCACTACACAGAGTCCCTCCCCACTATTTTGATCTTAAGAATTAGCAGACTCGTGCTTTTAGCTCTGGAGGTTCCTGGCTGAATTCTTCCTGTTAGCCAAGATAGTACTATGGGCATCAGATGCTTAGGACATGCAGATCCTGTACCGAGGAAATATGTAACCTGTTGCTCAATCTCTGTTCTGCCTTCCCGTCCATGGATTATTCACAGATAATGTGTCTGTTACAGAACTTGTCTCTTTATCCATAGGCTGCACATGACTCTTCCATTTGGGGTGGCTTACATGCGAGCGCTGGAAGCTCCTTAGCAGTTGTGGGGACACTGGCGCCTGGATCGTAGTCTACCTCTGAGGCCCCACCCTCAGTCCGCTTCTCTTCCTGAGGCTCTGCTTTCACTCCTCCAAAGGAGGTGATCCACACGACATCCGTGGTATTTGCCCTTCTGCATTGCCAGCCTTTTCTGGGGAGGCTAAGCCTCCCCCAGCCTCTTCTATGCACCACCGATGTCTTTAGCTCAAACTGCAGTCTTATGCTTTGAGCTCTAAACATCCCCACTTCAATCCCAGGTATCAGCCAAAATGGTGACTGTCACATTTTAAATAAAATCATTAGAGCTGTGCAAATAACTGATTTTTCAATTATTTACCTAAACCAAAAATCTGGGGAAGAAATTTATTCTGAGTCAACCCAAAAAGATTTGTGGGTTGATTGTTGGATTCGTCAAAATGAATAAGTACAATAAATTCATTTTTAGTTAAAACAAAATATCAACCTGGATATACAATGAAACATTTCATTTCATTTCATTTTTGAGGGTTTATTAAACCTTATTTTAAAAAGAAAATAGAAATAAATCTCAAAACATCATATCATTTGAAAAACTGAAACATTGCCATCTTTAAAATGTTGCAACAGACTACATGTTGTGTGAATTTTTTTGGAATTACTTTTCCAACCAAACCAATTTTGCAAATTGCACATGCATTTAAAAATGTTTTGGCCAGCTCTAAATATAACTGATGACGTATATAATTCAAGTGAATATTCTGGTGGGAGAATGACAGGGAGAATGCTGTTTTCTGATTGGATCTTAATCCAGAACTACCAATCCCAGAGAGATATTGACAAATTATAAAAGAAAAGGCCATCTAAAGAAGAGGACAAGTCATTACTAGGAAGTTAGACAGCACTGAATAATGAGAAGCATTTGAAACAGACAAGTATATGGAGTTTGTCTATACAGGAATTATAGTTGAGACTTGCTGACAATCTATAAATATTAGAGGGATGAAAATATTATATTTCCAAGTGGTAAAGGGAGATAAAGCTAGGAGGAATGGGAAGAATTTAAGAAAGAGAATATGTAGGTTGAAAATTAGGAACTGGGTCTATTAGGCTGTGGATGGTCTCTCAGAGAAAGTGAGCTCTTATGAGAAAATGCTGTAGTAGTTAATTGGGATGAAACCTATAGGAACCTAAAGAAATTTGAATAAGAGTCTATAGAAATTGCTCTAAAACCTATAGTATTTAATGTGCCATTTAGTTTTAAATGTCTTTTGGAATAATCTTGCAGACTTTAATAGGGAATGATATACTTTCAATAGAATTTTTTTAAATAAATGGATATAGTTCCATGGGTCTTCATAATATTCTATGGGGAGGTTAAAAGAAATCTTATAAAAAGCGTACCACTCCTTATAGGAGTCTATAGGACCATTCCAGAAGAAGTGACCACGTTTAGGACATTTAATGTTTGGAGCTGCTCCAGACTGAGGAGCTGTCCATAGGTAGAGTCCTGCAAATCCACAGATATCTGCATCTGCAGATGCTAATGCAGTTGCTGTTTTTACCATATTTGCAGATCACGGATTGGATGCAGATCCAAAAATTTGTATCCATGCAGGGCTCAACAGTGAGATAAGGTGCTGATGCAGGTGTGGCTGCGGAGGCGGATACATATAAAAGGTTGAGTAAGGATTACGGGTCAGATACAAGTTAATTATCATGCATGTGGATTCAAATTTTTGCAAATATGTTGGGATCTATCCATAGGCAACCCATGGGAAAATACACCAGACACTTCACTAGTGCCCAGAGAATTCCAGAATTCCATAGAGGCCACCTTTACTACCCCTCCCCTGAGCCTTACCTTCTGGGCTACAACCCCAAAAGGCACAGCACAGAATCTCAGCCTATATAGCCTATTAACTTTTTAATGTATAAACCTATGTTCCGTCTAGTCATGCTACCAGATCTTGATTGCTAGGGGTAGTGGGAAGACGACACATAATCAAAGGAGCTCTGTCCACCTCCTCACCCAAGAAAGATGACAGACACACTCTGCATGGCCCCATGTTCTTGGCTAGAGAAACAAGCAATGAAATTCCCATGAGCATTTGAACGAGAAATAAAACACAAAAGAGTGTAGTTAGAGTCAGATGAGGCTATGGTAAAAAAAAAAAAAAGGGGCCCTTTCTTTCTCAATATGGCAGCTCCCTGGATGTCTCCAAGTCAGATCTGCCTATATTATTCAGAGGGACAAGTTTTTACTGCAATTAGCACATTACAGTCACTACTATAAAGAATGAGCTAGATTCTATGTTGCCTCCCATACCACCACCAAAGCTGTTTCCTGCATTCTCATTGCAGAATATTACCAGTGATGAGGGCAGAGATGGAGAGAATACAACTTGATCTTCAGACTGCAGGCTGATTTTATAGGGTTGGCAGACGGCAAAAAAATGTTAACTTGTAAACCAAGCAAATCTGGTATAAAAAGCACTCACGGGGCATCAACATGGAATCCCATGATGTCTTTTATACAGGCACTTTCCTGACTGACAGCATGCTTTGGAAATAGCTATTTTCTGTTCCTGTCTTTTTTGTTGTTGAATGTAAGATCCAATCAGAAAGGAGATGCTACCTAGGGGTCTGTCTGTCAGTCAAAAAAAAAGACTAGATTTTACTAAGTGCCTTCATCTTTACTTCACCAGGGGCCCTATTGAAGACCTTATGCTTGAAAGCTAACTAAGAGGAAATGACTCTGTATTATAATTCAGTCCCAACTCGTCAGAGAAAAACTGTCAGGCTCCTTCAGTTGGCTGAGTCAGAATATCGTTCCTTACTGTTTTATAATGAATGTCAGAGATAGAAAGAAAAAAAGCACCTCAGTTGCATTATTCCTACTCACGGGATGTTGAAAAATGCATCAGACTTCTTAGAACTGTCCACATCATAATGTTGGGCTCTGAAGACACGCATAATAAAGTTTCTGAGTCCTCAGTTGGTGACATGTTCTGCAGGAGAACTTGCCTTCCAATGAGGTATCACATGGCAGCTGCCATCCCAGATTCCCAGAATCCCTGTGACTTCATTCAAAGCTTCTAAAGCATCATTGGGCTCTCAGAGTCTCCTTTCAGGGCTGCCATGGCTGTGAGGGCGGTCAAGGAATGCTACCTCCTACAGCGGCCATAGTGCTGTGAATAAGACAGAATGGTAAACACATTTTAGAAATGTGAAGATACCCTGTGGGGACTGTACTGTAATAACGGCACTTCAGCAGTGCTGGAAGCCATCACTTTGCAGCCTACCACTCACAACGAAAGCAAATCAGAGAGGACAGAAGAGGAATCGCTCTCCCACAGCTTGATATAAAAATGTCTTGACCCGTACATTCATTTTTCATCTTCACACACCTCTGCTGGCTAGCAGAAAGGACAAAAAACAGACTATTCTTCTAAGATTTCTGTTGTGCTTGGAGTGAAGTAAGGAAGAGCCCCACTCTTAAGTTAGAAACATAACTTATTGTATTAAGAGTTCACTCAACTGACTGTGATAGAGAGAAAGGATTCTAGTTCCTGTCAGTCCCATAGAAAATCCACTTGACAAATTCTAGAGCAGGATTCCTAGAAAGTGTCCTCAATTCCCACTAAAACCATGAGGCAATTGGGTCAGAACCCTTTCATGGCTGTGACATGCATCACAAACTGAGGCCCAGCTTTGCTGACCTTTGAATAGCTCAGAGAAGCATCGGAACTCTTGGATCCCAACCTAAGCTTTTGAACTACTCACAACACATCCAATATGGGCTGTTGTTCCAAATAACACACTTTGCTATACATGACCCCCTTCTCTGGCAACCCCTACCCATTTACCAGATTGTATTTAGAGTGACAAAGTTGACAAAAATCTATGGGTCAGAGATCAGGTGAAAGGAGAGAATAACCAAGAGAAACAGGTAGGATAGAGTCAAAGCAGCGATTTGGTGCAACGGGCATGTGTCTATTGACTGAATGACATATTCTGCATAGCCTAAGAAAAATTAAATGCAGCCACTACTTTACTGAATGGGGCAGTTGCCAGGGACATAGACTATACTATACCCACTTCCCTATGTTGATCTGGCCTGTAGATTCAGTTGATTCACACTATGCGTTAACTCAATGACTATGTCCACAGTATGGACCAAGATCTAGCCTTAGAGTACGTAAAGACATGCCCCCCTACCCAGCATTCTTTGCTCTCTGGGCCTCTGCACAGAGGCAGTGAAGTTCTTCTGTTGTATCTGAGGCCTTTTCTGCCCACACAGAGAGTCACAACATTCCCCCCCAGATACCAACATGAATAAGTTCTACTCAAGTTAATTTATCTCCCCTTTCTCACTGGTTCATCATCTCTGGCTTCATCTTCTTAGCTTCTGCTCTTATGATTTTATCTGGCAGACTGGCTGTTTAGGCTAGATCATGTTGTAATTATTAGTTACTTATTACTTAATTATTGCTAATTAATTCACAGAGTGTCACAGACATTTTGTGGTGGATGTTGTACATATTGTTACAAATCTATGGCCACAGGAGACATCATGGTAGTCACTGTAATGCACTTGGAACTTCATAGCAGGGATAGACCCTAGATCCCTCTCTTACAAATGCACTACAAAAGAGACTCACTGTTAGAGTTACAGGTATATGACACATAGCTGAGCAGTTCTGATTCCATCCGTACATTGCAAGTTATACATTCCAGCTAGTTCATTACAAAATACAGCGGCAATTCAAGAAGGTACACATTACATTGGCAGAATTTTCTAGCTGTTTGGGCCATTTTAGATGTTCCACCATGTCACATTTATGTCTGCAAATTAAACCCTTCAAAAGGAAAATAATGTTTAAAAAAAAAAAAAAAGACTGCTTGTCCACCTGGAGATTAATGGCAATATATTAATTAGTTAATTTAATTAAACGGGCATTTAGGTTTCCCACTTATTGTTATACAGTACCATCTACAGGCCCTACCCATGCACCTAGAAGCAATGCACTGTTTTAGATTAGATATTAGGCCCATTTGACAGATGGGAAACTGAGATAAAATGAGAACAATTTATCCAGTGTTAGGGAGTCTGCAGCAGACCACAGCTCCTAAGTCCCAGTCCAGTGGGACACAGAAAGCCAGGAGTTTTCTTTTGTTTCCTGGTGCCAGATAGGCTATCACTTGGCAAAGGGGTGGGTCTTAAATACAGCAACGGTTGAACACCTCCAAGCACCTTCGGGAGAGTGTCCCAGGGCCTTGAGTTCTCCCTTCAGCTCCCTCCAATGTGAACGTAAGATCTGGGATTGATATTTTACATGATCACTCTATTTTATGGTTAAATCACAGAGGCATTAAATCAGGTTTTATGAGTCTTTCATGAGTCTCGTGATAATTACAGTTTTCCTTAAAGTCCCTGGCTCTTGGAGTTCAGTGGTATGTGATGATTTCAGCCTTCATTCTTAAAGAAAACGTAAGCTTCTCACCCTCGTGGCTGTGGGAAAAAAAGCTTCAAAATGTGGCCCCAGTGCACCCTAAAGGCTCAAAAAGCAAATAAAAAGAACCCCATATCCACGATTTCTAAATTATCTCATGATTTTAAAATCAGTCTTTTGATTTTGGTGAGCCTGACTCACAATCTTTGAACGTTTGTGGCTGACAGTACTGCTGAATGGAAGAGGGATGCGATCCTGCTTATAGGGAGATGGGGTAACAGTGTCCACCCCGGGAGGAGAGGTAACACACACACACACAGTGTGGTTCCTGACACCCTGTAACACATCCACCCTCCAGAGGGCCTATCCCTGTCCCGTCATTTGCATTTTCATTCTGTCTAGCCACCTGCAATAAAAGGGAAGCCAAAAGGCAGGGTAAGGACCACATTAAGGCAGCCAGCAGCCTGTTGCAAGACAATGCAGAAGTTAATAACTGAGGCGCCAGTCATCCCAGCTATCTCCAAACAAAAGCAATGAAAAAGATACTTGGTTACTGAGTGATTTCCCATCAGCTTTTGAATTTGTCCTTGCATCACTGGGAGCCATTGACTTTTCATGGACTTACACAGACTGCTCCCTTTCTTATCAGCACCAGACCTCATGGTCTCTTGCTTGGCAGCCTGATATTTTTGCTTTTCAACAATGATGTTGGTAAAGCAATTAACGTTTCATTGGAGTTCTCAAGTCAAACCGGGGTAAAAGCATTCAGAAGAAGAGTGCTGCTTTCAGCAGCAAGGGCTGCAGGAGGGACACAGCCCTACCGTTACACAGCCAATATATCATTGCTTAGTAAAGCAAATGGGTTTTCACCCAATAACATTTGTAAGAGTGATTGAATGTGAATGCAGGGCATATAAATGGTACCAGATTTTTGGTGTTGGAAGCTGGCATCTTTAAAACAACTCAACCAGAGGCAGCAGTGATGCACTAGTTTTCAACCCAGGGGTCCCAACCCCTTGAAGATTGTGACCACCCTGCCTTTGTAAATATCTAGATGAATTGAGGGTCATTAAATTATGCATGGGGATGTACAACTGAGGAATGTTCTGGGACAACAGGGTCACAATACATAAAAGCCTGAAACCCCATCCTGACCCATATATCTTACTTGGGATGCACATCCGTGCACCCCTAGGGTCTGATCTATGTAACTTTTCTATTCACTTTTGCAATGTAATTGTATGGTTTGATGCCAATTGTGCTATGCAAGGTTCCCTTTTAAATGCTCTGCCTCATTGTTATGGTATCATGTTTCCTGCAGCATCATGTATGTGTACACATTTAAAGCAAGTTTCCAGGTATGTTACATGGCTCAGACGATCAGGGCTATCTCTCGGCACAGAGGCTGAAAAGGTGTATGACAAAGGCAATGCAAATTGAGCTCCCTGGTTCAGGTGGGAAAAAGAGAATCACACAGCAGTGAGAAATAGGGGGAAGTCTCCTGCCCTTCCTTAACAAAAGGAGGAGGAAGAAGGGAGATTTTGGAAAACAAATAAAGACACTTCAAATTGCTAGGGGCTTTTTGCCAGAGAAACACCATCTTGAAAACAACGCCAAGAGACTGGGCCTATCCACATGGCCAGGAGGGGCGTGACTGGCTGAACACCACCAGCAGCCAGTCTTGTGGGTAAGAATGATGAGAATAAGCTAGAGAGTGAGACTAAGCAGTGATATTAGGGTAGAATGCATTTGATATCTTTCATTTGCTTGTGATAACATCTGACTGCTTTATTAAATGACTGAGTTGCTATATACTCACTTAAAATCAAGTTCTAATCAATAAACTAGTGTTTGTTTTATCTAATGCTGTGTAGACTTTAGATGGTGTGAGAGGGCAAGGCTGGGGCATTTTCATTTCTTTGATAAATGGGCAAACTGGACTCTAAGGCTATGTCTACACTTGTAATTTTAAGTTAAGTCGACTTAGTGTGTCTACACTTAAAATTAAAGTCGACTGAAAGGGGAACTTACAAAGTCGACCTAGAGCGTCCACACTGCACGCCTAGGTCGACTTCTAGGGTCTTGGGGGACCTTGGGCAGGTCCACGGTGATGGGGGGGCACCCCTTGTGTGCAATGAGGCAAAGGGGGACAGGGACCCTGGCAGGGCATGTGGGCAGGGTGTGATGCTGTCTGGATTTAGGGAAGCATTTATGATATTATTTTCTATGAATATCTCATAAATGCTATAATCCATAGGAGCTATGTCATGTTTGGTATCAATAGAAAAGTAGTAATTTGCTGGGAATGATTATATAGTTTATGTCTAGGAATTGTCTTTGGATTAGAAGTTAGTTTAGTTAGGAATTTGGTTGTTAATCTATACTTTAACTTGTGAGAGTATGTGTAAACACCTGAGACATGCTGTCTACAACCATTGTGTCCTTAATGTTAAGGAATCTGCCAACTACAATGAGCCCAGGGGGTAACCTGATGAGCCATTAAGGACATAAGGAATACAACCATTGTATCCTTAATGGCTCATCAGGTTACTCCCTGGGTCCATTGTAGCTGGCACATTCCTTAACATTAAGGACACAATGGTTTTACACACCGTCTGTCTCAGGCATTTCAATAAAATCACATAAGTTAAAGTATAAATATAACACCACATGCCTAATAAACTAACTTCTACTCCAAATACAATTGCTAGACATAAACTATATAATCATTCCCAGCAAATTACTACCTTTCTATTGATACCAAACATGACATAGTTCCTATGGATTATAGCATTTATGAGATATGAATAGAAAATAATATCATAAATGCTTCCCTAAATTCAGACAGCGTCACACAGGGCTCTGCCCTGCCCTTTGGGAGGCATGCCAAGCTCCCCCTGTGCCCTCCCCCTCCCCCCCCCAGGCAGGGAGGGCATTGGTGTAGTCCTCAGATAGCCCTAAGTCGACTTAGGGCTACCCCACATCTACAATGGCTTAATTCAACTTTAAAAAGTCCAATTAAGCCTTAAGTCTAGTCATTAACTTCATTAAGTCGACTTTATTTTCCTTAAGTCGACTTAAGCAAGCTGCTTAAGTCGACTTAAGGAAACTGTAGTGTAGACGCTGGGTAAATTAAGTCAACTTAAGCAAGCTTAAAATCGACTTAATTTACAAGTGTAGACGCAGCCTAAGAGTCTACAATGATTGGGGAAGGGTTCCGATCCCTGTAGGATGGAAGTTCCTGGTGTGGTATCTTGGGGCTGGAGGTACACGGGGCGGGGGGGGAGAGACCATCCCCTGAGTGGCTGTAGAGTGCACACCCACTGCCTGGGACTGATTACATGTAGGAGGCTGGTGTGGACTGACTCAAGAGTGAGTGGTCACCTGGCATAGCGGGGTGAATAGGGGTTCGGGAGTGGAGATCGGGGGTTCACACCAGACCAGATTCTGGGAGGGGATCATCACACCCTGATCTTCACGCACCACTGTGAAGGATGTGAGACTGGCCCTTTTCCCAGCCTTGTTCAAACTGTAGCCTCTTTACTGAAGTTGCCAATAGAGGTGGCACCTTTGAGGATGAGTTGCATAGATCAGCGCCAGTTATGACCATGTTTTTATGGCAGATTTTGCTATGGAGACCAGTCCCTAGGAACTGAAGTGAGAGTCGCCAACTCATTCCACAAACATTCCCAAACCATCACACATACTCACTTTCTTAGAAACACGGATGGCTATGTATTCTTAAGAGCTGCTTTAGTCATGGTGTGTAGAATCATAGATACTGGAAGGGACCATGAGAGGTTATCCAGTCCAGTCCCCTGCACTCATGGCAGGACCAAGTATCCTCTTAAACCATCCTTGACAGGTGCTTGTCTACCCTGCTCTTAAAAGCTTCCAGTGATGGAGATTCCACTGCCTGCCTAGGCAACTTATTCCAGTGGTTAATCACCCTGGCTGCCTCTACACTTGTAAATTAAGTCGACTTAAGCTGCGTCTACACTACAGTTTCCTTAGGGCTACCCCAGGACTGCACCAATGCCCTCCCTGCCGGGGGGGCACAGGGGGAGCCTGGCATGCCCCCCCAAAGGGCAGAGCAGAGCCCTGCCCACCCTGCCCCTATGACCTGCCAGGGTCCCTGTCCCCCTTTGCCCCATTGTACTCAGGTACAATGGGCAAAGGCAGAGCCCCCTGGCACTGGGCAAGGGGTGCCCCCTCTGCCCCCGTGGACCTACCCTAGGACCCCCCAGCCCCTAGAAGTCAACCTAGGCATCCAGTGTGGACGCTCTAGGTCGACTTTGTAAATTCCCCCCAAAGTCAACTTAAAATTTAAGTGTAGACTTAAAGTCGACTTAGTTAAGTTGACTTAGATAAAGTTGACTTAAATTTCCAAGTGTAGACATAGTCCCTGAGAGTTAGGATATTTTTCCTAATGTTCAACCTAAACCTCCGTTGCCACAATTTAAGCCCATTGCTTCTTGTCCTATTTCAGCAGTTAAGGAGAACAATTTTTCTCCCTCCTCCTCATGACAACCTTTTAGGTACTTGAAAACTGTTATGGCCTTTCCCCGTCTCCTCTTTTCCAGACTAAACAAACCCAGCTCTTTCAGTGTTCCCGCATAAGTCAAGTGTCCCAGACCTTTAATCATTCTTGTTGCTCTTCTCTGGACTCTCTCCAATTTGTCCACATCCAGAGGCGGCCTTTGGCTATTGGGGGCCCTAGGCGAAGGCCTGTTATAGGGCCCCCTATAGGCCTTCAGGGGCCCCCTCCCACTGGCAACAGCCCCAGGGTCCAGCTCCTCCTCCTGCTGCTGACAGAGACAGACTCTGCTTTTGGGATAGTGAAGCAGGAGACGGGGCCCTTACTGCTCGGGGCCCTAGGCGTGCGCCTGCTTCGCCTACCCCAAAAGCCGCCTCTCTCCATATCTTTCCTGAAATTTGGCACCCAGAACTGGACACAATACTCCAGTTGTGACCTAATCAGGGAGGAGTATAGCGGAAGAATTACTTCTTATGTCTTACTTACGACTCCTGTTAATACATCCCAGAATGGTGTTTGCTTTTTTTGCAACAGTGTTACACTGTTGACTCATATTTAGCTTGTGGTCCACTATGACACCCAGATCCCTTTCCACAGTACTTCTTGCTAGGCAGTTATTGCCCATTTTGTATGTGTGCAATGGATTGTTCTTTCCTAAGTGTAGTATTTTGCATTTGTCTTTATTGAATTTCATCCTATTAACTTCAGACCATTTCATCAGTTTGTCCAAATCATTCTGAATTGTGATCCTATCCTCCAAAGCAGTTGCAATCCCTCCCAGCTTGGTATCATCGGCAAACTTTATAAGTATACTCTCTATTCCATTAGCTACCATCATCATGTACTAGCTGAATATTTGGAGGGAAGGGCAAGGTGGGAGGGCAGGAACTAAATATTCCAACATATAATTTTCTTCTTTTGGTGTATTAGATTATAGCCTTGTTTAAGAACCTGCTGCTCTTTTACTACCTGCCCTTTTCCACCTAGCAACATGTGGGTGTAGGAGAAAGTAAAAAGTTAAAATAAAAAGACAAGTGGAAGCACCTAGGTGCTGGCCCAGGGCCAAACAAAGTAATCCAAAGCAACGTACTGTCGTGTATCATCCAAAGAATATACTACTGACCTGAACTGAAGGTACTGACAAAATACAGGTTGTGAAAGCCCAAGCAGAAGAATCAGAATGTACCTTAGAGAAGATGCTATTGGGTCAATCTAACACCAAAAAGATAAGAAAAGATGTTTTGCATAGTTTGGCCCATGCAAAGATAAGGTTCGGCCAAACCATGGTACCTTGATGGATGGAGATGCCCAGTAATGTGTGGACCAATCAATATGTAAATCAATTAAAATATAGACCAATCAATGTAAGGTCAGATGAGGGTATAAAAGTAGAAATCCTGGAGCTCAGACCCTGTGCAGCCGAAAGGGGTGACAGGGAGTCCTACCATCAATTGAGCTGTTCCGTTGCCTTAAGAGCACATATGCTGCCAGCAGATCTGTTGATATAGATCACTTGCCATTGTGTGACCTTGCGATAAAGCCTAGCCTGGCACCTTCGTTTCTACAAAGATCTGTGGTTGTGTTGGTTTCTTCGATCGTGAGTGCTGCCTCAGTTTACCTCTTGCACACAGGGTACGCCTGGGCTCCAAATCACTGAGCTAACCGAGTTCTCACTAAAGATTTGAGCCAAAGGTAACCCAGAGTGTTCACCAAAGGAGCACCTCAGCTAAGGATCACCAGGCTAACTCAGTCCCTGCTTCAGATCCAAGCCAGGCTCTAGATCACCGGGCTAACCGAGTCCCACTTATAGATCTGAGCCAGATGTAATCCTGAGGGAGCACACCTTCAGAGCTTCACGCACGCATTCACAGACGCAGCCAAGCTGATATCGACACCGGACACAGAACACTAATAAAGATTAATAAGAACGCCTCTCGCTTGACGGGCCTAAACCACACAGCGCCATGACCACAGTGGGTATACATACTCCTCCGATTTCTCTTGTACTTGCACTGCAAGTTCAAAGGAAACACACCTCAGAAATTGTACTCTTTACAGTCCAGGAGCAGGAGTCTTTAAAGCAATTAATCACTAAAATGAAGAAAATCCAATGACTGGCAATGTGGCGGAAGGAAAAATTGTTAACTCGGAGCACCAGCAAAACGTGCTCAACATGCCCAATCCCTGAGGCATGGCTGCCTTAGCACTGACATAGTAATGACATAGACTGAACCTCATACTGGTTGGGGCAGGGCTGTGTGAGACCATCAGCATGTGTCTTACTGAACAATCACATTCTCCTCTCCTAGTCACTTGAGTCCTTTCCCTTGTTCATACCTCTCGCCTTTTGTGTCATGTTGTATTTAGTCTGTTACCTCTCTGGGGCAAGGCACTGTGTACTATTCCTGCAAATCCACGGTATACATGCCTCTGGATGTTTGAAAAAAAAAGTGTGGCCCTCTAATATTCTCTGAATAAACACTAAAACTAGATCCTTAAATCACAGAACTTTCCACGCCAGAAACATACAAAGAAGAAAAATCCCTTCTGTGCAAATACTAGTCCTTCAGGCATTTTAAAGCAGGTCAGTCAAGTTATAATTGGTTCTAACGGACACTCCCAAAAGTGGTGATATTCTGAACCTATAGGGCAATGGCACTCAGGTGTGAAATTCTCACTTACTATGGAAAAACATCAAAGAAAATCAAAGAAATTACTTCCATTCTGAGCATTCCAGCCACATGAATGGGTACAAGAAAAGATGGACATATAATAGGGTGACCAGATCTCCCAATTTTATAGGGAGAGTCCGGATATTTGGGACTTTGTCATATATAGGCAACTTTTACACCCTGTCCCAATTTTTCACACTTGTCACTTTAACATATGAACACCAGTAGGAAGTATTTTTCCAAAGGTAAGAACAGCACAGTGAAACGCATCTTCCTTACCTGTCACCTTAACAATATCACCCTTCTCTACTCATTTTAAATCCCTTTCCCGGCTCCTTCATTTCCTCCATGTAATAGTCAAGCTTCTTGTGCTCACCTTCAATGGCTCTGACTCCTTATTACCACTTGTTGTTTTGCATCAGGTAATCCCACCTATTTTCCGAGTGACGTCAGCTCTGAATCCCCATTTGTCTGCTTCTCCCACAAATGTCTCCATACTTTCTTCCCCATAGCTCCTTATGCACAAAAGACCTTCATGAACTAATCCAGAAGCCTATACTATCTTCTCCAGGCTGAACACTCTGCTACCATTATTGACCTGACTTCAGTGAAACTGGACAACAACAAAATTTGCCATTCTCAACGCCCACATCTTCTGTGACACCTACAAGATATCTGTCAACCAATGATGGTGAGGGTCAATGGCAATGAGGAAAGCTGATTGCATATATTTATATATATTTAAGAAAATGCCTTTCAAAGGACTTGAAGCAATGTAACCTATGTAACGACATGAACTTATCATTCTCCTTGTGCTCTCTTCCCTTTTCCCATTTTTTCTATACACACATCCTTGTCGTATTTCGAAAGAAAGGGAAAGTCCTTCAAGGCAAGGTCTTCGGGTAACACTTTGAAAAGCTCCTACATGATTTAGGAATCTAAGTTCAGTTTTCAAAGATGACTTTGGCCTTTAGGAACTTAAGAATTATTAAAAGTCAGTGGAATGTACTATGTACTATGTACTATACTATTCCATAGTACGTTAAATGTACTATGCTGTACTCTAAGCACTCTGTTCTCTCCATCTAGCTCTCATTACCATGGTATCTAAATAACTCATCATAGTCTCTGAAGTGTTGCCTCCATTTTACACAGGGGGATCTGAGAAAAACTAAGTGATTTGACCAAGCTCACATAAGAAGTCTTTGACTGAGCCAAGAACTGAACACAAGGTTCTTGACCCTCAGTCCTGTACCCCATCTACAAAGCCATTCTTCGTGCTCAAGCTGGCTTCCCTCTTACTCCAGGAGCTTTGCCACCATGTGAAGTGACGGGAGTTTGCCTAACTAAGGCTCTCAGGATTTAGCTTTTAGATAGTTTTTCAGAGTAGACAGCTGGCTTTATGTGCCGCAGCAGCCATTGAATGTGCTTATGTGCTTGCCAACAGAGGGAGGCCATTCTGTGTGGAGCCGGGGGAAATTTGTTTGCAGCTGGGGAGAGAATCAGGTGGGAACCCACACTTGGGGCACTGTTCAGACTAAGGCCAGCCCTTCAGACTCTCTCACATAAGTCAACAGATGAAATCAAAGTCTTGTGATACTACAGACTAACACCCCCTTAGGAGCAGAACAAAAACAAAGGGCTTCCAGACCAACAAAGTTGATCACCAAGTCTCTCCACCCCAGGATTTCCTTGTGTATGACCGTGGAAGTTAGCAACAAAGAGCTGCCCTTCTGGTCCCACGGAGCCTTGTACAGCTCTGCCGCAGGTGTCAATCTGGAGTGACTCTACTGAAGTCAACTGATTTACATTGTCATAAGTGAGACAGGAATTAGAAGCACTGTCCATGCAGTGCCATTCCTCTTTCTGAACAGAGCCCCCCAGAACGTTCTTAAAGAAATATGGAGGGGGAGTTTAATCACCTAGACTTTGTTCATGCCTCAGGCACTCAGCAGCAGAACTTCTCTAGAACTGTAGCAGCTGGCAGGTGAAGGGCAGGAGAGAGCAAACAAAAGCCATCTCTCTCTCCCCTTGAAGAGTAAAGGCTGTGGGGCGACTGAAAATCCTGCTGCGACTGGTAAGAGAAATGAAGCAAGTCACATTAAAAGCTCATATATAAAAAAAGAATGTGGGAGGAGGGGCTTTAATAACGCTAAGTAAAACTCCTCTGGCCTCCCCTATCATGCTTTGGTACTTATACATGCCTCCATCAGGAGAACAGAGATAGAAAACTAGAAGGACTGAAGACCACCAGATGCCGCCACTTTCTGTCTTGGGAAATAGAGTGAATGATTCTAATTGATGATCTACCCAATCCTAATGGAGGAGTCACTCAGTCCTCCAGAGCAGAAAGGCTATGTCTATATTTGCAAGTTAGGTCGACTTAAGGAGGCTTAAGTCGACCTAACTTAGTCCCTGTCCACACCAGGCTTTCATTAGGTCAACTTAAGAAATTCCTTAAGTCGACTTAATGAAAGGTTAGGTCAACTTAATAAGAACCGCTGGTTAGGTCAACCTCACCCTTAAGTCGACTCCTTAGGTTGTCGATGCTTAAGTCCACTTTATTAGGTCAACCTAAGGGCAGTTAGGTCGACTTAAAGTGGATTAAGTCCCCGTTCAGGGAAACCCCTTCGTTAAGTTGACTTGATAAGGTCAACTTTAGGTCAACTTAATGAAGTCGATCTAACTTTTTATAATGTAGACATAGCCAAAGACACCCACCTCTTCAAAGTCTCAGTCAATATGTAGTGCAGGAAAATCCCTTGACAACCTCCCATTTGACCAACATAAGAGTGTGTATGTAAGCAAGAATCACCATTCCAAGGAGCCGATGGAAGGTGCTACAAGTTTGATTTATATCAACAGTTCAGTGCCAATGGACTGATAGTTTCTAACTCTTACATAACTTCCATTCAAAAGTTTTGAAACAGGACATTGTGCTAATTTAGCTAGGAAGGGCCTGCAAAAGATTCAAAGGCAGCGTCTTGCTCCCTGGCCTGACAAACGAATGGAGCTGCCATGAAAGGGGAAGGAAGTACCTTACTTCCATACATAGCAATTCCCTCTAGTTGATAGAAAGTCGGCTTGGACAAATTTTTCAGGAAGCCTCCCCTAGCTAGAGTAACAATGGCTGGGAGAGAAGTCATGGAGAGTAAGAGAGGAAAGGAGAGAAATATATATGGGAGGGGAAAAACAGGTTTCTGCAGGGTTTCACGAGGTATGGAGAGGATCCCTCCAAGAAGACAACCAGGGAACACAAATCTTTTAGGATACAAAGAATTATAAGCCCATCATCTTCTGAACATTCTGAACCAGATTCTGTTCACACACCAGTATGAATCAGGAGTGACTCCACTGACGTGAGTGGAGATGACACAAGAAATACCAGCTGTTGAAAAGCTATTTCAAATGTATCATTCCCTAAATCAATATGCAGTTTAGAGTCACATTCACACCAACACGATCACTTCCCAGTTTGTTTGTGAGGAGCTGGTCAATATGCATTGTTCAATTTATGCCCTTTGGGAGGAAAAAGCTCCTGATCTCTCAAATCCTCTGTCCATGGAGGCTCCGCTTATTACACACGGGGCCCAAAATACGGTAGCAAGGACCCCTGAATTCTGCATTCAACATTGTGCCAAAATCTGTACAGAGTAAGATGTAGGGGAAGACAATACATTTTTATTTAATTGTATGGAACTATATTGATTTTGTTATTTATAGGATATTTAATTGTGCTTAGAAAATCCTGCGTTTGGGAACATTTTCTATCCACTGCAGACTTCTGCTGAAACCTCCATTTGCTGCAAGAACCGGTACTGATACTGTAAAATTCAGGGGGGTTGCCTTCAAAATTCAGGGTCACTAGGCCAGATTCTGAATTTATTTACCACAGCGTAAATCTTGAGTTACTCCACAGAGCGCAGTGGAGTTGGGCTGCATTTACAATGAGGTAACCCAGATCAGAATCTGGCCCAGTTTATCAGACCACTTCTCATCAGAAGGGGGGGAGGGGTGCAGATGACTCTGTTCCCACTCTTTCTGGTTGATGGAAGGGGATGGGAGGACAGAGAAGTATAGGAATGAAAGCTAAGAGAATAAGGGGCATTAAACCGGGCTGAGACATGTGAGTAGGAGCTAGCATTCAACGGTGGGCCTAACTGATCTATCAATTCCACTGCAAACTCCAGATCTGATAATGCCTTAAGAAGAAGGCACAGAAACTAACCAGATAGTACACTTAATCTCAGCTACTCCGGAACAGATTTCCTTGGACCTTGTGCAATCGTCTCTCACTCTCCTTGGGTGCGTCTACACTACACTTTCCTTAAGTCGACTTAAGCACCTGCTTAAGTCGACTTAAGGAAAAATTAAATTGACTTTACTAAACCTCATTTTAAGTCGACTTTGCTGGCTAAGTCGACGTTAGAAAGTCGACTTAGCCAGTGTAGACATGGAGTAGCCCTAAGTCGACTTTAAGTCGACTTAGGGGGCTCCAGGGCTTCCCCACTGCCCTCCCTGCCAGGGTGGCTGGCACAGCCACAGCCTGGCATACCTCCCCCCCCCCACAGGGCAGGACAGAGCCCTACCCACCTTGCTTCTATGCCCTGCCAGGGTCCATGTCCCCCTTTGCCCTATTGTACCAAGGGCACTTGGCAAGGGGTGCCCCTGCTGCCACCGTGGACCTGTCCCAGGTCCACCTAGCCCCTACAAGTCGACCTAGGCATCCAGTGTGGACACTCTAGGTCGATTTGGCAGGGTCCCCTCTAAGTCGACTTAAATTTTGAGGGTGGACATGCTAAGTCGACTTAAATTCACAAGTGTAGACATAGCCCTTGCTGTTTACACTCTTCAAATCTTGCTACCTCTCCAGCTCCTCAATCATGCACACACGTTGCTGCCATTTTGTCAAGCTATACCAGATGCTCTGCTGTTCCTCCCTGTAACTGTAGGAGCTTTTTCCATGTAACTAACGGCACGTTCTGGATCAGTCCCAGAGTCTAGGAGTTAATGAGGGGAACACAGTTAGATCATGAGATTAGAGTTGGGCTTGTGACTTTCTGCACTTGCAATGCCATGGAGGTGTTTACAAAGCTTCCAGGGATGGGGCGGGAAGCACTTTGCATTGCACTGTTGTGACTCCTTTGGCCCACTGCAGGAACTGTACACGTAGACTCGAGTGCGCACAGCCCTCCTTAGCAATAGGGTTAATCACTACAACATGAAGGGCTTGAGAGAGTGGAGCAAGCAGGGGAGTGAAGAAATGGAAGGTCCACGAGGAGCTGGGGAACGCCCTTCTGGAAAAAAAGACTGCATTTGGCCTTAAAACCTGCATCGTAAATTACCTATTGTCCCCTCAATGCAGGCAAGTAATTCCCCTCACTTTAATGGATAATTTTATGGCCACTCATAACATTTGGAGCTAAGATAATGACAAGGATAATTAAATTCCATGCTTCAAGGCATATGCTGATTGCTGCAGAGGTGAGCAACGAAATCACCACCCTCACATTGCACAGGTGCATTATGGGAACAGTTCTACTTCTTCTGAAGCATCAAGGCATTGGTCTCTGCCACAAGGATAGCAGCCTAGACAAACTAATGGTTTGCTCTGTAATGGAAATTCCTATGTTCATCCGCATGTGACTTGAGGGAAAAGAAAGAAACCTCTATTTCAGCTCAATGTCTTTTACAATAAATTGAGATACTAAATGCCAACAAAGGGAATTTACTAGAGACACACTGACTCATGTTTTAGCTAGCAGGACAGCTCTCTTAGATGTAGAGTTCAGGTTTGCTAGCGTTTAAGCCCATAGCCAGAACATGACAATACGGATTGTCCACTGTTCACAGATAGAGCTGTGCACAAGTCAGGTGTAAGGAAAATGAACAGCTGCTGACAGTGTTCAGTGACTGGTGGGGAAAGTAATTTAATTCTGATTCAAGGACCCAGCTGGAAACCATGTTGAGGGACACTCCAATAATCTGGCAGGGAATCAGGAGCCTACAACACAAAGGACAAGGTGAAACTTGTTCAGATCTCAGGCAGAAGATCCACAATGCGTGTGTATCTGTATCACACTGGGGTTCTTCAGCATCAGATCCTGACCTGGCATCTGAGTGAAAATCCTGTTGGAGTTTCAAAAGAAATCTGGGCTAGATTTCCAGGGGTTCAATACTCACCACTGGGGCCAGCGTCTGCAAAGAACTCAGGTTCCCATTAGTCACCCAAACAAAGACTAGATTCCAAAAGTGCTCAGCAATCAGCATCTCCCACTGTGACAGCTGAGGCCAGATTTTCAGACGAGCACAGAACCCAACATGCATCCAGTGTGTTGAGTTCCTTTGCACCTCTGACCCCTATCAGATTATCTCCACAGAAAGCCATTGCACATGTATCCAAAGATGAAACAGATATTTAACATAGAGTGCCCACAGTCCCATTCTCTTCACTGATCGATAACAATTCCAAACAAGCAACGGACGTGTCCACACAATGGTACCCTTCCAACTACACAACAAACACACCCAGGGGGGGAAAAAAATCTACATGAACACAGTTTTGAAACATACTCTTAACACACACATTCCTTCCTGAGCCAGGGCACTAAGGGAAACTGGTAACATTTGAAGAGTAAGTCAGTCTCCTTCTGGACAGCAGCAGTGTTCTACCAGACCAAGGGCTGTACTGTGGCTGTGAGTATATGTTGCAGGATGGGGATGGAGAGATGGAGCACTGAATCAACAGTTACTGAAGCATGGCATGGACAAAAGCAGGCAGGATGCTTGCAGGAGCATTGGAGCTGGAGGATCAGAAGTGCCAACTGCTACATCCTGTAAGAGTGAGCACTCCTCAAACAGCCAGCCTCCAGCATCTAGTGGATGAACAGCAGGGTGGCATGAGCTACCAGGCCGTTTCTACTTTGGGTGGCAGGTGCAGTGTGGCTGAGTTATCCACGTATTTCCAGCTAATGGAACAGAACCTCAGGCATTTGTCTCCATCTGAAGTGGTGAGGATTCATAAATTCCAAAGCCAGAATGGACCGCAGGGCTCATCTAGTCTGACCTCCTGTATAACACATGCCGGAGAACTTCCCTAAAATAATGCCTAGAGCAGCTCTTTCAGGCAAAACATCCAATCTGGATTTAAATATGGTGAGAATCCACCACAACCCTTGGTAAATTGTTCTATTGGTTACCTATGCTCACCTTTAAAATTTTACACCCTACTTACTCAGGAGTGGCCTGTGCCTCTCTTTTACTCCGACACATGAGACTAGCCAAACTCCATCCCTCAGGGTGCATCTATACTTAGAAATTAAGTCAATTTAAGGAGGCTTAAGTCAACTTAATTTACTCCGCGTCTATACTGGGCTTTCCTTAATTCGACTTAAGCTGCTCCTTAAGTCGAATTAAAGAAAAGTTAGCTCGAATTAATAACACCTCGTTTTAATTCGAACTAGCGCTTAAGTCAACTTTATTAAGTTGATTTAAGCCAGTGGAGATTGGGATTAGTGTCTAGGTGGACATTTTTAAATCAACTTAAAACATTAAGTCAACTTAATAAGGCCAAAAAGGGGCCATGTCTACACTTGAAAAGTTAAGTCGAATTTTGTTAAGTCGACTTAATAAGGTCCACTTTAAGTAAGTCAACTTTATAAAGTTGACCTAACTTTTCAAGTGTAGACATAACCTCAAACGGCATCTGTACCAACCAGTACCTGCGACCTATTCAGCTGTGACTTCTCTAACTTGTCAAGCTGACTGAAATAGCCCCAACTTTACTGAGGCTAGCAAATGGATAATGAGAAGAGAGTAGTGTTCTAAGAAGACAAATCAAAGAAACTCATTGGTAAGATAAGGAGAGAAGTTGTTTTGTGGGTTAAAAGTGGGCTCTGATGTATTTGCATAGAGACTATTACAATAGCAGGGTCAAATTCACCCCCTGAAGCAGTTAGACCAAGGATCATTATGGCACACTGAACATTAGCTACAAGAAAGTAGAGGAGTTATGTTATCTTATATAAAAAGCCACATTGAGGAGGGTATTTGTGATGCAAACAAGAAAGGAGCCATTCTGAATCATCCTTAGCTATTGCCTTTCAAGCACTAAAATAACCCCCTCGTGCAGTGCATTCAGGAACTGGCACACACGATAGCTAATTTGCTTCTGTTGGCCTACATAAATAGGTATCAGCTTATGCTGTTTCCTCTGACTGGAGTAATGTGGTCATTAAAGCGAACACACTGGTAGTAAAGCCCTAATTGTTTTGGAAAGTACCCTTTAAATAATAGTGCTTTTATTAGCAGTCATGATCTGGCTTAAGAGCAATTTAGGAACTTAAGGCCTTTGCTTTCGAGGGCCAGATACTGCAACAGAGGCACAACAAGGAAATTCAGAAGCTGATACTGGACAAGTATTCCTTCTTAATGTTACCATTGCCCTCCTTTTTCGTGACGTCTATTACCACAGAAAGTAACATAGGAAGGGAGACTGTGCGTGTATGTTTGTCTGTGTGCACAGGCATACAACTCAGATTGCCCAGATCTTCAGAAGTGTTTTGGTCAAATTTTATCCTCAGATGCGTATAAGCAGATCCTGGGCAGGAAATCAAAGCCAAATGCGTCTCTTACACAAGGCAGAAGGAAGGAGAACTTATTGTTTTAACTACTGGTTGCCCAGAATGAGATTTATCTCATTTTAACAATAACTGTTCAAAGGTACAAAAGCTAAAAACCTAGCAGAGAAAATCCAGTTGTGGTACCATCTGTAACAAAGTACACCATGGTTCATGAATTTTCAAGAAGAGCGTTGGATGTGAGAGCTGGGCAAATCCTTTCAGATACAATAAGAATCTCTCCTCTGCAATACCTTGGCCCTAACTCAAACCAAATCCACAGTGAGCTTCTTTCGAGTTCAGACATACTTGATTAATATTTATTTCCCTTATTTTTAGAGCCCAAATGCCACTGGAAAGACATTCCCATGGTGTTTCCAAAGCAAGGAGCAGCTGGAAGCATATTCATACGGTATTAAGTTTGTTCAGAGCAACTTCAGAGAAGTCTTGAGACTTTGAGGTTCTTCTCTGATGCAGGCTTCCAAAGCTAAGAAGCATGTTACATATCAACAATCACTACTTCATGGAAGGTCTTATAATTTTCAGATACCGTAACTTTACAGTCATGGCCTCATGTACTCCACAACACTTGAGTTAAATTCTGTGACAGCTGTCCCTAATTTCTGCAACAGACTTCATTTAAAACAAACAAGGAGTCCCGTGGCACTTGTAAAGAATAACAAATTTATTTTTCACACGAGTTTCATGGGATAAATAAATGTGTTAGTCTTTAAAAGTGCCACAGGGCTCCTTGTTTGTTTTGCTGAACTAGACTAACATGGCCACCCCCTTGGAACTTGTCACATCTTCATTTAAATTCCACACTGGAGCTTTCAAGAATTGTTGCAATTATCATTACTGCTTGCACCACTATCTTGATCTGGAAGAAATCAAATCTGCTCCCCTATGTACCACACACCCCATACTGTTAACAGCTCAAGTCATTCTCCTTAGCTCATGCAGTAAAGGGCTGTGTTTCGAAAGTAGAAAGAGGCAAAATCTAACCCTGCTGTCCCTGCAACTTCCACGATCACATACAGGAAAGTGAGAATGGTACCTAGGTGACCGGAGATATGTTAAAATACAGTCTGTGTCACAACTTCCATGAGAACAGTCTGCAATGTCTAAAACACAGGTCAGACTAGGACATCACTGTTAGAAGACGTTAAAGGAGAAGGTAGTTTGTAGGGTTAAAGCGTGTCTTCACCTGTACCTAAAATATCTTCATAATAGGATAATGTAGACATAGAAAACTCAGCTGGCAACATCAGTTGCCTTGAGAATAATTTTTTTTTCTCCAATTTTCCTTCAATATGATCTTTAAGTATTTTCGCAGGTTAAGGGACCCGTGCTGTTTCCCCTAACGCGACCTCTTGTACCATACAATTAGCTACTATGGATTTAATTTGTCACTCAGTGTATTATCATTCTCAGTAAAAACATGCCTTTCAGAGGACACTGACACATTTAGCAAAGAGAGCTATCATTTTCAATGATGGGAAAGCTTAAGAGACCATCTGTTTGCATTTCAGGTCCCTTTAACCCCATAGTGCGTGTGCTCTTCCACAAGATGTTCTTCTCAGTTGCACTGCTTCAGTGTGATACAGGAATCAAGTCAAAGGCCAACATAAAACTCTTTCCCTCTTAATCATCCAAACAAGTAACAAATGCTACATATGTGCCCCTTAACAGTGACTTGTATTCATTGTAATGCCCCAATCATCTCAATCATGCAGGCAGTTAAAAAAGGGTAGTGAGCTTTTTAGCTCTTTAACCAACTGAATGTCGCATAAGCCTCCTGTGGCAATCTGCCAGACATTAAAAAAAAATGTTTATGTAATTCTAAAAAAAAAAAAAAACCTCAGCCTTGGAGGGATATTTTCTTTCCTGAAGCAGAAAGAAAGTGCATATTAGGCTTTTAAAAAAAAAATCCACTCTCTCAGCTTATCGGAAGAGGATGTTAACTGTCAGGTAATGGGGAAAGAACAACATTTTTTTTTTCTAAACAGCAGCAAAAATAAGCATCAAAGCTCTCTTTGCAAATTTCTCTTTGTCGAAAGTTGGATATGTTGCTTAATCCTTCACTCCTTGAAAAGAGGTCTGCACTAATCCTATCTGTAAACTCCAAAGACAGCATTAAGATCAGCTTCAGCAAACCATTCATGTTACTTTTTTTTTTTTTTTAAACAAAGTGCATCTGAAAACTGCACATATACAGCAAGAACTGATAACAACAGGTCAATAAATTGCTTAATTTCCCCTCTTTTAATGTCTTATTTGCTTTATACCACCAAGAACTTTCTAGGGGTTTGGCTTCTACGGAATATGGCTCTTTGGATCACGGAATGAATGTTGAATAAGGACCTGATCCAAAGCACACTAAACGGGAGTATTTCATGGACTTGAGGCAACTTTGGAACAGGTCCTAAATTTCCAAGCACTCCTGTTTCTTTTAACATGTCCCAGTTTACACCCCTCTGTGATTTTCCTCACAAAGAATTAAAAAAAAACTGTATGGCAACTTCTTTTCTAACAATCTCAACTATATTTGCAACCACTGAAAACACAGAAGTTCATAGGGTCCAAGTAACAGGTGTAGGATGCCACCCATGGTCTACTATGCACAATAAACATCCGTTGCAGTCAGAAGCAACCTGTTGGCTCAAGTCAGAAGCACAGAAGACTACGTCTGATTAGCTCAGCCTCACTAAGAGATGCCTTGATAGTTAGTTTGTATTAGGAGGAATCTGGATAATTCATCCAGCCATAATCATACAAAATGCTAGGATTGTCATTGAAAGCCAAAACGTTTAGGCACTAGGGGTATGTCTACACTGGCAATTTAGGTCGACTTAAGTAGCCTTAAGTCGACCTAAATTACTCCCCGTCCACACTGGACTTTCATTACTGAACAGCCGGTTAGGTCGACCTAACCCTTAAATTGACTCCTTAGGTCGACGTAAGTACATTGAGGACATGGATTAACCCTTAAGTCGACTTTATTAAGTCAACTTAAAGGCAGTTAGGTCAACTTACTAAGTCCCTGTTATGGTAACCACTTTGTTCAGTCAACTTAATAAGCTCGACTTTAAGTCGACTTAAATTCAACCTTATTAAGTTGACTGAACAAAGTCGACCTAACTTTTTCTAGTGTAGACATAGCCTAGACTCCCTGAGGCTTCTTTTAAAAATCCCTCTCCAAAATAATAATAAAACAGAATAGCACAGGCCCATCTCTAGATAATAAATATGGCTGTATGGCCATACACAGATTCTGATGCTATCCTCAACCGTGAGACCAAAGTAAGAGAAGCTGGTTAATAATACCACAAACCCACAAGAAATATAGACCTTTGGTATATCTTTATTTGGAGAGGTACTAGTTAACCTGGATATAAGCTAAGAGCATCTGTGTGATGTTGGGATACCATTAAAAGCAACTGAATATCAAGGCTCTGAAACTGAGACATTCCTCAACATGCAACACAGTAAAATGTCAAATGAAGGGGGTTTTTGTAAAGATTCACAAACACAACTGGACTTTGAATGGAAAAGGCCCTTAAAAACACGTTTAAAGATGATAAAAAATGTTAACATTAAAGAGTCATCATGTTTTCCATGCCCCAACCCCCTGTAATAGACTAAGGGTAGATCAGGGTAATATATACTGAATGTGTTTTGAAATATATAAATGGAGAATTGTTAAATGGTAAAATTAAGAGCTTTGTTAGCTGCATTTTAATAAGTTGTAATTATGGATAGTGAACAAGTATAGATAAGGTAATACTTCAGCCAAGGCCTCACATGGCAGGATTGTGGTTTTCCCCATTCTTCTTTAAAATAAATCACTGATTTGTTTTAAATGATATTATTTGGGGTGAGATAAGTAATACATCACATAGGAAAAGGGAAATGAGAGGTACACAGACATGTAATGAAAAATATAAAACCCCTTTTTGCTTTGAAGACTCAGGAACAGGATGAGAGAAAAGAAATGACCCAGGAAGTGCAAAGCCAGCAGAAAAAAAATGCAGAAGTTGAGCAACTGAAGTTGCACATACATAATGTATGGGTTACTTAAAAAAAAAAAATCAAGGGGTGATGTGTTCAATCAATTGGATAAAGATTAAGCAATCTACAATGGAGAAATGTATAAAAGACCTAAGTGAATAAGACCCAAATTGGAAAAACACTGAAGCAGAACCTAAAGAATTGGGACTGAAGGACCAGACCAAGAGATCAGAGAAGGTGATGACCATCATGGAACATGAAAAAACTTTCCAGTGCCCTGGAATATAGTACCTGGGGTTCATTAACCTAGTCCATCCTGTCTGTTACTTGCTGGCATAATCTGACAATAATTCTGTCTGAAACTGTATAAATAAAAGCAAAAAGGCTAAGCTGGATGGATTCAGGAGTCAGCTTCACACTCGTCCCTCCAGCAGTGGTTTTGAGGAATGAGAACAGCTTTGGGAGCCAGAGGATCTCATCCTGGCTCTGCTACTGAAGCAATGTGGGACTTCACTTTACTTTCCTGCCTCTAAAGTGAGGATTTTTTTAAAAAAACCAACAGAATTTTCTAATCTCACAGAGGTGCCATGAAAGTTAATTACTGAATGTTTGTATAGCACTGTGAACATGCAAGGTACTATATGATGGTTGTTATGAATGTTGCAATACAGCGCTGATCACACCATCAACGTTTATCAAACAAGATAAGGAGTGAGCACCCTCAAGGCCTATGGCCTTTGGTAGGAAATAAGGACACTTCGTTCCTTGCATGAAGCAAGAATCAGATGAAATTAAAATAATGGGCTTGGTTTAAGAGCTATCCTTCTATTGGATAACTTTCCTTTGGCTCAATCCCTGTATGCACGGAGGCCTAATCTTGTTCCCACTGAAATCAATGAACTTTTGCTTTTGATTTAAATGGGAGCAAGACTCTCTAAGGTCAGAAGGGACCAATATGATAATTTAGTCTGACCTCCTGCACAATGCAGGCCACAAAACCTCACCCATCTCCTCCTATAATAAACCTATAACCTATGACTGAGTTATTAAAGTCTTCAAATCAGGTTTAAAGACTTTAAAGCACAGAGAATCCATTAGCAAGTGAGACATGCCCCATGCTAAAGAGGAAAGTGAAAAAACTTCAGAGCCTTCGCAAATCTGCCCCGCGGGAAAGTTCTTTCCCAATCCCAAATATGGCGATCAGTTAAACCCTGAACTTGTGGACAAGACTCACCAGCCAAACATCCAAGAATGAATTCTCTGTAATAACTCAGAATCCACCCCATCTAACTTCCCATCTCAGGTCATTGACATATCCACCACTAGTAGTCAAAAACCAGTCAGTTGCCAAAATAAGCCATCCATCATACCATCACCTCCATAAATTTATCAAGATCAGTTTTGAAGCTAGCTAGGGTTTTTTGCCCCCACAGCTCCACTTGGGAGGCTATTCCAGAACTTTATTCCTCTGATGGTTAGAAACCTGTGTCTAATTTCAAGTTTAAACTTCCCGATGGACAGTTTATATACATTTGTTCTTGTGTGGCGCTGTACTCAAATAATTTCTCTCCCTCCCTGGCATTTATCCCTCTGAAGTATTTATAGCAAACAATCATATTTCCCCTCAACCTTCTTTTGGTTAGGCTAAATAAGCCAAGCACTTTAAGTCTGCTCTCATAAGGCAGGTTTTCCATTCCTCGGATCATCCTTACAGTCCTTCTCTACACTTGTTGCAGTTTGAATTCATCTTTCTTAAACATCAGGGACCAGAACAGGTACATGATTAAATCAACCAATGATCTTGATCTTCTTTTCCTCTTCCTATATCCCTCTTCCTCCCATTTTGTCCTTCCCATCAATGCCTCTGATTCTTCTCTTTTTTCCCTTCCTTTGCACTAGCTTGATAGTTTGTTCATTAGTTTAAATTCCTATCACAAAATATGCATGATGTGATATAGACTATGATTCTCTTTTGGCCCTGCTTATTTATTGCAGAAAGCAAAGTACAGGTGTAAAAGCATAGCCACTTACAGGTTGTTTCTAAGAAAGATGCACAAGGAATTCATATGCTTGCTATGGATATAGAAAAATAGCTAACTAGCATATGCAAAGACTACACAGGAGAGAAAAAACAAAGTTATCACGTAAATGATATTGGGCTTTCTTTCTCCACAGAAAGAAAATTTATTGAGCAGAAAGAGCCCCAGCCATTTTACCAGCCCGGAGGAAAATGCTTTCACCTCCCTTTCCCAGTGACCAAGCAAATAAAAAATCCCTAACTCACAATCAACAAACTACCAGATTAAAAGAAATAATAATAATAATAATACAAGAAAAACCTCACTGAGAGATGTTATCCATGGCACCTGCCCTACTTGCCCTCCTCTAGAACTGACCTGGATCCCAAAGATCATTACAGTTTGTGAGAAACAGAAAAAGGAAGAAATAAGTGAGGAAAACTTAAGAGGAGAAAGGCAAGGAAAAGAGAGAGAAAGGACATTAAATGCTAACTAATAAACATGATATTAATCACCCATTTCTCAGGCTCGTACCAAGGAGATATGGAAAAAACAGTAATCAAAAAAGAGTGGTTGAGATATTTAGTGGTGTTTTCAGAAACCCAGCTGCAGCCTATTACTGTACATTCAGTCTGAGCAAGTTATCCTGGTCAAAATATGGTTTAAAATCAATTTTAACTTCAGCTCAGCCTTCTTAATGAACCATTTTTAAATGGTTCCTGCTAACATGGCTTTGGCAGAAGTGTGGACAGGGTATAAGTATGAAAAAATATTCTTTTAATAGACAAAAATTGTCTCTAACAACATGTTAACAAAGTGGTAAGCCAGCACACATATAGTACAACTTTATTAGCAAAAACTATTTGTAAATGCTTTCATGCACCTGGAATTATAGTATTGATAGGACTTGTAAGATTCATGGAACCTACTCTTCAGCTGTAGGGATACCCAGTGTTTTATAGTGTGGCTGCCTTTGCATGTTCATGTGTAACGTGATCATGTCCACAAATCTCAGCAAGGTGGCTGACCTCCTCTTTGTTATGAAGGTGCAGTCCCTGGAGACTATGAGCATCTAATACTCTGGGCCAGATCTCTGTTGGCATGAATTAGCATTATTTTATTGACTTCATTGGAGCTATGCCCATTTGTAGCACGAGTGGATTTGATGCTCCATCTGAGTGTATTAAAGAGGAGAATGGCTCCAATCTGTTCTGTTTTATTTAAATTAGGACCTTCCTAATGCAGGAAGTTACTGATGCAGCCATTGGCTGACCAAAGCATGGATTTCTTTGTTCTGTCATTTCTAACACTTCTCCCTACAAATATCTCAAAGAACTTTACAAAAATTAGTCAAACCTTCTCAGGTAAGTATTATTATACCCATTTTACAGATGGATAAACTGAGGAATCAAGACTGTAAATAATTTAAATGCTGTCCTGAACAAAAATGGATTTAAACATGTGTTTAACTTCTTTCTAAATCCAAACTCTCTGTGAAGCAGCTATTTGTTGGTTGCAATTAATCCCATCAGTGAAAGCATCTTCTATTGAATATTGCAAATACTCCAATGCTGTGTTCTCCAAAAAAACCCACACTCCTCTGTTGATCAGAGTGTTTCAGTCTCTTGCAATAGCAGGTTATAGATTGATTACAAAAAGTCCGAAGGTCGACAAGCTAGAAAACCAACTCTTTTTGAGATTCCCACTTCACATCACATGCCATGTCTTCATTTGGTTCCCATTACTTTATGCAGTTACTTTTTTTTTTTTCAAATGTTCTCAATCCGTTTGTTAGCTTAGTTCATTTTAGGGCAACATAAACAGCTTTCACTTATTTACAGTCTACACAAGCCTTCCGAAATATTCAGTGTTTACTTGAGCTCTGTAGTGTTAAATCAAGTATGACTATCACCCTTAAAAGCCTAAATGATGGAGTGATATCCATACTCATAACGCATTTTGACAGTGTCACCACATCCCTAAGAAAAACAGTTTATTCATGGCTATAAACCTAGAAGATGGAGTAACAAGTTACCAGAATTTATGTTTCCCCCTTTTCAAAACTCAGTGTTGTTATTCGTGATACCCAGAATTTGGTTTACACAGTGGTATAAACTAGAGTGTATCATTTAAAAGATAAATAGTTGGATGGAATATTGGGTTCATTTATTCTCTCTCATCGTCTTGGCCTGATAGCTGGAAGTGGATGGGAGCTGATGTTAATGAACACTGAAATGAGAAGAATCCTGAATAAAATCAGTAATTGCTGAGAGCCATGAGGTTCTGATTAGTTCCTTTGACTACTTGAAAATTTTCTCATAATTCTAACATGACAGAAACATCAATAAAAAAGAAGTCTCTATTCTGCCATTGGATTTTAAGAATAGGGTTACCAAAGGGGAAAAAAATTGGGTGTTTGCTGTTGCTAATTCCTTGCTAGAGATATTAGAAAACAGAAGTAAAATAATATTGTAATCTGAAAGTGGGGAAGACATCTTGGACACAGAATAAAAATAATCTTTCTATTTACTTGATCCTTTCAGCTTCCTTTATTTAGAACTGGGATAGACAAACTAGAGAGACAAGCCAATAAAAATTAAATGATCTGGATAATACGAAATTGAAAAGTTGGCCAAATCTTATTAGTGCAACTGACTTGGAAAGTTTTAATTATTTATACTTTAGTTAAAATCGATCTTTCACAATCTATACTTAAGATGAAATAATGAGCTGTGATTCTTTTTATCATGAAGTCAAAATTTGGCAAAAGGTGGATATCGCAGGACATTTGCTGTGGGGAGCTATCCAATTCAGCACCATATTTGTAGAGTAGGCATTCAAAAAGAAACTCAAAAATACAAGTCAATCTTGCTTTCTTTTTGCGTTCTTTTCTAAATAAATAGTCTCTACTAGGCTAAGATGATAATTGTACTAATCAAAACTAATTTCACAGGGGCATTTAATGACTGGCCTTCTTTGTTAACGCAGTACGTGCTTGTTGAATTCTACCTGGAAGGCTTTGGTGGAAGAATGAGAGGTGCGTGTGAGCAATGTGTGCCAGGTTACATTAAAAACATGAACAGCCACAAAAGATTAACCTGAACCATTAATATTACTGCACAATATAAGATACATTACCATAGATGAAAATGCTTTGCTATTTCCTTTCCATACCAAAGAATCTCTTAAGACGACAAAAATTTAAATTGGGATCCTTTTGACTGTAAACAATCTTTTTTGGATAAAACAGTAAGCTATCCGTAATATTTCATCTACTCTCATTCTAAGAACAATTGTTATAAAAAGTAACATCACTGAGCCACTTATGTTTTGGAAGGATGACGTGAAAGACTGAGTAGAAGAAATGTTTACTTAGTAAGACAAATAGAGTAACTACTTATTAATAAACTTTTGGAAAAACTGAGCACTTATCTTGACAAAGAACACACTTATAAATACTTCTTAAGGCATCTCTGTCTTTCCACAGCATTGTTTCCCCCACTACCTACACTACTGCTACATATACAGTACTATCATTTCAAAAGAAGGCTGATCTTCCAGTGTATCTCAGCCCTCTGACAAGAATGGTAACCAAGGCAAGAAATATATACCTTCAAGGCTACTGGTTTTCTTAAACATATCTAATCTCTCCATTTTAGAAAACACCTAATCATCCGTTATTGGTATTGTTGATGGAATAAACTTCAGCCTGTGTTTTAGCAAAAGAAATTGATCTCTTTTGTATTTTTCATTGTCATTTCCATTATACCTGAAAGGAAAACCGTGATCCAACTTTCCTCAACTTTGGAAAGAAAAGCAAGTTTTGTTTTTGTTTTCCAAGCAAAGAACTGTTTAAGCAAAAAAAAAGCATATTTACAAGCCTTCATGCCTATCACCAGCGTAGCTTAGTGACTGTGAAAATACTTAACCTTTCTTTTAAGCAGACATACAAAGTAAATAAACAGACAAATATCTATGAGTCCTGTAACAATCCATATGGACAAATAGTTCAGTGTTTCCATAAGGCACAAAAAAAATAATAAAAACTGCAAAATTGAGGAGAAGAAACCCCTCTTAACAAAACAAGAATCTAGTGCTAACTTTATAGTGAACGCACAACTGTATGTCTCATGGCCTCATCTGAAATATTTATGTTTTCCATTTATAAAAAGATGGCTGGCAATGGAAAAAAAAAAACCAGAACAATGAGATAAACATAGCAGAAATCATCTCTTAAAAATCTCATCACCTCCACAAAGAGCATTAGGCTTCACATTGTCCTATGATCTTTCAAAGAAAATGATTTACTGCCCCAGGTAAGAAAGTCAAAATACAGATGCAAGTAAACACTTCTTTCTGACAGCTCAAATGAGTGTGGACTGGATACTCTGCTGAAAACTGACAGCATCTTCAGGTGGGAATGTGCAGATTAGTTACAACAAGCCCTAACCAGTAGAAAGATTGTGTCTATCTATATTAATAAGAGCAAGCTGGTCTTTCATGTCCTGTTCAATACAGCAGACTATGAACCATCCACTGAGCTGAAGTGACCTTCTCAATCTCTGTAGATGTTAAAGAGGAAAGTCCTGTGAGTAGAACATATCAGATGCCTCGTTAAATGCATCCTGTTTAATATAAAACCACAAACACTAAGCAGACCAAAGTAACCCTTCTAAACAGAGTTTTGTCTGTAGATCACAGAGAGGTAATAATTTACCTGGTCGTTTTTTTATTTCAAAGGGACCAAAACTTTGTTTGGAACACACAGTGAAACCCAGAACTGCAAAATGACAGCCTGTATCTTTGTCAGTTTCTCAATCTCAGGAAACTTCACTTTGACATGGAGTAATGAATAAGGGAGAGTGAGAGTCATTTTGTTTATTGAATTGTGTACCCAAAAAACGCAAGCTCCAGTGTAACACACTACTGTGATCTATTCAAGCACCAAACAGAGTCCTGTGGCACTTTTAAAGACTAACAGATTTATTTATCTCATGAGCTTTTGTGGGAGAAAATCCCACTTTGTCAGTGGTATTTTCTCCCATGAAAGCTCATGAGATAAATAAATCTGCTAGTCTTTAGAAGTGCCACAGGACTCTGTTGGTCTCTCTGCAATAGACTAACACGGCTCCCCCTTTGGAACTTGACTACATATTCAAGTAACCAGTCACTGCAAAACTTCTGGAGGGGGGGGAGGCAGTAAACTAGACGGGGATGGAAACGACAACCGCGCTGAGCACAGCACCCAGCACAGTTTGCAAACAGAAAGGTACAACTTTTCCCAAGAAAGCTTTGCCATGAGCTGATCCAGGCTCTCCTGCCACCACCGCCAAAGAGCCCTCTGCACGACTTTCCCTCAAGTTCCCGAAGCTTGCAAGAGAGCACCTCATCCCTAGGACAGGGAGCTGCAAAACCCACGGGGGTCCAGTCTGCCTTGAGGTGCCAGTCCCTCACACCCGCTCCAGGTGCAATGGGCTGCCCCTCGAGGTGAAGGTGCCCAACCAGTGCATGTGGACAGGGCTAGCCCCGTGCCCCGGATTGCTGAGCCCTGTCTGCCCCAGCTGTGAGGCCGGGCACTCACCGATGGTGGTGATGACGGTGATGGCGAAGTAGAAGGAGCCGGCGAATTTCCACTGGACCCCGGCCCGGTGGGGCTCGGACTGCATGATGACCAGCTCCAGCTGCCGGTAGTCCTCGCTGCTGATGTTGTACTTCCCCTTGAGCCGGATCTCCTCGGCCTGGAGCTTCTCCTCCTCCCGCATCTCGTGCTCGGACTCCAGCGCATCGAAGACGGCGGCGCCGACCAGCAGGTAGGTGAAGGTGCAGAGGATCAGGGACAGGGTCCGCACGTTCTGCCGCTTCATGGCCGCCGGCGAGGGGCGAGCGCGGGGACCATGTCCCCCCCTGGCCGTCAGGGGAGCCGGCGGGCTGCGGCAGCGGGGCGGCTGCGGCTCGGGCGGGGGGGAGAGGCAGAGCAGGCTGCTGGAGCGGCGGGACCAGGCGCCCTGGAGCCTGGCCGCCCTGCGCAGGACCTGCCCGATCCAAGTGCGCAGGGCCATGCACGGCGGCGCCCCGGTGCAGACGGGGCGGAGGCTGGGGCGCCCGCCCCCTCCTGCAAGTTTCACTCAGCCCTTCCCCGGCGGGAGGCAGGGGGCAGCGGCCCCATGCACACAGCTGTGGCCGGCCAGAGGTGCGGGGGGCACTCAGGCACCAGCCAGGGCCCCTCGGGGATGTCTGGGCTCATTCCCGGCTCCGAGCTGGCTGGCGGCTGGCGGAGATGCGGACGCCCAGCCCGGCGGGGAAGGAGACGCGCAGCATCGCCGGGCTCCGCCAGCTGCTTTCCCGGGGGGAGCTCAAAGCCGCCGCCCTACGCAGCCCCCGGGGGGCGCGGAGCTAGCCCGCCCGGCCGGAGCGGAGACGCCCGAGTGGCCGGGGCGGGGCGCTCCTTCCCGGCCCGCTCCCTCCATCCCGCCCGGCTGCCGGCCCGAGAGAGGCAGATTGGGACTTGCCGCGACTTTCCGCGGGAGGGTGGGGCTGGGGGCGGACCAATGCCGAGCCGCCGCCTCCCGGCCGGGGAGAGCGAGTCCCGCTGCCGGCGATGAACCGAACCGGGTCTTTGGGACGGCCACGCCCGAGGCTGGCTGGACCCGCGCTCCCTCTCCTCGGGGCTGGTCCTCCCGCCCGGGCTGCTCAGTGCGGAGCCGCGCCCCGCCTGGAGAGACCCGAGCCCAGCGGCAGCGAGGGGGCGTCGGCCTGCAAAGCGCCTCCCCGCCGCTTTAAAACGCGCCCGGCAAAGCGGAAAGCTGGCGGGAAGGGCTCACCCGGCGCCCGGCTCTTCTTCTCCCCTTCCCCAGCTCTCCCTCCGCAGGCTCGGCTTGTTTCCCGCCACTTTCACGTAGTGCTCCTCCGGGGGAGGACCCAGGGCCGGCCCGACCACTCCAGGACCTAGGCAGTCCGTCGGGCAGGGGGGCTCCAGCTTTTTTCCCTTAATTCTCAGCCCTGGGAAGATCCACAGGGCCAGGGCCAGCCCGACCACTCCAGGAACTAGGCCGTCCCTCGGGCAGGGGGGCTCCAGCTTTTTTCCCTTAATTCTCAGCCCTGGGAAGATCCACAGGGCCAGGGCCAGCCCGACCACTCCAGGACCTAGGCAGTCCCTAGGGCAGGGGGGCTCCAGCTTTTTTCCCTTAGTTCTCATTTGTGGGAAGATCCACAGGGCTGACCCAACCCCCACAGGAACGAAGCAGTCCCTAGGGCAGTGGGTCTCGACCTTTTTTCCCCTCCCAACACACCGGAATCATGATGTTCTCTGCCTGACACACAATCTGCTGGTGGCGCTTGGGCTGGAGACACTTGGGGGGCTGTGGTGCTCTGGAGATTGCCCCCTACTCCGATCCTGGAGTGCTGCAAAGTCGAGCCAGCGCAGGCAGCTGCCCTTGCGGTCTGCCTCACTGGGGCTGGATTTATTTTTGTGCGGCAAGTGGTCCCCCACTCCCCCCTAGATCTCAGCTCATAAGCCACTCTACTCAGCTGGCCCTGGCTGCTGCTTGTGTTGAGCAGCAGAAGTGGGCTGTTGAGGGCAGCAGACAGCGATGGGCAGCCAGAGCTCCAAACTGGCTCCAAGCTGAGCTGCCAATTTTCTGTAACACACCTCCCACCTCTTTATGGCACACCTTCGTATCCTGACGCGGGTTGAGAACCACTGGCCGTGGGCACCAGGCTTTTAGAGGCACCAAATTGAAGTGATTTTTTTCTCTGTTTAAAATATATTACTATGTTACCATTTTTCTCTATACTGAATGGGGTGGGGAGGGCAGCAAAGTCCTAGTTTGCCTAGGGCACAAAAAATGCTGGGCCGTCCCTGATGGGGTGCTAATAGCTGTGGTCAGTGATCTTGAGGGGACTGGGTGAAGCAGAAGTTACTGGTTTTCCTTGCATGTTAATTGCAGTTAGCCGTCAGGGGAGGTGCACAGACACAAAATACCAGACAAGTCCCCTCCCAGAACAAAGTCAGTTTGAAAATATCACTGTGCATGTTCTGTGAAATAAGCACCTGCGGTAAATACAGTGACTCAGAGGAGACAGCTGGTTATTGTTAAATAAAGCAAACTCCATTATAGAGCTTAGATCAATGACTGGCTGCTCCTGGAGCAATTATGAATCATGGCGTTCACAGTGTTTCCTTAGGCTTTACTGCCCGCTGCCATGCTAACTGAAGAGGGTTTGCCAGGCCATGGCAGTGGGGACCTGACAGCGCTTGCTCCACTGGGTAGTTCATGAGACAACCTATTGGCACTTGCTTTCCCAAGGAGCACCCAGCAAGCTGGCACGGTGATGCTGCTCTGCTGCTGTCTTCCTAGCGGAGCAACGCTCCTATTTTAAGGCCATCACTATAATGTCACTCACAATGTCTGCTGCTAACCAGAGAGGCAGGATATCTTGTGAAGAAAACACTGGATTGGGATTCAGGTAATTTACTTCTAGCTCTTGGCTCTTCTACAGACTCCTGGTGTGACCCTGGGCAAGCCAAACTCTGCCGTAAA
>ML685784.1:23430605-23443808 GCA_007922175.1 Pelusios castaneus
AAATCTGTTAGTCTTTAAAAGTGCCACTGGACTCTGTTGTCTTTCTACAATAGACTAAGACGGCTACCCCTTTGGAATTTAACAACATATATGTCAGGAAAGACTCACAGATGACAGATGTGAGCTATAGTGTCTAGCAACGGAGACTAAAGAAAGGCTTGGTTCCCTTCCCCCCCACACACACTTTTTAAAAACTGAGATGTCTGATTATGGTTGCCCATTTCTGATGGTGGGGGTGGGGGGTGGTGAAGCTATAAATAGCTTGCAACCCAGAGAATCTTACAGCAAAGTTGCTGGGAAGATCAATAGCATGAATCAAGGTGGGCTCTAAATGACATCTCAGGGGAGGGAGGCGTTGAACTGAATTGAAAAATGAGTTGCAAATGCTGTATGTGTTGTGTGTATCTAATTAACAGAGGGTGACTAGGATCAATATCAAGGAAGGAGGTGGGCTAAAAATAGAACTCAGGCAAGAATTGCAACCTGCGGGCAGCAGCTTGGATGAAAATGTCCCCCTGAGTAATTAACCTTTAGCTGGAAAGTGATGTTTAGTGCTGGGCTGAAACGTGTCCTGTGAACAACCTGGCACTGATGGGGGGAGAGGGAGGGACATCTCAGTGGTACAGTACACTGTGTACAATTAGGGAGATTAATGCCTGCGTTTTGCCTAGGAGACACACAGATGCGCATACACTCGCTAGCTCTCGTCTTTCCTCAGTTCAGCATGCAGAATCAGGGTAAGGAGCTGGGGAGTGGTTTGCTGGAAAAACCCCTAAGTGTATTCAACACTAACATTGTAGTGGGGCTGTGGGAGCAGGAAAAAAAATTCTGTATCTGTCTCCCTAGGTACTTAGACAGCCTTCGTCGCCCTAATGTTAAAGTACCTCAGCTGTAGTCACAATCAGCTATGATCTAGCTTTCTGGCATCCCAGGGCAATGAAAGTGTGGCAGAAAAAGCTTCAGCGTAGGCTGGACAAACGTGCCTGAAACCTAGGGAATTATTCACAGAGCTAGCTAGGAATGAAGCTTGCACTGCCGTGGCATCATGGTTCTGGAACCCAATCTACCTAGATTAAAGCTAGCTCCATATGTCAGCTCAAGCTGCTGTGACATCCAGCAATTACAGCCCGGACATGTCCTCAGAGATATATTTCCCTCCCTGGACTGCTCCTAAGGCAATGCAGTTACTTGCTCTCCCTCGCCCAGGGCTAATGTCCAAAGGACAATCTAGCACTTAATAGATGGACCATGGTGAGAAGAGAGGCAGGGAAAACAGAGTGAGTACAGCCTGTTTCTCTGTTTTTGTACACCACCTACACAATAGGGCTCTGACTCTGATGGGGCCCTTTATGCACTAGGTGACTTATATCCAATTTAAATAATAAGCCCGGACTGTTTATCGTTCATCTTTTGTCCTCCATAAGCATGTCCTGAAGAAGCCAAGATAGTGAGAGAGAAGGAGACGCATTTCAGCAAAATATGGAAAATTATTATAAGTATACTTTTAGGTGGTGACAATTGCTTATTTCAAAGGAAGGTGATTAGACAGAAGGAGTGGTTATTGCTACCCAATTTACATGAGGTGAGTTTTTGATCCATGTTTAAAAAGTCAGAATGATTCCAGCTCTTGAACAGTGAGAATTGCTATGCTTGAGAAAAGTACCAAGGTGACAGTTACAGAGGACTGCTCTACAGAGTTCCCTAATAAAAGTTCTTTGCTGTAAGTTTCAAAATGGTTCTGGGAATGATCTGACTGTGAATGAAGACTGTCCTTCATAATGTCCCTATAGCACTGAGAAGAATTTTACAATTTTAAGCACAATGAATTAGATTCAGTTTAAAATGTGAGATCTGATTCAAGCCTTAGTCAATGGGGCTGCGTCGACACTGGTAAATTAAGTCGACTTAAGCTTGGCTTAAGTCGACTTAGTTTGCCCTGCGTCTACACTACACTTTGCTTAAGTCGACTTAAGCAAAATAAAGTCGACAATGAAAATAGAGTCGACTTTATTAAACCACCTTTTTACTCGACCTAAGGCTTAATTCGACTTTTTAAAGTCGAATTAAGCCAGTGTAGCCCTGGGGTAGCCCTAAGTCAATTTAGGGCTACCCCAGGACTACACCAATGCCCTCCCTGCCAGGGGGTGGCACAGGGGGAGCCTGGCATGCCCCCCAAAGGGCAGGGCATGTGGGCAGGGTGTGACACTGTCTGGATTTAGGGAAGCATGTATGATATTATTTTCAATGGCTATCTCATAAATGCTATAATCCATAGGAACTATGTCATGTTTGGTATCAATAGAAAGGTAGTAATTTGCTGGGAATGATTATATAGTTTAGGTCTAGGAATTCTATTTCGATTAGAAGTTAGGAATTTGATATTATATCCATACTTTAACTTGTGTCATGCTGGAGGAATGCCTTAGACAGGAGGGTGTGAACAACCATTGTCTCCTTAATGTTTAGGAATCTGCCAGGTGATATGGTCCCAGGGAGTAAACTGATGAGCCATTAAGAACACAATGGTTGTATTCTTTATGTCCTTAATGGCTCATCAGGATACTCCCTGGGACCATTCTACCTGGAAAATTTCTAAACATTGAGGAGACAATGGTTGTTCACATCCTCCCATCTAAGGCATTGCCCCAGAATGACACAAGTTAAAGTATGGATATAACATCAAATTCCTAACTTCTAATTGAAATAGAATTCCTAGACATAAACTATATAATCATTCCCAGCAAATTACTACCTTTCTATTGATACCAAACATGACATAGTTCCTATGGATTATAACATTTATCAGATATCCATTGAAAATAATATCATAAATGCTTCCCTAAATCCAGACAGCATCACACAGGGGGCTTTGCCCTGCCCGGGTCCCTGTTCCTCTTTGCCCCATTGCACACAGGGGGTGCCCCTCCCCTGCCACTGTGGACCTGCCCAAGGTCCCCCTAGCCCCACAAAGTCGACCTAGAGCATCCAGTGTGGACACTCTAGGTCAACTTTGTAAGTTCCCCTTTAAGTCGACTTTAATTTTAAGTGTAGACACACTAAGTTGACGTAACTAAGTCAACTTTAAGTCGACTTAGTTAAAGTCGACTTAAAAGTGCAAGTGTAGACATAGCCTGGGTGACTTTCCATTGACACAGTGGGCTTTGGAACAGACCTTTATTGTGAAATTAGTTAATTATTTTCATATAAAACTATCAGGGCCTGATATTTACTGATTATTATTATTATTATTAATTTGTATTACTGTAGTGTCTAGGAGACATATTCATGAATCAAGATCCCGTTGTGCTAGTCACCCTACAAACACAGGACAAAAAAGACAGTTAGCTCCCAAGGGGGAAAAAAACCCAGAAAGCTCCAAAGAGGTTATAATTTAACTATGAGACAATAAATCTATCATTGGGGGTCACAAACTCTCTCCTTGTCATCTGTTTCCATCATTCTTGTGCTTTTACAAACTCAGTGGAAAGTTTGTTGCTTATTGTGTCCACTGCAAGGGGAGTCGGACTGCTGTTTCATCTAGCAACATTTCTGTGTTCTTACTGCAGTTGCTCACAGCAATGATAGAGGAGGGGACCTTAGTAACGGTAATACCTACCTCAGGTAGTAGATCTCAAAGTACTTTAAGAAAGGAGGTCAGTAACATCTTTATACTCATATTGGGAAACTGAGGCTTAGAGAGGTGAAATGACTGGCCTCAGGTCACCCAGAAGACCAGTGGCAGAGCAAGGAATAGGATCCAGATCTTCTGAGTCCCAGTCCAGTGCTTCATCTGCTAGGTAACATTGACCTTGCCAATGATATTTTCTTCCCTCTTTTTCCTTTTGGATTCTCACTGGGCTAGAGGGAGCTTTACTTAAGTTAGGTGGGGAAGGTAGGTCAGGCCCCACATTCTTCAGTGTTTTTCCTTACCAAAGTTGCATCTGTATAGTTGAAGGCAGAATTGAGACGGCTGCTGTAGTACTTACCCCTAGATATTGCCATAACAGTCACCCTAAAAATGCCCTAAAGTAAGGGAAAACTTACATAAATGGTCTTATTGACTTCAATGGGACTGTTCAAATCTTCCTCCTTGGAGTGAGGGGTCCAGGAGTGGCCTACAATTCTAATTTTTGCCACTCATTTCTTTTTTACTGTGAACATACTAAAGTGAAATCAATGTAGGTAGGAGGAATTTGAGCATCTGGTGCAACCTAAATAGTCTCTTCTGTTTTTATATTTCTGTATAATTTTTATTCTGCAGCATTTGTGTATATGGCAAGAAGGGTGAGTTTAATATTCAAGCCAAAGGGCTCCAAGAGCCAACGTGGGACATTGAAAAAAATATTGGACACAACCGATTTATTCACTGCCTTTTCTACTTTGCTCATGAGAGGAGAAGGTACCAACATTTATCCCTAGAGAGTAAATATTTAGATGCACCCTGAATTTATATACCACCCCTTTTAATTAAACAAAGTTGGGCCACTTCGTTAGCCCTTCATATTTTTTTCTCCTGTCTTAGAGAACAAAAGTTTCTCAGGGTCTGTCTATACTGCTAGCAGCACCCCTGGCAACGCAGGATCAATTTTGTGGGTTCGACTGAGCAGGAATAAAGACTCATTCAATCAAACCCGGAAGTAGATGCTGTTAATTCACCCAAACAAGAAGAGCAATGCTATGTTGATGGGATGACACCTGTTGATGCAGCACAGTGTGGACACCGTGATGAACAGATGTTAGGAAGTCAACAGCAGATATGCAAGCTACTATACGTAGCTTGTGTATCTTTCATCGACTGCTGCCGAAATCCGCCTTAAGTGTAGATGACGCCTCAGAGTTCTCTTGACCTGTCTGGGGTACTGGCGTGACCCCTACCGCTCCAGCACTTCACAATCTTTAAAGGACTTTTCTCCCCAACACCCCTGTACTATAGACCTCATTTTACAGAGAAGGGAACAAACTTACTTACCAAAGGCACACAGGAAATTAACAATTAACTCCTAAGCTAGAACCCTTGCCACCGGTGGACTGTACTTCCTCTCTTCCTCAGAGGATGTATCTAAATGCATTCCACTCAGTCGGGATGTGTGTAGCCAAGACTCCTTTTCTATCATTATTAATTTATACTGTGGTATCACCCAGGGGCCACCTTGTGCTAGTTGTTTTACAAACTTATCAGAAAACAAGGTTTCTACCCTAAAGCACTTATAGTCTATAAAGGTGCTACTCCAAACCCTTGTGTATGTATACTAAACATATATGCATGTAACCCCTTTGAGGGATAGCGAACTGGGTAGGAGGAGGAGGTGGAGAAGAATTGAAGATGATCCTGAGGTTGTGAATTTGGCCAAGGAAAGAATAGTACACATGTCAATGTTGATTTAGAGGAAAGGTCATGACTTGAGTTTAAGAGAGAATGAAATTTTTGAATTTGTATTCCTTCTTTTTAAAACCTTTTGGAAAAAAATAGCATTCCAATAATTAATATGGTCACTTAATCACCGCCAAGCCAATCTTATTGGACCAATTGCTGTCAACTGAATGCGAGAGCAACATAGTACCTCATTGTATTTAAATGCTATAAATATTAGAGCTCTCGCACCTTGCAAGAGTGTCTGAGGATTAATTAGTTAATGTTTGCAAAGCACTTAGAAAATGTAAAAAAGCACTGAGTGCTAAGTGTTATTGTTATTATTATTGTGTTATAATGAAAGTAAGAACATAACAGAGCCCTGCATCTAAACAAATTCAATTACATTTAGCTGTGCCGATGTCTCTGAGAGACACAATCCAAAATAAATCTCAGCCTGGGCATTCACTAAAGGCTACACCATTTCCTTGAAAAGAAGATTATTGTTTTACTCCCAAAGAGCCAATGGGTCATGGACCCTAATAAAAACTTTGCCGAGAAACCAAGAAGGACAAAATCAAGCACCGTATGGAATGTTTTACCACCTCACATTACTGAGTTAGAACAAATGATAAATAAAATTAAATTAAATTAAATAAATAACTAGGCTTCAACAATGACAATAGACAATTCTAAAAATCACTTTGGATCAGAAACGTCAATCTGCAAATGCTCCAGACAGCTTATAAACACACCGGCTGCTAAAAAAAGACACTGCTGAGTAAACAGGAGGTGCACGTTTTCTCATTACTGGAGACAAAAATAAGGCTTTTAAGTAGGTTACATTTGCAGGGAAGTGTAGGTGGCTGTAGTATTGAGAATTCTGTGTGTTTTTAGTGTGCTGACTGCTCAGCTGGAGAAAATGAGCCTGATTCTCATTTTGTTATACTAGTGCAAATCAGAATTAGCTCCTTTGAGAGCAGTAGAGTTACACTGGTGTAAAAGTGATGCAAGAAGGAAATCAGGGCAAAGGGTTTGCACAGAAATCTAGTAAAATGAAAAAATAGAACAATTAGTATTTACATAATGCCTAGTTCTTTTAAAACTTTAATTATCTCACAATGTCCCTGTGAGTTACAGATTACTATACCCATTTGGCAGATGGGTGTACTAGGGAACAAAGCAGACTTATTTGATTTGCCAAACGTCAAAAAAGTGAGTTGGTGGCATATTCATGAACACCATTCTCTTTGTTCTAACCAATATACAGCAATGCCTCTGCGTGGCTATTGTTTAATGCAAGTCCATGTGACCAATTGTTTTGGACATTAGACAACAGTTAAGAAACTCTGTGCTCCACCTACATCATTTAAGCTTCAAGAACAACTGCTTCACAGCCTCTATAGCCCCATTTGTAGTAGGACATGCTCCTGCGCTATTAGTCACAGATCAAGGGTAGGTCTACATTGCGATTAAAAACCTGCGGTGAGCCATGGTGTCTGACTCACACTCACGTGAAGGGGCCATTTAATTGCAGCGTACACGTTTTGTCTGGGCTAGAGACTGAGCCGTAGGACTCTACAAAGTGGAAGAATCCCAGAGCTTTGGCCACAGCCTGAGCCCAAAAATCTACCCCACAATTAAACAACCCCTTAGCCCAAGCCCTGCAAGACATCTGGGAGGACCTGCTGTGGGCTTTTATTTGCAGGGTAGATATACCCATGGAGCTCTATTCAGCACTCCCAGGCAAACCCCCAGAGCAGCCAATGGAAGTCTGGCTGAATAAAAAATGCTAAATTTCTGCTCTGATTCAGCAGTGTCCATTTCAGTGACGTTAGATCATCTGAACTATGGTCAAGATTATGCTTTAGGCACAGCCCTGAATGACGGGTGGTATTATGCTCCCTGGGGATGTCTCAGCAAGCTCTGGACCTCAGAGACACTCTTTGAAGATACAGTTCCTCCCAGGGCTTCCTTCTTGCATGGGGTGGTGAAATCCCTTTATAGATTGATGCATAATTCCTCTGCATCTGGGTGCCAAGCTGGTGTAGTGAGAGGAAATGGAACCATGGCCCCACCTATTCCCCTCTTCTCTTTTTGACACGTGCTCTAGAGCTGGAGCTTCCTCGGAACAGTTCCTATGTGCTCGAAACCAGGGTGGCATTGGCATCTACAGAAAGGCCTTACTCCCTGTACTCTTCCATACAGTCGCTTTAGAGCGAGGGCCAATACCAGCCCTGAGAGCAGAACCCGGCCCTTAGTGGTGATTTTGCAGAAGGACCCTGGGAGGAGCTGGAGATACCTGTAGCTGGCCATGGTACTGAATTCTGTGTGCTTCTGAGCCAACTTATCTCTTGTGACATGCATTTGCTACAAAGCCACAAGAGTTTGTAGAACAACAATCCCAGGGGAAGAGGGTAAATATAGTTTATTGGTCTTCTGGCTCATGCAGTGGTGGTCCCACCTCTTCCATCCCCTTCAAAAGATCATTTGTTGATGAGGAAAAAATATTTTAGGACAAATTAAAAAGCTCTGTTAAAGAAATAGGCAGAAAGTGTAAGAAATTGCTCGATAGGTTATGATCCATCTCATTCTGTTAGCTACTACATGAAAAAGTAAAGAATATGACTGAGTGTTTTTCATATAAATGTCATGAAATAAACAGTGCTCCATTTTCCACTCCATGTTCCCTTCCACAGTAAATGTCAGGGATACAAGATAAAACAGAGGCTGGAATCTCTGCATCTCCTGTGGCCAACACATATAGAACAAAGGTCTTTTCTCTGGCTGCTTTGTACACTGCAGGTTTGAATTCTTCCCACTTACAAGTGGGCTATTAATAAAGTAAAACAGAAGAATGCAATACTAATAACAGCTGAGGCAAAATATCAGGCTAGTCTCTTACCACATCCTCCCTGCCATACCATTATCTCGACCCCCCACCACTCAACCTGTTATTCCAGCCTCAATGTTCCATTCTTTTTGTGCCCCACACCTGATCTCAGGTGTCCTTTGCTGTCTTCCTCTATTCATAGAATACCCTCCTCATCTTGGTTTTCCAAGATACTTCCCAAGTCTTATCCAAATTCCCATGAAAACTCACTTCTCTCATGACATCCATTAAAACCCAGACTAATATAAGTGACTGTATCATGTGCTACACAGAGTGTCAGGCCTGATTTCTAACCCTGCGTCTACAAGTGGATGGCTGTGTAACCCAGGGGACTTCACATCCTCTCCCTCTGCCTCAGTTTCCCAACCTGTCAAATACACAGCTTGTAACCTGATTTCCTATGCCATGCTGGCTGCTTGGATACTTGCTCTTTTTGTTGACCTAGAAAATCATAAGACTGGCCTGGGTCTAAATAACTGGCTTCCTTGGGAATTTGTGTAAGAACTGAGAATGGATAAAGTAAGAAACTCAGGATTCAGCCCAATAATTCTATTATCATTGTGTCGCTATGCAGTTCCTAGGATGACTTTTGTAGTTTTTGAATGAGACATGACCTCCAAGCCAGATTCATAATCCAGTCTAAGAGGAAATGAGATGGCACGATGAAATTAATTCTGCAAAAGAGCAGTAGTGAGTGCTAAGCTTGGCATGAAGTTTCCAAGGAAGGGAGAAGAATGAGGCGGGGGAGAGAGAGAGAGAAGAAGAGGCTCAAAACAACACTTATTTTTCAAAACCTTTCAATAGTAGGACAGCATATCCTAAAACAGCACTTCCTAGTTTTCACCTCTTTATTTTGAGCAGACTCTTTCCATGAGATTGTAATTAGGATATTTATTTCACTGTCTCTTGCTTTCTCGCCTTGGAACAAAATACTAGTTGAAAACAGGAATAAAAATATGGTTCTCCTCACCATACAATGCAACAGGGTTCATTCTGCCATAAGGCCAGACTTTTCTATCAATGGGTGCATCTACACTTGTAAATTAAGTCAATTTAAGCTTGTGTCTACACTACACTTTCCTTAAGTCAACTTAAGCAAGCTGCTTAAGTCGACTTAAGGAAAATTAAGTCGGCTTTATTAAACCTCATTTTAAGTCAACTTTTGGCTTAAGTCAACTTTCTAAAGTCAACTTAAGCCAGTGTAGACGTGCAGTAGCCCTAAGTCGACTCTAAGTCGACTTAGGGCTCTCCAGGACTCCCCCACTGCCCACCCTACCCCTATGCCCTGCCAAGGTCCCTGTCCCCCTTTGCCCCATTGTACCCAGATACAATGGGGCAAAGGCTGAGCCCCCTGGCACTTGGCAAGGGGTGCCCCCCCGCCACTGTGGACCTGTCCCAGATCCACCTAGCCCCTAGAAGTCGACCTAGGCACCAGTGTGGATGCTCTAGGTCGACTTTGTAGGGTCCCCCCTGAGTCGCCCTAAAATTTAGATGTGGACACGCTAAGTCGACCTAAATTAACAAGTGTAGACATAGCCAATGGTATTTAAATCACCATCATACTACAGTAACTGAGTGCTTCACAATCATTGGTGGATTTCTCTGTCCAACCCCCCATAAGATAAGGAAGTGCTATTATCCTCATTTACAGATGAGGAACTGAGGCCCAAACTCACTGAGTGACTTGTCCAAGGTCACAGAGGAAGTCTGTTGCAGATCTTCTGGATCTTCAGTCCAGATCTCCTATACTATAACCACAAAGCAGACTTTCCTCTCTGTACCTCCCATGTTGGCAAAACTCTTTAAATAGTCAATAAGGGTGTTCCGTGGTAAGGCTTGCCCAATTGGGCCTTCGAAGGAAACCTGTATTGTACTGTAATATCAAAGACATGTTGGGCCAGATCAATCTTCATTTGTTATAAATTGGGGTAGACACCTTGAATCATGTGATTGACACCATCTTAAGATTTAGCCTAATCTGTTTACTGTATCTAAGCACATAAGGAATAAAACATGGAATCTATTTAATATAAAATCAAAGCAGCCACCTAGACTATCAGTTTATTTAGACTAGATCTAAGTGAACTAGTTGATTAGTAAGGGGAAAAAAGGACATTTTAAATGACTGTAATGTTTTGTTTTCAGATAACCACTATTAAATCAGAGCCTACCCTATGAAGAAACTTTTATTATCCCTGTTTTCCCACAGGAGATGCATTCTCCCAGTTGTCCCCTGCAGCATCAGTCTAGAGTTCCTGATGGGCAGCATTTGTTGAACAGATTCTTTCATTAAAAGAGACCCCATTCAAAGTCATGGATGAGGGGCAATATTGACAGAGGTCCCATGTAAACCCTCCACGTTACCAAAGTCTTGCAGTGGGGCTACAAACAAGTTGCCCACCGCAGAGAAGACACTGCTTTATAGATTTCATACATTTTAAGGCCAGAAAGAATCATTGTAATTATTTCATCTGATCCGTGCTATGACAAGGGCACCCAACTTCCCATCCAAAGAATTCCTACAGCCGACATTTTAGAAAAGCATCCAATCTTGATTTAAAAATTGTCACTGATGGAGAATCCACCAAAGCCTTGAGTAAATTATTTGAATGGTTAATTTATCTTATGCACCATGGAACTAACAATATACCTGAGATACATCAACTATATTTTCATTCTCTGGAAAGAAGACCTAAACTACCTCACAGCTTTCCATCGCAGATTCAATAATCACCACCTATCATCATACTCTCTTTGGAATGCCCGCATGCCAGCATCAACTTCTTGAACCCATGATAGAAATTTCCAGAGGGGTAGCCGTGTTAGTCTGTATACAGCAAATACAACGAGAGTCCCGTGGCACCTTATAGACTAACAGATTTCTTCGGGCATAAGCCACAGGACTCTTGTTGTTTTGAACCCATGATTAGCACAAACAATGGAACCCTATACATGACAATACACAAGAAACCCACCAATCCCCACACTTATCTCCACAGATCCAGCAACCACCCCAAACACACCAAAAACATGTGTTAGCTACAATCAGATACTCAGACCCCACAGAATTTACTCTGAAGAGAAAGTCCAGGATACACACCTCAACACACTTAAGACTGCCTTCACTAAACAAGGACACTCCACCAGAAAAGTAGATTGCATCATTAGAAGGTCCACTCACATACCCTGAGAAAACTTGCTTCAATACAGGGAAACAAAAAACACTGACTGCATGCTCCACTCCACACTGCAATCCCTACTGAATATCATCAAACAAATACAACCCATTCTCTGTAGAGATCACCTCCTGAAAGAAACAAAACCCCTCCTCTTCTGGCCTTCAAACAATCCCCCAACCACACCAAGCTCATCATCAGAAGCAAGCTCCTCAGAGGCCAGGACTCACCAACTTAAGGTTAACATATTTCCCTAAGAGAAGATAATGCTGGAGCTGGAGAGAGGAGTGGAGCTGTGGGGGGTAGGGGGGTAAAATTGGGGGTTCTGGAGGGTGTGTCTGTTACTGGGAGGGCTTTTGGGAGGGTAATGTATGAGGGAGTACTGGAGGGGGTTGAGTGACTGGAAGGGGCATTTTGGGGGATGCTAGAGGGGTATATGTGTGCTGGTGGGGAACCTGGGACATGCTAGAGGAGGTGTGTGCTGGAAGGGGTATTTGCAGGAGGGAGCTGAGGAGATACTTGTAGCAGAGGTATTCACTGTGGGGTACTGTCGCTCTCTGTGTGTCAGGGCAGCTTGCGAAACCCAAGACACAGTACCAGCCATCAATCAGTGCTTCCCTGTGCCCCTGCCCCCCACTGCCAGGACTGGGAGCCCAGCCCTGGGTGGGCAGGATCTGGCAAGGCGACACCAATCTAGAAGCAGATCAATCAGGGCTCTTTCAGAGCTGCAATTACTGCTCTGCAAAAATCCTGGTCATGGTCTGTTATTTGAAAAATCCACCCAGACAGAAGGCGGGGGATCAAAAAAGAAGCCATAACTGGGAAAACGGGATGTATGGTATCCCTACAAAACCAGACCCTGCCAGAACCACAATTTCAAAATCTGCAGATGTTTCTCCACTGCTTTAATGATCAATGTGTCCCCCAACATACCTTTCAAGATTCAGATACTTGTCCCAACATGTGGTTACCTTATCTAGTGCATGAAACGCCCCAGTAACAGCTATGTGAGTGACAACAGATGATCATTACACCCCCAGATGAACTCACCCAGAAAAATGATAGAAGAGAAAAGCCACCTTCTCTCTCAATGGCAAATACTTTTCCCAAAGTGTTCACTGCATCGCTGAGCTTTCCATGGTTGTCCTCAAGGGAAATCTGCACCACACCTTCAAAAGGCAAGCCGGGGAGCTTAAATTCATAACTCTACTAGATATCAAAAACCATGGACTGAACAAGGACACTGGTCAAGTGGCTCATTACAACAATCTGTATCACACCTGCTACTCTTAACTGCCCACTTTATGCACAACAATCTGACCTCATTGCCCACTTTATTTCAGGTGAAGCTCCAACATGCATTACCCCCTTCTCCCTAATAATCTGTCCCAAGTTGTAATTGGCTCAGATGTATTGCTGCCTTACCCAGACCCAAAGCAGAGCTCTGTGTAGTTCGAAAGCGTGTGCCTTTCACCAACGCAAGCTGGTCCGATAAAAGATATTACATTACTAAATTGCCTCTCTTATAGTTCATACAATGAATCAGCAGTTAAGTAGCAATAGAGCCCAGGTGACCTGTGTAGGAGAAGATGCTTTGGAACTAATGCGTCTGTTGCAGGAGTCAGACTTCTTTGCTTCTGCTACAAGGTGATTGTGTAGTTCAGTTTTGCTTCTTTCTTTTTTTTTTTTTAATTGTCTTTCTGTTTGTAGCTGAAGGTGCTAACCTCTCTATAACAGTGTAACCTTCGGGTGGGCTAAATTCACTTAATTGCCCCTCTCCAGTG
>ML685784.1:23443818-23479209 GCA_007922175.1 Pelusios castaneus
CCTCAGCAGGTCTCTCAGAGATAGCCTTTTCAGGCATATGGGTTACAACAGCACACCTTTATTTATAAAAGGAGTCAAAATGCACATTTTTTCTGTGGGAATTCCATAAAATTCAGTCTTGCAAATGCACAAAGAAGTCCATTCAGGCAAGGTTTTACTCTATACGTAGTGCCTAATGCTTTGGTCTACAATTTTCTGCTGGGGCTTATTTAAGCAATGTCATCCATTTTCAAGCATCAAGAAGTCTCTCCTGAACAAGTGTGGAAAATTGGCTGGCAAAACTTTCTCTGTTTCTTCCAACCCTCTGGATTTTTGCATCTCCAATTCTCTGTGTTTTGTACTTCAGGTGCCTTCTTGTCTCTTAGCATTGCTCACCTTTTTATACCTACTTTGCTTATTACTTGCTCATTAGCTTGCTCCTCCAGGCTCATTAATCTATTTCTTGATTTAGGCAAATGTCAACTTTTCTCCACAGGCATAAAGTGATATTTTTTAACATTTATATTTTTCCTTTGCTTCTACTTTATGATTTTCTGTTTCATTAAAGTCAAAGGCTATCTAGTTCACAGAAACCCCCTTTCAGAGCAATTTAACATTTGTTTTTCATGCCAAACACCACACGGTGCTTGACAACCACAGCGTTGCTTTGAAAATATGGGGCTTAGCTCTGCTTCTAGATTATGGGCAGTCAATGCAGCACAGTCGATACACATTTTTCTCCCCAGTTCCTTGAATCAAGTGCTCAACAGTGTTTTTTTCAATGCAGTGGAATGACAACATCACAAAAGGCTCCTTGTTATCTGGTTCAACCAGGATGCACTGAGTAAAGGAATGGGAATAGGGAGACAGGTGACTTTAGGTTTTCATTATTTAATGATTGGTTTTGTTCTGTCTCTGAACATATGGCCCAGGGGTTTTCAACCCACTGGTTGCAACAGCTGTAATCAGCTCAGGCTTCATTACCCGTGATACACTGTGGACAAATACCAAGGAAGTCCCACCTCCAGAGGTCTGACAAGCGGCAGCTTCCTGGCTCCTGATTGGCTCCTCACTCACATGTCCAGGCAACAGGTTGGATCTCCTGTAGTGGCCATGACCATTCCTGCTCCTTGTTCTTGAACTCCTGGCTTTGACCTTCCCTTGATTTGGATCTTGCCACCTGACCAGAACTGGGACAGTGGGTATCAACTCCAGCCTGGAACTTGACTACTGACTCTGCTACACTCAGCCTCAGATTTGACCCTTGGAGCTGACTGTCCTTCTCTCAATGATCCTTCCAATGAAACAGCAGGGAAAGTGCGGTATGTTTATACTAATAACTGACCCACCCATCTCTAGTGCCAGCGTTTGTATAATTTGCCACCCGGTGTCCTACTTACTGTCCCACTGGGCTAAACCCACCTGTGTGTATGTCCATTAAAGTCAATGGAGTTATACCAAATGTCACTGTCTCCTGAGATGGACTTTTGAAGGGTCTCTGCTTCTGAAGTTGCCTGGATCCTCACCTCCAATTAAGTCAATCAATCAGTCCCTCAATTTTAAGGGCTGCTGCAGCCTCCTGGTTCTTTTTCTTGGAGGCAGCTTCATATGGCACTTTTACCCTTTTGCTAACCCAGGTCTTTCTGCCTCCCTTTCCTTCTGTGCACTCTCCCCTTTGTAGCCGGCCTTGTTTGCTCCATTGGTTGCAACGCTTCTTGCCTGTCTCCATGACTGACATCTGTGGCAGCTGCATGAGGGTGTGATCAAGCTGCTTGCTTGAAAACAGAAGATCTCCCCCACTGCCTCCAACTGTGCTGCATAGGGGGTGTGTATACCCTATCGCACCAAGACTGAGTGTGTCACAGCCATTGTGGTATACAAGCTTCTGTTAAGCATGGAGCATATAGTTCTTAAAAGAAGAGCGCTGGAAGAGTTCCATTCAGTGTGTTGGGATTTGCCTCCCACAAGACCGTTTGCACTATTGTTTCAAGAGGATACAGCATTCTTCACTTCCTGTCCTAAACTGTTGTGCAGAAAGACTCCATGACATTAAATGTCTGACATCTTTTCCACAAGAAGTGGCTGTATTTGTGAGAGATGAAGTGAGTCTTACATGTGCATAGCTACAGACGGATATAAACAAGACAGCTATTTATTTCTGTGTGTATTTGGGGACGGACAGGTTAGAGATGAGCTTTGCTTTATTTATGGCTGAGAAGTATTGTATAAATGTAGAATGTAATTTCTTTTAAATGTTTCTCCTGTTTATTTCTTCTAATTAATATTTTTGTTTTTCTTTGACTCACCATAATGACATCTGTGCTTCCTGACTAATGGATTCTATCATTGTAAACAAGAATTGTAGCCTAATTAGTTATTCTATAAATAAATGCCTCTCTTTTTGTGCAGAAGATTACACAATCAATTTTTCCTTCCAATACTTTGGATTTACCCAGGTCTATAGACATTGTATTTTAATACTCCGGAGGTAAATTCTCAGAATCTAAATCCCAGATGTTTTCAAATTTTTACACTCTGAGTAGAGCTGCAAAAATAATTTCTGTGAATATTTATCTGCATTTTAAAAAGAATTCATTTCAGCTGTGTTGGGGTCTCTTTTACAGTCACTTTCCACTAACATAGTAGCAAAACAATTTCTCGACAGGAATATTGGCCAAAATACAATATCCATTATTTTAGCTGATGCTTGGGATTGAAGTGGGGACTGCTAAATCTGAAAGCATGAAGTTCTTCATCTTGAGTTAGAGCCCGGCTCGTTACTAGGGGCATATACTCTATAGACCAGGGACGGTAATACACACTAAGCAAGGGTTGTAAAAGCTCCAATATTTAATTGAATATTACACAAAGCAGATTTTGAATTTGTATTCTCTCAGTAGAAGCTTCATTCTGAGAGTTCTTGTAAACACACATGGAGTGAAAGAACTATGGAACGCATGTGTCCAGTGAAACCAATCAAATACACGGAGAGACCATTTCACAAATGAGTGCCAGAGAGATCAAGAATTAGTTTTTAAAAATTCAGCTTGTAATTTCAAATGACAGATTTGAGAAGAATCCCTATCTATTCATGGACAATTTGAACAGGAAAAGAAGTGATGTTCTTCAGATAAATTATTCATTACAAATTATTCATCCAGCTCTGAGTGACTGCTGCATTCCATCACTCTCACCGAACCTGATCTATTCATGCTGCTGGGAGGAAAGAAGCCAGCATATTACCCAGGCTTGCTCATCACCCACCATGGCTACACACAACCTTCAGAAACATGCACTTTGACTTCATTATCCTATAATCTTGGGATTTGTCTACAAAACAGAATTGCACGGCATTAATTTACAGTGTGGTTTTTACAAAGATTTTGTTAAACTGGGTGCAGAAAGCTATGGGGACACTCCTATTTGGGTTGAAAAACCATGCTTCTTGCTGTTTATCTTAAATCAGTTAGGACAAGATTTAAATTAACTGAACTGAACCACTCTGAAACCCTTATGAGTGGGTTTAACTAAGTCAATGCAAGTTGGACAGTCTTTTATTTCATATGCAATAGCAGAGCTCTAAGGGCATGTAGTCATGTTATGCTTATGGTAGAGAGCTCTCCCATTGACATAATAAACCCAGGTCAATGAGTGGCAGTAGCGATGTTGGCCGAAGAGTGTCTCCTACCGACATGGTGGCGTGCACATGAGCGATTATGCTGGCAAAATTTACGTAGCTTAGGGAGTGTTTTGCTGACACATGTGCTAGTGTAAGTAGCCTTCTACTACTACATAAGTGCCTTACGAGTTGTGTGTGTAGGTCTAGATAGTATGAAGACCTTCAAGTCATAAAACCTCCCATCCAAAAATGAGGTTTCTCATGTTGGAGCCCCAAAACTGAGGCATTCAAAGTAATCGGTCATTTGTAAAATCTTGGACCATGTTTTCACAATGTCATAGAGTTTTCTGAAGTGTGGTTTTTGATTTGGGGTCTTTTGGGGTTAACTATAATCAGAAAAAGAATATGAAAAGCATTCAGTGTTTAGGAACATGGAGTGTTGTGGAACAATCTACCATGCCTTGTCCTATTGAACCATGTCCCCATCCAGCAGGGCATCATCAATTTTCTCTCTGAATCCCTCCATTGGCTTCCTCTTCTCTTCTGCATTCAAGCTTCTCTTTCTCAGAGACCTGCACAACTCCACCTCTATTCTCATGCTTCTTCCTACTGTATTATTGTTATTGATATTACAGTAGCAACTAAAGGCCCCAGTCAAGATTAGGGCCCCCATTGTGCTAGATAGGGTCTCAAAATCAGAAACTGAAACTTTCCATCCTTCCAAAACGTTGCCACTAAATCAAGGCCCTGTAGGAGGACTGGGCGGGGGGAGAAGTGGGGAGTTGGAGAGGAAGTCTGCCTTGCACGCACACTTCAGCAGCGGTTCCTGTCCAACAGGACTGGGCCCAACTCCCCTCTCCAGGTGTTGTCTCCCCTCTCCTGGCCAAGGACTCACCACTCTGCTCAAATTTGGCCCCACCACATTTCCAACATGACAGAGGGTCAGCCAGGCCAAACCTGAATGGCACTACAATGGGGTGCCCCAGGTCTCAATGCCTACTCACACAAATTTGGTCCGGCCTTCCGTCCATCTTGACCGTGGGGCAATCAGAGCAAACCGAAGTGGTCCTGCAACCCAGGACACAGCGATTCACTCAGTTTTGGCCTTTCCTCCATGTCAGAACGTCAGCGGGTCAATGCTGATTGGTGCTGTGATCCTGGGTGCCAGACTGCAGTGCCACTGTGTTTGGGAGGCCTCTCAGATGGGGACCTCAGGGCAAACTGTTTCCTGGCACCAGCAGAGCAGGTGCTAAGTACTCTACGTTGTATATACTACAGGATGTCTCTAAAATCTTTATTATTAATGCCTTAAAATTAAAGGCTAAAAGTGAACGAAAGAAATATCATTGTTCCCATTTTACACATGGGAAATGGACATTCAGAGAAACTAAATTATTTGACACAGGAGGTCTGTCACAGAGCTGGGATTTGAACCCTTCAGTCTCAATTCAGAGCCATAACCACACTTGGCAAAGGAACATAAATATACTTAGCAAAGGAACTTCTTCTCAAGTTCTGATGATAACCACAAGAAAACTATATCTCCCTTTTCCCAGGCTTCTTTTGCTCCATGCAAGCTCTTTCATAAATTCACAGATTCCAAAGCTAGAAGGGACCAGTGGGAACATCTAGTCTGATATCCTGTAGAACACAGACCTTTCCCAAAATAATTCCTAGACAAGATGTCTTAGGAAAACATCTTACCTTGATTTAAAAATTGCCAGTAATGGAAAATCCACCACAACCCTTGGTAAATTGTGTTTTACAGGTGTTCCAACACACACGTCAGTGAGGTCCCACTAAAATAATTCACTTTAATATATATTAGTGACCCACCAAAAGCATAAGCCACTTATGAAATTCACATACCCAACTATTAATATCACTGATATCTAAAAGGACCTGCTGTTAGGTAGAAGTTCATTTTACTCCCTAAAATAGATGGACTAATTACACTTGTAAATTTACACCTTATTTCCCGAGTGAATATGTCTAGCTTCAACATCCAGCCACTGGATTGCATTATACCTTTCTCTGCTAGACTAAAGTTCCCCTTTTGAATCCTCTCCCACTATTGCTTTCAGGAATTTTTCCATGCTGTCCTTTAAGCCTGGAAATCCCATTTAACCCTAATACAAAAGGCCATTTCCTCAATTCCTTCCTGCCAATCCTACCAAGCAAAGCATGCAACGTCAGTGGCAGATGAGCATGCTCAGCAGATCCCAGGAAGCACTCACCACCCTTCAGCATTAGAGCCAATGACAAAATTAAGTTCTGGGTCATCCACTTAATTTTTTGTTTGAGTTTCTGTATCTTAGCAGGAGATTAGCCTAGATGACCCTTACGGTCCCTCCTAACTTATGGTTCTAAGACATTCTGAGTGCTTTAATAAATAATAAATAATAATAATTAACAATTCAGCACCACAGGATGTGACAGACAACAGATGTGTGATGTTTCTGCCACAAACACATCACCACTGCCAATCAGAATGTCAGATGAGTACATACACTTCTTTTGGATGCCACTTCTGGTTTCCATGGTAACCATTTTAAACCTCATCATCCCTCAATTAAAATCTCTTATAATTTCTCTATCCTTATGTGATCATTTCTGGTTCCCATGGTAATCACTGAAACCTCCTGATCTCTCAGTCATGGGCTCCAGCCAGTGCAGGGGGCCTGCTGGAGCATTCAAAAACCCAATTCTGCTGTGCTTTCCAACAACAAAACTCTCTTATCATTAATGATACATGGCCACCTCAGTGAATGCTTCACAACTCTTTGTCTTCCTCAGCTGTCCTCTGCTTCTGACTCCATCTACCTGCAACCCATTCCAACATTGCACACCATTCAAGCATCTTTCTTTTTTAAAATCAACCTGCCGCAGAAATTAATACTCCCTCACTTTACAAATGTGGAATACCCCCCTCAAATTATGTTGGTCCAAGCCCTGAACTGTCCAGATGTATTCTTGGATGTGAAAATACCACCCATAAATTATGCCTTTTATGAATAATGTTATGTATGGTGATTATGAAGGCCTATTTCCATGAGATGCCGTATTGTAAAATGTGATACATTCCCCATTAACAGCTAGTTCAAATAGAGAATAGTCGCTTATTATTGTTCCCAACTACTGGCGCTATTCCATTTGTTCAGACAGTGGAGGTTAGCATTGCAGTGGTGAAGATCCTGGCTCTAAAGCTTGCTAATGATCTATGCAGAGCAATGCTACTTGTGCGTCATATAAAGATGAGTTTTCAGGCTGAGAAACCAATGGCCTACAAGAAAGCTTCTTTCTATAGTTGGTTAAAGTAGAAGATTTCTTCTCCCAAGAGAGAGGTGAGGTTATTATCTTATTATACATGATAATACAGCTGGTGAGTTTAAGGAACTGTTTAATATTACTAATCCTATGCAGAGCATCATTTTATTTTGTAGTCTTATATAGGATAAAACTACGGAGAGCTAAGATTATTTAAAAAATTCCAAAGAGCCCTCAATCATATAACAACATCAGAACTTGAGAGGAAGTTCCTTTGCTAAGTATTTATAACCACAAGGCAAGCCACCGTGGAAGTGTTTGAGTTTTTAAACAAGCTATGCAGTAATTGACTGTTTTTTAATCATTAATTGAATACTAGGATCTACGGTATATCGAATTCCAGAGGAGTAGCCATATTAGTCTAATTCAGCAAAACAAAACAAACAAGAAGTCTAGTGGCACTTTTAAAGACCAACAAGCAAGAAAATCCCACTTCGTCAGACATCTGAAGCATCTTCTTCAAGCATCATCTTCAAGCGTCTGACAAAGTGGGATTTTCTTCCATGAAAGCTCATGTGATAAATCAATTTGTTAGTCTTTAAAAGTGCCACCAAACTCCTTGTTTGTTTTAGGATATCAAAGTAACTGAATATGTAGTATCTACGTTATATCAAAGACCAGGAGAAACATTTAACTTATATTTTGAAAAGCCAAAGTGAAATCAAAATCTTCAAGGGAAATACCAGCAAACCATCAGAAGGAAAAGAACAGCCACAAAGGCTTCTTAGCAACTTGGTTAGGCAAGGGATCCCAGCTCAAAAGTGAAATACGAACACACAACAAAACTAAACAGATGCTGATGATGCATCGAAGAGGTAAACTTGTGTGTCATCTGAGTCCAGAAAACATAACAAACGTACACACTTGATAAAAACTGTCCACCTCTTTAAGAGCCCAAGCATTAGAATGTCTACATGAAGCGGTAAAATATCTGTCTACCTCAGGAACCTATATGGCCCCCATTACCATAACATCAGCACAGTGTTGATATATTTATCCTCACACCACTCACCATGAAGAAGAGAAATTCTATAATCCCCATTTTACAGATGGATGACAGAGACCCAAGTTAAAGGTCTGTGGCAGAAAGGGATGCAAACCCAACACTTTCAAGATTCCAGATACTACCCTACGCACTAGATCAATCTTGCTCTCACCTCAGCAGGCTGCTATATAAACCTTTCATCCCGCAGTCTCCCCACGCCTTTAACTTTGCCCCCTAAAAAATACTTCCCAACCTGATGGAAAAAAGACGGGGGAGGAAGAATAAAAAGGCAATTTTTCAGATAACATCTCCAACTCCAGTTGAATGTTTGTTTCTTAAATTGCTTGTGCTTAACCGTCTTAAATTGTCTGTGCTTAACGGTCTTTGCATTTTAAATAGTCCCCAACTAGGCTTTGAAATAAGAACTGATTGAGGTGAATGAGCTGGTAGAATTTACACCTCATTGACATAAATGGGCTATTAGGGAATAGAACTCAGCCTTTTCCTTGATGCTATTTAGCCAGAGGTAAACTGCTGCAAGACTGAGTTAACAGGACAATCATGCACCGATTTAATGACTTTGGTGGTTTTACTCTGAGTCCACTTTCTAGAACTTATTCCAGTTCCTCCCAAATTTGCTCCCCAAGTATAGACCCAATGAAGTAGTGAGACTACACAGGCACTGTAAATCTTCTCTAGACTGAGATGTAGCTGCAGCCACAGTAGCTGATTGATGACAATTCCTAGTGTAGACACAATTTAAACCAGTACCATACGATTTGGATTAATGCAACTTACTCCAGTTTGAAAAGTGAGCTGCACAGGCACAAATCACATCTACACTACGGATTTGTCCTACTCCAGCTGCGCCTGTGACTAAAATACCAGTCTAGACCAGGCCTGAGTTTTAATTCCAACTTCCAAAACTCTTTTTATGATCAAAAGTGGATCCGATTGTGGTCTTAGTTACAAGGGTGACTTGGTTTACATCTATGTCAGTGAGGTCAGAATCTAGTCCAACTTCCGCCCTTTGCAGTGTTTAGTAGAAGTGTTCATAGTGTAGCTAGCTCTGTCTTAGAAATCACCGTGCCAATTCTATTAATTTAACATAATAGGGCTCGTGACCGAAATAATTCTCTTACATGTGGGGCAAGGGAATGGAGCTGATAACCTAGAGGACCAAATAGCTATGAAAAATTCAAATTCTGCAGCCCTTTTTTATTCCTAAGCAATTCCATTCATCAGGAGAAGATATACCCTGAGCATTTAAGAGCTTTCTCTCCAGTAACTCCCCAAATCTCTTTGCTAGTCAATGTGCTGAAGCATCTCCTCAGTTAGCATATGCCCTCTTTAGATTCTTTGCTTCAAGACTCATTATTCTACATTTATCTGCACTGAACTGAGTGTCATCTTTTTGCTCAATTACGTAAATGATCGAAGACCTTTTGTATCGAACTGCATTGTTCCTCATTGTTTACCTTTCCTCTCAATTTTCGGTCAACTGGAAATCTTGATTTCAATACCATCCAAGTCATGTCTCTAAATAATAAAACACTTAACCATACCCAGGCATTGTACTTGTCTTTAAATGCCTTGCCATTTTAGACATGATAAATAAATGCCATTTCTGTATGTTCTACACACTTTCATATGTCACTTTCCGCTACCTTCATCTCTCACACCTAATGGCACATATTGAAATTGCCAGCACAAATGTGTATTAATGAGCTGACTATCTTGGCTCCGTGGATAAAAGGGATATTTATCCTTCCAACTGGACCCACTAGGTCCCAGTAACTAGGGTCAATCTGAGAACTACCCTTACAGTTATGTAAATGGGAGGTTGTCAGCAGCAACAGGGCCTGGATTCAAATGTCGACAGGTTCCTCTTAAATTTAACACACACCGCTGGACTGAGCCTCTACCCTGTAACTTGGGGAAAGACTTCCCTGGGCATCCTTAACGGGCAACACTTCGCCACTCACAAGCATGGAGTTGGGGTATAAGACAAAGAAAACTCTAGTAGGTGATAAAGGAACACAGCATTGTCTTAGGACAAACATCGCACAAATAGCTATAGGAGTAGCAAGGAACACTCTGAGGCTATGTACACACGACAAACGTGTCCTGCAATAAGCTATTGCGGGACAAGGAAAGAGCTATAAATATAGTGCTTTTGTGTGTACACACGTGCTTCTTGTATTGCAAAGGAGCATTCACCCCTGTGAATGCTCCTTTGCGATACAAGAGCAGTGCGTGGCGGGCACCTGTCCCACCATGCACTGCCCACAGCCAGCCTTTAAGTCCAGCTGCAGGGCTTAGGGTGACGGTGGGGCCCACCGCCCCCAGAAGCCCGGTGGCTGAGCTACGGGGCTGGCCCGAACTGGCTGCCCTCGCCGGTTCAGGCCAGCCCCCTAATCCAGCTGCAGAGGTTCGGTTGGCGGCAGGGGCTGCGGCGCTTAAGCCCTGTAGCTGGACTAGGGGACTGGCCCAAACCAGCGAGGGCAGCCAGTTTGGGCCAGCCTCCTAGCTCAGTCCAGGGGGCCAATCCCCAGAGCCCCCAAACCTGGCAGCTTCCATAACAGTCAATTTCACTGCTCAGCTAGAGCAGTGAAATTGACATATTTGACAGCTCCAATGTCCCAGAGTGGCCTCGATTGGCACTCTGGGACATTTCCGGAGGCTGTGTAATGCGCAAAATGTGTACACACGAGCATTACCGCGGAACAGCTGTTCTGCGGTAAGGCTAACCACTCTCGATTTGAGTGGTTTAACTGTTGCGCGGCAAAAGGTTGTTGCTGCGCAACAGGGAAAATGCTCGTGTGTACACTACCGGCTTCATTGTGCGGTGAGGAGCCTTATCGCGCAATAAAGTGATCGTGTGTACATGGCCTAAGCCTCGCAGTAATTTCAGCAGTGGTCCTTTCCTTCAATCTCCCCTGACCGCACCCATGTGAATGTCCAATCAGCAAACACCCCTTTGACATATCACTTCCCCTCTGCTCCCATTCCCCTCTATAGCCAGCCCACCCCACTCATAGTTCAGCGTCAGTGAGCAGCATAGTCCCAGAGTCTGGCGGGCTCTCAGGCAGGTCTGTCTCCAGTCACTAGTGGAAGAGCTGCATGAGGCGCCATCGTCTAACCAAGCTCTAAGAGTTCAGTTTTACTAATGCTGTGTTGGGAAACCCTCACCAGCGTTCACTCAGCTCCGATGCTTCCATCTGCAGCTTCAGGGAAAAGCCAGCACCCTGCAGTGGTGTCTCTGCACCACATCTCTCATCACAGAGTGACCACTGCACCGTCTCTCCTCTCCATGTTGCTGCATGGTATTTAGGGCCCTTAAGCAGGGCCCTAAATTTAGGTATTTAGGGCCCTTGCAAATAACACTTCGGTGGCAGCTGCAACATAAGACCTTCCTCTCCTCTTTCTTCAGCCCCACTACTCCAGCATTTCTGAGTTTCTGAACAGTTCTGATGACTCCCCCAAGTATCACCTGGAGGAAATCTGGGGAGAAGCATTATGCAAGTGAACTGTCTCCATAGCAGCGCTTTCCCCCCATTCACCAATAGATAGCAGCAGACAGCCCTTTCCCGTCATGGAGGGTCTTTCTATTCTGTTCCCTGTTCATCAACGCGTGGTAGTTGTGAGCTCCTTACTCTAGAGCAGAGGTTCTTAACCCATGGGTCACAACCCAAAAGCGAATCACTATAGTGTGTCAAAGAATTGTGGGGCTGTTCCTGTTCCAAGCACTGCGACCTTGTGCAGGAGGTCACAGAATCACTCAGGTATGGCCCAGCTGTCATATACCAATCTCACAAATTTGATGTGGGGCCAGCCATTATCGGGGGGAGAGGGGGTAGGCCAAACCTGAGCTATGATGCAACCCTGGGGGGGTCACTATTCCTGGAGCAGGGAGCCGTGTCAAGGCAATCCTGTGGGACAGAAGCTGGGAGAGAACACTTGATGTCTGTTTGCAATGGGTGCAGAAGGTCAGTCTGGCATAGAGTGAGGCAGGCAGGGATTCTGGGATCCTGTATGCTGTCCTGAATTTGTCTCTTCTTCCCATAAGGCTGGGGAAGAACAGTCTCCTGCTTTAGTTTGCAACAGATAACATGTTCTCCTATAAGTAGCAGCCACTCAATGGGGGACGGGGGGGGGAGCAACTCTCAAAGTTTATAAATGAGCCCAAAGAACTACTGCTCTGGAGGTTCAGCATCTACTATTCTGTTGCAGTAGCATTTCATTAGAGTAGTTTTCAATTCTCTCCCTGCAGATGGTGAGGGAATAAACAGGATTTCCATTCCCCAGAGCCCTCCTGCAGCTACCACAGGTGTCCACAGGGATCCTTTTCATCTGCCAGAGGGATTCTCCCCCTTGCTGCAGGGAAAGAAGAAGAGCCTGTCCCCAGTACAGTAGTGCCCTCTGCCCCCCCTTGAGCTGGCCATGGTGCTGCTGCTCCCATGAGGGAGATGGATCCAGCATTCTAATATTTCTCCCTCACAGGGGAAGTGAAAAATTAACTCACCAGCACTATTTTTCCCACCCAGCATGGGAGTAAAGAGGCACCCTGCTGGTGTACACCCTGCAGGTAGGGGCTCATCACACTTCTCCCAAAGTCCCAGGTTCTCTCTTCTCTCTCACACTGTGCAAAGAGGAAGCAATGATGGTGGGATGAGGGAAATAATTCAGACACATTTTCTATTGAAGGCATCTGATACCGGGACTATCATTATAATCCACAGCCCAAGGAGTCTCTATTGATTCTCTGTTGCTGCCACATACCCAGTTATAGCAGCAAAAAAAAAAAAAGACCTCTGTAAATTGTGCTGTATTCTGCCTGGACCACAGGGATCCCTATGTATGAGACCTCCAGGTTTAAGTATTGCAATGTACCGAACTTGGGAATGAAGCAGCTGATGGTCAAAAGCTCTAGCTGGTTCAGAATGGATGATCTAGTGAACTTAGCATGACACTGGGATTCAGGAGACTTGGACCCTATTCCTGACTACATGCAATGACTTTGGGCAAGTCACTTCACTCCTCAAAGCCATCATCACCCCATCTGTACAATGGGGGTAGTGATCCTAACCTGTTTGGAAAGCATTTTGAGATCTATAGATGAGAAGTGCTATATTAGAACTATGTGTTGTTATTCTAATGCATCAGCCATCCTACTTATTCAGTGCCATCAGCTGCTCAAAGCACATCGCCCTCACGTTCCACTCTCTAAACTGGTTCTCCACGAAGGGCAGAGTAAAGTCCAGTGTTTTGGTCCTTATCTTCAAGATGTTGTCCAAGTTCCCTGAACTATCTTCTCATTTTCCAAGGCCATGACTCTCTTTGACAGCTACATGCCACTCATCAGTGCCAAGCATAAAACCTGCACGTGAGACAAAGCGTCTCAACTCCTGCCTACAATGGTGTAACTCATTCCTTGAGCATCTGAGGACTTCCACATCTCACCATCCCATACTCACATTTGTATCTTTCACCTATCCTCTCCAAAGGAACCAAAAACAAACAACTCATATCGAAATACAACAAGGGGGATGTTGTGGTGGGTGTCTGCTACAGACCGCCAGACCAGAAAGAAGAGGTGGATGAGGCGTTCTATGGACAACTAACAGAAGTTTCCAGATTGTCACAGGCCCTGGTTCTTATGGGGGACTTCAATTATCCTGACGACTGCTGGAAAGATAATACAGCAGTGCACAGGCAATCCAGGAAGTTTTTGGACAATATTGAGGACAATTTCCTAGTACAAATGCTGGAGGAACCAACTAGGGGCCTTGCACCTCTAGACCTATTGCTCACAAACAGAGAAGAATTGATCGGGGAAGTAGAAGTAAATGGCAACCTGGGCAGCAGTGACCATGAGATGGTAGAGTTCAGGATCCTGATCAATGGAAGGAAGGAAAGAAGCAGAACACACACCCTGGACTTCAGAAAAGCAGATTTTGGCTTCCTGAGGGAGCTGATGGGCAGGGTCCCATGGAAGGCTGATCTGAAGGGGAAAGGTGTCCAAGACAGCAGGCTGTATTTTAAAGAAACCCTGTTAAAGGCACAGGAAGATAACATTCCGATGTGCAGAAAGAACAGGAAATGTGGACGGCGACCAGCGTGCCGTAGCAGGGAACTCTGTGGGGAGCTGAAACATAAAAGGGAAGCTTACAAGAAGTGGAAGCTTGGACAGATGACAAGGGAGGCATACAAAGATATTGCTCGGGACTGCAGGGATAAAATCAGAAAGGCCAAAGGACAACTGGAGTTGCAGCTAGCAAGAGATGTGAAGGATAATAGAAAGGGGTTCTATAAGTATGTCAGCAACAAGAAAAGGATCAGAGGTGGTGTAGGTCCCTTACTGAATGGGGCAGGCATCCTCATGGAGGATGATGCAGAAAAGGCTGAAGTACTCAATGCATTTTTTACTTCAGTCTTCACAGGGAGGGCCAGCTCCCAGGCTACTACACGGGGTAACGCAGAATGGAGAGAAGAGTGGCCCTTGGTGATGGAAAGTCAGGTTAGGGAACACTTAATGAAATTGGATGTGCACAAGTCCATGGGGCCGGATGAACTGCATCCGAGGGTGCTGAGGGAGTTGGGGGAAGTGATTGCAGAGCCGCTGGCCATTATCTTTGAGAACTTGTGGCGAACGGGGGTGGTCCCGGAGGATTGGAAAAAGGCAAATATAGTACCTATCTTTAAGAAAGGGAAAAAGGAGGATCCGGGGAACTACAGACCAGTCAGCCTCACCTCAATCCCTGGGAAAATCATCGAGCAGGTCCTCAAGGAATCCATCCTGAAACACTTGGAGGAAAATAGAGTGATCAGGAACAGTCAACATGGATTCACCAAGGGCAAATCGTGCCTGACCAACCTGATTTCCTTCTATGATGAGATGACTGGATTTGTGGATGCGGGAAGAGCCGTTGACGTGGTATACCTTGACATTAGCAAGGCTTTTGATACGGTTTCCCACAGCATTCTCGTCGGAAAGTTAAGGAAGTATGGGTTGGACGAGTGGACCGTAAGGTGGATCGAAAACTGGTTAGATCAACGGGCACAGTGGGTAGGAATCAATGGCTCGATGTCTGGTTGGCAACCGGTAACGAGTGGAGTGCCCCAGGGGTCAGTCCTGATGCCAGTTCTATTCAACATCTTCATTAATGATCTTGATGATGGAATAGACTGCATGCTTAGTAAGTTTGCGGATGACACCAAGTTGGGGGGAATGGTAGATACTCTGGAGGGCAGGGACAGGATCCAGGGAGACTTGGACAAATTGGAACACTGGGCTGAAAGAAACCTCATGAGGTTCAACAAAGACAAGTGCAAAGTCCTGCATTTAGGACGGAAAAATCCCATGCACTGCTACAGGCTGAGGACTGATCGGCTAAATAGCAGCACTGTAGAAAAGGACCTGGGGGTTATGGTGGACGGGAAGATGAATATGAGCCAACAGTGTGCCCTTATTGCGAAAAATTGCCAATGGCATATTAGGCTGCATCAGTAGGAGTATTGCCAGCAGATCGAGGGATGTGATAATTCCCCTCTATTCGACACTGGTCAGGCCACATCTGGAGTACTGTGTCCAGTTTTGGGCTCCCCACTACAGAAAGGATGTGGACAAATTAGAAAGAGTCCAGCGAAGGGCAACAAAAATGATTACGGGGCTGGGGCACATGACCTATGAGGAGAGACTGAAGGAACTAGGCTTATTTAGTCTACAGAAGAGAAGACTGAGGGGAGATTTGATAGCAACCTTCAACTACTTGAAGGGTTGCTCCAAAGAGGAGGGAGGTAGGCTGTTCTCGAGGGTAACAGAGGACAGAACAAGGAGCAATGGTTTCAAATTACAGCTGGGGCGGTCAAGGTTGGATATTAGGAAAAACTTTCTCACTAGGAGGGTGGTGAAGCAGTGGCATGGGCTATCAGTGGAGGTGGTAGAATCTCCATCTTTGGAGATTTTTAAGGCTCGGTTGGACAAAACCCTGGCTGGGGTGATTTAGGGGGAGTGGTCCTGCTTTTTAGCAGGGGGTTGGACTAGATGACCTCGTGAGGTCCCTTCCAACCCTATTATTCTATGAAAGGGAGAGGAGGGCTAAGAGGAAGGTAAAGACCCTGTAGGAGAGATTAAAAGGTTAAAATAAAAAAAAGACAAGTAGAAACGGTCAGGAATGAGGCCTAAGACCTAGTGAAACAAATCAAAATGGGAGGCCTGAGTTGGATATATGGTGAAGTTGACAGGAGTCAGGCTAAAGATGTCTGACATCACAGAAACTGGCAAGAAGCTGCAGCTGCAGTAAGAGTGAAAAAGTACCTTGAAGGTAGGAGGTGTCAGATCGGCCTAGAGCCAAGGAGATAAGAAGTGATGTTTTGTCCAAACCATGACACTTTCATGGATGGGGATGTTCAGTGGTGCGTGGACCTATCAAAGGAATGGGTGGCATCAAAAAAGGGGTATGTGGACCAAACAAGGTAAATTCGGACCCCAAACAGGGCCAAGCAGAGTTTAAAAGTAGGAGCCCCAGATTCTAGCTTTTGTGCAGCCAAGGGGTGATGGAGCGTCCTGCCATCAGTTGAGTTGTTCCAGTGCATTGAGAGCACAAATGCAGCCAGCATATCTGTTGAAATAGGTTGCTTGTCATTGTGGTATGTTGTAAAAGCCTAGCCTGGCACCTCCGTTTCTACAAAGATCCATAGTTGTTTTTGTTTCTTTGAGTGTATTACCTCAGTCTACCTGGTGCACACAGGGTATGCCTAAACTTCAGGTCACTGAGCTAAAAAAGTCTGCACGTAACAATCTGAGCCGGGGTAATCCTGAGAGAAACGCATACAGAGAGACACACACGGAGCCAGACAGACATCTGTGCTGGACGCATACCAACACTGATGAGGACTTCTCCCACCCAGCATACCACAGACCCTTTACTGTGTTTGCATTTATTATTTGTAAGAATGCTCGTCCCTTCCATCCACTGAGATTGAACATGCTCCCTTTCAAAAATATATATCAGAATTGGAACAGGTCCAGCAAAGGGCAACCAGAATGATTAAGAGTATGGAACAGCTTCCATATAAGGAGAGATTAAAAAGACTAGGACTGTTCATCTTAGAAAAGAGATAGCTGCTGGGGCAGGAGGGAGGGAATATGATACCGGTCTATATAATCATGAATGTCATGCAGAAAGTGACTAAAGAGGTGTTGTATAATAACCCTTCACATAGCACAAACACATGGGGGTCACCCAATGAAATTAACAGGAAGTAAGTTTAAAATAAACATAAGAAAGTACTTCTTCACACAATGCAGTCAACCTGTGGAACACATTGCCATGGGATTTTGTGACGACCAGCTGTATAGCTGGGTTCAAAAAAGAATTAGATATGGTCATGGAGGATAGCTCCTTCACCAGCTATTAACCATGAAGGTCAGGGGTGCAACCCCATAGCAAGGGTGTCTCTAAACCCCTGACTGTTAGAAGCTAGGACTGATGACAGGGGATCATTCAATGACTTGCCCTGTTCCGTTCACTGCCTCTGAAGCATCTGGCACTGTTGGAAGATGGAATATTAAGCTTGATGACCCACTGGTCTGACCCATTATGGACATTCTCATGTTATTGTTACATTAAATAAAAGATGGCTAATACAAAACTGATAAAAGGAAATACTTTTTCACAGGCTATGTGATTAGACTGCCATAGGAAGTATTTGAAGCCAAGCACTTAACAGGATTCAAAAGAGTATTGGACAATTATATGGCTAGCAAAAATACCTAGTGTCGTTATAATTAATGACTAACATTTGGTGGAAAGGATAGTTAATCTCCTGCACTGGGCTTTAAACCAATCTCTAGCTAACAGGGACCAGGTGAGACGTAGTGTGGGAGAGCGGGTTATCCTATACCTGCCTACAATGGGGTTCTGAAGCATCCTGTGCTGGACCCTCTCAGAGACAGAATACTGGACAAGATGGATCTTGGATCTGACCCAATCTGGCAATTCCTGTATTCCTATGAAAGTCCACAAATGGGAGCCAGGAGATGAGAATTAAGTAGAACCTTGACTCTCAATTTGCTCATCAGCACAGCAGGAAGTGTAAGATATATGTCAGCAATTTGCTACTCCATTGGTGGAAGCAGGAATGGGTGGGAACTACGTCTTCCTTTGCCACTGTTCCTGACTGTGAACGTGCACAAGACAATGCAGCAATACGCCACATTTTACTGTGAGCTGTGTCCTGGGGACAAGACCGAGCTCTACAATATCAAAGCAAATGCCATGATTTGCAGAGATCCCGAATATTAGCAGCTCCCATGAATCTCTGATTTGAAAAGTCAGTCCTAAATTATAAGAGCATGACCACCAAGTCCATGACAAAGCCCATCATCAGTTTTTAAAACCAAGGAATATCTTTCATCCAGTCAGGTCAGGCCTATTGTAATTTTTTACGTTAACACTCGCAAACACTAAATCAGTAGAGGGAAATATTGAAGATGCACCTGTAGTTTCCCCTGCCATTACATACAAGATGCCTGCAGAAATCAATCCTAATGAATACACTCCTTTGCTAACTGTGCATAGTTAAATAGAAATGGTGCAAGTTACAGTACTAACATTTAGGCTGTTTCAAGCATTGATGTTTTACCGTTCTGAACTTTTTTTGTTTGTTTGTTTGTTCTTTCACGGCCAGTGAAACAAGTTAATGGGGCTAGAAAATGAAAAGCCATTTTTCTGTTGTGTGTTTTAATAATTTAAGGGCACCTCTAACAACCAAAACAAATATATTTATCATCGCACACAAAGCCTCTAGGCATAAACTCTAAAAAGGCACATTAGTGTCACTGCAGCTGGTGCCCTGTCACTTTGCGGTTTAGTTTAACTCCTGCTTTTCTTTTGTTTAATGTTTGTGGTTCTAACATCACTGAATCTCTTCAGAAAAATAAGACATAAAGCAGATATTGATGCAGGAATCTTGTGGTGAAATTCTATGGCTTGTGTATTGTAGACGCTCAGATCAGATGATCATAATGGACCTTTCTTACCTTAAAATCTATGCAATAAAAAACCCTCTCTTTACCCAGAATTGGATTTATAGGTGAACTGGACTGCCTCTTCCACTAAAAAAACAGATCCATGACACCATGTGCTTCTAAAGGCATATCCCAGTATAGTGGTTTTTCAAGCTGTGTGCCACGGCACACTGGTGTCCCATGAAATTTTGTAAGAAAGTAATAAAAATCAATGTAAAACAAACATTGTTTCAGCTTAATATTCTATACAACCTACATTGCAGCTCAGAAAGCTCATGAAAATTAAGCATCAAATTAAAAGCGAGTTATCGGCCTTTCAATTCTAAACTGTGAATATTCTAAACGCAGGCGGACAAAGAGCAAAACTGAGACGCTGCGTATTTTTTTCCAGTGGATTTGAAACATTAATGCATTTAATCCTTCTTTAGCTTTTTGTATGCACTGTGTCGCAAGCCTCTCTAGTAAGACCGTAAGCATAGTAAATGTGACGTTTTTGAACAGTCAGTTCAGCTGAAAAAAGCGGGTGTGCTGTGGAATTGTTTGTCTCCTTGAAGTGTGCCGTGTTACTGAAAAGGTTCGGAACCCCTGTCCTAGTATGTTGTCAGTATAAGAAATTAAATGTAGCAGTAGGCGCCTCTGCAGACTATGGATATGGCACCTCTATAGCAGAACAGAGTGCAGAGATACAGCGTTGTATAAGAAGTCTCACCGGCTTTATTTCTTCAAAAGAAGCCTTTTACAGTAGAATTTTGCTATATGATGAGGTTTGGGCAAATTTTCTTTTGGATCATTGCTTTCAAAGGCTCAACACATGGCAAGTCACCCAACTGAGACGTAAGCATGAGACATAATAAAATGGAATCATAATTAGCATTTTTATACAGGAGCACTTTACATGTTAGCAGGCAACGTGTAGAAGGTAGGTTAATTAACATTATTCACCCCATTTTACAGATAGGAAAACTGAAACAAAGCATTTAAGTTTTGCCCACTGATACACAGTGAAACAGTGCCTAAGTCACAAGTAGGCCTGGTCTACACTGCCAGGCTAAGTCGATGGGAAATACGCAGTCTACATTCAGTAGAATCCATATCTCCCATCGACATACCGTGGTGTATTCACTCGTCTGCAGCAACCAGAGATGCTCTCCCTTCAACACAGTGTTACTCTTTTTGGAGGGGTGGAGGTACAACACCAAAGACAGAGCACTTTTGGGATCGATCGAGTGGGTCTACAGTGGCCGCTCAATCGATCCCGGTGCATCGATCCGTGGAGAGCGACACAGCATTTTCAATGTAGACAAGGATCTAGAAAGCAGCAGTTCCTTGCTTCCAGATCCATGCTTGGATTAGCGACCCAAACTACTCTCTTTGTCAGGAAGAAAAACTTCCATCTCACAAAGACAGAATTAGTTTCTCTAGCTATTTTAATGCCTCACTAGGTTAATCAGGATTTAATTGGCGTTAGCTGCATTGCATGTGCGATGAAGTAATGTACTATACCTACAGACACATGGTACTCAGGAAGGGATGAACACCTTGGGTGCTTTTGAATACATCAAAGAGATCTCGCCCAGATCCAACTGGAGTTCTCGCTGACTGACATAAGGAAGGGGGCACACGCAACAGTAGGAACTAGCTTTGCAGATTATCGATTGATCTGAAAAGCAAAATGATCACAACAGTGCTAAGTAAGTCCTACCTCTTCTGTCTCTAATATACATAGTTAGCAAATTCAATGCAGTGGAGATCTGGACATATGAAATGATGAGGGATCCTGATCCTGCTGTCCCTTCTTCCAGTTTCATGCTGTTTCCTTTCTTTGGAAACATCCCTTATTTACACTGGGAGCGGCGGAAAAAATAGTTACGCTAATGAAGTTGGGTAAATCTTTGTGTATCTTTCATTTGATATGATCAAATATAACTCATGCTTAACAGATTTACGTGGGGAAAATCCTGGGCTGGTACAACCAGTGTGAGCCACAGCAGAGCGGATCGCGGGCCGCAACACACATTTGACACCTGTGATCTAGGGGATTTAAGTGGTTCAGTGAGTCTACATAACAACCTTTTCAGGTCTGTACACTTATATTCAAATCCAGCAAGAGCACAGGGGACAGCTTTGGTGTCTTTACACTAATCTTTTCAGTGAGTGAGGACATGAGAGCCGCCCTACAACGGAGCAGAATTAGCAATCTTGTCTCAAAGAAAGACCCAGGGTGAGAATGCCAGAGATGCTGAAGGTCAGGAGCTGAAAGGTACATTGGCAGCACATTACACGTCCAGCTTGCGTTATCCTGGGTGCTGGCCAATGCTATCAGCCTCTTGCCAAAAAGGAATTGCTCCTATGGCATTGATTTTCTGCCACAGAAGGGGCGGCTGATTTCTAGTTAAATGCAACAAAAGTGACTGCTCCAGCTTGTTACTGTAAAAAGTGTTGCTTCTTGTACTCACGTGTCTGTTCGATGCTCTAGCCTGGGGTGTCCAACCTTTCTGTATAAGGGGCCACATTGCAATTTTTTTCTCACTCAGGGGCAGGGGGAGCAAATTTCAGATGGGGGGTGCTGCACCCAGCTAGCTGTTATGGGACTGGGGGTGGGGTTACACATGACAACTTTTATTTTTGCCAGTGGGTCCCGGCAGGAGGGGGGAGCTTTGGAGGAGAGGCAGCAGGAAGACACATAACTGCAGTGCAGTGCCCAGGGCTGGAGGGGAGAGGCAGCTTGGGGTTGAAGTAGGGGTAGCCACCCTTGCATTTTTAGATGGGCGTGACGAGGCATGTGGGGGCAGGAATCCAGCTGCACAAAGGGGCCTCCAACCCCTCCACCCCCCCCCCCCCCACCGTAGAGAGGTGATATAAGTTCACAGCCCACTAGGATCCAGGAGGCCATGTCCAACTTCTCAGCTTACTGTGCTGGGTGAGCAAGGGAGAGATTTTTACAGACATTTTCGTACATTAATTATGGACTCCGGACAACAGGAAATTTGCAATTTTTTTACTGACTCTCTGTAAATTTATAGATGACTGGCAACCCTACGTGAAGGGGCTGGGCTGGTTCAGGACTAGAGTTGAAGTAAGGCAGCCACCGCAGCCCACCAGCAGGCCGGACAGCAGCCTTTGGCAGGTGCAGTCTGGCCCGTGGGCCATCGGTGGGACAGCCCTGCGCTAGCTCTTTTGCAAGCCTGTCTTATTAAAAGGAACCTGCAGGAATGGCCAGCATGAAAAGAGCAAGTTTTATAAAGTATTAGATTAAATCCTAGCTGCCAGGTCACCTCGATGGAGCTACCAAAAAAATAGATGCATAAGCGCATAGCTTAACTGCAGGGTTTAAACGGGGTAATATATCATCATGAATTAACAAGGCCAGATCATGGCAATGATTTTTAAGCAGGCCTCCCGATTATTTGTAGAAAAAAAGATGGTGTGATATGGCCCTAAGGGTACGTCTTGCTCCTTAGGTCGACTTAACGATGCTTAAGTCGACCTGCAGAACGTCGCATCCACACTGGGCACTTAAGTCAACTTAAGCGCTTCCTTAAGTCGACTTAATAACACCACCTCTGAAGGTTGACTTAAGGCTTAAGTTGACCTTAGTAAGTCAATTTAAAGCCAGTGTGGTCGGGTATGTCTACACTACAGGCTCTGGTAAGTCAACTTAACAAGCTCAACTTAAGTCGAGTTTAAGTGTAGAAGCTCCGTTAAGTCAACTTAACAGAGCCTGTAGTGTAGACATAGCCTAAGTTACCATCTCATCATTGGAAATCACATGGATTGCTTCAAAGCCTTTTTTGAACTAATGAACACCGAGGGGTAAATAGCCCATAAGCAAAGCACCCAGCAGTTGCTAAATCTAACTGGAGCACTTGGCCTTTGAGAAGATGAAGTCTCACAAGATTTCCAGTACTGCCGCTGGTACAGATGGAACTATGCCAGGGGCTTGGTGGAGGGGCGAGAGGCTAATTTATTTTTGTCATTTCCTTTCCTGTCTTTGGCCAGAACACAGAAGTGAAGCGATGAAAGAAAAATGAAGGAGAACGAGAGGTGGGGAGAACATCCTCAGGAAAGCTCCTCTTCAGGTTCTGTTTGAGCAAGGAGGTGAAGGATCAAGCGTCCATCTCATTTTCAAAGAATCACAGACAATAGAGATGGCCAGCGCTTGCTTTTTCCTCGCCGAAAATATAGCTGCATTAATTGGTTTCTGCCCCAAAGGAGACTAACCTTTAAATACAGAATCTTTATTTTAAAATTTGGAGGGTTCCTTTGTATATGCAGAAGAGGCTGGGTGGAGAATCCTGAAACCAAACCACAGAACTGGAAAAAGCATAAAAAAGGCAGCACCCACTGCACCACACTGCCTCAATCCTTGTTTACAGGGACTCTCTTCAGCATGGAAGAGGCGAACTCAGTCTCCAAGCCCCATTCGGTCCTTGGCTTCACTGCTGATTCTGCCAGCTGCTGGCTGGATAGCGCCAATTGTGACCTATATTTATTATCTCAGCAACATGGACACTTTCTTACAGAAACTGATGCCACCAACAAGTTAAATACGGATCGATGGCCAGTTTGCTGCTGATCATCATTTTCAGTCACTACTGAGCTTCACATTTGAATTGTTAACCAACCCCTCAAACTGAGCCTTCTGCCCTGGAACAAGGTGCAGCATCTAGGGCCCTGGTGGTGGAACGAAGCCCTGCCGCCAAATGCCTGATCCATCCTGGCCTACACCCAACATGTAATCATTGCTTTCTAATGCAGGCAGGAAGCTGGTATTTGTGGTACTCACAAAGAAAATACAAGAACATTGGGTATAGCATTACCTGATACAACATCTCTTCTGGGTGCTTTGTCTAGGAAGAATAAATTAAGGCTCCTTTAATTCTTTTTATTGTCTTTAATCAGATCTTCCTAGGCCCACTAGGAAAACTGTTTTCACTTGTGCCAACTTCCTTATCTCTTCGGAATTAATTTCAGTTCAGTTTCCCAGCTCCTGCTTCAAGTTATATTTTCATTCAGCCATGCCTCTGGTACTCTCCCTGAGAGAACGGTTGCAGTGTATGTTGTAAGATGAATGTAATACCTCGCCTGAGAATGAGACTTCTGAGCAAGTGACTCTAACCGGCGTCTGGCTGAAAGAAAGAGTTTTAAAGCATTTAGGTCTAAAGTGTGTCCAGCCTTGCGTGGAAAGGCACACCGACCACTATGCTCTCTATCATTATATTCTGCACAGGAGCTGGGCAAGAAATGGAAGGTCTCTCATATGAGGTCTTTGCGCCTCCTCCAAGGAGATGGGGTGAAGTTGGGCCCGTGACCCTGCTCCCCACCCAGGGGCAAGATCGCATGATTCAGCAACAGAAGAGAGCCCAGATTGCACCCTTGCAAAAGATGGCACAGCTGTCATTTTACACTCAGCCTATGTCATTCCTTTGCACTACCCAGCCCTAAAAGCAGGGATCAAGTCCATGTCACGAATCCTTGCAAATGGTGTGGCAGGCGCCACATTTCCCTTGAGTTCCAGAACATAACGGGGGTGGTCCCGGAGGATTGGAAAAAGGCAAATATAGTACCTATCTTTAAGAAAGGGAAAAAGGAGGATCCAGGGAACTACAGACCAGTCAGCCTCACCTCAATCCCTGGGAAAATCATCGAGCAGGTCCTCAAGGAATCCATCCTGAAACACTTGGAGGAAAATAGAGTGATGAGGAACAGTCAACATGGATTCACCAAGGGCAAATCGTGCCTGACCAACCTGATTTCCTTCTATGATGAGATGACTGGATTTGTGGATGCGGGAAGAGCCGTTGACGTGATATACCTTGACTTTAGCAAGACTTTTGATACGGTTTCCCACAGCATTCTCGTCGGAAAGTTAAGGAAGTATGGGTTGGACGAGTGGACCGTAAGGTGGATCGAAAACTGGTTAGATCACCAGGCTCAGCGGGTAGGAATCAATGGCTCGATGTCTGGTTGGCAACCGGTAACAAGTGGAGTGCCCCAGGGGTCGGTCCTGGGGCTGGTTCTATTCAACATCTTCATTAATGATCTTGATGATGGAATAGACTGCGTGCTTAGTAAGTTTGCAGATGACACCAAGTTGGGGGGAATGGTAGATACTCTGGAGGGCAGGGACAGGATCCAGGGAGACTTGGACAAATTGGAACACTGGGCTGAAAGAAACCTCATGAGGTTCAAGAAAGACAAGTGCAAAGTCCTGCACTTAGGATGGAAAAATCCCATGAACTGCTACAGGCTGGGGACCGATCAGCTAAGTAGCAGCACTGTAGAAAAGATCCTGGGAGTTATGGTGGATGGGAAGATGAATATGAGCCAACAGTGTGCCCTTGTTGCCAAAAAGGCCAATGGCATATTAGGCTGCATCAGTAGGAGTATTGCCAGCAGATCGAGGGATGTGATAATTCCCCTCTATTCGACATTGGTCAGGCCGCATCTGGAATACTGTGTCCAGTTTTGGACTCCCCACTACAGAAAGGATGTGGAAAAATTAGAAAGAGTCCAGCGGAGGGCAACAAAAATGATTAGGGGGCTGGGGCACATGACCTATGAGGAGAGACTGAAGGAACTAGGCTTATTTAGTCTACAGAAGAGAAGACTGAGGGGAGATTTGATAGCAACCTTCAACTACTTGAAGGGTTGCTCCAAAGAGGAGGGAGCTAGGCTGTTCTCGAGGGTAACAGAGGACAGAACGAGGAGCAATGGTTTCAAATTACAGCTGGGGCGGTGAAGGTTGGATATTAGGAAAAACTTTCTCACTAGGAGGGTAGTGAAGCATTGGAATGGGCTATCTAGGGAGGTGGTAGAATCTTCATCTTTGGAGATTTTTAAGGCTCGGTTAGACAAAACCCTGGCTGGGATAATTTAGGGGGAGTGGTCCTGCTTTTTAGCAGGGGGTTGGACTAGATGACCTCGTGAGGTCCCTTCCAACCCTATTATTCTATGATTCTATATCACTCCTACTATGAGCACAATATTTTCCAGACCTACTCTGAGGAAGACCACCAATTTGGGGAGGTGCCATAAAGTCACAATACGGCCTGTTCTGAATATGCTTTGTGAATTTATGAAGTGCTATAGTGTGTAGATGACCCACCACTGCATGTGTTACATGTTCCTCTTAGTGGCCGGTACCTAGAGAATGTGAATTTATTAGAGTCCCCCCTGGATCTTTCAAACAAACTTCATTGATATCTGCTGTCTGATCCGTAGGTTCCGAGGTGGGTCAGCCACGATCACCACCATCACATATACATGCAAAATATTATGACATTGCTCTGGATGCAACATATAAATAGAATTTAGCCTTTGCTCAGCAATTAATAATGCGCATGAAGATATGTATAGACGTGGGGTTTATGGGAAATTGGTTATTTGTTTTCCCAGTGGTAGATCTTGTACTCCAGAGCAGTGCAAATCTAGGTCCTTGATAACAAACACATAACAACACCAACACTCACAGGGATTAGTTGCGGCACTCAGTTACTATTCTGATTGGTGGATGAGAGTGAGCACATCACACAACACATTGGATCCCACCGAAAACTCACTCAATGCTTGCAATACCATGGCCTCTCCTGCCCCATGCACAGCAACACACTGCAGTTAGCTGAGCAAGCACAAGTTTAATTATTAATGCCACCCAGGGCATCAAGCAGAAGCTACCTCTTCCTTGAGGGAACCAAATTGCTAGGGAAAGTGCTGCAGCAGCTTCCACAGGATACTCTGTGGATAAGCAAGTGCTTAAACACATCCCTTTACATGGACAAACAGCTGTCCATGTAAAGGGATGTGTTTAAGCACTTGCTTATGTCCCATGACTTCAATGGTACTTAAACAGCTGCCTAAAATTGATCAAGTGCATAACTCTTTACTCGTCCAGGTCCTCCTGGAATAACCACCTGAATATGCAAAGATCAGAGCAAGCTGCAAAAATGGGAGCCAAACTCTCCTAACCCTGGTGGGTGGCACAGAAGCCAGACTGCTGATCAGTAACAAACCACGCTTCTGATTCCCCACACCAGTTATCAAGAAGCACTACAAAGTACAAACAGCCCCTTTAGTGCATTTCACCCACTGGTCCCCAAACAGCCACTGGGTTTGGTAAAGAGAGAAGTTACTTAAAACTCCAAACTCTTTACTCAAAAAGGTTTCTCCTGACCCCAGGTGGTCAGCCACATTACACGGAACAATATAGGGTTGGATCTTACGCAACATATCACGCTCCCAGCCAATCCTTTAGTAACTAAAACTAAAGGTTTAATATAAAAAGAAAAGAAACAAAATATGAGAGATGTTAAAGGATTAAAGCAAATCACATATATACAAATGATTAAGGGTCCATGTAAAGCAAGTTCTTGGAAGAATTTGGAGTTTGCAAGCTTGTTTAGTTCCTCTGGTGTGCATCCATGCCTGGGTGGGTCTCAGCCCTTTGTTCAGTTGGAGATGAATAGATCCAGAGGTAGGTGTTGGCTGAAGACTGAACACGAAATGGAGTTGGGGATAGCTGCTTTTATCACCTCTGGCCTTCCCATGCTGGGTGGAGTTTGTACAAATCAAAATGGAGTTGAGACACATGGCCAAGTCCTAGTGGCTCAACAGGTTTCTCCCTGGGCCCACTGTCTCTGTGATTCTCTTAATGGGCCATTAAGGAGACAGTGGTTGTAGATATCCTGTCTGGGGAGTTTCCCAGAATCACATAAGTTGAAATACAGATATAACAAATACATTCATAATTTTGACACCTACATATAAACCATATAATCATTCCTACAAGTTATAACCTAATGGAGATTTCCATAGAGATTTCAACAATTTCCACAACACAATCAAACTTAGCCTGGAACACTCCACACAAGAGATCCACTTTCTGGACACTACAGTGCAAATTAGCGAAGGGCACATAAAGACCACCCTATACCGCAAACCTACTGATCAGTATCGTTACCTACATCCCTCGAGCTTTCATCCTCGATACACCACACAATCCATTGTGTACAGTCAAGCCCTAAGATATAACCGCATTTGCTCTGACCCTTTAGACAGAGACAGACACCTTCAGGATCTCTACCAGGCATTCTTAAAACTACAGTACCCACCAGCAAAAGTGAAGAAACAAATTGACAGAGCCAGACGGGTACCCAGAAATCAACTATTGAAGGAGAAGCCCATGAAAAACAATAACAGAACGCCACTGGTCACCACCTACAACCCCCAAGCCAGACCTCTTCAACACATCATCAAAGATCTACAGCCTATTTTACAAGATGATCCCTCACTCTCTCAAGCCTTAGGAGACAGACCTCTCCTTGCTTTCAGACAGCCCCCTAACCTTAAAAGGATACTTACCAGCAACTACAGATCATACAACAGAAACACTAAAGCAGGAACATATCCCTGCAACAGACCACGCTGCCAACTTTGCCCTCATATCTACACTGATGACACCATCACAGGGCCTAATCAAGCCACCTACTCCTTCAAGGGCTCGTTCACCTGCTCATCCACCAATGTGATTTATGCCATCATGTGCCGGAAATGCCCCTCTGCCTTATATATTGGACAGACAGGACAGTCTCTGCGCCAAAGAATAAATGGACACGAATCTGACATCAAAAATTGCAACACTACAAAACCAATAGGGGAACACTTCAATCTCCCTGCTCACTCCCTTGACGACTTAATAGCTGTGTTAAAACCTGTAGGGGAACACTTCAATCTCCCTGCTCACTCCCTTGACGACTTGTTAATAGCTGTGTTAAAACAGATGAATAACAAATCACAGCTTCAAAGAGAAACTGCAGAAATCAAATTTATATGCAAATTTGACTCAGTTGTCTTGGGGTTAAACAGGGACTATGGATTTTTCTCGCATTACAACAAGTGAATTGACCTCCCCCTCCTCTATGTGCTGTTCCTTAGTGTTTGAATCCTAACACCTATTTTGATTTGCTGTTACAGCCTGACCTGATCCTATGTCATACACTCCCCTGCATTTAATTTCCTCCCATTCTGTAACTTTCCCATCTTCAAAGCGTCTGACAAAGTGGGATTTTCTCCCACGAAAGCTCATGCAATAAATAAATCTGATATGAAATAGTATCATAGATCATCCCCTAAATCCAGACAACAGCACAGACGAGTTTAGCCACATGCTTCACTGCTTTGCTGAACTGGAGCCTGCCTGTAAATGATGTGGGAATGAACCTCATCCTGAATCAAACTCCCAAATGCACTGCCTCATCCATCCTTGAACAGTTTCTATTAGCTCCCATGTGGAGCAAAGATGGTGTAAGATGAATAAGGACAGACCATTACAAAAGCATTATAATATTTGATATTTCCCAGACCTCTATCTGATGAACAATACAGTAATCATATTTTAAAAAGGCTTAAAAAACATAACCAGCTGCATTCAGTGTCAAGCATGAGTCTTTGAAGTGCTTATTATTTTCAAAGCCCATATTTAAGTCACACAGAAATGTGGCTTTTCATAAGATCCCGAATTAAGCAGAAGAACAGGTAATTCCAAAAGTCCCAGACAAGCAAAGAGGCAGATGCTGCCTCTCCTTCCATTTATACAAGAGACACAGATGTCATGGTTGCCTCTACCTTTAATATAACTATTGCCTTCATAATTTCTATATTTAGGGTCTGTGACAGAGCCAGGCCTGATGGCTACAGGAGGGTGCTGGAAGGCAGATATATTAGCCCCAGACCCAGCAAGGCCCTGTTCCCAGGCTAGCTGGGGCGGGGCTGCTTTGAGCCAGTTGAGGCACCTGACTCTAATTAAGGCATCTAGCATCATTTGGAGCACCTGTTTGGAGGTGGAGGTAGGAGCAGAATTTGGTGTGTGGAGGAGAATGGAGCAAAGAGGAGTGGAGGAGAGCTGACCAGTAGCTGTTACCTAGGAGGTACAGGCAGTTAGGGCAAGTTTGCCCAGATGGGCCTTAAGGCCTTAGGCCCAGCAGCCTGTGGGGCGGAGAGCCCAGCCCCAGGGTAGGAGGGATTGAGGATCCATAGCGCTGGGGTTTTGGAGGTGAGAGAATTATGCCTCAGCTGTCTGCCACTACACAACGCACAGGACCCACGGGGACTGAGAGTGCTGTTTGCCACAGGTCAAATTTTCAGTGGACCTCACCCTGGTGTGTTATTAGGAGAATTGTCCTTGGAAGGATTTTTATCTCTTGCCAGCTATATACTAGGGTTGTGAAGAAAGAAGAAAAAGAAAAAGGACAGCAGACTTGTAGTGAGAGGAAGACATGGAAGAGAGGTAAGGAAGGGGAAATTCTTGACTTCTCCACCAGCCCACTGGGTGACATTGAGAAAGACATTTCTTCTCTCTGTGCTTCTTTTTCTTCTCCCTCATTAGTTTGTCAGCCCTTCAGGGCAATGACAGTCTGCACAGCCTAGCCCAACAGGGTTCTGATCTTGGGCATGGCCTCCAGATGCTACTGTAATATAAATAATACTCTCTACCATGGAGTTATTAAGTCTCTCAAAGTATCATTCAAATTTTAGCACAGACAGGGCACAAATATTTGTTGCTAGTTGTATTTGCCCCTAGCATTCAGCCTCATTAGACACAACTAGAAACAGATTTCTTTTGTTCTGGAACAATTGAGTAGCATCTTCTCTAGAAATTAAAATAATGTGAGCTGGCATGTGTTAAACAATCACTGAGAGCAAAGTCTACATAGCTGTACTCACCAAGAGAAGTGTGAGGAATCTGAAGAGTAGGATAGAGATGATGGGAGGAGTGGCTGAGAGAGAGGGAATGGAAGAGAAAATGAAGATGGAGAAAAAAACTGAGAGGCGGATTACCAAGGGCTTCCCTGAAACACAGAAAATGATAGATGGGAACTGGAAGGAAGATACTGGAGGTGGATAAAGAAATAAAAATATGGACAGCAAGATGGAAAAAATACAAAGAAAGGAGAAAGCAAATGAGAGAACAGTTAAAGAGAGAAGAGAGAGAGAGAGGGTGCATCTACACTAGTAAATTAAGTCGACTTAAGCATGCTTAAGTCAATTTAATTTATTCTGCCTCCACACTCACATTTCCTTAAGTCGACTTAAGCTGCTGCTTAAGTCAATTTAAAGAAATTCAAAGCCGACTTTATAAAACCTCCTATAAAGTCGACTTTGAAGCGTATGTCGACTTTTTCAGTCAATTTAAGCTATGTGGACATCCTAAGTCGACTTAGGGCATGGGGGAAGGGAGCTTACTTCTCACTGGGACTGCTCGTCCCGGCAAGAAGGAAGCCCTGCGGTCCCTTCTTGCCAGGACCTGAGCGGTCCCGGCAAGAAGGAAGCCCCGCGCTTCCTTCTCCCCGGGACCCGCGCTCCAGCTGCTCAGCAGCCGGCAGCTGAAGCGCGGTCTGGAGAGAAGGAAGCCCTGTGCTCCAGCTGCCAGCTGCTCAGCAGCTGGAGCGCGGGTCTCCAGCTCTTCCTCCTGGCCAGGACCACTCAGGTCCTGGCTAGAAGGGTTCCCTTCTGCCCGGGACCTGAGAAGTCCTGAGCAGAAGGGAGCCGAGTGGTCTGGGGCAGAAGGGAGCACCATGCTCCCTTCTTCCCCAGACTGCTCAGGGGCTTGCTGACCTGGGGAAAGCCAGCCCTGTGCAAAACTGGCTCTCCCTGGACCGAACTAGTCAACTTAGAGAGTCTAGTATAGACTCTAAGTCGAGTTAGTAAGGTCCACTTTAAGTTGAGTTAGGAGTCCTGTGTGGACTCTCTAAGTCGACTTAATAAGGTCGACTTATTTAAGTCAACCTAAATTCCCCAGTGTAGACATAGCCAGAGAGAGAGAGAGAGAGAATGGACAAAGGAAGTCAATAATAGCTAATTCCAAATTGTGCCTTTGACCGAAATTAAGGCCAGATCCAAAACCTTATGAAGTCAGTGGGCAACTTTCTACTGTTTTGAATAGGCTTTTAGTCAGGCCTATGGAGGGAAATACGAGGATAACTTTGAACAATGCATGCATTGCACAACATCATTGCCTCTCAACAGAAAGAAAACATAGCCAGATCTATCAATGATTTGTTATGGATTATTAACTCTGCTTTCAAAGACAATGTAAAAACATGGCAGCACTTCATGGTTTAGAGTGCTTAGAACAGGGGGGATAAGTCAAGGAGATCAGCTAACCCCGTTAAAAGTTTGCCCCTAACCAAGACCATCTACACTGCTATAAGTCCCATTTAAATCAGAATAATGTCTGAATAACACCAGCAAAATAAAAATATAATTCAAATTAAGATAGCCTCTGCAGCAGTCTACAAAGTTTACCACTGCATCATGACATTTAATAGTGCAATGAGAGTCTCAGACCTTTTTTAAGCAACCAGACTGAGAGCCCACAAGACCAAAGACCACTATCGATTTATAGAACAGGTATAACAGGACAGCATATAACCATCTCCACTCAGCTGCATCCATCCTACCTTGTTCTAAGAGGGCCACCTATAGGATAAGAGGGTAATTTAGTATCTAGACCCATTCAAATGTTTCACCTTTTTTTATGTCTGAGACCTAGCCTACACTTGCCCCATTTTTCAACGGCAGTCGACGGGAGATACGCCAATTTCTTAACTGCTCCCTACACATTACACTAAGCCAACTGGAAATGGCATCTGATCAGTGTAGTGTTACTATGGTTACGGAGCTGGTGTTACAGCTCCGGTCCCATGTTCGATTGAGCACGTCTACACAGACAGCTCAATCGAACCCAGAAGATTGCGCTGTCAGCGGCGATTTTGCTGCCGGCCGTATAGACTTAGAATCATAGAATATTAGGGCTGGAAGGGACCTTACGAGGTCATTTAGTCCAACCCCCTGCTAAAAAGCAGGACCACTCCCATTAAATCACCCCAGCCAGGGTTTTGTCTAACCGGGCCTTAAAAATCTCCAAAGATGGAGATTCTACCACCTCCCTAGGTAGCCCATTCCAATACTTCACCACCCTCCTAGTGAGAAAGTTTTCCTAATATCCAACCTCGACCTCCCCAGCTGTAGTTTGAAACCACTGCTCCTTGTTCTGTCTTCTGTTACCATCGAGAACAGCCTAGCTCCCTCCTCTTTGGAGCAACCCTTCAAGTAGTTGAAGGTTGCTATCAAATCTCCCCTCAGTCTTCTCTTCTGGAGACTAAATAAGCCTAGTTCATTCAGTCTCTCCTTGTAAGTCATGTGCCCCAGCCCCCAAATCATTTTCATTGCCCTCCGCTGGACTCTTTCTAATTTGTCCACATCCTTTCTGTAGTGGGGAGCCCAAAACTGGACACAGTATTCCAGATGTGGCCTCACCAGTGCCGAATAGAGGGGAATTATCACATCCCTCGATCTGCTGGCAATACTCCTACTGATGCAGCCTAATATGCCATTGGCCTTTTTGGCAACAAGGGCACACTTACCATATAAGTTTACAAACAAAGTTATTGGTTGGGATAGTGGTTTTGTGGTGCAGACACTGGGGTACCAAGGACTGCACTGAGACCAGTGAAAAGCCCAAATATGGTAATGGATTTTAATGACAATTGATCAGGGCTGGCTTTGAACTCAAATCCGAAATGTGAAAGGCACATTTTCACTTTCCTGAACCATCCAGAGTATTTGTGTGGAGGAATCATAATACGATGTTCACTAGTAGACGTTCACTAGCACTGGGCTCACCTGAGGGCACCTCCTGGTTATGGTGCTGGGGAATAGTTCAAGTGCATGCCCCTCTGGTGACCTGTGCTCCATCTCTCTCTCAGTCTCTGTTCGGTGCCTTAGCCCTCTGGCCAACCCCATTTGCTAAATTCCCCTTCCAGGGCAGGATCTAGTCCAGGCAGCCTACTCAGCGTCCATGGCCACCACCAGTTCTGGTACCATCCACTGGCAATCTTGGGGGAGGCACTCAGGCCTTCCCATCTCCAGGCCCCAGCCCAGGGACCCTAGGCACCATGCCTTGGCACTGCCTCAGCTTCCGTCCTGGTCTTTCAGGTCTCCTGGGCCACATCCACACCACGCCCAGGTACCTGTCAGGCTTGTAATAGGGTTCTGGACTCTTGCTACCAGTGAGCCCCAGCAGTCCATACAGAGTGGTCCCTGGTCCTGCCTCCTGCAGCCAGCCAGCCAACATGTCCTCCCCCGGCCAACCTCCCCCAAGTGCCAGGAGAAGACTGCCCAGAGTTGTGCCTGTAGCCTTCTTTTATCCAAGGCTCCTGGGCTCTGATTGACTCTTCAGTTGCTTGTTCTGATTGGTCGCTCCTGTCCCAGGGCTTTTTAACCCCTTCCTTACTGTAACAGGGGAAAATCATGCCCCCCCCAACATTAAAGGGAAGGAATAAAGCACAAAGGACTGGGTCATTGCTTTCAGGTTATTTTCTCTCCTGAAACTGATCTTGACTCACCCATTGAAACCAATGGGAGTCTTTCTATTGATTACAGTAGACTTTGGATCAGGCCCAAACTAGACTTCTGGGTGCCTAGTGACACCTGTGAGGGGTAGAGACCACAGCCGTAGCATTTCTCACACAGACAAACACCAGGCTGTCCTTCAGAAACATTGGCATAACCTTCTGGCAGAGAGAAGATGGGGTAATACTCTCCCGGTAGGTGTCAGACAGTAATTTTCCCCTTGAGTAAATGAACAAAACTCTGGTATTTCTTAAACTAATTTGGGCATTTAGTAACAAGTTGGGCTACCAAGTGAAGTCTCACTGCTGCTGTGTTTAAATGCATTCTTGATGGTTTCTCTCATCCTGCATTTCCAGGCAACACATCTCACGATCAAAGGGATTTTCACCAGCTCATTCCATGACAGCGGTAACATATATACATGGGGGAAGAAAAAGACTTCTTCCATCATTGCATTGGAACAGCTTTCTGAAGATTGGGGCCCAGATTCTGTGTTGTGGCCATTTCGCTCTGCATCTCTGATGTAAAATGACACTAACGCTGAGCAGCAGGTCATGGAAGGATCAGCCCAGAGTGAGAAGCTCACCTAGTGGTATAAAGCCAGCATAATGGGTCCTTTTCTATACCCCTTCCCATTCTGCTGCTGGTATCGGAAAACATAGGAGAAAAATGTGTGTAGCCAAGGCTCCCCAGCTTACCTCTAGTCACTTCATTAGTCACGTGGGATCTTTGGCTGCGTCTACACTTGTAAATTAAGTCAATTTAAGCTTGCTTAAGTCGACTTCATTTACCCTTCATCAACACTACAGTTTCCTTAAGTCGACTTAAGGAAATAAAGTTGACTTAATGAAAATTAAGTCAACTTTATTAAACCTCCTTTAAATTCGACTTAAGGCTTAAGTCGACTCCCTAGAGTTGACTTAAGCCAGTGTAGACATGGGGTAGCCCTAAGTCGATTAGGGCTACCCCAGGACTACATCAATGCCCTCCCTGCCGGGCAGGGGCACAAGGGGAGCCTGGCATTCCCCCCCCCCC
>ML685784.1:23479609-23520454 GCA_007922175.1 Pelusios castaneus
CTCCCTCCTCTTTGGAGCAACCCTTCAAGTAGTTGAAGGTTGCTATCAAATCTCCCCTCAGTCTTCTCTTCTGGAGACTAAATAAGCCTAGTTCATTCAGTCTCTCCTTGTAAGTCATGTGCCCCAGCCCCCAAATCATTTTCATTGCCCTCCGCTGGACTCTTTCTAATTTGTCCACATCCTTTCTGTAGTGGGGAGCCCAAAACTGGACACAGTATTCCAGATGTGGCCTGACCAGTGTCGAATAGAGGGGAATTATCACATCCCTCGATCTGCTGGCAATACTCCTACTGATGCAGCCTAATATGCCATTGGCCTTTTTGGCAACAAGGGCACACTTACCATATAAGTTTACAAACAAAGTTATTGGTTGGGATAGTGGTTTTTGTGGTGCAGACACTGGAGTACCAAGGACTGCACTGAGACCAGTGAAAAGCCCAAATATGGTAATGGATTTTAATGACAATTGATCAGGGCTGGCTTTGAACTCAAATCCGAAATGTGAAAGGCACATTTTCACTTTCCTGAACCATCCAGAGTATTTGTGTGGAGGAATCATAATGCGATGTTGTAGACGTTCACTAGCACTGGGCTCACCTGAGGGCACCTCCTGGTTATGGTGCTGGGGAATAGCTCAAGTGCATGCCCCTCTGGTGACCTGTGCTCCATCTCTCTCTCAGTCTCTGTTCAGTGCCTTAGCCCTCTGGCCAAGCCCGTTTGCTAAATTCCCCCTCCAGGGCAGGATCTAGTCCAGGCAGCCTACTCAGGGTCCATGGCCACCACCAGTTCTGGTACCATCCACTGGCAATCTTGGGGGAGGCACTCAGGCCTTCCCATCTCCAGGCCCCAGCCCAGGGACCCTAGGCACCATGCCTTGGCACTGCCTCAGCTTCCATCCTGGTCTTTCAGGTCTCCTGGGCCACATCCACACCACGCCCAGGTACCTGTCAGGCTTGTAATAGGGTTCTGGACTCTTGCTACCAGTGAGCCCCAGCAGTCCATACAGAGTGGTCCCTGGTCCTGCCTCCTGCAGCCAGCCAGCCAACACGTCCTCCCCTGGCCAACCTCCCCCAAGTGCCAGGAGAAGACTGCCCAGAGTTGTGCCTGTAGCCTTCTTTTATCCAAGGCTCCTGGGCTCTGATTGACTCATCAGCTGCTTGTTCTGATTGGTCGCTCCTGTCCCAGGGCTTTTTAACCCCTTCCTTACTGTAACAGGGGAAAATCATGCCCCCCCCCCCCAACATTAAAGGGAAGGAATAAAGCACAAAGGACTGGGTCATTGCTTTCAGGTTATTTTCTCTCCTGAGACTGATCTTGACTCACCCATTGAAACCAATGGGAGTCTTTCTATTGATTACAGTAGACTTTGGATCAGGCCCAAACTAGACTTCTGGGTGCCTAGTGACACCTGTGAGGGGTAGAGACCACAGCCGTAGCATTTCTCACACAGACAAACACCAGGCTGTCCTTCAGAAACATTGGCATAACCTTCTGGCAGAGAGAAGATGGGATAATACTCTCCCGGTAGGTGTCAGACAGTAATTTTCCCCTTGAGTAAATGAACAAAACCCTGGTATTTCTTAATCTAATTTGGGCATTTAGTAACAAGTTGGGCTACCAAGTGAAGTCTCACTGCTGCTGTGTTTAAATGCATTCTTGATGGTTTCTCTCATCCTGCATTTCCAGCCAACACATCTCACGATCAAAGGGATTTTCACCAGCTCATTCCATGACAGCGGCAACATATATACATGGGGGAAGAAAAAGACTTCTTCCATCATTGCATTGGAACAGCTTTCTGAAGATTGGGGCCCAGATTCTGTGTTGTGGCCATTTCGCTCTGCATCTCTGGTGTAAAATGACACTAACGCTGAGCAGCAGGTCATGGAAGGATCAGCCCAGAGTGAGAAGCTCACCTAGTGGCATAAAGCCAGCATAATGGGTCCTTTTCTATACCCCTTCCCATTCTGCTGCTGGTATCGGAAAACATAGGAGAAAAATGTGTGTAGCCAAGGCTCCCCAGCTTACCTCTAGTCACTTCATTAGTCACTTCGGATCTTTGGCTGCGTCTACACTTGTAAATTAAGTCAATTTAAGCTTGCTTAAGTCGACTTCATTTACCCTTCATCTACACTACAGTTTCCTTAAGTCGACTTAAGGAAATAAAGTCGACTTAATGAAAATTAAGTCAACTTTATTAAACCTCCTTTAAATTCAACTTAAGGCTTAAGTCGACTCCCTAGAGTTGACTTAAGCCAGTGTAGACATGGGGTAGCCCTAAATCGATTAGGGCTACCCCAGGACTACACCAATGTCCTCCCTGCCGGGGGGGGGCACAAGGGGAGGCTGGCATTCCCCCCCCCCCACAGGGCAGGGCAGAGCCCTGCTCACCCCACCCCTATGCCTTGCCAGGGTCCCTGTCCCCCTTTGCCCCATTGTACCTATGTACAATGGGGCAAAGGCTGAGCCCCCTGGCACTGGGCAAGGAGTGCCCTACCTGCCCCTATGGACCTACCCTAGGTCCCCCTAGCCCCTAGAAGTCGACTTAGGCGTCCAGTGTGGACACTTTAGGTCGACTTTGTAAGTTCCCCCCAAAGTTGACTTTAATTTTAAGTGGAGACTCACTAAGTCGACTTAGTTAAAGTCGACTTAAAATTACAAGTGTAGACATAGCCTTTGATAGGTCACATGAGTTTACCCTTGGATGTTCTAAATTACATTCAGGGACCAACCCTTTACAGAGCCGCTCCAGGTATTAGGGGAGGCAAAGGGGGGACCGTATGACGCCCTTATCCGTCATGTGATCCGTGCACCCTCCTAGAATGTGGTTGAGGATCTAACCAAATGTGTGTGTGTATGAGAAAGAGAGAGAGAGAGAGACTCATAAAATAGGTTACAGTACAGGTTACATCACAAGGAGCCATAACAGTGTTTCACAGAAAAATCTCTGATAAACCTTTTATCACACAGGACAAGATAAGCCAGAATATGGGCCTAAAACACCATTGTTGCCATTTCAGATGTCAGGTTCTTTGAAGCTGTTGAGCATTATGTAGGGATAATGAGGTGGGAGCAGCCCCTACCGACACCTACCGTACTCTCTCATCCACTATCATAAGTAAAAACCCCAGCTGCTTTGTAACCTGACAGAGGCCTCTATTGATAGCGATCATTTATTTGAACGGGTTTGTTCAGAATTAGGTCTGTCTTCTCTCTTCAGATCTATTCTGCAGCTGCTAAAGATTGTGTAGGAAATAGTTTTGAAAAGAGTCTTCTGGCTTAGGGGGAAAAAACAAGAAAAGTAAAAGGAAGGATCAAGACTGTCAGAGATGCTTGTCTCCCTTTGAAAAACAAAATGATAGCCTCTGGTTCTTTAGCCCTCACACAATTAACATATTCTGAAATCTGCTGGCATTTGGATGGCTGTACTATTATGTCATTACATGATTCTCAATTACGGCTCTGGATTTATTTCACTAATCCCAACAGACTTCCAAATCCCTGACAGTAGCTGACTTACACATATCTCTTCAAAATTCTGTGCTGCATGATGATCTCAAAGAACCAAGCAGCTGAAATACAGCATCTGTCATGTTTCCACTGAGTGGAAGTCATTTCAGTCTCTGTACACCATCTGCAATGCATCCCTATTGTCCCATGATGAGGTATATGACAATCTAAAAATCCATTGATCAAGTATGAAACTCAACAGGTGGTTGGAATGTTCTATTGTAGCAGATTATATGCTCGGTTCATTTGCTGCTGCCAGCCAGTGTTATCGAAGATCTCTCTGGTTTATCACTGTAACACTGTTTAGCTATTTTTCAATGTATTCTTAGTTTTGGGGTTCTTTTTTTAAAAAAAAAGATCTTGGGTATGGAATATTGAACTGTTTAGTGCAAAAAAAAAAAATAGCCCTGTTTAAACCTCAGATAAAATAGTTCAGGGGTCCAGCTCATCAGCTGGTGTAAATCTGTGAGGTACCATAGGCTCTAATGGAACTCTTCCAATTTTCACCAACTGAGAATATAGTCTTGAATATTTGACTGAAACTTCTTGAAACATTTCTAATGTGCAGTTTGGACTAATAATCTCCTGAGAGAAGACAACATCATTATGATTACCTGACTATTTGGTGGTGATAAATATATTAAAGAATATAAAGAGGTAAATATAATGAAATTCAATAAAGACAACTGCAAAGTATTCCACTTAGGGAAGAACAATCCATTACACACATACAAAATGGGCAATGACTGCCTAGGAAGGAGTACTACGTAAAAGGATTTGGGTGTCAGAGTAGACCACAGGTTAACTATGAGTCAACAGTGTAACATTGTTGCAAAGAAAGCAAACACCATTCTGGGAGTATTAACAGGTGTACTGTAAGTAAGACGTGAGAAATAATTCTTCCGCTCTACTCCGCCCTGATTAGGCCACAACTGGAGTATTGTGTCTAGTTCTGGATGCCTCATTTCAGGAAAGATGTGGACAAACTGGAGAAAATCCAGGGAAAAGCAACATGAATGATTAAAGGTCTGGAACACTTGACTTATGCGGGAAGACTGAAAGAACTGGGTTTGTTTAGTCTGGAAAAAAAGGAGACTGAAAGGGGGACATGATAACAGTTTTCAAGTACCTAAAAGGTTGTCGTGAGGCAGAGGAAGAAAAATTGTTCTACTTAATCGCCAATGATAGGACAAGAAGCAATGGGCTTAAATTACAGCAAGGGAGGTTTAGGTTGGACATTAGGAAAAAATTCCTAACTGTCAGGGTGATTAACCACTGGAATAAGTTGCCTAGGCAGGTTGTGGAATCTCCATCATTGGAAGTTTTCAAGAGCAGGTTAGACAAACACCTGCCAGGGATGATTTAAGAAGGTACTCGGTCCTGCCATGAGTGCAGGGGACTGGACTCGATGACCTCTCATTGTCCCTTCCAGTTTCTATTAGTCTATGGTCTATAAACAAATAGAAGTTAGCTAATTTTTGTAGGCACCAGGACAAAAGAGAGTATTCAGAAGGACCTTAATTACAGAAAGGATAATGGCCTGGAGATGATCTCAGGAAGGGTTTTCCAGACCTAGAAGCTGGCATAAATAAATCATAGAAACAATACTACACAAATGAGGTGCCAGGTCTGAATTTAATGGAATAGAGGGGCAAGATGGCGACAGACGAGGACAAAGACGAACAAACTACAGAGCATCCTTGAAGGTAATGACAAGAAGCTTTAACTTGGTGAAGGAAGGGGAACCAATGGAGAGATTCAAAGAGAGGCTGAGCAGGAGATGGGGTTCATATCAAGGAGGCCAGAGAGGGGAAGTTTACAGTAATCAACATAAAAGATAATGTTGGCCTGAATGAAAAGTTAGCAGTGTGGAAGAGAGAAAAAGAGCTTCCTTAGAAACATTCTGAAAGTAGAGGGAAACAAACTGGGGTACAGGCTGGTTGTAAGGATAAGAGACTGTGAAGTGTTGGAGATGGTCCCAGGTTCTGGGCTTGAGTGAGGTAGCGGATGATGGTGTGTTCAGCATTCACAGAGTGGAGGGCAAAAGGGATGGGGTGGAGGCAAAGAAAAAGAATTCTGCTTCTAACATGTTAACTTGAAGTTGACATCTGCGTCTATGATTGGAAGCCAGGGAAATGGGTCAAGATGCATCAGTGAACTCTGGGGGACAGGTCAAGAGTGGAGGGTTAGATTTCGGAGCTGGCAAGATAGAGACAATAGCTGAATCCAAGAGAGTAGGTGAGATCCTTGAGACAAAAGGACACAGGCAGCCTAGGGGCACCCACGGAAAATGTGAGAGGGGAGGAGGAAGATCCATCACAGGAGATGTCAAAGGAAGAGCTAGAGAAATAGGAAGAGAATTAGGAGAAGGTAGTGATGTGAAATCCAAGGGGGACAAAATGATCTTTGGGTGATAAGTAGGGTGGAGAACATGTGAGAACAGGAGGCTGCCTTGTGAGAGAAATAGGCTAGGTTTATGTGACAGTCAAGGATGGATTCAGTGTTCAGGTGTAGAAAGACTTGTCAAGGAGTGTGACCAGTGAGGTGAAGGAAACTTGGAGGAAGAAAATGGTGAGGTTTTTGCTCCGTGATAAATTAGACAACAAGTGACTAGGAACCGAAAGTGGAAATACAACCAGAGGAGCATTTCTCATAACATTTTGACATTCCTACTCCTCGGCACAAACCAAGAGCCAACACAGTCCAGAAAATGCAAAATAATGGAGCACCAAAAGTTAACTTCAAAACTCTCTTTTATTAGAATTGTGGAGGCCCAATCACAACTGAAAGTTAATTTCCATGCTTGCTTAATCTCCTTGATCAGCCCAAGTTGGAGTACCAAACATTTGCCAAAGATTGATAAACTAGCCCCTGCCTCTCCCTGGCCCTCAGGCTATGCTCAGAGTATGTGAATGGAGCTCAGTTTCTCTAACATTAGACCAGGCAAAGTAAAAGGGGGATGACACAGCCCTTTCTGTTCATGGGTTACCTGACTGTACCCTACTTCTTTCAATGTATCTCTGGCCGTTCCACTGATTCTAAAGATAGTCAGCTACGAGCAGAGACTAGTTGCTTTGAGCAGGCTTTTATTTCTTTCTTCTTAGTGAGTTGTTACAACTAAGAGGAACTTCTACCTTATAGATGAAGCAGTCCTTTGACTTCCAGGCATCACTTCCTGAGTTCTAGTTCTTTTCTGACAGCTACACTCAAGCCATTATCAACCAAGCAGGCTCCAGCAGGCACTTATTTCCACCTAAATCTCATTTGCCCTCTCTGAGGGGTGTAGGATGAGATTCCATTCTCTTAAGAATAATCTCATGTTCACACACAAAAATTGCCTCCATTTCTGTTTCAAGTAATTGTCAGCTTAATGCCAGCCGATTTTCAGAAATACATCCTGTGGCATTTCAAAAGCTGATTCAAAACCGTCTCTCCCCTGGGCCAAGACCCGGTTTGCAGACACATATGTGTAACACCTGCTAGAGATGGCAACAATTATGTTATCATCTAATCTTAGCCCTTCAAACAAAGGGAAGTTATTCTGCAGAGAAAGTTTCTTACTTTATCAATTCTTCCTGGTCTTGGCTTGCTAAAAAGCTTAACCAGTTTTCTCTGATGACTTTCCCGGCCGTCAGTGACTGGGGTTTGTGTGGCTATGCCTGCAGCAGGAATGGGCAGCCAGGAATCAGATCTAATGGTCAGAACCTGAACCAGAAGCCAAAGGTCAGAGCTGAGGGTCAAGGCTGGGTTACTGGGAATGAGGCAGGACAGAGTTACAGCTGGAACCAAGGCAAGATTAGGTCTGGAACAGGACTGGAGCCAGGCTGGGAATGAGCAGGCACAGAAACTGTCACAGCTACGGGTGAATGTTCTGCTCCTGATCTTCCAACCAGCCAGGCAATGCACCCAGTCAGGCAACCTACAAGCTAGCTGTGCTCGTTGAATTGGCCAGGGACTGAGTCTTTGCAGAGCCTGATTCCAGACACCTGCAGGTCAACAAAACATGTTAGCATGGCGTCAAGTGTTCCAATCTATTATTACTGGTCGTGCCATAGATTCTCAGTGTGAACATAGGGATGTCACATAACCTACCTGTGCCTCACACTCCCCACCTTACCTTTGCAATGTGCTTCGTGACGTACTGAAAAGAGAGCTATGGAAGCAGCAAGCATTCGTTTACTTTTGCTACGTAATATTATTGTTCTGATGCTATGGGATTCGAAGACCAGAAATGGATGGTAATGATTTTAAGAGGATAGCTGAGGTGAAAACAAACAGCTTTCCCTTTCAAATTCTAGGCCTCACAGCAAATGACCTGCTATTCTTCTTCAAGGGGTTGCACATGTGCATTAAACTGGTGGGGTCAGTACGCCCAGTGCACAGCTCTGGGAAACGTTTTCCCTCAGCAGTGCCTGTTAGAGGAGCCAAACTCTGCTGTTGCACACTACGGCATGAAAGTGTAAAGGGCAGATCCCCTCTCCCAGACCCCTGAGTTCCTTCTTACCACCTGCAACAGTCATTGGAACTCTGCTCATTACCGGAACGGTTTTCTTTCTCAATCTTTGTAGAGATAATGTACCTATATATTTAATCTAGTCTTCAGTATTGTTAGTTAGTAGGTTTTAGATACATTATATAAAACAAAGTTCTGATTTAACGTTTCGCTGTTTAGGGGATTTCTCCTCATACTGCCAAACCATGCCGCAGTCACCGGTCTTTAAGCCACGCACTTCTTGCTCAAGGCCTATTTTGCCAGTGAGCAACCTACACAAGAGCTGTCAGAAATGCCTGGGGGAAGCACATTCAACAAGGTCACAATCAATCTCTGCAGCCTTTCTGGTTCCAGGGCCAATTGCAGCCAGTTGTAGAGTAGCAACCTGGTCCACTGTCCACGCATTTGCCTCCCACTGGCAGAAGACTCCAGGGACAATGCTAGATTCAAAATGAATTGTTCTTCAATCTTTACTGAGGGAGACTCCGGTCCCATCTCCTGTTCTAGTGGCTTGTGAATGCGATCACTTGAAGAAGAAAAATCAGTTCCTAGCCTGTTCTGTAACTGTTCTTCAAGATGTGTTGCCTACGTGTTCAAGAGTTGGTCAAGACATGGTTGTCCACTCCACAACCCACCCACCTGCCCTTCTACATTGAACTTCTGGCAAGAAGAACTGAGATACGGTAGGGGGCTGGAGTCAGTTCTGCCCTGAGGGAAAATGTGTCCAACAGCCATGCGCCAGGCATACTGACACCAAATGTGTAATGGACACGTGCAACGCATCTCATGAACCGATCAGTAAGTTATTTTTTCCCTGTTCTAGCGTTCAGTTTTTTCTGTAACCTGAAGTGCAGGACACTTGCTTTTAGCCACATAAAGCTCTGCAAACTAAGTTAATGATCCCTTATATACTTCAGTCACCCTAAGCCACTTCTTTTAAGATAGATGTGAATGCACAGCAGCCTGAAGCCCTGCAAAAATGGCATTTTAATTAAGAGCCATTGTTTGGTAACACCAGAGCACCGAGAACATCCTTACCTAGAGGTTACCTTTGCCTTTCAACTCCTCTGTGGTGGGTTTTCTTTTGAATCTTGTGTCTATTCGAGTCCTTGCAGGTTCAAAATTAAGTCACCAAAACAGCGTTAAACAAAATAATCAGTTCATGAACACAACTGAATGGATAAATAGCACACAGTCAGCATTAGTCATCCCGCATGGTCTAGAGGCCCAAGGCCTCTTTTTGATCTAAGCTAGAAGGTGCTTTATTTCCTCATGAACACAATCACCTTCCACAGGACCTTGTACTAACACCCTTTTTGTTAACATCAAAATAGACTTGACACAGCCACTAATACCAACCTTTAAATGTTATTGCTCTTACCAAAGGCCTAAAGGATTATATAGTGCTACAGCCAAGGCCCAACTCTAATGATGCAAATGCACTCTTCAAATTATGTTATCCGTAGATCATTGCCATTACTTTGCTCATCGGTTTCCTTAAGTGCAAACTAAATCGAGAAAGAGAGAGTTCACTTCGGGATTTTTTTTGCAGTCATGTATTCTGAAGAACATCACATTAACCATGCCCTACTGTCAGCTGTTAAAGCTGTATATTGAAAAATAGTTGTAGGGGAAAGCAGTGGCTTTTTGAGGACTATTTGCTGATCACTACAAGCTGAAGTTGCCCAATATTTATTTTCACATTGAGCTGCAAATCCCTCATTTTTATTTCCTAGTATCCCACTCGCCGTCATTTACCATTCTCCAATACACGTTTAAGAACTGCACCGCGCAGACTGCAATTGCTATACAAATGTTCTCACACGAGGCCAAACTCCGATTTGTCGCAGCACATGGGAGAGAAAAATAATCTTTAAAAATAGGTCCTCGTTTCTTTTCTTAGATTGCAAAAATCCAAGCTGCCGTACACTCCCCCGTTCGTCTGAAAGTGATTTGTTGGCAAGAATAGCACATTGGTTTCCAAGGTGCAGCGAGAGAATGCAGAGACAGCCGAGGGTATAGGCTAAATAGGCCGGTCTATTGGGCAGCACAGCTAAGGGGATGTGGCCAGAATAGTATCAGAACTAAAATCAGTCACAGACAGCACTTTGATGTAGCTAGCGCCTTTGCTTCCTAACTGATATACAAATATTAATCAGTCTAGTGTCCTCTTTTATCCTTTATTAACCGATGGGGAAACTCAGGCATGAAAAGGCTAAGAAATTGTGTATAAAATAAGTTCTCTGATGCAATGCTTATACAGATCATAGAAGATTAGGGTTGGAAGGGACCTCAGGGGGTCCTCTAGTCCAACCCCTGCTCAAAGCAGGCCCAACCTCAACTAAACCATCTCAGCCAGGGCTTCGTCAAGCCACACCTCATAAATCTCTAAGGATGGAGATTCCAGCACCTCCCTAGGTAACCCATTCCAGTGCTTCACCAGCCTCCTAGTGAAAAAGCTTTTCCTCATATCCAACCTCAACCTTATCTCCAACTTGAGACCACTGCTCCGTGTTGTGTCAGCTACTACCAATGAGAACAGCCCAGCTCCCTCCTTCCTGGAACCCCCTTTCAGGTAGTTGGAGCTGCTATCCAATCCCCCCTCATTTTTCTCTTCTGCAGCCTAAATAAGTCTGAGTTACTCAACACTGCTCCTCAGCTGTGGCATGACACGTTGGCTTCTACTCCAAAGACTACCCCGACTTCCAATTCATTTCTGCAGATTTGACGACTGGCCCAGTTTTCGGACCCTCCTACTGCTCTGCTAGCCTATCCCTGTCTGATTGGCTGCCCTTGCCTTCTCGGGAAGGGCAGCCAATAGGAATAGCTGCATGTACTGGGAAAGAGCCTGTTGTAGCAGAGCTCTTCGCCTTCCCTCACGAGAACACAGTGCTGGAGCACTCCTGGAGGCCTCTAGCCCTGGGTTCTCACAGCCAGCTGAGGACATGGTGCTTCCTGCCTGCCTGCCCTGCAGCTCCCTTACCTATATATGTCCCCAGACCCAGGCTGGGGATGGTAAAATGGCCGATGCTGGAATGCAGGGTTCCAGGGTTGGGCTGTACATGAACGTAGAGCCTAGAGGTGGTACATGCTGTGAACAGAAACCAAGAGAGCGCTTTGCATCCCCCTTTCAAAGATGAGGAAACTGAGGCACAGAGAGGTCAAAGAATTTACCTAAGGCCACACAGGGAATCAGTGGCAAGCCAGAATTAGAAGGCAACGTGATAATGGCATTAGAGTAAGCACCATACAAACAAGAGAGAGAGACAGGTGACAGCCAGAGCTCTGCTGTGGTGGTTTCCCCACATCTGCTCAGTCATGTTTTTCTCAGACAAGATCCAGGGTTCTTTGCAGAATAGTGCTTCCTTTACAACTCTATTTTAGTTCCCATAGATAATCCCAGGGCACAGTAGGAATTAATGTCCCCATGCTTAGTGGAAAGGAGACCAGCCTTTTAAAAGTCTCAAATGACAGAAGTAGAAGATTGGAAGAGTTGGTAGGCTGGTAAGCTAGGAGGAGGGAAGGAAAAAGGAGAAATAAGGGTTTGGGGAAAGAGAGAGCCCTAAATACTGTCTTCCCCATTGAGTTCAATGCATCCAAGGGCAGAATTCATCTTCCCCAATTTTGGGGTAATGTACATTTTTTTGCATATGTCAGGTTTTTGTTTTGTTTAATATCATTTGACCCCAGAAGCGCACCCCCACCCCCATCTCCATCTTGTGATCTATCTTTCGCTGCTGTGTCCTTTCTCCAGCGGTTGTATTAGCATGGAGTAATTGCTTTGTCTACCAGATTATTTGCTGCTGATGCATTTACACTTATTGGGATATGGCCTGTAAATCAATAGGCTATAGAGATGAATCAATGGTTCATTTCATCTCAATGAAAGATGTTTGCTGCATTTCCAGGAACCATCGCTCTCTGCTCTTCCTCATTAGATAGGGCATCGCATATCATAGAGTTTTCATCCCATAGCAACTCACTGAGAGTTCACTTTTATTAATATCAGTAATTTAAATCATGGAGGCAGACCCATGGCACTGAGAATGGGCAATGGCCATATGGGAGAGAAGGGCAAATTCCTCAGTGAGCAGGTGCTCCATTCACTGGCCGGATGGACTCTCCTCCTGCTCATTCTGGGGAATAGCTCATGAGGCCAAACCCCTTCTTAATTGTATCCCTTCCTCACTCTCTCTGGGTCTGTGGCCTGTCTTTCATTCCACAAGCGGCCGCTGCTTCTTCATGATGATGCTTCCCCCTTCCAGGGGTTGAAAGTCTCTTCCCACGAACAGGCTCAGGCAGTCTTCCTATTCATTGCCCCAGCAGTCCCATTTCCCTGGTGGCAGGTTGGCAAATTCGGACCTGCCCTCCACTCTGGGTTCTTTGGCCAGCAGTCAAGGTCTTTCCACCCTGGACCTTGATCCCTTTCCTAGTCTTTATCTTCCTATCCTGGGTCTGCCTTCCCAGCTGGGCTCCCTCACTCAGTCTGGGGCTTACCTGCTCACCTGATTCCTCTCAGATGTCGCAGGTTGGGTTAGTCAACTCCCTTCATTAACCCATTCCAGGCAAATGGGGGGTGACTGACTCATCACACCAGCGAAAAGAAAATCACTTTACTTACCATGACTAGAGCTCTTTTCTTTCCACCTGCAGCTCTCAGCGCACCATTTAAATGCCTTTTTATGTAAGAAACCTTCAAATGACCAGCGCAAACCTTTACCTTTTCTACAATGAATCATCTAGAAAGCTGCAGCGAATTCAGTTATTTTTCTTTCCATTCCAGTGCCCTTTGTCTTTGTTCTGATCTTGTTCTTGACAAAACTGATGGCAGGCGTGAGGGCAAGAAGAGAGAAAGCAAAGTTTAGACCTACCCTTAGCGAAGGATACTACCTTAATGTCAAACTCTGCACCGAATCTCTTGTAAACTGTTTTGTTGTGGGCCATTACTCTTTTTCATCAGAGTAACAAGAAATCCATGTAATTTACAGTTTAAGTGACATTATCTGCATGTGTTGCTTTTCCACACACAAAGAGCAAACAGGTTTCTTCAATCTAGCTGGCCTTTATTTTGAATTAACAAGCTAACAAAATAAGAAAGAACAAACATAAAGTGTCCATACGGGAGCGCACATTGTACACCCCTGCCCTATAATAATCTATACCAGTGGTTCTCAACCTTTTTTCTGTCACAACCCACCTGACAAATGATGTTTCCATGCGTGACACACTACAGTCTGCTGGTAGCGGTGGCCCTTGGGCTGGGTGCACTTGGGAGGATCTGGCAATCTGGAGGACGCAGCACTCTGGGACCTGTGTGGGGGCAGTGTCAAGCCAGCTCCCGGCTCTTTGCAACACATTTTTGTGTCCCAACACAGTGGTTGAGAACTGCTGATATGGATCATAGCATTTTTAGCGAGGTAATGACTCATTAGTCTTTGTTTTTAAATGTATATGCTCTTTTTACAAATAAGCTTAAAGAAGATCCTCTGTAGTTGTTTGGTATTAAGCCCGGATTGGTTTTTGTTTATTTTAAATAGGTTGTAGGGAGCATGGATGCTCACCCTAATCGATATTGTGCCACTGTTCGGGTCCAGCAGCACCGTCAAGAAATCATCCAAGACTTGGCTGCCATGGTCAGAGAGCTGCTTATTCAGTTTTACAAATCGACCAGATTTAAACCAACTCGAATTATTTTCTACAGAGATGGTGTTTCTGAGGGGCAGTTTCAACAGGTTACATTTTTCACACTTTGAGTTATTGCATGACATTTAATTATACAGTGCTAAATTGGAGTTATGAAAAGAAATGAACCTGATTTTCTCTCTGTAAAAGCCTCTGGCATTGGCCAAGTAGCTTAGGAGAAGTGTGATCATAGCTTTCAGGATCTTACTTCCCCTTTTAGAAATGATTTCATGTTCTTCTTCGAGTGTTGCTCATGTCCAGTCAGATATAGGTGTGTGCACGCCTCACCGAAAACTTTTCCCCTTAGCAGTACCCATAGGGCCGGCTCCGGTTCCATAGCTAGATTTACCACAGTAACCACTGGTCTTCGTCCACACCATTACTGGTCTCTCTTTGCTTGTTATGCTGTGCCTTATTTACACGATAAGCTCTCTGGAGGAGGGACATGCCTTTCTACATTTCCATAACACACAATATGCGTCTGTGGGGGAAGGCCACATACATTTTTTTTTGCACTTTCCCCACCCCTGGAAGTCAGCTGTGATGTCTCAGTTCAGATGTGAGGACTGGATTGGGGCCCTGTGTCCAAGCACTGCCCAGGCTTCCTGTTGCTTCCCCCATCATTTTAGCATTGCCACAAATGACCATCAGCAGGCAGCAGTGCACACACAGGCTGAGGTGCAGCACCGGGTGGGTCAGAGGAGATACGAATTCAGAGCAGGGAGTCATCAGGCTTCTGAGAACATGGCCTCCTGTGGCATCATGTGCAACGTAAATGGAATGGGCAGGGAGAAGAAATCCTTTGGAACTGTTGTATGGGCTGAGCCGGGCTACAGAACAGAACCTAGTCGCTGTCCAACATCAAACACTCTTCCACTCCGGGGCTTACTCACAGCAACCTCAGCCTGCGTGGCACCCTGACAGAGCACACCATTAAAAAGCCATTTAACTTCTTGTGAGAGATACAGAAAAGAAGGGAAACCAGTTACATCAGAGGCTCCCAACCTGTGGCACCAAAAAGTGGCCTGCAGGGACTTTCAACGTGGTCCTCGGCTCCCCTCCTGCAGGCTGCAGCAGGGAGCCACTGCTGAAGGACCCGGGTGGAGCACGTTTTGTGGGGCCACAAGACCTGTGCAGGCTCCTTGCTGAAGCCAAAGGGATGGGAGATCAACACTCCTCTCCTGCTGGCTGTAGAAGGGAGTATGGCAAAGCCACTGGGGGCCCTGCTGGAGACAGATGGAGTGGAAATCACTGCTCCCCTCCCCCATCTCCAGCAGAGATCTAAGCGCTTTGTCTGGGTACTTAAATGCCTGGATCCCTACTGGAGCCAGAGGGAGGGGAGCACTGATTTCCCATTCCCCTGGCTGCCAAAGGCAGCCACTGCCTAGGACTCAGGGGCTATGTCTACACTTGTTAATTTAAGTCGACTTTAACTAAGTCGACTTAGTGTGTCTACACTTAAAATTAAAGTCGACTTAAAGGAGAATTTACAAAGTTGACCTAGAGCGTCCACACTGGATGCTCTAGGTTGACTTTATGGGGCCAGGGGGACCTTGGGCAGGTCCACAGTGGCAGGGGGGCTCCCCTTGTGTGCAATGGGGCAAAGGGGGACAGGGACCCTGGCAGGGCATGTCGGCAGGGTGTGATGCTGTCTGGATTTAGGGAAGCATTTATGATATTGTTTTCTATGGATATCTCATAGATGCTATAATCCATAGGAACTATGTCATGTTTGGTATCAATAGAAAGGTAGTAATTTGCTGGGAATGATTATGTTGTTTATGTCTAGGAATTGTATTTATATTAGAAGTTATTTAGTGAGGAATTTGGTGTTATATCTATACTTTAACTTGGTCATTCTGGAGGAATGCCTTCGACAGGAGGGTGTGAACAACCATTGTCTCCTTAATGGTTCATCAGGTCTCTCCCTTTGGCCCATTGTAGGTGGGAGCTTCCTTAACATTAAGGAGACAATGCTTGTAATGTTAAGGAAGCTCCCACCTACAGTGGACCAAAGGGAGAGACCTGATGAGCCATTAAGGAGACAATGGTTGTTCACACCCTCCTGTCTAAGGCATTCCTCCAGAATGACACAAGTTAAAGTATAGATATAACACCAAATTCCTCACTAAATAACTTCTAATATAAATACAATTCCTACACATAAACTATATAATCATTCCCAGCAAATTACTACCTTCCTATTGATACCAAACATGAGAAAATTCCTATGGATTATAGCATTTATGAGATATCCATAGAAAACAATATCATAAATGCTTCCCTACATCCAGACAGTGTCACACAGGGCTCTGCCCTGCCCTTTGGGGGGCATGCCAAGCTCCCCCTGTGCCCCTCCCCAGCAGAGAGGGCATTGGTGTAGTCCTGGGGTAGCCCTAAGTCAACTTTAAAAAGTCGAATTAATCCTTAAGTCCAGTGGAAAGGAGGTTTAATAAAGTCGACTTAATTTTCATTAAGTCGACTTTATTTTCCTTAAGTAAGCTGCTTAAGTCAACTTAAGGAAACTGTAGTGTAGACGCAGGGTAAATTAAGTCGATTTAAGCAAGCTTAAGTCGACTTAATTTACAAGTGTAAATGCAGCCAGGTGGAGCACACAGGGCTACAGGACACATGCACGTTCCATGCTGGCAGATTCCTCGTTGGACTCCTCCTATCTAGCTACAGTGGGGGGCCTGCTGGCAGAGACTGGCGGCCCTTCAGGGTTGTAAAAATGATATCTGCGGCCCTCAAGCCAAAAAGGTTGGGAACCACTGAACTACATGGTTTGTAAAGTCAAGTCTTAAGTATGGCTTTCATTTTAATGGCACCCCTTGTTCTCTTTAGCTGAAGAGAGCTTTTCAGAAGGAGAAGCCCATCCTGTTTGCCAGTCTCTCAGACAGGATCAAAGCTGGTAATAACGGTCCTGTGAGGAAAACAAGAAGTTAACTGAGCTGAGCTGGAGAGGACATTGCTGCTCCAAGCTCAGAAGGAAAGGCACCCTTGTCTGACAATCTCGCAGACAGGATCAGAGATTGAAGTGCAGTAGAACCTCAGAGTTACAAACCAACCAGGCAATTACACACCTCACTTGGAACCAGAGGTGCACAATCAGGCAGTGGCAGACACCCCCCCCTCGCCACGCAAAAAAACCCCCCAACCAAACCAAAAAATAGAGTACAGTGCTGTTTTAAATACAAACTACTAAAAATATAAAGGGAAAGCAGCATTTTTCTTCTGCATAGTAACGTTTCAAAGTTTTATTAAGGCCATGTTCAGTTGCAAATGTTGACACAAGAGCCCTACGTTTTGGGCGGCGTTATGGCCATTTCGGAGTTACAAACAGGCGTTTGAGACTCTACCATAACTGTCATCGCAGAACCCAGCCAACGCTGGACGTCAGCCGCAGCTGGTAGGTGTGGCGATGCCACCTGTGTCTCTCTCGATGGCCCAGTCTGCTCAAGACACCCCCCTCAGGGTCATGATGATGAAGGCCCAGGGTTCCTGGCAATGATGGAGGGTGGTAGTCATGAAGGTGAGGCTTGAGCAGGTAGCCTATGTCTGATCTTTCTATCTGTTCTTCTTTTGTTTCCCCACAAAAGCTCTCTCTAAAGCTGCCTTAAAAAGGGTAAAAAGTTTCCTTGTGGAATACCCCATCCCCTAATTATTTCATCTGCCAATTAAACCTATCATCTGACATAAGAATTTGGGCTCATTAACCTCTGGATCCACAGCTCCTGGTTTTAACAAGCATAATTTCAACATAGTCCTTGAATCATAGCAACTTGGCCATTCTGTCTAGACTAATTCCGTTATTTTGAGCTCCCTTTTGTCCTTTTTTTCCACTCAACATGTGTGCGTCTAGGTTATCATACATACAATTTACAGTTGCGTTCATGATGTGGGTAAATTTGTGGAGCCAATGCGCTGAAGCTGTGTGGTTTGTTGCGTGCATTTAGTTTTCCTAGTTCTGGCGTATATGCAATGCCAACAGGGTGATTTACAAAGTTATTGGGGGCAATAACATAGAATCATAGAAACGGGAAGGAACCATGAGAGGTCACCAAGTCCAGCCTCCTGCACTCACAACAGAACCGAGTACCCTCTTAAACCATCCCTGACAGGTGTTTGTCTAACCTGCTCTTCAAATCTTCCAATGATGGAGATTCCACAACCTGCCTAGGCAACTTATTCCAGTGGTTATTCCTGACAGTTAGGAATTTTTTCCTAATGTCCAACCTAAACCTCCCTTGCCATAATTTAAGCCCATTGCTTCTTGTCTTATCATCAGCGGTTAAGGAGAACAATTTTTCTCCCTCAGTGTGACGACCTTTTAGGTACTTGAAAACTATTATCATGTCCCCGCTCAGTCTCCTCTTTTCCAGACTAAACAAACCCAGCTCTTTCAATCTTCTCTCATAAATCAAGTGTTCCAGACCTTTAATCATCCCAGTTGCTCTGCTCTGGACTTTCTCCAATTTGTCCACATCTTCCCTGAAATGAGGTACCCAGAACTGGACACCATACTCCAGTTGAGGCCTAATCAGGGCAGAATAGAGCGGAAGAATTACTTCTTGTGTCTCACTTATAATACTCCTGTTAATGCAACCCAGAATGGTGTTTGGGTTTTTTTTTTTTTTTTTGCAACAGCGTTACACCGTTGACACATATTTAGCTTGTGGTCCCCTATGACATCCAGATCCCTTTCTGCACTACTCCTTCCTAGGCAGTCATTGTTCATTTTGTATGTGTGCAATGGATTGTTCTTTCCTAAGTGGAGTACTTTGCACATGTCTTTATTGAATTCCATCCTATTTACCTCAGACTGTTTCACCAGTTTGTCCAAATCGTTCTGAATTGTGATCCTATCCTCCAAAGCACTTGCAACCCCCCCCCCCCCCCAGCTTGGTATCATCGGCAAACACAGCACTGTTCGCAGCACTTCTGGTAACACCATTTGCTCTTGAAGTGCCCATTGTTTCTAATGAACACAGAGTTACTATGGAGCCCCTGCTGAATACCACCCAGTGGCAAATAATACCTGTCTGAAGCCGACAGGAAAGTTAAAGCATTTACTTAATGGATTATTATCCCTTAACAAACCTTTTCTGCATGGAACATATTTTCCTCCTCCACCCCCGCCACTCCAGTTCCTCAAAGAAAGGATTTGCCTATTAGGTATATAGGAAACACTCTGTCATTGCTTTGTAGTTTCTGAGACGCTTCTTGACATTTGTCCTTTGACATGGCAGAATGTGGATGAAGAATTTCATAAAGCCGCATTGTTCACAGAGCGCTTAGATGCAGCGCTTTCCAGGCTATTTATAAATGCAACAATGCTTTGTTCTGTGGGTAAATCAACTCTTCTTTACCAACAGGTGTAATTTATTTCCAGGGCAAATTGAGCAAGCTCCAGCTGCTTTTTTTTTTTGTAGTGGCGTCCCTCCCTTCCCACAGTAACCAGCAGCCTCTATTGTTTCTCAAGCAATCAGCTTATCGCTGAAAGTGCTGATTTCTATGACATGTTTATTGATTTGCACAGCTGATATATGGGGCTGACTGAATAGTTTATTAATTTTAATAGCTGCATTGGAGTCTGATATAATTTAGGTTTTGTCAAAGAACTATAGTTTTTATGCATTCAGCCTTTTTTATGCATGCACATTGTTTATAGCTTTGTGTATGACTGATATTAGCACATCCTATAATATATTAGGTATGTCTCAAAGCATAGAGGCTGTGTCTAGCATAGTGATGTTTAGCTGCATTATTCTTTGGGTGGCATTGAGGGATAGAGGCTCAAACAAGAATAGTTCCACATTTTTTTAGGTGACAGTGAGACCCAGTCTAAGAGCTTCCAATCTAAATAGCCATGACAGACAACGCCTATGTCTACACTGGCAAATTAAGTCGACTTAAGGAGGCTTAAGTCGACTTAAACAAAGCCTCATCTACACCAGATTTTCATTAAGTTGACAAGAAATTCCTTAAGTTGACTTAATGAAAGCTTAAGTTGACGTACTAAGAACCACGGTGTAGATCGACCTAACCCTCCTTAGGTCGACCTAAGCCCAGTGTGGACGCTTAAATCCACTTTGTTAAGTCGACCTAAGGGCAGTTAGGTCGACTTAACAAAGTGGACTTAGTCCACATTCGTGGACACCACTTCGTAAAGTCGACTTATTAAAGTTGACCTAACTTTTCCTAGTGTAGACATAGTCAAAGAGTGTAAGTAGCAGAACCAGGTTTAGCATCCGGATCTCGCCCAATCCAGTGCACTAACCACTAGAGAAGATACCCTTTCACTGTATACCTTACACTGAGGGGGAGGGAATAGCCATGAATTGAGGAAGGATACCCTTAGTCTTTAAAAGGGCCACAGGACTCCTTGTTCGTATCTAAAGAGACTATCCACCATAACGAGTCAACAGGATGGTGATAGATGAAAGACTCTCATATCAAGTGGGCCATTGCTCCTACACACTTATAAGGAAATATCTGAACTCTGTCCATCGCGTTGCTACTGCTAGCCTGTGTTTGACCACAGTTAGTACTCTAACTTTCCTGATCCTACATATGAACCCAAAGGGATACTGGGAGAGAGGAACCTCTCTCTTTCCCACAACATGTGACTCTTATGGCAAAAGATGACACTGCACTTCACTGGGGTGTTTTTTTCAGACAGGATTGATGTGAACGCTGAGCTTTTAAATTAATACACGCTAATGAAAATGGATCTGTGCTAACTATTCTAGGATCCCTTGCACATCCAACAGTCTCATTAAACTGCTAGCTTATTGTCTCCTAATCCATTCAAATGATATGTTCTTGTTATTGCCCCCCTGAGCAGTCTCTGCAGGTATGCGTGTACTGCCCCTAGTAATTTGGAGAAGCTAATGGTGTTATTGTATTGCACTAGCTTCTTTTTACAGGAAAACAAGTGAGGACTTTTAAGAACATTGTTCAACATTTTCCTAGGATAAAGTGTTTTCGCGTCTCCCTATCCCCCAGAGAGATGCAAATGCAGCATTCACATAAAAGACGAGAAGAGTTTTCTTTTGTTAGGAGCGCAACAATGCAGCATTCAGCAGTGAACGTATTGCCTTGTACCCATTCTGAACGACATCCACCAAGATAAAAAGAGTCTAGTGTTTGGAGCAGCCGGGAACACCACTGCCACCCCAACTTCTCGCATTCATGCTGGGGATTTGTGGAGACCATCGAAATCATATCTGAGGCATCGTCGGTCAGAAGTAGGCCCATGAAATATGCATTTTCATAAAGCAGCCACTTCAGTTTCATTGAATCAGCAATTTATTCCATTACACTTTTGCTGAACTTCTTTTATATGGCCGTTTGTTATTGTTACTATTATTTTGTCTATGTAGACTTTGTATTAGATTACTATTTGGTACTTTGGTTGCAACCTACATTAGCCATGGCACCTGGCCCAGTTACTTTGTGTTGAGAAGCAAATAATTCTCCTGACTTAGGGGAATATTTGGGAGGCATAGAGAAAGTTTAACTGTGTTTACACCATCTACTCCCCCCACCAGCTGCTATGCAGGGGCATTTTGGGGTCAGGGCACATCCTATGTTCCCTGATTCTTAGCTACCACAACAGTCCTTATGGGACCCCAGCAACCAACATCTTTTAGAGCAGTCTAATAGCTGTTCTAAGTTTCACACAGGAGCAGAGGAGGGTAAGGGCTGTCTTTGATCTGGGCTGGCTCAAGCTCACAGGGAAAAGAGGGGGTTTAGGGGTGCCCTAAATAATGGTGCTGGGAGATTTCTTAGTGTCTTGGCTGATTTCCATGAGCAATTTCCCCATTGCTGTGGTATCAACAGATCAGCTGTATCTCTGGTAGTCCCTGTGAGTTATGGCAGTGGTGCCTGGCACACACACTGTAATTCCAGCACAAATCTTGGTAAATTGGTCCAATGGTTAAAAAAACTGATGCCTTATTTCCAGTCTGAATTTGTCTTTCAACTTCCCCCCTTTGGCTCTTCCCATGCCTCTCTGCTAGACTGAAGAGCCCATTATCAAATATTTGTTCCATTTGTAGGTCCTTAAAGACTGATCCAGTCACCCCTTGACCTTTTCTGTGTTAAACTAAATAGATGGAGCACTTCAAATCTAGCATTATAGGGCAGGTTTTCTAACCCTCTACTCATTCTTTTAAGTCTTCTCTGAACCCTCTTCAGTTTAGCGACATGTCTTGACCCCTGGGCCCCAGAACTGGATGCAATATTCCAGCAGTAATTGTAAAAGTGCCAAGTATAGAGCTAAAAATAACCTCGAGACTTGTATTCAAGTTTCCCTTGCTTATGACACCCAGGCTCACTTTAGCTCTTTTGTGTCACACTGGGACAAGAGTCTTTAAGATGAGAACTGCTAGGATTTACCCCATTCACCCAAGAAAAGGAGCTATGGAGATGCTCCCTCCCAGGAGCCGCAAGGCAGGGGAGATAAGAGAAACACTGATGACAGAAAAGCACAACATGCTCACGATGCAAAGGCCTGAGTAGAAAGCCGCTGACATTGTGGTGTTGCAACGCACGATAGTATGGCTGGTGAGATACCCACAAACACCCCGCCATTATGCCAGTTCTAATTTTGTGGCCCGCAAAAGCCAACTTTTTGGGTAATGACTAAATGTCTCTCCAGCTTTGCAAGGAGGAAAGTCCATGTTCTGTCACACTGAAAGTGAGGCCAATGTGGAGCAGAGAGCCATGGCATTTAGCGGACCCTCAACCACTTTGATTTCCACACAGTGCTGGGATGGCTTAGCATGATCTTGTCACAGAGCAAAATAGCAGAGCTTTTTGCCCAGGTAACAAGGAGATGGGTTTTCCTGCTCAACTCGTACACCAACACCACCACGAGCGAGCACAGGGGCTCCATAGTGTTGTTTGAACCTGGTGGGAGTATGGAGAGATCAGGGAACGGCAGCAGAGGTGACCACCGCATTTGTGAAGCCATTTAAAATGGCCGCGGCAGTTCTACAGAGCCTCTTGGAGACCACGGGCAGCGTATTGGAAAAAGTGAAGCGAGTCTGGCTCAGAGCAACTTTGGACCATTGAGTGAGCGTAACAGTGGTGGCTGTGCATTGGGAATTAGTTCCCAGGGCCAAATTAAGGCACTCCAAGCTAACCACTTTTGTGGGAGCCCCTCCATCTGGGGTCCCGGGCCTCCACCACGGTGACCTGGGCCAGAGCTCTGGAGGCTGTGACCTCCCGCAGCACCCCTGCCCCAGCCCACGGCTGGCTGGTCTGTCTCAGGGGGTAGGGCTGGCCAATGTGTGCGGTGGCCTTCAGTGTTGGTGCTTCAGGGTCCAGCGCACTGTTGGGGTGTCGTGCCAGGGTCCCTAGGAGGCCTGAGCTGCAGGGGCCCTGGCATAGTGGCCTGACAGAGCTCCGGGCCCTGGAGGGCCACACTGGAGGGTGCACTGACTAACCCCAGCCCCAAAGTACATTGGACATGAGCCAGGCTGGCCCACCCCTCAGGTCAGACCACCTGGCCTACAGGTGGGGGCTGGGTGTGGCCTCTGGCCCCAAGGCTCTGCCCCTTCAGTGCCAGCACCCCAGCCCTGCAGGGCTGCATCAGCAGAGGTTTTAGGGCCTGCAGCCCGGTGCCCCCGTAAGGCCAGGGTCTGGGGCTGCAGCCCTGCATTAATCCACCCCTGTTATTCCCCATTGCTGTACTTTCCCTAACCTATTTGAACTCCAAGGCAGAGGATTAGCGGGGATAGGACAAACTACTGCCGACTAACTGTAAAAAAAAAATTATAAAGAAAAGGAGCTTACACTGAGAAAGAGATTACAAAAAATCTGATGTAGGCTAAAAGTTTATTCCCTTAAACTAAAATCGGAAGAAAGAAAAAGAGGTGTGTGCCATAAATTCTCCTTGGCGCACACAGATCTAAGAACCAGCCGCAGCGTGGGACCAGGCTAATCTAGTTTTTCAGTTTGAACACTGACATCTGTTTGGTCCATGATCTGCACCTGATATCTCTGCAAACTGCTGCACTTCTTGTTGCCATCAAAGAAACCAGCTGATGTCAATAGTTCAATAAGCAGAGGCAAGTTAAAAAACAATCATGGTGATGGGTGACATATTTCCATTAATGTACTAGATGTGCACACAGATATAGCACTAGATACCAGCTGCCTAAACAATGCAGCGTTATCTACTTTGCAGGGAGAGGCACGGGGACAGAGTGAGTGAGAGGAAATATGATGGTGGGCAATGCAATAACATATTTATTTTTTCAAAGCTGTGTCGGCTCACAGCTCATTTGCACAATGCAGTGATAGACAAAAAATATATTCTTTTACCCAGATCTTCCACATCAGTGGATTAGCTTCTACCAGGAGGGTTGTATTTCCCCATAATGTGGGCTCTGGATAATCACAGCATTTAGTCTTGGGGGTCCAGCAAGGTCATTCCACATCAGGCTACCTGCATTATGTAAGTGTGAGGAACAATTTCCAGTCAACTTCAAAAATGCCTCTCCCATATTTTAGTAAACAATCGTTTAAATGTGATTTTAAACAGTACTCAAAAAACCTTTAAACCAAAGCTATTGAATGATAAATGTACCACTATTTTTTCTTACATACATTTTGCACCTCTGTATTTCAGCGCGCACGCACGCACACATTCTTTTCCCTGTAAAAGCACCGAGACTCCTGTGGCACCTCACAGACTAACACATTTCTTCGGGCATAAGCTTTCATGGGCTCCAACCCACTTCATCAGATGCATCTTGGTTGGAGCCCACGAAAGCTTACGCCTGAAGAAATTTGTTAGTCTTTAAAGTGCCACCGGACTCTCCTGGTTGCTGGACACGGACTAACACGGCTACCCCTCTGGAAATGGTCACCATACAAGGCACATTCTTCTCCCTGTGCTCTTCTATCAGATGATTTCTCTGTCTTCATGTTGTGGCTTTAAAAGGTGGTGCATGTGACCTGTTTCAGCCTAACCGGGGGCACACAGTCCTTTTCCAACCACTTGTCAGCAAAATAATTAAGGGTCCTAACAGGAGTCTGGGCCTTTGGTTAAAAGAGGAAATCTGCAAGCTGTATCCAAAGGGAGATTGACATTGGGAACCAACCCTGACAGCGAACACACACAGCTCTTGGGTCTATGTGGATCAGCCTCTGAGTTCATAGGGCTGGGTTTGACTATTTGATTTATAACCTCCCCTTTCACACTACCTAATGGACTCACTTCTCGGGCAGTGCCCGTGTGCATTGCCTGCAAGTCCCTTTGCCCTTAACAGAAACATTCTTTACAGCTTCAGAAAAACCTATGAAGTCCAGCTAGTAATTACCACACCCTTTTCCCTGGCTATCTCTAGACTGCTTCTGCTGAGTCGGCCTGCTCTGCTCACTGCACATTTGCAGACACAGAAGCTTTCAACAAAAATCTTGTCACCGCCCCGCTGCTTCAGTCTCCATCTTTGGAATTAAAAAATCAAATATTTGTCATCCCTTGTGACCCAAGCAATTATTCAGTACTTTGGGGAGAGGCTGAGAAATTGGTAACTGGACCAGATGGGTCTTGGCTACAATCTTATTTACAAAAGAATATACACAAAATCCTGTTTCCCTGAATGCAGCCGGAATCAAACAATACGTTTCTCTGCTCACACGTCCAAACCTCTTTCCAGATACCAATCTGCACAATGCTCTCTCTCTGTCTTGACTTTTCACAGTTATGTTTCAAATGTTTCCCTGGCGCCTCTAGGGCTTCCTTGGTGACATCTTTGTTGCTGCTGATGTCTTCCCTCCTCAAATAAAACTGCCAAGCAATACCCATACCCTTGCATTTAGCTCCGAGTGAACCCCACCACACACCGATTGCTACCCAATCTTGCATGTGACTTCTGTGTTAGGTTCCTGTCCTTTCAGCTATCTATTGCATAAAGGAGCTAAATTGCTTTTTACAGGTATTCTGGCCATAGTTAAGCTGAGGTGCAGAAAAGGGGAGGGTAAGCAGAGCTATACAGAATTTACTTCCATCACTGTTACAGTACCACCTGTGGGTTCGCCCTCGCCTGCCTGGGAAGGGTGTGTTCTGTACCGGGATCTGTGTCTGCATTATCACTGCTACGCCCTCACCCTGACACTGCAGATGCCATGGCAAGAGTTAGCACCTACCTGATCACCCACGATCCAAGAACCCCAGGGTCTATCAGGAGAGGGTCTCGTCACCGCTCATGTAGGCTGATGGGCTGCATGGCATTATTTTCATTCACTGACTCAATATCTCGGGGTAAGTTTAATTTTTGCTATTCTTCTGTTCCTGACATTTAACTGCACACGCTTTTGCTCTCGTTTTCCTCTAGGATTCAAAGGCAAGACCAATGAAAAGTAGTATCTGGTGATCTGTTATCCCTCTGCACACATCATGCGACCTAATCACGTCCCCTCCTGCAGCAGTGGGATAGACCAACCCCTCGGGGAGCAATGAGTGGATGTTGAAACGTCAGAGTGAGCGGGGGGATTTCACTGGAGGTAAAGGGGCATAGACAATTCCTGTGTAACCTTTAAACAATGTGTCTTTCAGCTAATGTTTTTCAAATCTCCAGAGTCTGGGCAGTGGTGCTCTGGCAGCCCCCTGTATGGTAAGTCTATGGGGGAAGAGGAGTGCGATGCAGCCGCTATTCAACAAGGGATTTTTGTCTCTTTATGGTTTTTCAGAAGACATTGTTTTAAAAGTCCCATGTTCCATACTTCCAAGGTCACACTTTCTATCTGGGGTCCACTCATGAAGGATCAATAAATGCTTATTCAATGTTTAAATGATTGGTACATCAATTGTTGTACATTGTTATTGACCTCCCAGCCTCTAGAGGTGTTATTTATAATTGTCAGTTATACCTTCTATCGATCAGTTTATCACCATCTGTAGCACACACAACCTATGTTTATAAGAGTTATCATTTAGTTTCCATTTATACAGTGTAATCTATTTTAATACAATTGGGCTATGTCTACACTGGCAAGTTAGTTTGAATTAAGGAAGCTTAATTCGAATTAATTTAAGCCTTGGCTACACTAGGCTTTCATTAGTTCGAATTAAGGGCTTCCTTAATTCGAACTAATAAATTCAATTATACTTTTTGAAGGAAGGGTTAATTCGAGCTAGTTAGTTCGAATTAACCCAATGTGGCCATGTTAGTTCGAACTAAGCGCTTAGTTCAAACTAACCGGCACATTGAGCTCAATGCAATTGAGTAATTTGAACTAAGCAAGTGCCATGCATGGCACTTGCTTAGTTCGAACTAAAATTTGCTAGTTTGAATTAAGTTAATTCAAACTAACTAAAATTAGTTCGAATTAGTTAGTTTGAATTAACTAATTCGAACTAACTTTGCTAAGTGTAGACATAGCCTTGTATTTTATGTTGTTTTGCGTCTTTCACCTCAGCTCCGGGGACTAAGTTTTTGCAAGAAAAAATCAGAAGGCAGAGGGGAGTCTGGAATGGGCTGATGATAAGGCTGGGGCAAGTCAAGGAAAAGATGGGGCCAGGCCTCAGGCCAGGCTGGAACAGGAGCAGGCTGGGAGTTGCTTTGAGGCAGCCCCTGACCTGCTAGTGCAGTTGCTCAGACCCATCCACAGCTCTGCTGAGGTTGTGGAAATACCTGGCCCAAGCTCTGCCTGGGAATAGGATGCTGCTGAATGGCTGAGGGCCGACACATCGCAGGTTCTGTTGCGCACTCATTCGCTGTAGCATCTACTGGGGCTCTAGAAGTGGACGGGGGCATTTAAAGCCCCTGCGCCCCACCAGTCAAAGGGGAGGACCCAGGCATCAGAAGACTGACTCACTGCAGCCGCCCGGATTTTGCTGCAAGTTTCACTGTCCCTAGGAGCTCGTGGGTTCAAGGGGATCAGCTGGCCCATGAACTCAGTAATGGGACATATGCTCTTTTATCCTCAAGATCACTGGTTCAAGTAGACCACGCGTTTAGCGCTGCTCAGCAAGGTGTCTAACTTTAAACATCTGAGTATTCCCAAAGAAGCCATGGGACTTGCTTAAACTCTCTGCTGAATCAGGGCCTTCGTGACAAATTTATTGACATCAGATGGCTGTTTGTCGGCCTTTGTGAAATGAGCCAATTGTTTCAGTACATTGTCTAACAAAGAGGTATCCCCACCACAAAAATCATCAAGCTGGCCCTACTATTTACAAGCCAGCTCAGCAACCTCAGAAAGGCTGAGGATGGAATGGGCACAGAAACAAGAAATAAGCTCTTACCTCCAGGGCTGGTCCCTCCAATCTAGGGTCAAGGTGCATTGACAAGGCAGTGTTAGGAAACTTGCACTGCTCCCCTTCAGGCGACGGTACCTGCTTTATGGAGCAACGGACAGGAATAGCACTGGGAATCTAGCACCTTTGCTTAGCACTACATTTACTTTTGAAGGCAAAGAATAACTATATTAATTCCAGGCCCCGACACTCTGTATGGACACGATGGTGCTTGTGGCTCCATGTGATACATTATTATACCCATAAAATCAGACAGGAATACAGTCAAGAATTATACACACAAGAGACAGGCGGATGCGGAAATCACAGAAGCTGGATATTCATTTGCACAGTTAAATTTACACAGACGTAAGTTTCTCCAGTGTATTAGCCCAATTTCGGCTCTGAGACACTGCAGTTTAAATCACTAAGTGGGGTCATATTAGAGTTACAGCTGGACAACAAACCACAGTTTGGCTCAGTCTCTTGGCATTAACAGCTGGATGTTTCACGGAGAAGTAAAATCAGCTTGCATTTCCTGGAGAGGACAGCAGAGGAAAGAACACAGCCCGAACTCAAGTACCCATTTGCACGGCAACCTGAGTGTAATTTTCTATTTGAAATACAAAAAAGCAAGCGACGGCATTCTCCCTTTGAATACATTCCCACAAAAACGACATCGCCACTTGACGTCTGTCACAAGGGAGCCTCAGCATTAGGAATCAGCGCTACTGCCCCTCTCTGATTCTGACAGGAAAAGTGGAAGGACGTTGGGAAAGACATTAAGAAGTGCCAGCAGAGTATTATCTCAGATGTAGATATATACTCTGCCACTTGTTAACTATATATCGATCAACTCCCATGTAAAAGCTCAGAACAGTGAGCACATACTGCAGAATTAAAAGGACATCTTGGAAGCCGAGACTGAGAAACATGCCGCTTTCTTTTATTGCCATGACGTCTGTTAGAGCTTGATTCGGAGCCCATCGAATTCAACAGGACTGTTTCCAATAACCTCACCATGTTTTGGATTAGCCCTTTAATGATAAAAAGCTGTGATTTCCCTGGTCATTATGTGCAGGTTTCACAGTACAACATCCTCTATTTAAAGAGAGAGCCAGAGAAAATCTTCCATTAATGGTCACAGAACTAGGCTGGCAGTATTTTTGTCTCAACCCGAGGTAAATGTGGTTCTGGTAAAACCTTAGCTTTATTCCTGGCAGCCACTGTAGCACGAAGATTATCTTTTGGGGATTACTGAATTAATCTCAATTTCGAGTTTGCTGTGGCGGTTGAATAATGCTATTGTATTGTTATCACATTATACAGTACGGGTGCATGCAATGAAGGCAAAGCTGCTCTGGAGAAACTCTCTCCCCTCAGCTCTTCCCTTAACGCCCAGAGAGCCATGCAATGGTATGCAGTCAATTTGGCCCCGTTGAACAGCTCTGCTCAGTGGAGCTCTGCCAATACAAAGAAGGTGCCAAGCTCAGTCACTCAGAACCTTCTTTTCCTGCCCTGAGAACAGCAGAACAATGCTGTGGAATTACTCCTGAAATCACAGGGCATTAGCAACCCCTCGCAGATGACAGAAGAATTTGTTGTTCCAGGTAAGCATTTTAGACAGTCATTTGAACTTGAAAGCCCTTTTCTTCAGAGATTCTGAAGCTCTAGAGAACTCTCTTCTCCAGCACAAAAGCAAATGTTGTGACAAATAAAATTTTGGAGCAAAAGGCATCACTGCTGCTTGAACATACTGGAAATAGAGATATTATGGGCTGAGGCGGAAGTTCCATCTTGCTTAGACATACTGTTTAACTGGATTTTTTTTTTTTTGCATTATTGTCATTCAAAAATGGCAGTATTTATTCATCATTCAGTTGAGCCGGGCAGGATTGAGAATTTTGCCGCTGACTTCCATAGGAGTGGGCTGTAAAGCTATCAGATCTGAATAAAATATGCATTTGGCGATTTGATCTTGAGCCACAAATACGACTCGCACAGCAACAAAGAGAAAACTCAGATACAGAGCAGACACCTTCAGTGTCTCACCTAGAGTGAGCCTGGGTCTCTTTATTCAAAGCTCCTATATAAAAGACAACACAGTAAAGCCAATCTACAATACGTTTGGCGGCTACAACCACAGAGGAATACCTTGCAGTGTTATTCCATAACATTTTATTTTGTTCATTCAACGAAGGAAACACCTTAGTTTCGGCCGGCCTGTCAACATGAAAATCCTGATCAGTAGGAGTTGGAAAAAAAATTCTTGTGAAAATCTTCCAAAGCTCTCAGCAGATTGGATCTTGGCGGCATTTTAAGGTGCCTGCGAATACCTGGAATGGCTCCTAAGTGCCAAGAAATGGGTCTGTGGCACTCTTGACACCATAGGTCTCCACAAACAGGCATATATTTGGCTTCTCTCCTTTTTCACAGGAAGAGAAATATTTTCTCTCTCTTGCCTTCCTTTTTGTCTACAGATGCACACAACAAAGGGAAGTAGCCGTATTGTGACCAAGAAGGGGTGGAGTGGTTTTTTTGAGTTCATGCCTACCCTATCAACAAGAACTGGCAATACAATTCCCGCTGTTTCCTGCAATAAGCAATACATTATAAAGCATTGCTGCTGCTGAGTTCCTCTGAATATGGGAAAGCAAAAAATCAGTTGTTATTGGCTTATGTTTATTGTGAGCTAGAAAGACACAACACCCAGCAAATAAAGGCTTTAAGGAACAAGCATGAGAAGAAACAGTGAGTGAGAAAATAAGCCCTAAATGGGCACAAGATGTATTCAGTGTGGTTTAGGGGGGAATTTAATGGAAAAACACAACCCTTGTTCAAGTGCTTATCTGTATCCTCAGGTATCATTCAGGTTGGAGTTAAGATTTTCAAGCTTCATGGCTAAATTCAGCTTTCCCAGATACCCCTGCGAATCCACTGAGATCAATGCAGAAGCATGGTGCCAGGAAAAGCAGGATTTTATCCCTTAGTGGTTTCCAAAGACTTTTTGGAAAGGAGGCGGGGAATATGCCGTCAGTCCTTTCCAAATAAGCAAAGGTAGCTGCCCAAATGACATCAGCCAATTTTAAAACTGTTCAGCGTGGCCCTCTAAAGACGGGCCTGTGGTTGGAAAGAAACAAACTGGGGTCAAGCAGAGGACATGTCAAGTGTGTTTGTGCACCGTGGCTAATTCAATATCATACGGTACATTTACATTTTAGTTTGGATCACAGGCTCCATAGCACGAATGTGAACACTGGGGAGACAGAACCACGAAAGAGGCATTTCCCTGCTGGAGTTGTCTTCATGGAACTTGATGTTCAGGTAAAAATCACCAGTGTAGAGAAAAAGCAGGGCTCCGAAGCACACAGAATTTTTGGTCGGCTTCACCTGAAAGAGAAAGGGTAGAAGTAGCTGAGTAAAGCCAATTTCATAAATAACAATAATAAAAATAATTCTTTGTCATTCTATAGCTTCTTCCATCTAAGAATCCCCAAATGCTCTAGAAATATTCACAAATCCCCTTCCCCTCCTCAACAAGGAAATAAGTGTTACAATCCCTCTTTTTACTGCTGGTGAAACTGATGTATTGAGAATGAAGTTAAATGCATTTGCCCCAAGCGATGCAGCATGCCCCTCGCAGCGCTCTAACTAGAACATAGATCTGTTGATTTTACCAAAATTGAGCTGACTATGGGAGAAGCCATCGAAGGCTTTCTGAACAGCCAGTAACATCTTTTAACTCTTAACCCTTATTTAGCAATTTGTGTAGTAAAATATTAGTTCTTAGATATTCATACCTATTAAAAACCTAGCTGAACACCATTTAACTATTTGGCAATAACTAAATTCATCTCCCTGAAGTATCATGTATGGTAATACTGTTCAAATAAGTAGTATGTTTCACCATTCACTGTCTTTGGCCTAAATGAGAATAGAACAGCCATCCTAAATTAGCATGCCCCAATTAAATAGAGCATACTGAAGTTTTGTTTCACATTGATACAGAACCGTTCACTGCAGACCACTTCACAGTTTATACACTAAGAACTAATTATTTATATTGAATATGTATATATATCATTAAGTCAACAAAGCACTTAAATATGAACTTAACTTTATTATATGACTAATTCCGTCCCTATTCAGCGAAGTATTTATGCACAGGTTTAAATTCAAACCCACGAATAATGACAGTGACTACAAATGATTTGGACAAATTGGTGAAATGGTCTGAGGTTAATAGGGTGGAATTCAAAAAAGACAAGTACAAAGTACTCCACTTAGGCACGAACAATCCATTGCACACATACAAAATGGGCAATAACTGCCTAGGAAGGAGTACTGCAGAAAGGGATCTGGGTGTCATAGTGGGCCACAAGCTAAATATGAATCAACAGTGTATCACTGTTCCAAAAAAACCAAACACCATTCTGGGATGTATTAACAGGAGTATTGTAAGAAAGACACAAGAAGCAATTCTTACGCTGCTCTACTCCGCCCTGATTAGGCCACAGCTGGAGTATTGTGTCTAGTTCTGGGCGACTCATTTCAGGAAAGATGTGGACAAATTGGAGAAAGTCCAGAGAAGAGCAATAAAAATGATTGAAGGCCTGGAATACTTGACTTATGAGGGAAGATTGAAAGAACTGGGTTTGTTTAGTCTGGAAAGGAGGAGACTGAGAGGGGACATGATAACAGTTTTCAAGTACCTAAAAGGCTGTTACAAGGAGTAGGCGAAAAATTGTTCTCCTTAACTGCCGATGATAGGACAAGAAGCAAGGGCCTTAAACTATGGCAAGGGAGGTTTAGGCTGGACATTAGGAAAAAATTCCTAACTGTCAGGGTGATTAACCCCTGGAATAAGTTGCCTAGGTAGGTTGTGGAATCTCCATCATTGGAAGTTTCGAAGAGCAAGTTAGACAAACATCTGTCAGGGACTGTTTAAGAGGGTACTTGGTCCTGTCATGAGTGCAGGGGACTGGACTTGATGACCTCTCATGGCCCCTTCCAGTTTCTCTGAGTCTATAGGTGGGGTCTCTTATGTATTTAAAATGAAGTAATTGCTTAAGTCCTTCGCTGAACGGGGCTGGGATTATTACATGCTTTGCTCAATTGGAACCCTAACGGCTGAATAGATGTCACTGAAATTTCACCATGAATTTCACCTCTTTTTCAAAAAGTTGAAGGAAACTGAATGTGGGGTCTGGAAAGAACAGTTACTTGCCAATGAATGCTGTTTTCTAGCAACCTGATCCTGCTGGATGCTGAGTGCCTCCAAGAGGTGCTGAAGTCAAATGGGGAGAGGGGACGTGAGGGAGGGAGATTATGAGCATCTTGCAGGATAGGCAAAGCCACGCTGTAGATGTCATGTGACAGGGCATATGATTTATAGTGGGCTCCCAGGAGGCAGGGTTTAGAAAGGACGGAAGTTACAAGCAGACACGAAGCACATTGATCTTTACAAGTCCCATTACAATACCCTGGAAACACAGAAATGAACAAACACCCAAGTAAAAAAAGGAAAATATTTTTTATTGTTTCTTACTTTTCTCTGATTTTTAATTGAATCCAGTGTTTGTAGAAGGTGCCATAGAGACAGAATTTAAGAACGCAACCCTCTGTTTAACCATACATTTGAGATCATACATGCAAGCTGCAGGGCCAGTTTGCCCACGCCACCCGCTCTCATGTAGGGATCAGAGTGCAAATTTCGTTCAGTCATATTCAGGCCTTGATCTCTTGCTGCTAAAGGGCAACATCTGTGCTTTGGGTGGTGATTGTGTAATAGACATGGTTATCAACTTATTCACTGTATTTATTTGTATTGCTGTAGTGTTTAGATGCCCCAGTCAGGATCTTCATTTCTGTTGAGTAGGCACTGTGCAGATATATAAAAGATGGGCTCTGCTGCAAACAGTCTAAGTAAAACTACCCTAATGCTCCTCACTTGTTTCATACAGGACAACGAGGCGCTGTCAAAGAGTAACAGATGTTGATCTTTATTTCTGGGCTGATTCAAAGTGACTATCTGCTGCAATGAAATGTTTTTTTCCCCATTACCAAGAAAATAATATTGGTAATCAAGGAGAAAACAGGGAAACATGAATCGCTGGCGCTTACAGAAATTTTCAGGGCAATTAGGTTTTTTTTTAAATTTAGCGAGAATCAGCTTGGTCTGAGCAGCTAATCAATCAAATCAAACATTTAGTAAGAGCTGAAGGCGTATTAGTAAAGTGGCTAGATTTAAGGTGGCTGAGATAGATCCAAATGAAATCTCAATCAAAGCAAAAGTATTTTAATCAATGACGCTTTGCACTGTTAGCTCCCACCTCAAATTCCTTTATTTGGTAATATGTACTGCAGTCTTGTTGATTATTAATAAACTAATCTTTCTGCTGTGTTTTACAGGGACAGGCCAAGTAGCCTTAACCTAGATGAAAAGCTGTGTGTCAAAAACAAACATTTTCCATAATTTAAAATCCATAGAAATATTTTAATGATTAAAAGGTTGGTTTTTAAGAGCTAGATCCTGGCAGTGTTTGAAACTGAATAACTCAAACACAATCACATTATATTAGTGACTGAGAAAGGGAACATGGACCCTTGACTCAAAGGGCCACGGCCAGTCTGCATTCTTCATGGAGTGAAATGGAAAAAATCATGATTTTTATGCTTTAAAATAATAATTCAAATACTTTATGTTCGTTGCATAACAAAACGTGTGCACTAAAATGTGTCTGTCCATCTGTTTATCTAACTCCTCTCCCCTCTAGATATATCCAGATACAAATTCAAGCCTAGTCAGAGAGGTAAAAAGACTTTCTGGGAGTGAACTTTCAGGAGTGTGGCTTGGTAAGAAGTTAAGATTGAAGACAGCAGTTTGGTTCAGAATTGAAGAGCAACCCATTTCTGTGTCAATGTCCTGATGGACCAGACTCTCTGTGGGTGAAAACCAGCTGGTTTACATAAGCCGAGGATCTGGTCTGATGGGTCAGTCTTAATTTGTGAAAAGAGAATACGGATTCTCGGAACTCTTCCAACCTCTGACCAAAGGTCTCTTTGGAGTTTGGCTCAGACCTTGATCATAATTCTGGGTAACAGTCATTCTTCCCCACAGTATCAATACCCAAAACACAAAAATGAGGTACTGGTTTCTGAAATGTACTTTTTGCCATTGATTAATGAGTCAATATGGAAGGATAAGAGAGATCTGATAACGTTGAAGACATTTCCTTCTGGGATCAGTATTCTGAGCCCTGGCGAAGTAGGGTAATGTGTTATCTTTGGGATTTACTATAGGAATACCACAGAATAGAATACTTAATGCTGAAAACAGTTCACATTTTCCCCCTTGGCCTTTTTTGACGAATTAACAAAAAGAAAATATTCCCTCAGTAAGGGACTGCATTTACAAGAGAAATGCTGACTGGGGTTCCACAGCAGAGTGAGCGCTACATTGCTGCCCAATGTCACAGGAAAGAGACTCTTTGTCCTCTCCTCACGGGAGACCCAATCACAAGGCAGAATATATTACAGTGACTGTTACCTTCCGCATTGTAAGCCTCACAGGCAAGACTCTTCAACAATTGGGAACCTAAACACTGGAATTCTAATTCAAATAATTGTTGCCAGAATGATAGCGTCAGGTCAAGTAAGCCCGCTCTTCTTGAATTCTGTTTAAACTGAAATTATTCAGCCAACAATACCGGCAGCGTGCATTAAAATTCAGGCTGATGATAAATGCTGTGTGCTCATTAGTTCTTAAAAAAAAATATTTTAGGTATATGTGGTACAGAGTAAAAAAACATGCACACTAACTTTCCAATGGTTAACCTTTAATTTCTTTCCAACTCAGATTAATTAAATATTCAGTTTTGATAGCCATATTTTACTGGATAATTTAAGATCTGACCTAAGTAAAGGTCTATACATCCCATACACTCACTCTCTTTTCATGTTTATTTAATGCATTACTGGAAGCAAACCATTCCTTATTACATCTCGCAGTATTTTTCCTGTTTTTCATTCCTCTTGGATTTTTTGTATCTGTAAATAATCCTCAGTGTTTTGCCTCAAGAACAAAATCTCTCTGACTTGAAATGTCTAGAAGTGAAGTTGAGAGAAAGCTCAACTTTCTTAGGCCTTGTTTGCATTTGCCATCATTTTCAGCCGCAGTTGAAGGGAGATACGCAAACTACATAAAATAATTTGCATATCTCCCTTTGATTCTCAAACACTCATTTACCTCCCTGTCTCCACTGCGCTGCGTTAAAGGGAAATGTCGTCCTTTTGACTCAGTGCTACTCTTCTTAACAGGGCTGGAGTTACTAAGTCGAACTCCAGATCGATTGAGTGGGTCTTGAAAGACCGCTTAATGGAATCTGGAAGATCAAACAGATGGTAGCAAAACGCCTTTGTAGGGACACACCTTTTTTTTTTTTTTTGCATGGTATTAACACATCTTTTTAAAAATGGAAAAATCCAAATGATGAGCCCAGCTTTTATAAATGTATATGTTACATGACCACCAAATGAACATGTTCTTATTGGTCATTAATGTTTATCTCATTTTTCTCTATTTCAGTCTGAAATATTATCTCATAACCTCTTATAAATTGTTTGCCCACAGTTTCTTTGTTAAGCCTGGAGAATATTTCCATTACCTTGCAGACAAAGTTCTTTAAACTCTGAATGCTGTGGGGATGAGAATGGCTCAGTGGATTGCAATATCGTATCATTCTTTCTGTGAACGGTACTAACTTTGGGTATGTCTACACTAGCAACTTAGGTCGACTTAAGGACGCTTAAGTCAACCTACACAATGCCGCGTCCACGCCCGGCTTTCATTAAGTTGACTTAAGCGCTTCCTTCATCTCCCCCTCTTTAGGTCAATTTAAGGCTTAAGTCAATTATTAAGTCGCCCTAAGGGGGATGGGCTGGGGAGAAGGGAGCCGCGGCTCCCGGGGAAGAAGAGATCTGCGGCTCCCCATGGAGAAGGGAGCTACGGCTCCTGGCAAGAAGGGAGTCACGGCTCCCTTCTCCTGGGGAGCTGCGGCACTCCCTTCTCTCCAGCTGCGGCTCCCCCGAGCCATGGCTCTCTGTCGACCTAGCACCTGTGTGTGTGGATGCAGGCATTCGACATAAGTTTTTGGTGTAGACTATCTAAGTCGACTTAACAAGGTTGACTTTAAGTCGACTTAACAGAGTCAACTTAGCTTTTCAGGTGTGGACATATCCTTTGATTTTGCCAGATTGGTAGTGACCAAAAGTTACTAACATTAGATAGCTTTTAAGTGGCCTGTATCACAGGAATAAGTAGTTCTAGGGCATTACAGAGGAATGATTTTCTATGTCACAGAACCCAACATCCTTTATTCACACTGGTTAGGCCCCGTGGTCAACATAATGACTTTTGGAAAATCATGGACTCTAAGTGTGCAGCCAAATATTGTAGCCCCCAAAATACTAGTTACTTTTGAAACTCAAAGCTCTTGTGGTGGTATCAGTGAAAGACCAAGGATTCAATGGGCACAAAGTTGAATTCCCCTTTGGATGGACCTTTTTAGGTCATCGTTAAGCAACTTTGTTAGGCCTGCATGGTGAAATTTGCATCGCAGCTGTCTACACTATAGATTTTCCAGGGTTGTCACTCCATCTCCTTCAATAGAATTCACAAATATAAAGCTGCATACATTGGCATCCTGTTTTGGGATATTCATTTTGAACATAAGTGAACTATTAAAAAGAAAGACTCACTGAATCAATATAAAAAGTGTTGGATCCAACAAAGGTGATGGCATCATGAAGCTCATAATTGTGTACTCCATTTTGGTAATCCTGGTATGGAATCACTGTTAGAGCGAACGGTCCCACACTGCGTTTGCTCCAGTTGGTCAGCTTCACCTCCAATGAGATGGGATCCCCGACTTTGCAGTCTACTACAATATCACAGTCACAGACCTTTCCATCCACCAGGACATCTGCAATACAAGAAATGAATTTCATATTATTGAAGACGTTTGCTGCATGAACTCCACTAACAGGGTCTCCATGAGAATCCTGAAGGATGCAAAGCGACAGTACACAGCGGTTTAGGCTAGGAAGTGAAGGCATCTACTTTGTAGCAGACAGTTGAACCTCACAAGGCATTTCAGCCAAGTATGATGTAATTATGGAAATTAAACCTTAGCTAGGATACTAGGGTTTACAGCTCATCTCTTGCAAAACACGCCATGACAACTTTAGTGACAATGAACGGGACATCCAATAAGAAACCCAGGAATTACTTTTAATGACCAATTGGAACATTGTGCTCTATTATTTGTCTGCAGCTAATTGTCCACTTTTATAAGAGGTAAAAACATGTGTTCCTCTTTTCCATACACAAAGAACAACAGATACTTTCAGTGTGAATAATTGCCAAGTCCATTCAACTGGCTGAGGCTACAGCTGCAGCCCTGTCCTCACCCTGCCTCCTGTGGGGCCACTGAACCAAACTGTAGTCCCTATCTATGATGGAAACCACTGCAAACCTCAGCCAGGAGGTGCGGGACCCTCTCTAGTGCTAGCATCTGTGTCTGGGGATTTGCTCTTTGGAGCAGCCCTTGAGCTTGGAGATGTTAGTCCTCTGGAGAAGTGGAGAAGGACACAGCTCATTGTGCCCTCATTCAGCGCAAGCCATAATCTGGCCCTACCTGACCTGCATTCCACCTGCTCTTTATGCAGAACTATTGAGCAAAAAGAACCATGGGATCAGGTGGGGGAGTGCAGCTATAAGCAATACTCCTATACACATTGTAACTGGCTGTAGATCCTGTTCGGAAATGTCCACACGTCCATGTGTCACAGCCAGAAATAAATTTCCCTCTTAATAAGGTGACCTTTTAAAGCAGGCCAGTCTCTGCTAGCGTTTGCGATGTAGTATGTGAACATCACATTTACTGATATCCAGCAATAAGAGAAAATGGGATTGCAAAATGTTACCGTGGTAAGAGAAGCGTGTCTACTTATTGCACTTCATTCCGAGAGTCCTCGTTTTCCTTTGCTGTTTTCGTTCCGTTCTTTTTTCCTCTCTGGGACAGCAGTAAATACAGTGCCTCTACACTGGTTCCAGCTGGGCCAACTGTAATCAAATTAAGTGTGCCCAGGAACACTGCCCATTTGCTTGCACAGCAATGAAATGATTCATTGCCTGCACAATATGAAATAGCTCGTGTCATTCTCTGCTCTGAAAGGGTTTCCTGTATCGTTCTTCACAGACTAAATCAGTGGTTCCCAACCTTTTTGGCTTGAGGGATACAGATATTTTTACAACCCTGAAGGGCCACCAGTCACCAGCAACCCCTCTCCCACCTCTCCTCCGCCCACTTCAACCAGACAGAAGTTCTTTGAGGAGGCTGCCTCCTTGCTGATCTCCCGTCTCTCCATGTCCTGTAGCTCAATGCATTCCAGTCTTCTGGCAGCGGCGGTAGGGGTGCCGCGACCCAGTGCCTGAGGATCTGCGACCCAGTTCTGGGTCCCCATGCTCAGTTTGAAAACCACTGCTGTAGCCCATTGCCCCCCACGTGGGTCCCTAGGCAGGGGCTCCCTTCTGCAGCCAGGAGGACAGAAGATCAGTGATTTTCTCCCCTCTCTCTGGCTCCAGCAGAGACCACAGCATCTAGGGACCCAGGCAGAGCACTTTCCTGTGCTACTTACTACAGCCAGAGACAGGGGAACACTGACCTCCCATTCCTTTGGCTGCAGCAATGAGCATGCACCTGTCTTTTAGCCACACAGAAACGCACTCCCCCTGGATCCTTAGGGAATGGCTCCCTTCTGCAGCCAGTGAGAGGGAAGCCATGGGCCACTTTGAAAGTCCCTGTGGGCCACAGGTTGGGAACCACTGGACTAAATGTATATGATATGCACTGTAGATATTGTAGCATTTCTGTTTCATAACAGGCTCTGGTTCAGAGACCTGGAATAGCTCTGAGCATATGTGAGAGAGAACATTCGGAGTGGATACATGTACTCAAGATATTGCATATTTATGGAGCTCTTCAATCCCAACCACCTCCTGTTGTGCAACCAATATGGGAATCACAGCGTTACGCCTCTGCAAGGAACATCTGAGTTATATTAACCATAATGACGCCTCTTTTTGTAAAGGTTTTTTTTCCCCCCCATTCTTCAGGAATCTTCCGGCCTGCTCAGATCTGAGAGAGACTCTTTCTCACAAGAGTAAGTTTGGGATTTTTGCATTGTTGGCTCAGAATCAGAAGAGTGTAATGATCTGTGGTGCCCACGAAGCCTGGCAAACTGAGCAAGCCTGGAAGCGCCAATGAAGAAAACAGCTAGCCAGAACCAAGAAAGAAGTCCAGAAATTAACATTTTTGGACGGATCTAGTCAGCAGCTGACAGGTTCATCATGGCCCAGCCAGAGGCGAGGCCAGCAAGCCAAAAGAGGGTGGCCGCAGCGTGCCACTCTACCCAGGCCCTGATTGTTGCGGGGCCCCCCTTTATGTCAGGGCCTGGGGCTCCAGCCCTGAAAGCCCCCATGACAATTCAGCCCTAGGTGTAGTACACAAGAGGTAGAACAGTCGGAGAAGGATCCCAAACTGCTGGCGGTACGGTTGAAAATGAGACCTACGCCCGCAACACATTCCATCTGAAATAGAATGTACAGTGCATGCAATGAGAAGGAACACACATCACAGTCAACCGCAGTATTCTGGGGAGGGCTTTCCAAACTGGTTTTGTATCCTCACGCCCAAACAGAACGGTCTTCTCTTCAGTGTGATCACATGGCTTTCTACAGCAGTGAGTCTCAAACTTCTTTGATCACACCTGCTTCTTCGTTTTTATAGTTGTTTACACACACACACACACACACACACACACACACACACACACACACACA
>ML685784.1:23523806-23622517 GCA_007922175.1 Pelusios castaneus
TCTTTCTTTCTTTCTTTCTTTCTTTCTTTCTTTCTTTCTTTCTTTCTTTCTTTCTTTCTTTCTTTCTTTCCAGTTTACACCAGCTGAGAATCTCATGTGGAATTTTTAATGAATTTTAGAGAGAGCTTAATTTATATACAAATGAGAAGGTTAACAAAATTGAAAGCAGCAGATGGGGAGAGGAGTAAATCAAGTAACCCACTTGACAGATACAAACTGATCTTCAAGCCCACAAACACAAACCTTAAGCACCTGCAATGTGACGGGCTTTTAAAAAATGTTGCTATAACTGTGCAAAGAATGTTAGTTTTGCTAATCTGTATATACGGGAGGGCAACACTTAAAGAAAGATTGAAGAGGAACAGCAATACTATTGAAATCCGTAGATAAGATGCATCAGATACTTATCTGGAGAAAAGCCAAAGAAAAAGTGCCCAAGCAGGAATTACCGCAGTGAAACAGTGTCCCAGAATGATTCAGTTATTTTGTGTACACAGAGTATAAAGTGATGATTAAAAGCTATAGCCATGCCAGTTTGGCTTCCAATTTTGCTAGCAAAGCAATCTAAGGGCCAAAAATGCGATTTGGAGCTGCTTCAACCTTCTCTTTTCCTGAGAGGTAACGTTCGTTCAGGTTTTGTAGGGAAAGCTCAGGAGCGCACAGATCAAAAATCAGCAAAAGTCACCATTTTCAAATATGCTGAACCATTTGGTTTGACCCTGTTTATATATGTTTTTAAAAAGCTGGAGAAAGCCGAGGATGGCGAGAAATCACTCTACCACAAACAAACCCACTGTTTGATTCAAGCTGATTTTCTTGTCTGGCAGTTTTAAATTAAGCAAGTACCTCATCTCTCCTTTTATGCGTCAAGTGAGAAACAGTTTCTGGCAGCCTTCTATTTCATTTTGAGAAAGCAGGTTTGATAGAGGAGTGTTCATCTGTGTAGTATTCTTCCAACATGCCAAGCTCTTTTGAACTCCATTAAATACCTTATTCAACAACCAAACCCAAGCATAGTTTCTGTCTCACTTGTCCTTTATTGTTTTTGTGCAGAACATTTCCCCTTCATTTTCCAAACAGATGGTGCAGTTTATTTACACCTCAAGAAATGGGGTTGGTTATGTTTGTTTGTCCATTATAAGGCCTGCAGGATTTTCATAGTTCAATAAATCCAAACAAAAAGATATTCATAAAAACGTATTGCTTCTATGTTCCTGGTCATGATCACCAAGCGAGTGCCAAATGGTAATTGAATAACACGAAAGCATTACATGTATTTGCATAAATTCTATTGTATGTTTTCAGATCCATCTTGCACACCAAGTCCAACCATTTTAACTTGGAGCAACAGCCTTCTGTTCATTCACTGTAATACCGAAAAAAATGTGGAGCTAAATTTATCCCTAACGTTATTCCATTGGAATTAACAATTCTACCAGCCAGTAAAGACAGGTGAGGATGACCAGTGCAGTCACAGCCACAGTCCTTCATGTAGATGGCCTTAGGTAGTTCAACTGCATCCCTTAGGCAGCGGAGAAGTTTAGTAGCATTCTGGGTGATTTTTTTAAGGGAGGGGCTGGAAAAGATGCCCTAAACATTGCCTGCCCCAAAGCATCTGACCAGATTACCCCAGCTGTCAGATCATCCTACAGCAGTCAAAAACCAAAGACTCATTCAAGGAGTATGAAACGTCTACACCCTTATGGACAGAGGCGATGCATGAGGGCCCGAGGGAAGAACGGCTCTTGTTTCCAGAGAATGCCCGCAGTACAATATTGATAGTGTAGCATAGAGTGACATCGCTGGCTGGAGAAGGTTCCATCAGTGATCAAGAAAGTGACTACACTTTCTTTTGGAAAGGAAAAGCAGAGGATGAAGACAGAAACTATGGAGTTCGATTTACAATTAGAATGACTTTCCTGAAACAACTTCAGATTCAGCAAAGCTAGCCAGGCCCTTGGTCGATTCTGTACGAAAGTCCTTAACTAACACAATATTCATCTCTCCACCAAATTGAAGATCCACTGTGCAGTGATTCTAACATCTCTCCTGTATGGATTTGAAGCATGGACTCCTTACAGCCAGCACATTAAACGACTTCAACAACAATTTCACACGTGCTCCCTCTGCTTAGTAATGAACATTTGCTGGCAGGACAGAGTGACCAATATTAAGGTCCTCAAGAGAGCAAACTCAACCAGCATTTGAGGAAATGCTATTGGGACCACAATCACAACTTAGGTGGACCGGGAATGCCAATGAAATGGAAGATCGCTGTCTCCCAAAACAAATCTCGTATGGACAGCCGAGACAGGGCAAAAGAAAGAAGGGCTATCCATGAAATCATTTCAAAGATAAGCTGAAGAGTAGTCTTGAGTGGGCTGGCATCAATGTCAGGCAAGTAGCTCAGTACAGGACTAACTGGAGGTCTGTGAGAAGATCAGCATGTAACAGGTTTGAGCAGGACCAACAAAATCATCTCCAGGCTGCAAGTGAAAGGCAGCAAAGAACTACATCATCAAACATCATAGATACGGACTATCCACGCGCTCAGTGCGGCCAGCTCCGTGCATCAGGGTTCAGACTTCAGTCATATGTGTAGCTATAGAGAATAGTGACATTACCGTCACCAATACATGCGACAGTAACAGCTTAAACCTGGGCTGGGATTATGCCATAAGGTGCTGAATATTCTCAGCTCTCATTGAAGTCAGAGCAACTACAAAGGTGCTCAGCACATCTTTAGACTAGGCTGTTTCTAAATTCTAAGCTGTAGATGAAACCAAACCAACTTTCTCGAAATAACAATCACAATCTTTCAAGTTCCAAAGGGGGAGCCGTGTTAGTCTAGTTCAGCAAAACAAACAAGGAATCCTGTGGCACTTTTAAAGACTAACAGATTTATTTATCGCAGAAGCTTTCAAGAAAGAAAATCCCACTTCATCAGACACTTCGAAAATGGAGAACTTACAGAATGGGAGGAAAATAAATGCAGGGAAATGTAAGTCATAGGATCAGGTCAGGCTGCAACAGCAAATCAGAGTTGTCAAGATTCAAACACTGGGGAACAGCACATAGAGAAAGGTGAGGTCAAATCACCTGTTGTAATGAGAAAACAATCCTTGTTTAACCCTGAGTCTTTCAAGTTACATAACAGTCACGCTTCTGCAAACATACAACAGGTGGAACACGGGATTCGGTGTAGTGTATAAATGATAAAACACTAACATGAACTACTGAAACAACCAAACAATTTCATAATCCTTCCTAGCTGCCCGATTCCTGGCAAGCTTTCCCATAAGCAAAATATTTTACAATTGAATCAGTCACTTTTTTCTTCCACAAGTAATTAAAAAGAAACATGCCCTTTCAAACATTGTTGCAGCAAAGTAAGAGCAAGTAACCATTGACACTTGCCAGTGTTTTTCTATTTAATCAGTCATCTGCAGTGGCTGGTATGCTGAAGATAGATTTTGACTGGTCTGACTACAATTATCCCAGAAACATTTTCAGTTTGTATCTGTTCTTAGCTCTGTGTTGACAATGGATGAAGGAAGCTGTTGTTTCCCCTCAGGGCTCTGTTTCAAAAAGATTGCTTTATTTTTCAAACTTGTTCACTTGGACTGAGTAAGCTTTCTTTGCCCTCATCACTATAACACTAATGTTCAATTTTCATTCCAAGTTTACCCTCAGCAGACACTTGATCAGCATTCACTTCCAGTGCTGTTCGATCCCTGACTGATAAAAACATTTGGATGTAGTACAATCTTCTTCAATTAAAGCTAAATGCCAGGGTTATGCTAGCTGGAAAGAAAAGCACTAACAAGAACCGTGCTTTGCGGGGTGGTTGGCTCCAACCTTTCACCGGGAATTTAGATAAATCTAACCCCGTGTGAACCACAGATTTAGTTTAATCTGTAGGTATTGGGTGATGGGGTCTTGTGGTGGTGATGTTTGCGCACAGTCTATAATGCACCTTTCTCAGCTAGATGAAATTTCTGGCAAACTGATCACACTTCCTTCTCTCACTTCTCCTCTCGTAGCCAAGAATGATGTGTCATTTGATGGTTTGCCCAACTATTTGCTATGAAAGCAAAATTCGTTCAGAGTTTTTACTACTTGTATCTAGTCCTAATCTAAGTGGATCCCTTTAATTTTAAAGCACCTTTGGACTTTTCTTTCCCTAATTGAGTCTAAAATTCTTTTAACTAGATTTAAAATACTCTGCAACACAGCCCCAATTTCCAGAAGGGTAGCCGTGTTAGTCTGCTGTACAGCAAAAAACAACGAGAGTCCTGTGGCACCTTAGAGACTAACAGATTTTCTTTGGCATGAGCTTTCGTGGACCACTTCGTCAGATGCAATTTGTTTACTTTAAATAATCCTAATATCTGAATGTAGGCCAACCCCATTTTATCTGCTCCTCAGAAGCACAACACAGGAAGAGCACTTTGATCAACTGCTTTACAACTACACAGGTCAAGCTGACAGATAGTATGTCCATATTTTGAAAATTCCCTATCTCAGGATCTATATGTTCCTTGAAGGCCTTTGAAAACTTTATTCCTATAGCTTGTTTGTTGCAGAGCTACTTCTTTTCGTTGCTTCCTTGAACTGCTTTTCAGAAAAGCAGGTGCAAAGACCTAGACAAAATAAACTCACTGTGCTACATTGGATTGCACTATATAATATTATTCTGTACCATACAACATTTCCTTTAGTACAAGAAATATTCTAGTAACTGCCAGTAAGCCCATCATGTTGTAGAGTACGGCTAAAATATGGCGCAGCCTGTAGTTTATTCAAAGGAAAACACTTTATGAATTCCCCCTGCAAGCTACGTAACCAGACAAAAGGCGCCTGCCCTTTTAGTGCATTTCCACAGTGATAGAGGTAGGGTGAAAGACTGATTGCCTCTGGAGAGGACAACCAGAAAATTCTCCCGTGTCAAGTGTTGATGGCATAACTTTTTGGCTAAAGAGTTGATGTCGATTGAACAAAATGGCCTGAAGTCATACCAGGCTGTGCCAGTAACCTATCTAATCTCTAAAGAAAATTGCTCAGGATAGTACTTTGATTGGAGACCTCCAAGAAATCCATAAATTCTTCAGGAAACAGTGACAGTGAAACAGAAAATGATACATTTCCCTCTGAGTCTGTTCTCAACTTCAGGAACACAGGCGACATGGAGCAGTGATCTTACAGAGATGAGACATAAAACTGAGATTTCCGATGTCACTTTTGGGGGTGCAAAAGAAAGAATGTTACTCCCAGGATCCAGGTCTAAATTCTACCTCCAGTCATTATATTCTACCTACCTAAATCCTCCCTAAATACAGTAATTTTAAGTGGATATAATAATTTTCATTACCTGTTCTCAACTGCAGTGAAATATTTCTATGTATCCTTTATACAGCTGCTGTACTATGCCCCAAGGTCACTATTTTTCATTTAGTTTATTTGCTATTTTGGGATTCTTGGGGATGGAAAGTCCCTATGTTATCTGCAATTATCTAAAGTGGAAGGACTTCAAGAACACATGGGATAAGATGGAAACCAGATATATCTGTACATAGCTATACAGAAATACATGGTAAGAATGTTTCAAAAAAGCAACAGAGTGATAGTTAATCTGCGAACTAAGTGGCCAATAGATATTCTGGAGATACATCTTCATTCTCTGTTACACAGGGGAGCCAGGAAATATTAGATCAGATGTCTAGGATGTGAGAAAATTTCATCCTAACAGCAGCCTTTTTCCAGATCCCTGTTAAAGGTAATACATAACTCCCTATTAACAGGCAGGTAGATGATTTACTGCATCTCAGTGACTGTGTAAATATGAGCACTAAGAAACCGAGCCTCCTGGGGCTCGTTCAGCGTGCAGCCATGATTGAAACTCAATGAGCTGGAATTAATTGGAGATATTAAAGGGTTTTACTCAGGGACAAATCAACCTATCTCAGCACTTTAAAAAAGTAAGGCGGGGCACTTAGTTACCAGATTACACATGGCTAAGGGCTAGAAGCCAGAGCTACTCAAGAAGAGAGATGTCACTTATGGTATTTACTGTGTGTATTTTAAACACATTTCTAGGCATTCTTACTGAAGTTTTCTTGCATCTCAGGGAGGCTCCGACAAAAAATGCTCCATCTAATAATTCTAAATTGTTCGAGATCTCACTTAATAGGTTTGGTTAAATTCTTTCACTTTTTGGGGTTTTGTTACTTCTGCTTCACCAAAACAGATGATAAATCCAGGCAACCATGCCTGAAAAAATGATGATAACTTCTGTGGAATTACTATTCTTTGGATCTGACCAAAGTGCACCAACCCTTGCTTTTAAAACATGACCTTCCTCCCAACCCAATTCAAAGCCACTTACCAACAGCACTATGATTTCTTGCAGGACGACACCATAAACCTAAAAGAAACCTTATCTTTACCAGCCGGCTGGCAGACCTCTTCCGAAGGGTAAATCAGCTAGTCAACCTGCATTACTTAACCAAACACGATAGCCAAAGCAGTGACTATGGAGAACAGCGTTAATAGTACATTGCAGAACAATCCAATTCAATAAAAGTTAAAAGCTTGTTGGAATGGAAACTTCTAAATCCAGTCAAGTAAAGCAAGAGACTGTCCAGCCACCTGACTGAGTTTGGTCCCATTAGACATCACGAAGCATTAAAGTCCTTGAGAAAGGTTGGGTCACCGTTTCTAAAATGGACCCATGTTTCTTATGGCTGGTGAAAGCCAGCGAAGTACTGAATGAACTGGTAACTGAAAATCTCTATGACAAATGTCGCTTGCTATTCCAGCCCTTTCTCTTTCTATCCAAAGTAAGATTTTGGCCTGTCTTTCTAATATCTTCCTGCTGATGTAAAGCCAGCGACTGAAACGTTACATTCCCCAAACTTTACTTTTCCCTGGACCCCTTTTCTCTCCCTCATGGGGACAGCATCATCAAACTTCTTGTCTCTCAAGACTGTAATCTTGGCTTTCTTTGTTCCTTGATGACCTCTTAGGACTCTCATTTCCAAGCTGTACCTAAACTGTACAGAATTACAGACTAGAATCATTGTAGAGTTAGAAGTGAAAGCAAGGAATGTCTAGTCCAACCCCCAACCACCAGCCCCACCCCAACATGCAGGATTTGTTGTGTCCTAATCATCCAGCATCCTACAGATAGCTATCCAACCGCCTTTGGAAAACCTCCAATGAAGCTTCCACAACCTGCACAGGCAGTGTGTATTGCATTGTCCTAGGGTCTTACAGTTAGGAAGTTTTTCCCGAGAAAACCTTGCTTGTTGTTCCTTCCTAACATACCCAGCACTTGATCTTTCCTCTCTGCCTACATTTTCAAAACTCCTCTGCAAGCCCCAATCATCCTTTTTAAGGTTTTAAAACCCTTAACTATTAAAATCTCTTTCTCTCTGGTCTTGACATATCCAAACTTCCACCTTTCCAGCCCGTTCAAAATGCTCCTGCAATGTTTACCTTCGGAGCCTGTGACTCTAACTATGTCCCTTCTCTCTTCAAGTCCATTTGCTGCCTTCCCAGCTTCCATCACGCCCAGAAATGTATTGTTTTAATATTCTCCACAGTTCAGCCCCATTCTAGTAACTAGACCCATTATCTTACTTTGGAAATTGACTATCAGCTCACCTAACCCTAACCCTTCCTCAACCCCCTTTTTTAAACTAATTTCTGCTGCAGTGCCTACAGAAATCTGTCATTTTTGGTCAATGACACCACTGGTGATTTTTGATCACTGCTACCCATCAGCTATGAATTGTGCACACAACTGGTGTCGGTTAAAACAGCTGATTGTTTTTGTTACCCTATTTCCCAGCCTCTTTGTCTCACCCACCTTTTATGTGTCAACTGTTAGTCTTCGCAACCCTTTGAGGCAGGAACTGTCATTTATTGTGCCTAGCATGATAGAGCCCTGACAGCTTCAAGGCCTCTGGGATCCTCTTCAACCTAAGTATAAATAATAATGTCTGAAGGCAGTCTTGCGAGGTAAGGAGGTGGGGAAACTGAGGCACCAAAAGATTACGTAACCAAGGTGCAGGGGAAGTCTGCAGTAAAATGTGAATAAGCCATGAGAAGTTCTTCAATCTCAGATCCCATATATTGTATACAGAGACACATGCTAAAAATACCCAGCGCACATGAGTTGTGAACCGGACTCCCAAAAGAGATCTATGCTTATTAGATTGCAGGGCAATGTGTTCCACTACAATACTGGCTGCAAAAAACCCCAGTCATTCTTAATTGTAAGCTTTTCAAATCTCTGTGTTGGTTCATAATGGGTCATTTCAATCTGCTAGCTTTTGTTACCAGCAGCTCCTTCCAGTATCAAGCCCAACACAGAACTAAAGGTAAAAGCTGGGGATTTAGAAGACACACACCGAGGAGGTGGAAAGGTTAAAAAGAAGCCCTGTCTTAACAAAAAAGAAATTGGAATAAAAGTAATGCTATTAAAAGAAAGAGAACAGCTTGATAAGAGAGTTAAAGCCTTTTTCTTCATCACTGAAGGACTCAGATACTAGGGTTGGCGAAATATAGAAAGAATGAAAAGTTTGGGTTTAAATAAATTGACAAATTAAATACACAAGGATAAAAATGTTTGAGCCTAGTTACAGAGAGTAGAATATTAAATCCTCGCCAGACTCAGAGGCTGTTATACGAGCCTGCAACTTTACCACCGAGCACTGCAAAACATTCCAGTATACTTCTCTGTTTTTAATTGGCCAGTTGGCTGGGTAAATAATTCCTAGCTAAAATTTAAAATGGGGTGTGTCTTACAGAGAAACCTGGGGGGGAATTGAGGACAGAATAAGTGTCAGAGTCTGTCCTTTTCTCACTGGCTTTTAAATGGCAGATACAATTATGTGCAAATCAGTGTTGTATGGTGCTTCATTAGCTCTCTTTTCTAAGAATTATTTGTGCAGTGTTGGGTGGGCAGATAGGAGAAGGGTATCAGTTTATCTGCAGAAACACAGCATTGTGTCTGTTGTGCCTGCTCCAAATACACAGATGCATAATCAGAGAACACAGAGACTCTTAACCCTTGCCCATCCACAGTAGCTGAGATAGACGAAATGCAATTAGTCAGTAAAAAAAGATTAGACATGTTGTCTTAGGTCGGATATAAAAGGCAGTCTTTCACAAGTTTAAATTGTTCACATCTATCAATTACGTGTGTAAATAATGCTCTTATGAAATGGAGGAGAGAGATTCCAAAATGCAGAAAGTTACAGAAAACTGAGGGTAAAAATGCTTCAAAAACCAAACACCAGAAAGACGTAATGATCAACTCACAGCATGTTTCTGGACTAGCGTATCACTTTGCCGAGTAAGCTACATTTTGTTACTGATTATACAGGATATACACACTTATTTTTACTTCATTTGAAAACCATGCCCTCTCTTGACACCTAATTCTCCACATTCTCAGCTGGTGTCAACTGATGTGGCGTTGTAAAAGTCAATTGAGTAACATGGATTTATAGCATCTGAGGATCCAGCATGAGGTACTTAATGGCGTTCAGAAATGGGACTGGGGGACAGCCCAAGAGAAATGAATTTAAAAAAGGAACACAAACTTGTATTCGAGTAGTGTAAGTGTTCCACTTAAAAGTGGCCTTGGTCAGAGATTTCTAGCTAGCAGTGTCTGTCTGGCCCACGCAGGAGCCCTATGTCACCTCATGGTAAACACTGAGGCTACACAGGGGTGCATGGGGAATTTCTCCTCTACTGCCTTGGCCTGAGATGGAACCATAGTGAATCCACCTTGAGCGTACTCAGCCTTCTGTTTTTATTGGAGTTAGGTAGTTTATAGCTGTAGGGCTAGTGTTTAGTATAATTAGTTTTAGGTGAGAGGGTTGTTCTTCCCTTTCTTTTCACTGTGAGAGGCTTGTCTTCTCCTGGCAGAGTACGCCTAGCTTGTCAGGCTTCAAACACTTCCTCTCTTCCACCTTAGTACATTTCTGAGTAATCTTAGCAGAGATCCCCAGGATCGAATGCTATGGAAACTTAAAGTCATGTCTACACTGTCCCACAGCTCAGACTACAGGGGTGTAAACTACAGTATGTACCCGAGTGAGGAGGTGTAACTCCCCTGTGCAGATGGAGCAGCCATGACCTTGAAGGAGCCTACGTTGCATTAATGCAGACCTCTTCAAAGAGAATTACGTTAGAGTGAAGTAGGGACCTTTGACTTCATGCCCACTGTATCGGTTCAGAGCAGTTTATACCCCCGTAGTCCAAATGATGGGGAAATACTGACATGCCCTTAGTTACCTTCTCAGCCGCAGAAGTGATTCTTCCTCAGCAGGCACATTAGTAGGCAGTGTCGAACAACCTACACTGGTGCCACTCAAGTGGGACCTGCCCTCAAGCTGCGAGAAGATCTTAGTCTCCAGGACCGCAAACCTGGAATCACGTGTAAACTAAAACCAAAGTTCAACATGTAGTTTCCCCTTGTAAAAAAGTCATTCCTAGGCTGAAAAATGTTTTCAGCTTCATGGTGTTTTGTTCTGCTACCTAATGGCCTCTAATACAAGTCTGGGCTGTGTTGTTACATACCTACTTGAAATCGGAAAGTGAAAGCAAGTCTGAGACCTAAAGTGTGTAAAGTGAACAGTAACATATTGGAAAAAGATCCCTAGAGCATTTCTGATTTTACAGAGTGCAGGGCCATGGCAGTTAACCATTCTATTGTGTGGTCTGTCTTTTCCAGCATTAATTTGTGGAAAAGCCTGCCTTTCACCCACTTGCAGTACAAACAAGAGACTGAATTAAAAGAACTAAGGATGCTGCCAATTGTGGCATGATAGAGATTCTGTGAGAATGCTATTGGTAAATGAGGGTTACTAACTGTAACATTTTTCATGGGTGTGGTGGGGAGGGTTTCAGATGTGTAGTCCCAAGCTGGATTCCGTGCATGTATACCATGTACCAGAGCCGGAACTGTTTGAAGTAGTATCCATTGACCCACATGTGCGTCGTGGGCTGGCTGAATGGTGTGTGCAAGGTCTCATGAGACTGTGTGAGTCAATGTTCTTCCAATTCCCTCTTACCAACAGGCATACAACCTATAGCAAAGCGGATAGGAGGTGGTACTGGAAACCAGACACATCTCCAAGATTCCTCAGTTACAGTAAGTAACCTCTATTTCTTCTTCCAGTGCTGGTCTCTACATGGATTCCATACATTGGTAGCGTACCAATTCAGTGTGGCAGTAGGAGCGAGGGTTCAGCAGAAGTGAGAGTTTACAGGACTGTGCGACTGACTACCGTATCTGCTGTGCCGATTGTACTATGGCACAGTGAGTGGTGGAAGTGTGAGTGGAGGACCACGTTGATGTTTTACAAATGTCTTGCCATGGGACATCTTGCAAGGAGGCAGATGTAGTGGGTTGCACTCTTGTGCAACCGGCAGTGATGTCAGGTGGTGGAGAGACTCAGGAAAGGGAACCACACTCTGTGATGCAGCCAGAGTTGCATTTAGTAAGGCATTGGGAGGAGAGAATGTGACTTCCGCAGAGTTCTGCTAAAATGAGAAAGAATCTGGGTGAGGCTTGGAAAGCGCTGGTGCCTTGGAGATAAAAGACCAATGCCTGATGGACATTGAGAGAACATAACGCATGCTTCCTGATGGAGGTCAATGGTTCAGGGTAAAAGGTTGGGAAGTGAATGACTTGATTGACATGGAACACTGAGGCCACCTGGGGGGGGGGACTTTAGAAGGATTTGTATGTGACCTTGTCTTTGTACAACATGGTAAAGGCCATCACCGCTGCCAGTTTGCTAACTGGTCAAGCAGAGGTGATGGCCACTAAAAAAATCATCTTCGTGGAGAGGTGGGTGAGGGACCAATTGGCCAGAGGCTTGAAGGATGGTCTAGCGAGGGCTGAAAGGATGAGGTTAAGGTCTCAAGGGGGGTATGTTTCTGGACCAAAAGTGCTGAGGAGACCATGGACAAATCAAGCAGTGATTGGATAGCTGAAGGCAGAGAAGCCCTCTATAAGGAGAAGAAAGGCACAGAGCACTGCCAAGTGAACTTGAATGGAGGAGTAGGCAAGGAGAAAAGCAAAGGTAGAGCAGATAGTCAAGGATGGTTGGTATGGACATAGCTTCTAGAGCAGGGGTCCTCAAACTACGGCCCGCGGGCCGGATACGGCCCGCCAAGGTTATTTATCCGGCCCCCGCCCCTGCTGCGGCCTGCCCCATGCGTCTGGGGCAGCGGGGTGGCCGCGGCCAGGGCAGGCTGCCGGTCTCCCACCCACCGGCCGCCTCGACTTCCTGGCCCAGAGCCGACCCCGCCCCGCTCTGCCGACAGCGTCGGCCTCCTGGCACGGGGCCAGGATCAGGCTCCGTTGCCGGGGTCTGTCTGCCCTGCCGGGGCCGCGTTCGGTCCCCGCCGGTGCTCCCTCCCAGCTGTGCAGGCTGCGGCCGGGCTGGGGAGATTTAAATCTCCCGCCCTGAGCATGCGCAGATACAGCGTGCTCAGGGCGGGAGCGGCCTGGCCGGCAAGCAGCTCTGCCGGCCGTCGCTGTAGTTCCCAGCCTCCGGCCAGGTAAGGGGGCTGGAGGGAGGCCTGGAGAGGGGTGGGGGTGGGGACAAGCAGGGACCCCCGCGCAGGCCGGCAGCCCCCACCGCCCCCTCCAGACCCCCGGGGCTGCTTCCTTTCTCTTTTTTCTCTTCCTCTTCCTTTCCTTCCTTTCCTTTTTTCCCCCTCTTCTTTGTCTTCCTCTCCCCTGCCTTCCTTCCTCTTCTCTACCTTCCTTTCTCTTCTTTCTTCCTTTCCTTTTTTTCTTTCTCTTCTTTGTCTTCCTCTTCCCTGCCTTCCTTTCTCTTCTTTCTTCCTTTCCTTTTTTTCTTTTTCTCTTCTTTGTCTTCCTCTTCCCTGCCTTCCTTTCTCTTCTTTTCTTCCTCTCCCCTGCCTTCTTTTCTCTTCCCTGCCTTCCTTTCTCTTCTTTCTTCCTTTCCTTCCTTTCCTTTTTTCTTTTTCTCTTCTTTGTCTTCCTTCCTTCCTGCTCTTTCTTTCTTTCTTTCTTTCTTTCTTTCTTTCTTTCTTTCTTTCTTTCTTTCTTTCTTTCTTTTTCTCCTCCTTCCTTCTCTTTTTTCTTTCTCTCCCTTCTTTTTTAAAACTTTTTAAAAATTAATTTTAAATAAAAACCTTTCTTAAAATTAGATTTCAATTTCAAATTCATTCCAATTAAATTAATTAAACACAATTAATTAATTAATTCTATTTACAATCACTTTATCTTCAATTAATGCCTATAATTTCTGTCTTGTGAGTTTTCCCCAAAAATTTATTCTGAAAAAGTTTTTCACACGGCTTGAAAATTTTGCACACAAGCCACCAAACCTAGAGGGAACATTGGCTACTAGCTGCGTACACAACAGCAGGCCAGCAGGCTAACATCGGTCAGTCCCACACTCTGGGCCTGGCCGGAGCCCACAGCACCAACAAAAAGCGTGTGGATGCATTACTGCCTGCCACCCAGTACCCAGAAACACAGGCCAGCAGCAGACGTGATAGCTACGCATTCACGTTTTTTTCTAATTATAATACGGCCCCCCAACAGTCTGAGGGACCGTGAACTGGCCCCCTATTTAAAAAGTTTGAGGACCCCTGTTCTAGAGGATGGTGGTGGAGGGACATAAATGCCATGAAATATCTCTATTTGGCTTGGAGCATGCCCTTGTGGCTGGGCATTGGCTATATGTGAGAACATCTTGCACGGGTGGTGGAGTATGCATTGTCTACGCACAAGTCCCATCCAAATTCCAAGCCATGAGGTGAAAAAGGTCCAGGTTGGGGTGGCAGGGTAAATGGCCTTGGGCCCTGTAGCCCTCTTTGTGAGCACCCCAGACCACAAGTGATGTGTCTGTGATGAGGATGGTGTGCAGTGTAGAAGGGTTGAAAGAAGTGCCCCTCATGACCTTGGAGGGGTTGCACCACCATAAAAGGGAAGTCTCAATGGAGATGGGAGGTGGACCCATTTGTCAAGGTGGTCTGTCTCTGGATCATACACAGAGTGAAGCCACAGTTGAAGGAATCTTGTGAGAGGGAGAGCATATGGAGAGACGAGGTTTATGCTGTCATGTTTTCCAGAAATGAAAGGTACTGTCACAGGCGTGTCACTCATAGGCATGTAGCACAGTTCTTAAAATTGGCTTGTTGGGACACACTCCCTAAGAGCAGGTAGTATGCCCACATGGAGTAGGATGACAAAAAGCTAACTAGACTATCACGACTAACTAACTTGTTACTAATAGAGCCATATGCAACAACAGAAACAGTCTGTAAGCTCTATAGTTCAAAGAATAAGGAGGAAAATGTGTTCCGACTCTGGCCATGAGGTGGTAAGAGGGAACTAGAAGGGGCCGTGTGGCCTCATAAGACCTTGGACACATCATGTGGCCAACATACGACACAGGTGTGGTTTGACAGATAGTACTCCCAACAGTTCCCGCTCTGGCACCTGGCATGCATGCTTACTCACATACAGGAATCCACATAGAGACCAGCACTTAGAGAAGAATCTAAATTTACACTATGCTGTGCTCACTGATCCAACATTAAAAGACACCAATGCAAAGCTCCATATGGCACGAGAAGTTTCCATTTCCATCACTGGCTTTATCATGGTTTGTGGCAAAAGGGGACAGCACATGAACTGCAGACGTGATTGTCAAAATCACAGACTAGCCTGATACTATGGCAAACAGCTCAGAAAAGGCAGGTTTTCAGGATGTAACAAATCACAGTAAAAGTGAAATATTTTTGAGCCTGCATAAAGTTGCCAAACAGATACAGCAGTCTACAAAGAAAAAACAGAGCCTCTGACTCAGCTCACCCAGTACAGTAAATGCAGAACAAAAAAAAAAAAATCTGGAACTAATTTTAAATGTCCAGATGGCAGCAAGAAAAAAAAAATTCTAAATTATACCATACCCAAGAGCTTCACTCTGTCAGATATGGCCAGAATAAAACCTTCTAAAGCCCTCAAAGATCTACAATGAGGTTCATTCACTGTGTGGACATAACCCCACTGCATCTCAAGACATCAAAACCATCTACACAGATGGTTTTACAGGAGAAGGACTATTAAGATGAGTCTATGCAGAACCAGTGGAGCCATTACTCAGGGTTGCAACCACCATGTGGCATAGTTACACATTGGAATTTACTGGTTAAATTGGAGAAGATGGGGATTATTATGAGAATTAAAAGATGGTTAAGAAAATGGTTAAAATGGAGACTTCAAGGGATCATGCTGAAAGATCAAGCATCAGGCTAAAGGGAGATTACTAATGGAGTTTCTCAGGGATCCATCTTGGGACCATACTTATTTAACTTTTTTATTACTGGCCCTGGCCAAAAAAAACCACGGGAGTGTACTAATAAAATTTGCAAATGACACAAAGTTGGGAAGTACTGCTAATATGGAGGAGAGAGATTAAACTAATTTTTGCTTATGGTGATAAAGTAGGATAGAAAAATGTCAAATAAGTGCAAGTTATTGAATATAACATCTTGTTTCTAGAATTTTAGACTCTCATTCAGTAACACTATCGCTAATTTTGTTTGTGATATAGAGGCTGAAATTATGACCAGATTTCATGAAAGTCAAGCTCCAAGATGATTCACAAAACACTCTAGATCTCTAAAAAACTGAAAAACACAGGAGAAAGTGTTTTCTTCTTCTTCCTCCTCCTCCTCCTCCTCCTCATCATCATCACCACCACCAACTTGACTGAAAATGTTTTACAAGGAACAGCAGTGATAACGAAACCACACAATGGGGCACAAAAATTCACACTCTGCTTCAAGTTCCACAAAATCCAAACAGACTTTTTGAAAAATGATGGAAATGATAACTTAGAGACGTAAAAGTATTTCTCATCCTTTTCTGCTCGCTCTAATTCCTTTCTCCATCTCACCTTTACCTGCATTGCCACTTCTTCATTCTCTGCGCTGCATATATGATACTTATTCACTTACTACTGGTAGCAGACACAACGTGCTAGGTACTGTACAAACAGAACAGAACCACAATCCCTGCCTCAAAATGATCATACTCTTCCACATAACTTTAATACTGGCAGTCCCCCACTGACACCAGATCATTCCTTATACTGCATTTGTGATTCACCCCAATGAGAAGGTAGCTTTAATTCCAAACAGGTGCTCCATATAGGTCTTGTTAGCCATTGAACAGGTATGCAGAGTCAGTGCATTCTCTGGTGGTACTAATTGCCTTTTCCATCAGCCAGCAGCACTCATTTTTTGAGCAGTGTTAGCTCTGTACAAAGGCAAGTTGCAACAGGAGAGCAGATTCTCCCGGCACTCATGGGTGACACCAACACCAGCCTTCCTAACCAGCCATAAGCAAATCTTCTGGTCCCCCACACCAGTTATTAAAAAGATAAAACAAAAATATACACAGCTGTGTTTCAGTTTTTGGCTTCCCAGCCACCAGGTCCAGTAAAGAGATGTTATTTAAAACTCTATGCTCTTTACCAAAAAGTTTTCCTGACTCCAAAGAGTCAGCCACATTACCAGATCGAGAAGTTTGGATCTTATTAAAAATACCCCACTGCCAGCCAATCCTTTAGTAAATAAAACAAACGGTTTGTTATAAAAGGAAAGAAACAAACTATAAGAGAAATGTTAAACTGGTCGAAGCAATCAGATACATAAAATTATTCCAAAGTCCATCAATATCAGGTTCTCTGTAGAAGGCTGTAGTCCCTCTGGTCTACATCCAGTGACTGGAGGGTTTCAGTCCTTGGTTTAACAGCTTCAGTTATAGATAAGTTGATTCAGAGGGAGATGAAGACTGAAAACTAAAGACAAAATGGATCTGGTGCAGCTGCCTTTTATGTCCCCTGGCCTTTCCCATGCTTATTGTGGAGATGTACAGAAATAAGATGGAATCCAGGGTCACATGAGTAAGTTCTGGTGACCCATTAGATGTAGCTCAGGCTTCTGTCCTGGGCCCATTGTACCTCCGAGTTTCCTTAATGGGCCATTAAATAGCTTATTGCTGCTGACCTCCTGTCTGAGGTGTCATCCAGAAACACAGCACATGCTGAAACACAGATACAGCCAAGATAGCCATAACTTGCAGTACTTCAACAACACAACCATACTTAGCAAATTACAGCCTTTCTAATGGTACCTGACATGGCCTATCTCACATGAATTATTGTTAAATAATATCAAAAATGGTCCCCTTAATCCAGCCACCGTCACAACTATAATAAAAGTGTTGGAGCATGTCCTTTGACCAGAAGATTAGCTTCAGATAATAGCTTTGCTACCTGGTAGCCCCCCGAAAACAACAACGAAAAACCCCGTTTCCCAATTGCCATTTCTTGTGAGACTCTAATTTTAAATTCTGCTGCATGTTTGCTTGCTGGAAAACTGCTTTTTAAGAGCAAAGGTTCACTTCCTCTGACACTTATCTTTTAGCATTGATTTATAAGAATATCATCATTTCTTCCTCTGGTGGCTTGGAGGTTTCTCTCTAAAACATACAGTATAAACCAATATAACTGTTAATTACTTGAAAAGTCAAGCAAGTTTGACCTACTGCAACTTAATTTTAAGGATTTGTTCAGGAAAAGAAGTCAGTACCTACTATAGTATACTGCCTCAGATTACAATGTGGAAAGTGAGCTTCCTAAAAGGGGAATGTTAGCAGGGAAACTGAGTACTCTCCCGTAACAACGAGCTACTGATAGGGGTACAGCCCTGCTGGAGGCATTGAGTAGATAACATGGCTTTTTTTTCTCCTCGGAGTTTCAAAATTAGTCTGTCTGTGAGTTCCTAGATGTTCCCCCTTAAAATCCCAAACCACTTCAATGTATTAAAAAACCATGTCCCATCAACAGGAACATGTGATTAAAATACTTAGTTGTTCACAGAAGTTAGATCAAATCTTAGCGGGTTATCCAGCCCACCATTCCCCCCATCAGGGCTATGCCCACAGATTCATATTAATCAAGCTCTAGTAACCTGTCCCCAGAGTAAAATTGCAGGGGACCTGCCTAGTAATTAATGGAGGGAATTTTTAATAAGGGATCCTCATATGAGAATTCAGTCCTACTTTACAATGTGCCAAGGCATACATGTGGAATGTCTTTCTGATGAAATGTACCACATGTCTGGTATTCTAACTGATAGGGATTTATCATTAGGAGGCAAGACCAATGCATGTGAGGTGGGGAGCTCTGAGTTTTGCGTACTGATTTGTCATTTAAAAGGTCTGTATTTTTATTTGATCTGAGCACCCTGGTATAACTCATGATTGGTGTTTCTAAGCTTTATATACACATACACAAACAGACTGAATACAAAGACATGTGTACAATATAGCACATGCCTGCCATGTCCCTTTGACCATGCCCCCACTCCCTGCCCAATTTATTCTCTCAAGATTAATTGTAGCCACTATTCTGTCCCTCCCCATAACTTTTCCTCCTGAATGTAGAAATTCCCCCACAAATTATTCCTGCTTGCAACCAGCATGTGGAAGATTCAATTGCAGTCCTGCAATAGCTTTCCTATACACAAAAACATTGCTTAATATATTTTGGACTATTTCTAATTACATAAAGCCACAAAAGTTATAGATGGGCAAAAGCCTATAGTAGCTTATCTAGCCCACTCCCTTGCCAATACAGGAATATGTCATACAGCAAATTTTCTAGAGCACTGAGCGTGCATGGAGTCACAATAAATCAAACAGAATATTTGAATGCCAGTGAGACAATCACTTTAGAACAGGGGTGGACAAAATTGGCTCACAGCTAGGCACCAGCAAATTTTACTTTTGGTCACCAGAGAGCTCTCCTCAATTACATTTCTACAGTGGAGCTAGGTGACAGGCTATGAAACCTGGTCACCATGGCGACCAGAAAGAAAATTTGTCAAGGCCTGCTTCAGAACATGGGTTCTCAACCCCTTCAGCCTTGTGACATGTCTGGGAAGGGTCCTAGCCATGAGTGACACACTAATGTGCTGGCGAGGCTCCCCGGCTGCTGAAGTTCCTCTGTGACTCTAACAGTTTTGATGGTGGGTCAAGTTACACTGGCTCCCATCACTGTAGAAAATTTCCCTGACCAGGCACTTTCAGCAGAAGGAGGCTGGATGTATGGATGTATGTACTGAAATATTTAAACAAATCCTTACTCTGAGCAATCTGCATTCGCCTGTTAATGTAACTACACCTGGCAACATCTCACATTCCACAGCACTCAAAGGTCTATCAATAGAATCCTAAACACTTAAATCTTCGACAAGGGTATGTACTTTTGGGGGGATGGCTGGCATTCTCCTCTGACATTATTGATAAACACAGTCCTTTAATATTGATCTCTGCGCCAGCCTTTACCATGCGAACAGCCCTCAGACCTAACAAAACTGGTCGACTCTGTCTCCTCTACAAATCCTGGCGAGAAAAGGAAAAACGTGATGCAGACTTTATTTACAACTCTGGACAACCACCTGCCATTTCTGGCTCCGACTGCCAAATAGTTTCTGCTGGGCAGTGACACAGATAGCCTTTCTACTGAGATTTCCAAAGGAGACCAACACTGCTGTTAATTAATAAACTAGCTCAAGTTTGGTTGCAGGCAATAATGAGCAGAGTTGGTGTTTTGATAGTTGCTTTTCAAATCACTAAGTCCCTTAGGAAAAAGAGAGCTGATGCAAAGAAGGTAATAGTGGATATGAGAACTGAGTCCTAATAGCTCTGAAAGAGACCTCTTTCATAGAGCACAAAATAAAAATGTCACAATTCCTCTTCTCTCCAGCAGCTAAGAATTTGTTTATTTGACTGACTGGATTTTCATATTTTTTTTAAACTCTGTTATCGACACTACAATGTCATCACAGGTCTATTCAGTTGGCAGCTCTGAATTTAATGCTGTAGAAATTTTATTTCAAGCAGATATTACATATTTAAAATATGGATACAGGAGGCCAATGAAGACAGTAGCCAATGATTATGCATGCTGAGGAAAAGACCAATAGAGCTTAGCTGAATTCTCAACAAGTTCGGTTTTGTAAAGTAATTTGCATCTTGCTCCCTTCCAATCCATTCAAAATACTTCTGCTATGATCATTTCCTAGCCCATCCTTCTACGTCACTATTCCCTTGAATCCTTCCAACTGGCTTTCATTCTTCACTGTATCGCTACAAACTTCTGATCCTTATCTTTAAGGTCATTCACAGCTCAGCCTGTCTGCCCTTGTGTCTCATCACAACCTGCCCTTCCAACAAGGCAGTCTCCATCACTACTTTGTTTGCGCCTTCCATAAATATCTCTACACTTTCTTCCATTCTTTCCCAGCAAGTCTATAAAAAACCTTATTTCTTTCATATTCATCCTCATCACCCATGTCTGCCATGATGCCTATGGGAAGCCACTGAGATAATGGCTAGGAAGATGGCCATTAGATATTTCAGCAAATGACAAGCAGGGTAGATGGGGTGGGTTCTGAGTTATTACAGAGAATTCTTCCTGGGTGCCTGGCTGGTGAGACTTGCCCACATGCTCAGGATTTAATTGATCACCATATTTGGGGTGGGGAAGGAATTTTCTCCAGGGCAGATTGGCTAGAACTCTGGTGGTTTTCACCTTCCTCTATAGTGTGGGGCATGGCTCACTTGCTGGTGGATTCTCTGTATCTTAAAGTCTTTAAATCATGATTTGAAGACTTTTATAACTCAATCACAGGTTACAGGTTTATTGCAGGAGTGGGTGGGTGAGGATTTGTGGGCAGCACTGTGCAGGAGGTCAAACTAGATAATCATTTTGGTCCCTTCTGACCTTAAAGTCTATGAGGACTCCTGCGGCACTTTAGACAGTAACAAAAAATTATTTGGGGCATAAATTTTCATGGGCTAGAACCCATTTTGTCAGATGCATCTGATGAAGAGGGTTCTAGCCCACGAAAGCTTATGCTTAAAACAATTTTCTCTTAGTCCCTGAGATGCCACAGGATTCCTTGTAATTTGCTGAAAACAGATTAACACAGCTACCCCTCTGAAAACTTAGATATTTCAGTTACTTTCTTGACTTTGCTTCTCAATGGCATTCCAGCTCTTTTCTCCTGGCATTGCTGATATCCAGTAATACATTCTGAACAGATATCCAACACCATGAATTCCTCCATCAGCTGAGCATAGCACCAACCAAGTCTGCATTCCTGCAACACGCACTCATTACTTGGATCCCATGAGCCCAGGGCTCTGATGATCCACGCATGCATTAAAACTTCCTAACCACTAGCTCTCAAGGCATCGGCCAGAGGGGCATATTTCTCCACCTTTCGAGCCTAGGTGTCATAAAAGGCCGAGGTACTATTCCCAAAAGGAACTGTGGCATGCACCATGAAGATCTTCTTCTGTTCCTTATTCGTGATGACAATGTCCAGACACAACTGTCTGTCCATTCCAGGGATAGTGGAGTTCACGGCAGCCTTCCCCGACAAGTCGTGGGATGACTTTGACTGATGATCTGTTGAGGTGCACCTGCCACGCTCTAGAATGGGACTTGCAGCCCACGCAAGACATGGGTCAAGTCACACTACATGTGACCTAAGCCAAAAAGCCAAGAACTTTACATGCTTTCCTTAATTTTGAATTTCCTGGGTTTTATGAAATTTGTATACTATACAAGCTTAACATATTTGCGTGTATATGCATGTGAATTTTTATTACTCATTACCCTAACTCATTTTCCCTTCTGTCCTGTAAAGAGGCCTGCATTGTGGTAATCTTATCTCCAGACTGAGGATTCTGGACAAGGTTTCTCTCAAGTACCTCTCAAGGCAATCCCTAATTTTGAGCAGAATCATGTAAGGTTTCACATTGTAAGTGGAAAGGGTAATGTGGTCTTGTTTGTCTGCAGTCAGGTACAACTGCAGCAGTCCAATCTCATTTGAGCTGCACATCTCCAAGAACACATAGGATTTGGAAGCTGAAAGAATATTTAATTTTTTTGTTTATCAACAGCGTAACTGCCAGATACAAAACTGATAAATCTCAATTTCCAATAACAGTCATGCCACTGACAGGAGATATTTTTACAAAAATCACCTTTGAAGGGGAACAAGAAACAGGTGATCCAAATGCAACAGCAATAGGGTCTTCAAAATCTTCAACTTGAAACTCTCAGTTGAGTTTTATAGTCTGATATGGATATCTCAAAATTCTGAAATGGCAATGTTGCATTTCATCCTAGTCTAGAGGGGTGTACTGGGCATACAAAGATCCTACTTCCAGAAGGCTTTTAAATGTGGAGTCTCTGAATTATTCAGCATATGACCATTAGAGGAAAGATGGTATAGTAGTTGAGGCAGAGGACTGAAAAATCTGGGCTCTTCTCATGGCCATGCAACAGACTTAGCATGTGACCTTGGACAAACTGTTTACTACCTTCATGCCTCAGTTTTCTCTTCTTTAAATTGGGATTAATGCCACCTCACTGCCATGTGTGATTCTTAAATTAATTCATATTTGTAAACACTTTGAGATCTTTGGATGAAAAGTGCTATGGAAGCATCTACTTAATTACACATTTCTACAATAGTGTCATCAAGGCTCTATGTGCACAAAGAAGAAAAGCATCTTTTTAATTAAAAAATGTATTATTTATTGATCCAGGGAATCTGCCATTTCTTAACAATGGTTTGTCCCCATTGACTTTGCTGGAGAAAATTTTGCCATGCTCTGCAGTAGACATTTTTGCAGTTAAGGCTTCTGCAAATGGATGAATCATGTGGTGTAAGAGATTTGTAAGGCTCCTTTGGGAACCTTCTTTTATTATCTAGAAAATCAGAGAAATTATTTCTTTTTTTTAACCTTCCCACTTCCAAAAGTGTAAGCAGTTCATTTGACTATCTAAATCAGTCTGTTTAACTGAGTTCAAATAGAAGATAACAGGTCAAAAGTGAATGAGAGCATAGACTTGTTTTATGCATAAATATTTCTCTGAATATTGTATGCTTAACTTTTTGTTAAGGTACAAAAAGCCTTTTTTCCTTGTAATGCAAATTTTTAAACACATATGTTGAAAAAAAAGTCAATCCATAAGAATGGCCATTCTGGGTCAGATCAATGGCTTAGCATCCTGTCTCTGACAGTGGCCAGTACCTGGTGCTTCAGAGGCAATGAACAGTTCAGGAAAATTTCATGTGATCTAGCCTTTCTCCTCCAGTCCCAGCTTCTGGCTGTTGGAGATTTTAGGGACACTTGGAGCATGGGTTTGAACCTCTGCCCATCTTGGTGACTAATCATTGATGGATCTCTCCTCCATTAACGTATCTAATTCTTTTTGAACCCATTTATGCTTTTGGTCTTCACAACATCTCACATAATGAGTTTCATGGGAGGTCGACTATGTTGTGTGAAGAAGTACTTCCTTATGCTTGTTTTAAACCTGCTGCCCATTAATTTCATTGGCTGAGAAAAGAAAAAGTTCTTGTGTTACTTGAAGAGGAAAATAACATTTCCATATTTACTTTCAACATTCATGAACTTATAGATCTCTATCATATCCTCCTTTAATTGTCTGTTTTCCAAGATTAACACGCTGGGTTTTTTTAATGTCTCCTCATATGGAAGTTATGTGGGCATACCATGGATTTATTAAGAGGAATTATGATATTTTCCATCTTATTATCTATCCCATTGTCAACTTTTTTGACTGCTGCTCCGCATTGAGTGGATGTTTTCAGGGAGCTATCTGTGATGACCCAAGATCTTTTTCTTGAGTGGTAACAGTTAATTTAGACGCCGCCAGTTTGCATATATAGCTGGGAATGTTTTCCAGTGCACATTACTTTGCACGTATCCAAATTGAGTTTCAGCTGCCATTTTGCTGCCCATGACCCAGTGTTGTGAGATCCCTTTGTAACTCTTCACAGTCAGCTTTGGACTTAACTTGGTAATTTAATATCATCTACAGATTTTGCCATTGCACTGTTCACCCACTTTTCCAGATCATTTATGAATATGTTGAACAGCACAAGTTCCAGTACAGATCCTTTGGGGATCCTGCTATTTTTCTCTCTTCATTTCATCCTTCATTCCTACCCTTTGTTCCTTATCTTTTAACCAGACACTGATCCATGGGAGGACCTTCCCTCTTATCTCAGGGCAGGTTAGTTTGTTTAACATAAGAACATAACATAAGAATGGCAATACTGGGTCAGACTAATGGTCCATTTAGACCAGTATCTTGTGTTCTGACAAGTTCCAGAGGGGAAGTAGTGTTAGTCTATATAGCAAAAACAACGAAAGTCCTGTGGCACCTTAAAGACTAACAAATTTCTTCAGGCATAACCTTTCAGGGGCTTCAACCCACTTCGTCAGATGCATTAAAAAAGCCAACATGATGATTTGAACCTAGCATTTCTTCCACTGATAATTAAAAAAAATTCCATATGTATTTTAACTTTTTCTTAGAAAATGGAAGGTAATATAATTTCACAGTTAAGTTTTGGAGTTTATCCTCCTCGTTCTGCAGGAGTGATGGCTAAGAAACTTAACTTTCCTCCCAACCACTCAAAATGTAGACTACAGCTCATGTACCTGTCTTAGAAGTTTAGAGGAACATTCCCAACTCTGAACAAAAATACATATATCCTGAAGAAAGGATTCATCTGTTACGTCTTAAGTTTTTCAACCCCTTGATTAATTTAAACAAAAGAATACCACAAGAGGACAGGCACTAGAATAATATTCTGTTCTTTTAAAAAACATTGCAGTGGCTGCTGTCTTAATTAGGACAACCCTTAGTTGAGGATTGTAATGGAAAAAGATCTGCTATAAATGAAGAAGAAAGGTTTTTCAGCTCTTATCAAGATAGCAAGTCTCTTTTATTTATAGCAATAAAGAGAAACCATGGAGTTCAGAATGTTTGAAAAAAGATTATAAGTGTTTCAGGTTGATTTGTTCTCAAGGGTATTGCAAGAAATACGTGCCAAAATTCCAAATAATGTTTACTGCCTCTTTTTCTGGGGCACTGGCTCAAATACCCACCAGGTTTTGTAAGATGAATGTACTAATTCTGATGTCATTAGTCCTGAGGAGGGGTGAACATATTTTAACCAGATCTTGGATGAATCAAAATTGAACTGATAAAAGATTTAATACGCTTTTATGGATTACTTTAATTATCAAGCTGCAACAGTCTGGCACTTGGGGATCTCCTAAGAGAAGAATCTGGGGAGAACCCTGAGGACTGGTGACACATCTATGTTGTACATGAAGGAGGAATAATAAAGCTGAGAGTCTCCTTTAAATTTATAATGTTTAGCATACTGAAAATCTTTATCTGGTCTTCTGCTGGGTGACGATGTCAAGGTAGGTTCTAAATTGTTTAATATTCTTATACAAATCATATCCTGGGGGGAAAACGTTCCCTTAGGATCCACAAAAAAGCCATCCTACGTATCACTGAGAACAACTTCTGTCTGTGATAGGTGTTATGTTTCATGGCATGCAAACAATTAACCTTTTCATCATCATAGCAGACTGAGCTCCTCCTTAAAAAATAAGAATTCATGTTCTATCTATCTGTGTCTCAGAACTCACACACTCATGTTTAGACCACATAAGTAGGCACTTCCACTGAGTTGTGTATCAACTGAGGGATTTAAAGACTGCTAAACTCTGGGTAGAAGAGTTAAAAGATAGCCTTTATTTTATATTATCTCCACAGAACATTTTTATCTGGTAAAATCATTATTATTCAAAAATACATCAAAGTGCAAAACTCATTCTTCTTACTTTTCCTGCCTGATCTCTTTTCTAGCTGGTGATAAGTTACAAATGCACACTGCACACTTTGTGGTTCTCTTATAAGCTATAATGCACAGCTGTGATTCTTTTTAGGCCTTTTTTTTAAAGAAAGAAACTATTTGTAAGCTAATAAAACAGTCTTTGACACAGGCACGGGAAATGTTGGAATTAGCCATTATTTGAATCGGAGAGATCTCGGAGAAACCCCGATGCTGCAAGAAGTAGCACTGGTGATTCTGGAGATGTCACTTTGCCCTCGGACTAAGTACTTAACGACTAGCCAGATGTGGCATTGGGGGTGGAGGGCGGGGTCACAGACCACTGGAGGTGACAATTTCAGATGAGATTGACCACTTGCGGTCATCCAAGAGCCCACTGTACTTTTCATAAGAGTGTAGCTTTCTGGCCAAATTCCAGTTTGATGGACTGCAGGGGACTTTACCTAAACGTTTAATTGAATGAGGTATTCATCACTTCCTGTCCCAATCTGCATAGTGTGTCTCACTACCAAATGTCTGCCTTATTCCACCTAGAGGCAGCTGCATTTCAGTGGTGCTTAAAATGCACAGCAGCACTCGGAGGAAAGGCTGTACCACAGATCCACTGGATATGCCTTCCAGCCCAGGCCAGGGGCAGCCTCCTCACTAATACAGCAGTTGAAATTGAAACAGGAGGGGGAGCTGTTGTCACAGACAAGGAGGAGAGAGTGCGCTCCTCATATTTCCAGCAGGAAGAGAGTTTCCCCACTTTCCCTTTCGGCAGAAGAGGGAGGAATGCATTCCTGCAGCATGCCACTTTCTCTTACACCCTGCACCGGGACCCCCCGGACGGGCGACAAGCTGACTTTTTAATGTCGATCTCATCTGTCTCTTTTTATAAAAGTTGAAGGAAAGCTGTAAGTACAGCAGGCGTACAATATGCTGGGGTACTCTTTATAAATGGAGCTTCCCAAAATGAACATTCTAACTATGCCCCATTGATCCATTATCCTCCACGCCCCCACCTGTAGAAACCAATGCACACACTACTCCAGGCCCCATTCAGAGATTTTTGAAAAGTTTATTGGAACTAAAATTGTTCTGGATTTGAGAAACAGTTTTATAATCCTCGAATCGTTTCGCCAACCACTGATTAAAGCCTTCAAATGTGTAAAGATTGATACCCATAGCCTCTGCTGTTGCTTTAGCCAAACTATGCAGCTATTTAGGTGTTTCAGCTCAAATACCTAGTAGAAGATGTGACTAGAATAGAATAGAATTTTAGCTTTCCGCACCTTCCTCAACTTTAAAGAAAAATCACTTTAATTGCCCTAGGGACTCTGCCATTTCTCATTAAACACCACAACTTCTATCCTTCTTGCGATGTGTTTAACGAATTGATGTGCAAAACTTTAGATACACACGCTTCAAGCTGTATAACTCATAATTACTGAGATCTGAAGGAGACTAGCATCTGTGGACAGCATCTCTGAGATTTCATTGTAAACGCTGCTTGATCTAATTAGGAATCACTCAACATTTCTATGGCAATTACTGCTGAAAGTAATTATGACGTGACCAGTCTTCCTTTAGATGGAAGAGCAACAGAAAATGATAGGAAACAGAACTCAGCCAGGGGCTAATAAAACTGCCTTTGACACAGGCAAGGGAAGTGTATGATTACAGGAGAAAAAGGAAAAATCGTGGAAGACGACTGGAAGAAGTAGCAGCAAACTGTAAGCTATTGTGAGTTAAAGAATTACTTTAGTCATCCTATAATAAAAGAGTTAGAGACCCATCATAAAAAACACAAGGTATGCTTGCAAACAAATGCCCGTTATAATCTATTATAGGCAAAGACTCTGGGGCACTGCTATACTTTTTTGATGGACCCACTGTCATAAATTTGGAATCAAGTGACACCACGTGATAATTCATTAACAATCCTACCGGAGGCATAGCCACGGGTGGGCCAGGGCCCACCCACTTGGCCCTGAGGCTCTCCCACCTTAGTCCCCAGCAGTGGCATGAACTTCGCCACTGCGGCTGCAGGACCGCCCAGCAGCCAGTGGCCATGAGTGGGGCAGAGGTGGGGCAGAGTGGGGCTGGCTGGCTCTGCAGCTGCTGAGGCCAAGTTCATACTGCTGCCAGCTCAGGTGCAGGGGATGTCCTGCTGGGGTGCAGAGAGCAGCTTCTGGTCACACGACCGGAAAGCTGCTCTGGCTGGGCCCACCCTATACTTACAGGGGCCCGGCCAGAAATCAGGGACTGGTTCTGCCCCTGAATCTGACATTTATGAATGTTATGAATTTAGTTTTTTCAGCACAAAACAATTTAAAGTGCTGATCAGACTTTCAAGTTCCCACAAAGTGTGATTTCATGGGAAGAGTAGAGAACAAGGAATCAGTAATCACTAATTCTATTTGCAGATTGACCCGATTTGCTGTGTGACTTTTGTAAAATCATACATCTTTTCTGCCTCAGTATCATTATTAACACTCAGTTCTATATTGACCCAAATATAGACAACATTTTACAAAATAATGAATATAGTCAGTACGGTGTTTTTTTCTGTACCCCAGAGGGTGTGGGTCTTTAATCTAGTTTTATTAAATGGTTTAAAAGCCTTAAATAGAAGGTAGTATGAGAGTTTAAAATACTTTTAATTACATTTATTTTGTAATGAGGTGTGAATATGTGATACTAATTATATTTTCCACAGAGATTTTTATGTAGCAAGATTTGGGCAGAACAAAATTGTTTTTTTTACTGCAGTGCAATTATTTGAACTGTATACCAATATAAAGAGTACTGTAACTCGTTTTTAGGATAGATTGCAAATTACATAGAAAAGTTAAGTATTCTAAAAGGCAGTGTAATTAAAATACTTGTGCAAAACAATTTAAAAATAAATATTATATAGTGACTATTGTAACAGCACACAACTCATGTTTTCATATCACCCATTTACCATTTCAGCCATGATTTCCCTTGTATTTTGAATAACTTCGAATATTCTAATAATGAAAGTTATACATTTTAAAGCAATATGACAAGTTGATAGGGTTGGGATTCAAGTCCCCAAAGATAAGTTAAATTCTTTATTAAAAAATAAATTGCTTTTCTCTAAATGTAGCAAGCCCCTTTGTTTTTTTTCTTTCAATATTGCTGCAAATTTTCTTTTATAGTCTGATGGATTCATCAGAGGCTTTTCTTCTCAATAGTCTGACAAATACTGACCATATATGTCTGTTCTGTCTTTCACCAGTAGATGAAAGACAGACCAATTATAGCTACTCACTCATGGGCATAGTGGGGGGGTAAAAGGGCATAAGAAAGCGAAGATTTCCTTTGCACACCTGCTAAGGTGTAGCCATAATTTTGCTGGCTGGGCTGGGCAGCACAGAGAATGTGTGTGGGTGACACAATCTGTGTGTGCTGATTCTGTTTGGGAACAGTGGCTGCACTGGATGGGGAAAGACAGTAGCTGGGATGGATGCAGTGGAGGAATATTTTCTTTACATATTATACATAACCCATCCCCATCAGTGGCATAATTAGCACTGTGGTGTAATGCCTCCACACATCAGCACTCAAACTGTACACTTCAATACCACAAATATTAATCTGTAGTAGATCTTACACTTTTGTTTCTAATGAAGGGAACAAGACACATCCCATTATCAGACTGTTTTCAATCGCTTATTGTATTGCCAAATTTTAAGCGTTCAGGCTGAAATTTCTCAAGCAGGTGTCTGCCTGAGGCTGAGGTGTTTTTTTTTAAATTTCAGTTCAAAAACAGTTCAGTCGTTTCTGAGAATGAGATCAAGGAAAATTATGTTGTTTTGTTCATGTTAAAAAAAATTCTGACAGCTGTTTAACTGAGAAGGATCATCCCTCTTGATCTGTTTGAATTGACCTTGTGACCCACCTTTCTCCGTATGTACATATACAGCTGAATTGCCCCATTTTCCATTTCATGCATCTGATGAAGTGGAATTTATGCCCATGAAAGCTCATGCAATGAATAAATTTGTTTTTTCTTTAAAAGTGCCACAGGAATCCTTTCTTGTCTAGCACCTCTATGTTTTTAAACAAAGTCTTGAAATTTGGTTTGTGTCAACGATGTGCTTTTTGCTACTCCCATGAAAAAACACCCGCTTTTGTTTAAATCAGAAGCCTTTGAAAAAATCACAATCTGCACACACTCAGCAGAGACTTCTTAGAGATTGGCAACTGAAGTCTCTGCAAATTCTGTCCACTCTGAGCACACCAAAGCACAGGGCTGCAGGACTTTCCCTGCAATTGCCTCAGCTGCTTGAATTCAGAGCAAGGAAAACCTCTCTCCTGTTTACTCAATGCTCTCCCTTCCCCACTGACTCTCAGGCCATATGGGGGAGGAACCTTCCAATTCAAGTACAGCAGGGACAAGAGCTGGACTGGGGAGGTGGGGGGTGAGGGAAGCAACAGCAGAAGAAGTAGATTTAGAAAAGGAATCTCAGGGTGTACATGGCGGGAAACTAACAAGGATGAGGAACTGAGGTGGGGAGCTGGGGACTGGCTGGGCTAGGAAAGTGGGGCAAGGAACCATGGGGAGACTGGGAGAGGGAAGAGATCAGGCGAAGAGGGGGGAAACTGCGACAAGGAGTTTGGGCTGTAGGAAGACTGGGACTCGGAGAAGAAGCTGAGAGAGGGAGACTGGGATGTGATGGTGTGTGTGGGAAAAGTGTGATGGTGTGAATGGGAAAAGAAAGGACTGCGTTCCTGTGGAAAAACAGTAGGCACTTATGTAATTAAAGACTATCATAATGTATACGCACATGGGAACCAAATGAAGATTGCCTGGGCAACCCTATTTCCGGCATTCCCTAACTTTTGAGCATCTTTAACACCTTAACATAATTTGATTGTTTGTAATTACTGGATATAGTACCCTTAATGTACAGTAAATATGCTGTCTGGCACAGCTCAAAATAAAACAGACTCAGAGAACTTACAGAGTAAAACAGACAACTAAGGTGTGGGAGAGTGTAGGCACATCTTCACATCCCTTTGCTTTAATGAATTGCACAATGCAGCTGGGAGATAGGTATTTATTCCCGTTTCATATATGGGAACACTGTGGAAGAAGCTTTAAGTGACTTTGCAGAGGCCATAGAAGCAGTCAGCCACAGAGTAAGCACTAGAACTCAGCTGTTCTCGTGTCTCACGTCTACGATCAGCCCACTAATGCATGCCTCTCTGTTGGGCCTATTTTGTCCTGGTGAATAAATACATGGGTTAGTAACCAAAACTCAGTAGGAATCTCCATATTCACCTCTGAGGTTTCCAGTGTGTACCATCCCCAGGGCCATCCCTTCGGGGGAAGTGGGGCCCAGGGCCAAATGAATATAATTTTCAGTCAAATACTGGTTTCAGGATTTCAGTCTGACAGCACATTTTTTTATTTTTGCCATCTGACTTGTTTAGAAAGTGATTAAATAATGTGATCTAGAAGACCTCTAACAGCGAACTTGCAGGGTCATTCTAATGCAATGGTGGCAGATAAAGGAGGATAAAAATACAATGACATTTGAATACTTGACGATAGACATATGTATGTCCAAACAATGTACAGCTACCGTATCGAATATCTTAATGCTGTGAATCAACATAAAGAGAGAGATTCCTCTGACTAGCTTCTTCTCTGTTTGGAGACAGATTTATGACATAACTGAGAAATAAGAGTGGATTACATTGTGACCAGACTACAGTATCATCTGACCTTTTTACAGATCTTTTCTAAGCTGTTCCAAATTCCACCACTGATAATGATCTACCAGATGATTTCTGTTTTTAGAAACTAAATATTAAAGCTGAAAGTTTCATTTTTGGAGGAATTAAGATACTTTAGAGACTGTCAAGTCTCATTTCTTTGCAGATGTGATTTGAAATAATTTCTTTTACCCTGAACATTATATCTTTACAGGGCAGAAATATAATAGAAATGTAATCAAGTCAAAGAAACAACTTCACTGCGAAGTCATTTGTCTTTGAATCATTATCTATGTCCTGGAACATACTGCATAATATTCCTCCATTATGATAGGTCTAGCTAGAAAAATGGAAATAACTTCCAGTGTAACAATCATACACATCTCTCAGGGATGGAATGTTTCAGGATGGCTAAACTTACTGTTTGTGTCCTGGCAAGTGTGTTTGTTAAAATATAAAATACTATCAGTTCATGCCTTTAGCAATACGGACATGAATTTCTATTTAAAATTCAACTCATTTAAACTCTTAATGGTTTAGTCTCTATGTGAAGTCACTTCTTGGCCTGTCTGCTGAACTAGCTAACAAGATTAAAAAAAACCCAACAACTTCTACATGGTTACCTGTCCACTAAGATCTGAACAGAAATCACCAGCCAGAAGATCATTTCAGCCACTGCCTTTCTGAGCGGGATACAATCAGATGATGTAAAGGTAAAAGGCTCCACTTGCTGAGATCAGTCCATTGAGTCATCCAGCCCACCCCAGCAAACATATTTGAAATCTTTCATTACAATTGCTGTCAAGAGTCCTCAGTTTTCAGTTATTTGCAAAATTGATTTGTCAGTTTTTATTACTTTTATTTAGCTGAGTTACAAAAGCTACCTACCTACCTGCAAGTCAATTTGTTGTGAAGTGTGTTCGTTACACTAATGCATACCATCCTCCTCCTCTCCCAAGAATCTGCCAACTACTAGACGAATACTGAATTGTTAGGTTATACTGAAGATTTTCCTTGATTTTGCATCTAATGTTTCTTGCATCCACTTATGACAACAGAGAGTTTTGCACATATGCCTATAGAATATCTTTATGTACAGCTATCTCAGAATGTAAAGAGTAATTCAGAAAGGAAAATGGATTTTCATGTTAAATTAGATGTCTCTGCAGCAGGGCTACCCTGAATACATTTCCTAGAAGACATAACCCTCAGGTAAGAACTTGGATGGCAATCTCATTACAATATTTTCAGAGGGACTGAATCCGATATCCGTTGCAGTTATGGACACAAACAGTTGAAAGCTAAAGTGTCTATGACGTAATTAAATTACTCCTGCCTTCGATGTCATACAAACATACATTGGAGAAATAAAAAGGGGAAAAGGGACTTTTTCTTTCTCTTTATTTATTTGCAAACCTAACTATGTGCCCCTACTAGAATCACTGACCTTGAATCTAATTGTAAAACTCATTGCAATACCCAAAAGCCTCACAAAACTGAAGGCAATAGCATGTGTCCCGATACGTCATGGCAGTTACCACCTCCCTTTCTTTGGGGTCCAAAAAGGTGGACGGTAAGAGTTCTATCTTTCAGATTAATATTTTTTTTATTTAAAAATTGTGCTTAGAGAAAGAAGAGTGCAGGGGAAGAGGGCACAAGATCTTCCCTGTACACTGGCATGATCTGCAAAGCAAAGCCTTGTAATTTAAGTTGGAAAAAAATGTACTAAAAAAGAAGACAGTAGTATCACATATCTATGTGGATATCCATCAGTTGCTGACAGACATAAGACTGAATTCTGTCTTTGGATGCAGGTTTTCGTCCTCCATAAACTCTGTGCTACTACGGCTAATAATAATAATATCGCTAACGGCTATATAGCGCTTTTCACCAATAGATTTCAATGGCCTGGAAGAATTAAAGCAGTCAGGCACCTAAGGCCCTGTTTTAGGCATTCGATTTCCTATTTTGGGACCACTGCCGTGCACAAAATTTCAGCTGAACCCTGGAGGTGTCTAAATCCACTTGGTATCTGGAGTTTTTGCAGTAAGATGTTCCTTTGGTGTCTATGTTTGTGTCTCTGTGCACACATCCTGCAGCCTCACTCTAGAGATCTGACCATCTCTCTCCTGCCTAAACTCTAGAGCAGTGATTTCCAACCTTTTGGGACTGAGGGCCACAGATATAATTTTTACAACCCTGAAGGGCCACCACTCATTGCCAGCACCACCAGCGCCTCCCCGTCCTCCTCCCACCCCTGCAGCCAGATGGAAAGAGTTCAGCATGGAGGCTGCCTCCTCACTCATCTCCCATTTTCTTGACTGCAACAGGAAAACTGCATGCATCCTGTACCCCCATGCATTCCAGCTAGGCCCCCAGGCGGTGGATCCCTTCTGCAGGCTGGGAAACAGGAGATCAGAGCTCCCTATCCTCTGGCTCTGGTAGGGACGCAAGCACCTAGGGACCCAGGCAGAGCATTTTGCTGTACTTCTTGCTACACTCAGGGTGAGGGAAGCACTTATCTCCTGTCCCCTTGGCTGCAGCAAGGAGCCTGCATTGGTCTTTTAGCTCCGTGGCAACATGCTCCACCTGGGTCCTTATGCAGCGGCTCCCTTCTGCAGCTAGCGGGAGGGGAGCCACAGACTACTTTGAAAGCCCCCATTTGACTCCTGGTCCATGGGTTGGGAACCACTGCCCTACAGTGATTCACAAACTAAGGGAAACCAGGTGTATAACTGCTTACCTTATGTGAGGCACCCCAACCTGGCAGGCACCCTCTGATCACACCTACTGGATTGGTGCCCCCAGATAAGTTCACACAAAACAGTAGGGAGGAGGAAGAAAACATCCTTTGTAACTTTTGGCCCAGTGGTTAGAATACTTACCTGGAATGTGGGAGAGACTGAGGTGGTCAAAGGAAGTAGAGAGTTTAATCCTTGGTTTAATAGGATTTAGGGGGCAGGGGCTGGGGTTAGAGTTGAAAAGCAAGAGATAAACCTCAATGACAGGGTGAGGAGAGGATGCTGTGGATGAAGAAGAAAGAAGGATGGAATAGAAAAACTGTTAATCTTTTCTTTAAGGTCAGCAAGATATTGCCTAAAGAATGAGCAGAGGGTAAGAGTGGGGAGGGTTTTAGGAGGTAGTCAAAGGTTATAAATAAACTCCTAGGACTGTGGGAATGGGTACTGATGGGGGGGAAAGTTGGGGGAATGTTGCTCTGGCTATGTAGAAAATTGACCAAGTCTTAATAGCACTAAAGAAAACATAAAATTATAAATGTAAACATGCAGTTGACCTTGAAACTGATCCTGAGGTTCCAACGAACTCAGAACATGGCACTCAACTTGATTCCTTGACATAAGAGCAAAGGAACTGGTGATTTCCAGACTCTGTGATCCATATTGTTCACTGATAAACCAACCAAAATTTCATTTCACGATTTTGCTGACTATTTAAAAGTCTTAATAATAAAGCAGCTCTGAAGCATATTAGTGATCACCTCTTCTACTACCCGTCTCTTGACCAATTGTTTGGCCAGGTTCTCCAACATTCTAAAATACCCTCTGGGTGAACTCAGAGACAGGAGTTTCTTGATCCAGAGGCCTCATCTATCAAACACTTTCCCTGAGGCTCTCTTCTCTGGTTGGTGCAGTTTATCTTATCTTTATCCTTTATAACCATATTTGCTTCTTAAAAAACATTTCTTCCATCTTTGTTTGAAAGACTGATGTCTCTGGACACTGTGCCTCACCTGCTTTAATTTTTGTTTAATCACGTGCAACCTAGCAGCTACTGGAGTCAGGGCATTTAATACATCAAAAACATATTTAATATAGACGGGTGATGAAAGGCATTTTGTGTTCCTCTCCTGCTGAAGTCAAGCAATGAGTTGTTCAAAATTCAACCAAATATTGCCGTAATGAAAGGGCCCATGATTCTCTGGTGATGATGATTCTGTGTATTGTTTTCCTTCTGTTATACTAAGCTGAGCTCCAGAAAGCTGCCATACAATTTCCATAGTTTCCTTCCCTTTCCCAATTGACATTTCCTGCTCCATATTACATGGGCACAGCAACTCTCCAGCTCTACCAACTGTACTTATGTCCTAAAGCCTAATTCTCTCTTGGAAGGCATCCAATTCTTTAAGAAAACAGACTGTAGTGTACCACTAATTGCAGTTAAAAGAGTAGATGGCTTAAGTGTCTATTATTTATCCACCAGGCATTCTTAAGTATAAATTTAGTATACCTGCTGAGTTTCAACAATGCTTCAGCAAAGCATAAAATTGCCTATATTACTTGCTCCCTGTAATTTGGGGGTCAAGGTTGTGGTTTCTTTTATTGCCAATAATTAAGCAATTCAAGGTGAATGTTTTTCTTTAACGGCTTACAAGATTTAGATTGCTCTAAATAAATGCAATTGGGATCCAAACAATTCCTTCCTACCGACTCCTCCATACGTGCCCAGCAAACTATTAGAAATCCAGTGCATCAGCTCCCAACTCTCCACATTCATTTGTTAATGTGAGGGGAGAAAAGGGATACAAACTCAGCAGTTCTGAGCAGTATGATGTAAATAAGCAATGCAGTTATAACATAAGCCATGCAGCAAGCCGACCAGCATTCATAGAAACTCACCATTAACCTTCCTGTAAGGACAGTTTACTATATTATTGTCCCCCATACTCCTTCTCTTGCAACATCTGGTAGTATCATGGTTCCAGACTAGATGAACCACAGCTTAGTGGGCATTGCAATTCCCATGTTCCAGGTCTGGATGTGATGCTGTGTTTATGTCAGTAACCCAACAAAACCCAGGTGAGCAGATGGAAAATCTTGCTCTGATCTTTGACACTTCTCATAGCGTATTAATGGAGATAAAGAAAGCTCAGTTACAGTGTCAAGTTCTCAAAGAAATCAAAGCCCTGATATTTGCTCAGTGGAAGAAGGATTCAGCACCTTCAATGAGACGAAGTGTTCACTGACTTCAGTGGGAAGGATTCACCTACCACGTTGGAAAGCTATTAAGCAGTTGGGCCGAAAGCACTTGTTATTTATGATAGGATGTGATCTTTTACAGATTAACAACAGTTCTTTTCTACACTTCAAAACAAAAGGAAAGTACGCAACTAAAGACCATTTGAATTGATTTAAGTAATGCCAGCCATAAAGATGTCAAATCCCCATGTTCTATACACATCGAAAAGAGGATCATTTCAGTTTGCCTTGAAGGGTTTAGCCATTCAGCTTATGGCATGCTTAGACTGGGAGAATTGCATGGTAATTCACCTGCGGGTGCGAAGGTTGCTAGACAGACTTATGTGTAGTGCTGGGGAGGAGCCAGAGCTTGTGGTACATGCAGGTACCAATGACATAGGGAAGAATAGAAAAGAGGTCCTGCAGGCCAAATTTAACCTGCTAAGTAAGGCTATGTCTACACTTGCTAAAATTAGTTCCAATTAGTTAGTTCGAACTAACTAATTCAAACTAATTTTAGTTAGTTCGAATTAGCTTAATTCAAACTAGCATGGCCCCACTGGAAAGTTAGTTCGAATTAGCGATCCCCATGCATTTCAATGGCCAGTTAATTCGAACTAAGAAATTAGTTAGTTAGTTCGAATTAACCCCTTACTTCTGAAGCCCTATTTGAACTTATTAGTTCTAATTAAGGAAGCCCTTAATTCGAACTAACTAAAGCCTAGTGTAGCCATGGCTTTAGTTAGTTCGAATTAAGCTCCTTAATTCGAACTAACTTGGCAGTGTGGACATAGCCTTAGAGATTAATGTCCAGGAGTTCCATGGCAGCATTCTCTGAAATGCTTCCAATTTCATGTGTGTGGCCATTAGGCCTGGCCTATACTGCCATGCTGAGTCGATGGGAGACACGTAATCTACAGGGATGTCATTAGAGGAGGTTTTGGAACAAACTGATAAATTAAACAGTAGTAAGTCACCAGGACTAGATGGTATCCACCAAGATCTCTGAAGGAACTCAGATGTGGAACTACTAATTGTGGTATGTAAACTATTATTTAAATCAGCTTCTCTACCAGATGACTGCAGAATAGCTAATATGACACCAATTTTTAAAAAAGGCTTTTGAGGTGATCCTGGCAATTACAGTCCAGTAAGCCTACTTCAGTACCAGGCAAATTGGTTGAAACTATAGAAAAGAACAGAATTATTAGTCACCTAGATGAAGCACAAATTTGCCTTTCATTTACAGTGGGGTTAATCAAAAGTAGCCCCTTTCAGGTCAATGGAATTACACCATTGTACAGCAGACTCAGATAGGCATTTTGTGTGTCGCTGAATCATGGGTTGATCAGAGAGCACCAGGGCCTGGCCTGGCTACCGGCCCAATCCTACATGCACTGACAAACAAAGGGGAGACTAGATTTAGTGCTCTCTCTCTCTCTCCTGGATCCCATCCACCCAGCAACCCGCCCGAGTCCTTATGTCATTTCTTCCCGCAAAATAGGATTCTTTGTTCTGCTCAAATGAATTTAATAGAGGTCTTTAGTTTCCCAAGTAGAATGGTCAGGTCTTGTCTGCTAGCAGATGACCACAGTAATCACAGCACCCTTGTGATGCCCACTGAGAAGCAGAGTCCTAGCTGGCTACAAATTTCCTGTAAGCTTCATCTAAAACCCACAGAAGACATTGGAAAGACTCCCATTGACTTCAATGGGCTTCGGATCAGGATTCAGACCCAATGTTCTCCCTGCCAGAGGCAAGTAAAGACAGGACTGGACAGAGTAGGCTGCTTCTATAAAGTTCTCATATTTTGTCACTCCTGACCTGAACTATTGGTTTTTCTTCCCATCATTTGTCTCTGTCTGATCTTTCCCTATTACAAGAGTTCTTTCATCCTCATCAAAGGTATTAAGCCTTATTGTATACAACTTCAAGAAGAACAGATTAGATCAAGCAAAAATATCCAACAGCATGAAAGAATATAATGCCCTCATATCGGCACTATTAAGGTTTGTTTATTATTAGTGCTATAATTTTACAGAGTGACAAAGAGCTAATACCAAAGTAGATGGAGAAAAGGGAATAACAATACAATATAAACATGGAAATTAAGAACACTATACAAAAAATAAAGACCAAAAGCAAATATATTAATCCTGTTAAAGGTATTTGACAGAGCCACCTTAGAAGCTTAATATAATTGCAACAGTAGTTGGAATTGTACAGCATCTTTTTCTAGGAGCTTTGTCAGTGTGAATACAGCACTCAGGTTTCAGTGCTGTCCTATCTATCAAATTTCTTTAGCTTTATGTCTGCTGAATCATTAGAGTTTGCCATGCTTTAGTTTTTCTGATATATCCCAAATCTGCAGGTGCATTGAAGAAAATCCCTCTGCCATTCCATTTCCTCCTTTAATTGTTTTTGTGTGTTTTAACGTCAAACTATGTAAGACTTTCAACAAGCTTCTGACTTATTTTCAATTAAAAAAACAAGACACATCAATTCCATTGTCTCCCCATTCATTTCAGCCAACCGTTCTAATTTGTCTGTCTTTTTTAAATCATACAGAGACTGGTTCCACCTCCCCAAGAAATTCATCTCTCCCCACTCTTCCTGTTACTTTTTCTGCTTGCCTAGTTCTGGCCGACTCTCTGGGCCTTCAAAAATGCTCAGTATTGGTGTAAAAGCCTCTTCCACACCTCCGGCCATATGACAGCCCCTCTGTATGGCATCTCTTCTTCCTCTAGCACCCTACTGACCCAGAACTGTGCACAGCAGAACACCTCAATTCTGAGCCATTAGGACCCACACACTGCCTGTTCCCCACCCCATGTGGACTTGAGTGAAAGCTGAAAAGAGGAGCCAGTCAGAGATCCCAGCCAGTACGGGGAGAAGCAGTCAAAGCAAGGACCTTTGCTCCTTTGGAAAGCTTTCTACAACTTTGACTGTACTTTCTCTGCCCTCTGCTGATTGGATGCTTATGTTAGCCCTCCCCATCTCTGTCTTTTCACCAACTACCTGCTTCCTCCCAGTCCCATCCCCTCACCCCACTACTCTTTAATGTTCCCTCCGTTCTCTTTTCCTTCCATTTAGCTTAACCTCTCCCTTAGTACATCCTAAAAAGGAAAAAAAGTGAGAGAGAAAAAACATGGAACTAAGATGCTATTTACTGGCACCACATTGTTCACTCTAACTCTTCTTTCCCCCACCCCCCGGTCTGTCTTGTCTTTGTAAATTGAAAGCTCTTTGGGGCAGCATGATTCTTTTGTTCTTTATTTGTATAACACCTATCATAAGGGGTCCAATCCATGCTGAGGACTCCTATGTGATAAATACAAATAATGAATATAAAATTAGCCACATTCAGAAGGAATGAACAGAGCAGGCCGTCACTGAGCAAGCTATCCTGTTGTCCCAGCTTCTCGGAATCATAGGTTAGGAAACCCAGAACATGGGGTTGTCTCTCTTGGCTAACAACCATTGATGAATGTATCCTCCATGAATTTAACTAATACTTTTTGAACCCAGTTACATTTTTAGCCTTCAAAATATCCCCTGCTAATAAGTTCCACAAGCTGACTGGGTGTGTGTGAAGTACTTCCTTATGTTTGTTTTATACCTACTGCCTGTTAATTTCTTCGGGGAACCCCTGGAACTTGTAAGTTCCAAGGGAGTAGCTGTGTTTGTCTAGTTCAGCAAAACAAAATTGGGATACGTCTACACCGGAGGCTCTTTTAAGTCGACTTAATAAGGTCGACTTAAGCCTTAGGTCGACCTTAAGAGATGGTGTTATTAAGTCGACTTAAGGAAGTGCTGAAGTCGACTTAATAAGCGCCCAGTGTGGACGCACTGGTTTGTAGGTCAATTTCACTGTCCTTAAGCCGACCTAAGGCTCCAGTGTGGACGTACCCAAGGAGTCTTGTGGCACTTTTAAAGACTAACATTTATTTTTAAAAGTGCCACAAGACTCTTTGGGGTGGTTTTATTTATTTATTTTTTTGGATGAAGGGGTAAATAACATTTCCTTATTCACTTTCTATACACCATTCATGATTTTAAAAGGCCTCTATTATATCCTACCTTAGTTGACTCTTTTCTAAACTGAAGAGTCCCAGTTTTTTTAATCTCTCCACATGCTGAAGCTGTTCCATACTCCTAATAATTTTTGTTGCCCTTCTCTGTACTTTTTTCAGTTCTAATCATTTTTATAAGGCGAGACCAGAACTGCACACAGTATTCAAGGTGTGGGTATGCCATGGATTTATAAAGAAGCATTATGATGTTCTCTGTCTTGTTATCTATCTCCTACTTAATGGTTCCTAATATTCTGTTAGTTTTTTGGACAGCCACTGCACATTGAGTAGATGTTTTCAGAGAAGTATCCACGATGACTCCTAGATATCTTTTTTGAGTGGGAATAACTAATTTAGACCCCCATACTTTTGTATGTATAGTTGGAATTACATTTTCCAGTATCATCACTTTGCATTTATCAACACTGAACTTCATCTGTCATTTTATTGCCCAGTCATCTAGTTTAGTGCAAGCCCTTTGCAAATCTTCGCAGTCAACTTTGGCCTAACTGTCTTGAGTAATTTTGTAGAGTCTGTAAACTTTGCCATCTCATTACTTATCTCTTTTGCCAAGTTGAATAAGTTGAACAGCCCTGGTCCCAATACTGGGTTATGTGGTTCTATTTGCCTTTCTCCAGTAATGAAAACTGACCATTTATTCCACTCTTTTACTCCTATCTTTTAAGCAGTTATTGATCCCTCAGATGACTTCCATTCTTATCCCATGACTGCTTACTTCATTAAAGAGCCTTTGGTGGGGGATCTTGTCAAAGTCTTTCCGAAACTCCAAGGACACTGTATCTACTTGATCTCCCTTATTCACATGTTTGTTGACCCACTCAAGGAATTGGAGAGGCATGATTTGGCCTGGCCTGTAAATGCCAGTATGAGCCCCCAAACCTTCATTAAAAAACAACATCATATTAACTATCCTCCAGTCATTTGGGTTCAGAGGCCGGTATAAACAATAGGTTATATCCACAGTAAGTAGTTCTGCAATTTTATATTTGAGCTCCTTCAGAGCTCCTGAGTGAACAGAATCTGTTCTGATAATTTATTATTGTTTAATTTTTCTATTTCTTCCAAAATCTACTCTGTTGATATCTTAATCTGGGACATTTCCTTAGATTTGTCACCTAAAAAAAAAAGGCTCAGGTGCGGGAATCTCTCTCATCATCCTCTGCATTGAAGATCCATACAAAGAATTAATTTAGCTTCTCCATAATAACCTTGTCTTCCTTGAGTGCTCCATTAGTGTCTTGATTATCCGGTGGCCTCACTCACCATTCAACGTATTCTCAAAAATATACTTTAAAAATGTTGCTGCTATTGTCTTTGTTCCTAGTTGCTTTTCAAATTTTTTTTTGGCCTGTCTAATTATACTTTTACACTTGACTTGCACATTTTATGCTCCTTTCTATGATTTGGCTTCTAATTTTTAAAGGTTCTTTTCACCTCTAACAGCATCTTTTACTCTGCTGTACATCCATCATGGCTTTTTTTTTCTTTCATTGTTTTGTTTTTTAAATTTGGGATATACATTTAGTTTGAGCCTCTATTATGGTTTTTAAATAGTTTCATGCATCTTGCAAGCATTTCACTCTTACAGCTGTTCCTTTAATTTCCATTTAACTAGGTTCCTCATTTTTGTGTAGTTCCCCTTTTAGAAATTAAATGCTACTAGACTGAGTTTCTTTTGCATTTTCTCCCATAAAAGGATGTTAATTTAATTACATTATGGTCGCTATTACTGAGCAGTTCAGCTATATTCTCCTCTTGGACCAGATTCTGTGCTCCATTTAGGATTAAATCAAGAATTGCCTTTCCCCTTATGGGTTCCAGGACTATCTGCTCCAAGAAGCAGCTATTAATGGCAGCTACAAATTTCATCTCTGGATCCCATTCTGAGGTTTCTTGTACCTAATTGATATGAGGATAGTTGAAATCCCCCTTAATTATTGGGTTTTCTCTTTTTATAACCTCTCTAATCCCCCTCAGCATTTCACAATCGCCATGACCATACTGTTCACATAGTGAGTAAGATGATCTTACTGCTCAAGCATGGACTTTCTATCCATAGAGATTCTATGGTATAGTTTATTTCATTTGAAATTTTTACTGTATTTTACTTTATGCTTTCTTTCAAATAGTTATTCAAATTTCAAAGGAAAACCACATTCTTTTTTCCTTGTATCCAAATGGTAATTTATTCTTTCCTCTATTATTATTTGCCTCTGCCATTATATTATTGAACCCTGTACATCATTTTGGAATATAGCTTGTATGGAAATTGCTATACACAATTATTGGATTGTATTTTCTTTGAAACAATTCAGAGAATACTTATTAGAAAAACAGACAAGTCCCATGGTATTAAAGACTGTGTAAGCCAAATGCCTTTCAGCATGATGGGCACATTCTCCTATGCAAACCACACTTTCCACTTGCCTACATTCTGTTTTTAGCACATCTGTAATCTTCTTCCTTTAGATGAGTTCACTATTAATTCATTTGTCTATTTCCTACTTAGTAGTCTTCAGTGTAGCTAAAGAAGATGCAATAGGTGGTCTGATATGAGAAGTCAATGTTCAATCCCAAGACTTGCAAGAATTTTAGAGTCTAATCCTGAAAATCTTTATACCGAGGAATACATCAATGAGAATGTTGTTAAAGATTTCAGTGGGGGAAGGATCATGGTCATAATGGATCCACATACCCACACTACTGGAACCATGTGCAAACATGAAGGCAAACAGTATCTCAACAGGCTAACTTTAAAAAAGAAAAAAGGAAATTTTAACATAATTTTTTTGCCCTGCCAAGTGAAGAAAACAGAATAGAAGGGAATTGATTCTAAGAGTTTTTGGATCCATGTGGCCTCCCAGAGGAGGACTCCATTGTACAAACACAGAACAAAAAGACTGTCCCTACCCCAGAGCTTACAATCTAAATAGAAGACAAGAGACAACCGGTGGATACAGCTGTAGGAATATGAAGAAATGAAGCATTATTGGTCAGTTTGATAGGTAGTGGTCTTAGCACACCAGCAACCAAACCAAAGACCTCAGAATGATTTACAGACATTAATTAAGCCTCATAACCCATCTATGATGAAGAGTCATATTGCACCCATTTTTACAGATCAATACTTTGACAAACACACTGATGCACGAAAGATCACAAAATGAGTCAGAAACATATTGGGAAATATGTTTCTCAAAGTGTCTGACGAAGTAAGATTTTCTCCCACAAAAGTTCATGCAATAAATAAATGCATTAGTCTTTAGAAGTTCCACAGGACTCCTTGTTTGTTTTGCTGAACTAGACTAACACACTTTGGAATTTGTCATATTGGGAAAGGGAATCCAAGAATCCTGATTCCCATTCTGCTGTGATAATCATTAGACAGCATTCCCTGGCCTCCTCATTGTCATTCAGTCCTTGGGAAGAGAGTAAGCTCCTTTATCTAAAACATCAAATCAGTTCCAAAGTAGATTTTTGCCCCTCTCTCTCTTTCCCTCACACATTTAGCACATAGAACGATGCATTTAATTTTGTCAGGCACAAAATCTTTCCTAAAAATGCTGCAGTGTTTATGCTACAACTCATAAAATTGACTTTGTAAAATATACTCAAGAAATAGAAAATTAGATTATATAAATATTTCGCACAGGAAGGCTTCTGTAGGCTATGAGAGAAAGAAAAGAATATTGCTTACCTTGTTCTATTTTTCCTGTAGCCTGAGGGAGGCCCTACAGCAGAACTATTATCTTTAATCTTATAGTCTCTTTCCAGCATGTGTTTTATTTACTTCCTTCCACTAACAAAATCCCTGTCTTCTTATTAGCTTCTGAATTCAAACACTTTATAAGAAGATACTGCAGGATAAGACTTTTCTGTGTTGGATTTGCAAGGGTTTAGAAACTGTCTGAGTTCTCTCTGAGTTAGCTAAGAGTTAGCAGTGATAGTTTTCTCAAAGAGAATATTGAAGCACTTATTTGGTCCATGAAAGTGTCAGGATGCATTCCAGTATGTTTAACAAGCATGAGTTTCTGTGGTTTACCAGTACAACCACAAAACGGAAATATTTTCATAAAGGTTTTCACTAAAGAATCATAGAATATTAGGGTTGGAAGGGACCTTGTGAGGTCATCTAGCCCAACCCCCTCCTAAAAGTGGAACTACTCCCACTAAATCATCCCAAACAGAGTTTTATGTAACTAGGCCGTAAAAGTTTCCAAAGATGGAGATTCCACCACCTCCCTAGGTAACTCATTCCAGTGCTTCACCACCCTCCTAGTGAGAAAGTTTTTCCTAATATCCAACCTAGACCTCCCCTGAAGATAACAGATTGTACAGAAATGGCTAGTGTGGATGTATACCTGCACCAAAACAGGGCCTGTGGCATCATTCAAGCAGGGTCTTATTGATACACATCTCCTCTGCTTTACTCACAATAGACCTACCATGTGTGTGAGAAATCTGAAATATCCATTTCTCTACAAGTATTTCTCAACAGGAGACAAAGGAGTCTTTCAAAAGAAGCATTGTCTAACATCACCAAGATTTACATTCCCTTTAGAGAATCATCTTAATGGGAATCTTCAAACTTGTTATTTAAGTGCAATTGTCTACCCAATTCACCCACCCCATATTGAGCCATCTTCAAGGCAAATAATCCAAAACAATACGTAGAGACCCTTTGAGAGAAACATCCCACTTAAAGATTCTGAGAGTGTGGCGTCAAACTCTGCAGTTTAACAGGTACCAAGACTGATGGGAAGAACAGGAAGCAGTGGGCATTGCAAGTGGGGAATTCTGAGATTGTTAATATGGAAAATGGGAATGGATCTGAGAATGAATGGCTCATCCCCACATACATCAACCACTGTTCTGATCAAATCCATGCACTTTCCTTTCCATTATAACTGCTTCATGAAACAAATACCATTAAAAATAACTTACATATAACATGCTTTCTAATAGTTAGATAGTCATGAGACCTATATAAAGACCTAAACCAGACAGACAATTACTCAGTAACTCCTACAAGCAGAGCGGTACATTGATTCATTGGGATATCTTTTTTCGGCTCTCTTGCAAGTTATTGTTATCAATATTTTGAAAGCACATTTTTATGCCAATCCATTTTCAGGTAAAGAAGGTGTGAAAAGCAGTTGAAAAGAATGTAGGTGTTCACAGATGTAAGTGGGGTTTCTATAATCCACTGGATTTCTTATAGACAATGGAGATACATATCAACATATGGAAATATTGCTATAACTGCTTTATCTGACATCGACTTCATGGTTTACTGACACAAACAACAAGAACATGATGTTATTTTCCCTGAGTACTAAACAATATAAAATAGGAATATGGATCATCAGCTGATCTAAATCTCCTGTAAGGAAGTGGGGCTCATACAATCAGATTGTTTAATAACCATACAATGTTGCATATAAGAGAAAAAATAATCCTTGTTTTCCTAAATGCTCAGTCAGCTGTCCTCTTAGCTATCCCTTCATTATAAATTCGTCAACACCAGGGTAACTTTTTTCATTGCAAACTACTCATCAGAAGGAATGGATTCTCAAGCAGAAGTAAGAAATAAATAAATCACGTTAATAAAATTATTCTCAAAGCTTATAGAGATTTCCAGGGTTTTTTCCCCATCTTTCGGTAGTGTTAGACTGTGCATGTCGATATGACGCTTTTCAAACTTGTGCATTGGTAGGAATCCAAGAAAGCTGGCTGTACCCATCGGTTCTTTGGTGGTTCTCTTGTCACAGAGTCTAATTTAAAATCACTTTATTTTAGAAATGGAACTGAACCAACAGCTCAGATCAGAAGATGCCCGAATCTGCAGGATGTTTCTAAATGGTTCTGGGGATAGGCAGGTTAGAGCTAGCTCTACTTTTCTGACATAATGTAGTACACATATGACTTCCAAAAGCTAGTGCCCCAATGGTGGCCACGCTGAAGTCAATGGGAGTTTTGCCACTGATTTTAATAGGAACAGAATTTCACCCCAAATATAGACTCATAGAATCTGGAAGGGACCATGAGAGGTCATTGAGTCCACTCCCCTGCACTGATGGCAGGGCCAAGTACCCTCTTAAACCACCCCTGACAGGTGTTTGTCTAACCTACTCTTAAAAACCTCCAATGATGGTGATTCCACAACCTGTCTAGACAACTTATTTCAGTGGTTAATCACCCTGACAGTTAGGAATTTTTTCCTAATGTCCAACCTAAACCTCCCTTGCCGTAATTTAAGCCCAATGCTTCTTGTCCTATCATTGGCAGTTAAGGAGAACAATTTTTCTCCTTCCTCCTTGTGACAATCTTTTTAGGTACTTGAAAACTGTTGTGTGCCCTCTCAGTCTCCTCTTTTTCAAACTAAACAGACCCATCTCTTTCAATCTTCTCTCATAAGTCAAGTGTTCCAGACTTTCAATGATTCGTGTTGCTCCTTCTCCAGTTTGTGCACATCTTTCCTGAAATTTGGCACCCAGAACTGGACACAATACTCCAGCTGAGGCCTAATCAGGGCGGAGTAGAGAGGAAGAATTACTTCTGGTGTCTTACTTACAATACTCCTGTTAACACATCCCAGAATGGTGTTTGCTTTTTTTGCAACAGTGACTCATATTTAGCTTGTGATCCACTATGACACCCAGATCCCTTTTCACAGTACTCCTTCCTAGGCAGTCATTGCCCATTTTATATGTGTGCATATCTGTCTACGGGAATGGTTTCCCTGGATTAATGGGGTAAGTTGGATTTTATAAACAGGACCTTATTCTGATCTCTCACCAATATTACACCGGTATAAATTCATTGACGTATACGCATTAGTGATGTAACAGAACAGAACCAATCCATAAAGGTCCACCTTGCGTTCACCCATGATTGGTTGAATAACTCTGACAAAAGACTGCACTTTCAGCAAAGGGTCAAGTGATAGGAGGACACAAGGATGGAGGCAGAAAAAGATGGTAAAAACGTGTAGGCCTGGGAGTTAACTCACGGCATAATAACTCACCCTATCACTGGGATTTAGTTCACTCCTGTAATAAATGAGCCGTGACTAATCTTGGGTAAAACTCAGGGATTTCACTACTAAAATTAAGGAGGAAAAAAAAAACAACCCACTGTGGGTAAGGCACTTCCTCCTCAGAAATGTCCTTAAGAAAAGTTACAACACCAAGGGTTGTAAAGTAGAGACACCAGGGTGCTGGGAATTTTGGGGAGGATACAGAAAGACCTAGTAAATGGGTAAATTAAATTAAATAAGCTCTGAGCAGTGAATTTATGCTGACCATTTACACAGCAAAGAAGATTATAAATAAGTTATAATTTGGGAATAAAAGATAAAATTTAAAAAAAAGACTTGAGCAGGAAGAAAAGCACATAGGTGCCAGTATGTGACTGGTTAAATTGTGTTATCTAGGGGTATTGGATAATGTGGTAGGCTTAGGCTTAGTAAATTTAAAGAAGATGTTAGTTTTACCTGTACACTGCAAATAAACAAAGAATGCTCTTTGGGAATCATCACTGGACTGCAGTTCAGCACCAAGCTTCTTGAATTCTTACCCCTTTGCATGAGCACGATGCGCAGAGGCATCACGATTTTCTCCCACGAAAACTCATGCGATACATAAAATTTGTGAGTCTTTAAAAGTGCCCCAGGACTCCTTGTTTGTTTGGCAATCACAGACGAGTGGATCCTGACTCAGCATTGGGTAAAGTGTGTCTACGTATTGGGATTGGTAAGCATACTAAATTTGCCTGTGTGTGTTGCTAATAAATAGAGGTTCAGAGCACAGTTATGCAAGGCTCTTTCACTGGGAAAAAAATCTTTTCCATCTGTAGAACCCTGAGTCCCATGGTTAAGAATAGGTACCTCAAACCCTGTGACCTTGAAAGGAAAATGGAAGGAGGGTACCTAAATTAACTGGGTCAGATCTTGTGCCCTAAATTTTTGTGGGTAACACATGGTGACAAGTTGGTAGCACACAGCCAGTACTGTAAGAAGAATTAGTCTGTGAAAATATTTGTAACAATACAAAGCAGTAAACTTTTCACATTTCGCATACTTCTAGTGCACATTTATAAAGTACACAAAATCTCCACAGATATTTCCAATTCTTTCATACAGTATTTTACCTAGCGATTTAAGGAAAAAAGGTTCATTTTTAAAAAGTACTGCAAAAATAAAAATGAAGGATATCGACAGAAAGTGATTTCTTCTTCAGACTTGGAAATCGACTGTACCTGGGTCTGTCATGTAGTATGTAGAGTAATGACTAGAGGGAAATCAAACTAGTTCTACCCAGAGTATTTTTTACCTCAATTCTCAGTCCTGCTCTTAGTGGGCAAGTATCACAAATGGTACCCTTGAGACCAAACACTGAATGGACCTCCTTCTTTCATCCCGAGGGGCATTCCTTCCAGTCAGTGCTGGAACACCTTTGGAAGGGTGGGTTGGAAAAGCTTCCTCCTTGCAGTCGCAATTTTGTCTAGAGAGGACTTTAGAATATAGGGCTGTCAATCTGGCACATTTTATCAGGACCAAATTCATATGATTTCTCTTTTTAAATTACTAAGAGTGCAAAGAGCTCATTATGATAACTAAGCAAGCTGATGAGAGACATATGAGTTTCTCACTGGGAGAGTCTCCTATGTATAAAAATACAAATCTCTTTTAGCAATTTGTTTCTGCTTGTCAAAGTATTTTGCAACATTTTGCCATATACATACTACCAATCTCACTAATCACTATTATTTGTTTATTTTTACAGAATTTTAATCTGGTTTTTGCATTATAAGACAATTAATTCCCCCTCAAAAGTTGCTCAAAGATCAGACAGCTGCTTGATGTTGGACTGGGCTGCAAAATTGGGTTGAACAGGAAAAAAAGGTTATTTATTGATATTCCCAGCATCCCTGCTTCCACCTGGGACAGCAATAAAAAGACAACAGCCTATTCTGTAGTGTTTCATCACCTGCATTTCCATTTCCATCTATAAATATGCAAGTGCATAAAAACAAACATTATAAAGGAGAAAAAGTTATCCTGAGTTTTTCAAATGTCAACAACGGTTTGGGTAGAAATTTTGATGAGGTTGGAACTGTTCTTTCATGCAGACCAATTCACTTATCCCTCATGTTAAATTATATGTTATTCTTAAGTTAGCACTGAAAGAAGCCTGCTTTACGTTTTTCTTTAAGCCAAGCAAAAATTATTAAAATGTAGAATTAAGATCAAGTTGTCCATGTGATTGTCTCGTATGAGGATGAATTTACTCTGCTTAATAAGAACATAGCTGAGATAGAAAAAAAATGAAGGGGGAAAAAAGGGAAATGAAGGGGAAAAGGTTGTTCCACATTAAAATTATGTTGTAATACCCACAACAAGCCCTTCAACATCAAATTACTAAAAAGCCCAAACAGTAGTTTTAGGGAACTATGTCCTATCCTCAGGATCACGGATCAACCAGTGGCAATATTTTTGATGATGGAATGTTTCTAAGTTTGTTCTTAATTAGTTTATTGTTTTACAACCTAATATCCTTAATGGAATTTTGGAGGGGCAGAAATTCTCTGAAATTAGTCCAAATTAGTTATCTCTAGTTTGGAGAAGATTTTCTTCTTCTATACAGGAAAATAAATTAATCCCCCTTAGTAAACACGCTGTTAATTTTCTAACTCACCTTGGGACTCAAGCTGTTACTTCAAATGTAACAAACATTGCAAGCAGAATGGCACTGTATATATTAACAGAACTCAAAGTGAATCATGTATTTATTACATCCAGATTGCCTGTTTCTGGAGATAGTATTTAAATTCAAGTTTCCTGAGAGACATAAATGTCCCTTGCTTATCTAAATTTTTAATGCACTACCATTATTAAACCAAATTTTATTCTGAAGAGGTTTGTCTTTAAAATTAATAAAAGGATATTGTAATACTCCAGATGAAGAAAACATATAATTCCAGGAACCTAATATAGAAGTCAGGCATCTAAAAATGACCTGAGGGCTGTGTAGAGTATGATTTGCTTTAAGTTAAGTGAGTAGGTCACATCTCTCAGTTGATAAGGATCAATCAGGTGTTGCTCTAACAGCAACCCAAAAGGGAGAGCAAACTGATTGGTTCAGAACGGAGCTCAGAAATCTGTACTGATACATTAAGTAACAGCAGGAACTACAAGGAATGTGAAGATATTTCTACACATTTAAGAACCAGGCTTGAGATTTCCCTTTCCCAGAAATGCCCCTCCATCTTATACATTGGACAAACAGGACATTTTCTGCGCAAAAGAATATATGCACACAAATCTGACATGAGAAATAACAACAGTCAAAACATTTCAATTTCCCTGCTCACTCCATTGATGATTTGTTAATAGCTGTGCTTAAACAAATGGATAACAAATCAAAGTTTCAAAGAGAAACTACAGAATTGGAATTCATATGCAGATTTGACACGTTGCCTTAGGGTTAAATAGGGATATCGGATGGTTTTTCTTATTACAACAAGTGATTTGACCTCACCTCCCTCTGTATGCTGTTTTCCACTGTTTGAATCTAAACAACTGCTTTGATTCGCTGTAACAGTGTGACCTGATCCTATGACTTACACTTTTCTGGATTTATTTTCCTCCCATTCTGTAAGTTCCCTATCTTCAAATGTCTGCAAAGGGGATTTTCTCCCAGGAAAGCTCAGATGATAAATAAATTTATTAGACTTTAAAAGTGCCACAGGACTCCTTGTTTGTTTTGCTGAACTAGACTAACATGGCCACCCCTTTGGAACTAATTAAGCCCAACTATACTGCTTCATTTTCAGAAATACAAGAAGAATTACATGTTGTAATACACAGGGTTCATTCCTGAAATTTACCTTAGTGAGAGAACCCCCAAACTATGATAAAAATAAGGTACAAATTTCTACAATATTTTTACCACCATGTCAGATGATCCTGTCTTTAGCTACTACTATTCCTATCTGACTCAGTTTTGGATGCTGGCCTAAATTTCTTTGAAACTGGAGTTGGGGAGAAATCAGACTTCTAGTGAAGTTCCATCTCAAATCTAAACAGGATTTGGGCACAAAATCAAGGGTAACTTGGCAGCTTTCTTTTCAAAGTGTGGGCTTTTTTCCAACCCAAAGTTCAAAGGAAAATTTGAGGGTCCAAATCTGCATACAACACCCCTCCCCCCAACATTTACATGTAAAAAAACCCTGCCAGATTTTGTTTAATACCGTACTTCTCTTTCAATTAGCCAAAGAGAAAGAATGCTGCCTTTTAAAAGCCTATTTTCCTAAAATTGGCACATAAGGACTCTGAGAAAGGAGAAGTCAACAACAGAGAAACTATGTCCTCAGATCTCAAAGCAGACATGGCCATGAAGAAGTCATCACAAAGGCCACAGCACATGAAACATTCTGTTTCATACCCACATGTTGAAAACTGGCTAGCAATACAGATGTTCAAAACTTCTATGAAAACAAACTGAAGAAAAGTTTTTAAACACTGACTAAATAGATGTTATTTTAAATGCTCCTGGCTACATTCTGAAACTTTTTTGGTTTTGTTTTTAGTTTCAACCAATACTTTCTTCTGGGGAAGAAGGATGGTGTTGCGGTTAACACACAAAGTTTATAATTCAGAGCCTCATTTCTGCCATAGAGACTTTCTGAGGTACCTTGAGCAAATCACTTAGGGCCTGACTGTGATACCCTTACTCAAATTAAGAAGTGCCATTATCCACCATGGGAATAGACACAGATTAAGTAAGAATACTTGAAGCTACTGTGTAATCTTTCTGCGAACCAGACCCTTTGTCTGTAAAACAGGTACACTACTATTTGTCTTACTCAGCCTTTTGCAGGATCGCTCTCTAATGGTCGAAAAGTGCTTTAAAATCCTTGGATGAAAGATGGAGTATAAATGCGAATTCTTCTTAGCTTTTTTCTCATATGTTTTTAAATTAATGCACACAAAACAGAGAACAGGTTGAGGCAGAAACTTTTGGAGGACATGGAGAGCAATGCTCTGAGTGCACTGGCTAGCTTGCAGGTAGGAAGGATATTTTTAATTTCTATGAAGTGGGCAGAGTTTTGACAGCTCATACTTCATGTTCAATTATGCCCACTGCTCCACGGAGCAACACCTTAGGCAAGTATCCTCATTCCTAGTGGGTCTGCAAGTGTCCGTAACTGCAAAAACACTTGGGGTATGGCAGTGGATAGGTTGGATTAGGAAATACACTATTAAATGTACAAGTAAGACAGCCACCAAAGGGAATGCTTCATAAATATATGTAAAATGTGTCTCCTGAATTCTTGAAGAAAATATCTTATTTTTCTTATCTTAAAAAAAAGAGAAAGGATGTCTCTCAGATCAGGCACCGCTAACCATTAAAACAACTTTAATACAAGACTTCTGAGTCTCTTGAAGTGATTCCCTGAGCGAACATTTAGATCTTTAAAAAAAAAAAACCTCATGAAAAGAATATTTTTGTTAACAGGGCCTTCTGACATCCATTAGAAACCCTACAGAGTTTTGTTTTGCACTATCATACACAGTGTCAGTGTTTACATTCACAGACAAATGAAATGAGGAAAAGCATTTATCTTCTTGAAAAAATATTAGTATACAGGATATTTGGACGGCAGCTCATCTGCCCACTACAGAATAAGGCTTTGGTCCACAGTTAGAGAAGTCTGGCATCTTTGGACCATAAAAACATCTCAAGTGCCTTTGATGGAAAGGGCCAAATTCTGCCCTTATACTCTGTGTGAACTCAGTAGACTCTAGCAGATTGTAATGGTCATGAAGGAAGAATGACTGAACCTTACCTTATGTGGGGGTGTGCAGCTGTTGTTGAGATTGCTGGAGGGACAGGGATATCTGTTTAGGGGCAGAAAGACATGGGCTTTGCTGCAGATGCAGAGCGGGTCAGTGTGAGGATGCTAAAGACCAGACCAGACGAGGCCAGGTGGGGGAAGCTCTCTTTCACCTAGACCAAGAAGAGCAGCACCTTCCCTCCCCCCCATGGAAAGCGGTGAAAAACCAGGTCAGGATCCACTGTTCCAATTGCACTAGCCACTCCTCTCTCAGGGGACAGGGAAGGAATTTCTCTCACGTCAGCAGACTGGCCAAAGCACAGGGTATTGGGGGGTGGGGGGTGGGACTGGGGGGGGTGTCACCTTCCCCACAGCAGGTTTGGGCGTGCTTAGCTGGGATGAGCATGGAATGGGAGGTAGGCTATGATGTCACAGCTCATTATGTGAGCATGGGGCAGATGTCTAGAGCAGATACTCCATAGGGAAGGGATACAATGATCAGAGAAATGGTTTGGTAAAGGATTTCAAGGAGGTGTTTGTTAAAGGACTGGAAACAGTGGGATCCAGGGCTCCAAAGACTGGCACAGAGGGAACCAACCTCCCACCTCAACCCTCATTTAGAGTGGGGGAACGGTAAGGTCTGAGCACCGGGTTGGCTGGGGACCAGGATGAAAAATGGGGGGAGGGAGGGAACTGCCAGGTTAGCGGTCTATTACAAGAGTGGATGGGTGTAGCCTGCGATGCGTAGGAGGTCAGACTAGCTGATCATGATAATCCTTCTGACCTTAAAGTCTACAAGAATCCCTCTGGGTGATTGCCTGCACTGTACACTTTTATCTGCAGAGTAGTCACAGACAGCTAACAATAAAGTTGCAGCCTAAATAAACCACATCCAGTCTCTCCTGTCCTTCCGGTGTAGCTAGAAAACTGGCTCCAAAGAAGTAAGTCACTGATATAGCCCAACGGTTCTGCACATACTCAACTTCAAGCATATTCTTATGTCCTCAAAAATAAAGCACGTGATTAAGCGTTTTGCCAATTCAGGGCCTACATTCTGCCCTCAGATATGTGAAAACAATGGTAGAATTTGGTTCTAAAATGGGTAGCTGTCATATAGAAATACAAAAGAGTCTTGTGGCACTTTTAAAGACTAACAGATTTATTAATCACATGAGCTTTCGTGGGAGAAAATCCCACTTCGTCAGACGCTTTGAAGATAGGAAAGTTACAGAATGGGAGGAAATTAAATGCAGGGGAGTGTATGACATAGCATCAGGTCAGGCTGTAACAGCAAATCAAAGTAGCCAGCCACACCACACAGAGCAGTGGTAAAAATAATGTCCGTACGCTGCTGATGACAGTAGAAAATATTATTCAGTTCTTTGGATCATCCAGGTCACAGTATTAAAGAAGAGACTTTTTTTTGGTCTGTTTTACTCATTTAAATGCCCAGGCCTGGGATCTGATTGTTTAGGATAAATACGGACTAACAGGTACAAAGGTTGGGTGAAATATCCTGTGTAGCTACACACTAGTTTAAATTTCATACAAAAAAGTATACCACAGAAATACGTGATGCTGTTTAAGTTCTGGTAGCAAATTTAAAATCAGCCGTGTCCACTTAATAGAATAGAGGACCATGCGGTCTCAAATGTCACCGGGTATATAGTATATACTTAATTAGTTCCAGTTTCCGTTAAAGAATGTGTTTCATCATACACTACAGGTGTTTAAAGGAAAGTTTATTGAGCCTCCTAACAGCAATGATTTCTCCTCGGAGATCATTGAGAACTGGAATCCTAGGGTGGGTATAAAATACAAAGAAGTACATAAAAAAAGAAAACACCTCCATTCCGTTATTATCTATCCCTCACACATAATATGAGCAATGTACAGTGTTTGGTCAGCAAAAATATAGGAAGGCCTTTAGAAATGATACATTTACAACTGTATATTACCAGACCAATTCCGCTATCCCTGCCGGGATATTTTTCATAGAATCATAGAGTCATAGGGATGGAAGGGACCTCACGAGGCCATCTAGTCCAACCCACTGCTAAAAATCAGGACCACTCCCACTAAATCACCCCAGCCAGGGTTTTGTCGAACCGGGCCTTAAAAATCTCCAAAGATGGAGATTCTACCACCTCCCTAGGTAACCCATTCCAATGCTTCACCACCCTCCTACTGAGAAAGTTTTTCCTAATATCCAACCTTGACCTCCCCAGCTGTAATTTGAAACCATTGCTCCTTGTTCTGTCCTCTGTTACCCTCGAGAACAGCCTAGCTCCCTCCTCTTTGGAGCAACCCTTCAAGTAGTTGAAGGTTGCTATCAAATCCCCCCTCAGTCTTCTCTTCTGTAGACTAAATAAGCCTAGTTCCTTCAGTCTCTCCTCATAAGTCATGTGCCCCAGCCTCAGACGGATAGAATACAAAATCTCTATTTCCATTTGCCGTAGATAAAATAATTGCAATCACAGAACCGGCCGTAGCAACTTTGCATAACTTGAATATATTTGAAGGGGATACATATATTTGTTCCATGGGATTCTACACAGAGAAGTGAATAAAGACATTATCGACCAGCGAATGGGGCAGGGCGAGAGAGAGAGAGAGAGAGAGTGTGTCACGAGATAAGGTGAAACAAACAAGGAGTCCTGTGGCATTTTTAAAGACTAATAAATTTATTTATCACATGAGCTTTTGTGGGAGAAAATCCTCCTCCTTCAGATGCTTTGACGATGTGGGATTTTCTCCCATGAAAGCTTATGCAATAAATACATTTGTTAGTCTTTAAAAGTGCCACAGGACTCCTTCTTTGTTTTGCTGAATTAGACTAACACAGCTACTCCTTTGGATCAAGATAAGGTGGGCTCCCATATTTTCTGTCTTCTAAAACATACAGACAGGAGGCCATTCAGTGAAACTAAAAGACAAAATATCGAGAGAGATAAAAGAAAGCACTTTTTAATGTTAATTACAGTTAACCTAGGGAACTCACTGCTGCGTCACAGAAAAACTAGTTTTGCAAGTTGGATTTAACTTTTACATGAGTACACGTGGATTGGCAGTGACACTAATCAGGCTAAAAATGACACTGCATAACCTTGTGATCCAGATGGTAAACAGACTGGCATCTGTGGCAAGGAAGATGGCCCCACATTTTACAATAACTGCATACTGTTCGGCTATCAGCAGGACATGGTTGATTATTTCACCATTGCATTTGTCCACTCCTCTGCAAAGCAACGAATATTGGCCACTGTTGGAGACAGGATACCAAAGTAGGAGCCTCATCTGGCAAAGCCTTAGTAATGTACGCAATGCACCCATTGACTTAAACAGGTGTATTCCTGGGTATGGATTACTTGTGAGGATAGAGGTTCACAAGTTCAGAGGCTGAGTGAGTAGCCAAATCATTGGTCCATTCTGGAAGCATAAGTCCTAAGTGTGTATGATCAGCCAGGTTTTACAGCGGACGGCAAACAAACTTGAAATGCCAAGTTTAATTAAGAGTCTGTAGCAGCTGCAGTAAAAGGAATTAGCATGAGAAGCAGTGCACAAAGCTATCCAAGGCACACTGTCCAAGTGAACAGAAACTGAAGAAAAATGAGCTCCTTGTGAAATACTGCAATGATTTCTTTAAGGAATAAAGATATGGTTTGTTAAATAATAGACTAGACAAATTCAAATAAAATAAAAACTGTCAAAGTCCCCCCTCTCATGTTTTTTTTTTAAAGCTGTTTCACAAACTATAATCTTCCAATTTTGCTTTCATTCTTAAGAACTAGCAGTTGATCGGATCTAATTGTCATCTTCTCTGGACAGTGTCTTAGTAGCATTTGAATACATGAGAAAATGAAAGAACATCAGAAGAGCAAGATGTAATAAAATTACTGTATTCTGAAAACAACCTGCACATTCATATAGCCCTTAACAGGACTGCTCAGATACAGCGAGAAAGGCAGAGAGCTGGTGAAACTGTTTACACAAACAACTTGCCCAAGACATGCCCTTGACTCTCAGCCCTCTTCCCAGCACATGGAACACAGGCCCCGTATAATTGTCCAACCAGGATTCAGTTATAATGGTAAAACTGGAACCTCATCCGTAATTACCGCAGGGATGGGGGAGTGTCAGTTTCAGGACAACTGCGCTTGCATTGTACCTCTGTGGCATTCACTTTAGGCTTCTGGCTCCCAGCCATCACCTCTCTTGATGAAGACCCTCTTCTCAAGGCAAGTCTACACCGCAGCGGGGCTTCAGCAGCAGTCACAGGGAGATACCCAAAGTACTTAAAATATCTCGAGCATCTCTCTTCGACTGCCTGCCGCCTACTTAGCACGGTGTCTTCAGTGCGTTGGCTTCTACCTTCCCTGATATTTTCTAAATGGAGAGAAAGTCTCGGACTTCCTCTAGCAATAAGCCTCAATCTAGAGTAAAACGAACCAGCAAACCTCAGTTGCCCAGAGAAGTGGCCTAGTGCTGAAGAGAAAACAGAAAACAATAAAAACTTTTGAAATATTTTAAAGACGGTGCTTAATATGGGGAGGGAAGATATATGCTTACTGAACTGGCTGGTAGAGGGATTAGCTGAAGAAACCATGAAGCCTACATTGTTGCTTTGAGCAGGGAATTGGACCAGCTGACCTCCTGAGGTCCTTCCCAGCCCTAATCTTCTAGGATTCTAAGGCACTGTGTACATGACATTATGGGTTTCATAATTATTCTCCTAAGAAGTCTCATATTCAATTTTCTCAGTGTACAAAACAAAACAAGATTTTTCTTACTACCAGACCTGAAACATTGGCTTGGTGCCAGAAAAATCACACTGTGACCTTTTCACCATTTGTGGTACCGCCTCGCTAAGCAGCACCATTAATAAAGAGTCCGGAATCAAAACTTAGATGGCAATTTAGTTGACATGTGAAACAGAATGGGAGCACAGCTTGATCTTTTGCAGTTATATTGGTTCTCCAGTGCTGACAGTAATTAAAATTTGTATCTGTCAATTTATTAAACTGAACTCACTGTGAAGAATCACAGGGAGCAGAAAGTTGGAATAATAAGAGGCGGTTTCTAAAGAGTATGATTTCTGACCATAATCACATAATGAAACAGTCCTTTTTTGTTACCCCAAAATATTAACCTCTCTGTGTGCTTTATTCCTATCTCCTGCGATGCTCATTTGATTCCCAAAGGAGTAGAGAGCAGAAAGTGTTGCAGACCCAAGCTATTTATTAGCAGTTGTAAATCTATAATTATCAGTTATTGCAAGGGAACAAAATAGCTGGGTTTTCACCATGATTTCCAATAATACATTAGTTGCAACACTACCTTTTAATTTTAGTAGCTTTCCTTTATATCCCAAAATATTTAACAAATACCTTTTTAAAAAAGTCGAGTCTCGCCAGAGTTCAATTCACTATCAATTTAAATATAAAAAATACAGATGGGAGCCTTTCATGAACTGTACATGCAATATTTTTATAGCACATTTTCATAAAATTCTAGAAAAAATGAAGTTCAAAGAACCTTAAACAAAGTTGACAATGAGTTCCTAGTACCTAAACTTCCCCTTTTGAAGGAAAAAAATTGGTGCATTGGTTATCACTCTTCTTATATTTCTTGCATGAGAAGACCTCATACGATCGTGTCCAAAGATATATATAGATAGAATCATAGAAACTGGAAGGGACCATGAGAGGTCATCAAGTCCAGTCTCCTACACTCATGGCAGGACCAAGTACCCTCTTAAACCATTCCTGACAGGTGTTTGTCTAACCTGCTCTTAAAGATTTCCAATGATGGAGATTCCACAACCTGCCTAGGCAACTTATTCTAGTGGTTAATCACCCTGACAGTTAGGAATTTTTTCCTAATGTCCAACCTAAACCTCCCTGGCCGTAATTTAAGCCCATTGCTTCTTGTCTTATCATCGGCGGTTAAAGAGAATAATTTTTCTCCCTCCTCCTCGTAACAACCTTTTATGTTCTTGAAAATTGCTATCATGTCCCCACTCAGTCTTCTCTTTTCCAGACTGAACAAACCCAGCTCTTTCAATCTTCCCTTGTAAGCCAAGGGTCCCAGACCTTTATATTCAAATTTGTAATTGTGTTCTTGGTTTCGGGCTGTTACATGATGAGGGAGGCAACTTGGTTTAGATTCGAACAGGGCTGAGCTAAGGTGGAGCAAGGGGCCCAAAGTCTGCTGAGCAATGAACAGTAGGGAATTCCCCTGGGGAGGGAACATTCCCCACTGGTGTAAAACTAGCTTTTGTGGCTGGTCCAGCCACTCTCTCCACCTCTGTACAGAGTACTATTACGGCAAGCAGCAAACATGGCAGAGTCCTGCTGTGACTGTTCCTCAGTGGCACATGGCCTCCTAGATATCCTATTCTAGTGGAGTAAGTGAGAGCAGCCCCCAGTCATCCTAAAACTTGCTCCCTTAGGATTAGGGATTCATAATGGGCATCGAACATCCCATCCTGTGCTGAGCAGAGCTCAGCTTACAGGATCTTTGGGAAGCTTTAGCTGATGAACAAAATCACCTCAGGAATAGCGTCTAAAATAGAATCCCATCTGCCACACTAAATAGTTCCCAACTCAGAATGAGCGAAGGCTCCTTCTTAGGAGCTTGAATGATGCTGTGTGTAGCTGTGACAATTTTGTATAATTATTGATACACCACTATTATTAATGGATGACTGCTGGGAAATTGATTCACTCAGATCATGAAAGATGTTAAAGGAATCCAGGTATCTATCTACCATTTCTTTATAAAGGCATTCATAGGGTTTCAAGAAAGCCGTGGAAAGCTCTGTGAAGGGGCAAGAGATAACTTCTGAGAGCTGGACTGAGGACTCAAGTTCCATCCCTAAGCAGCCCCAGAAAGGAAGTGCCCTTCTGAAGGTTAGTTCCTCTGCAGCTCCTCCAATCTGCAAAATGGTACAAAGAGTACACGGCATGAGCCAATCAAAGATGCAGTATATTGCTCTATCCCTTTTAACCAGGTAACTCCATTGGTATGCCTGAAAGGTAAGGCAGAGACCCACAATTTTGCTCACCCTCCATCATTCCCCACACACTTGCTTGCAGGGAGAATATTGGCCCAAGACCTGGGTAGGTCCTATGGAGTCCTTAGGTGGTGGGAGTAGGGCCTTACCCTCCTGAATGGTGCTTAAGACACAGCCATAATTTACTCCGTTATGAAGAACAGATCTCATATTAAAAAGAGCATCCCAGACTATCAAAGCATCATTGACTATGTCTACACTTGCAAGTTAGTTCCAATTAAGGAAGTTTAATTTGAACTAACTTAGGCCTTGGCCACACTAGTCTTTCACTAGTTCAAATTAAGGGCTTCCTTAATTTGAACTAATAAATTTGATTGCTTAGTTCGAACTAATCCTTAATTCGAATTAGTTAGTTCGAATTAAGTCAATGTGGCCTTATTAGTTCAAACTAACTGCTTAGTTTGAACTAATCAGCAGATTGACCTTCATGCAACTGACTAATTCGAATTAAGCAAGTGCCCTGTATGGACATGGCTAGTTCGAACTAGCATTCTAGTGGGGCCATGCTAGTTCGAATTAAGTTAATTCGAACTCATTAAAATTAGTTCAAATTAGTTAATTCAAATTAACTAATTCGAACTAACTTTGGTAAATGTAGACATAGCCATTGTGACCACATGAAGGAAACACCTGGCAAACACAACTGGGTGGAAGGCCTCTCCAAAGGAAATCATGCATTCAATAAGGAATATTCATGCTCAAGACCTGATTCTGAAAAATGGCATTCATGATAAAAAAAAAACAACTGGGTGCAGTAAAGACAAACTACAGAATTGTTTCCTGGAGGAGATCTAATGAGGTATAAAAAGGTACAGAACATTTCCACACAACACATATCAGAATAAGCTTTCTGTATATCTCCCCAGGCCTGAGTTCAATGTGGCATTCAAATAGTCTCTCTCTCTCTCTCTCTCTCTCACACACACACACACACACAAATTAAATTGATTTATGTGAAAAGATTAAGAGTCAACTATGTTGACTATACAACAATCATGGGAGGAATGCGATACCCATTTGCAAGAGTTTGAAGAGTGCAAGTTTCAATAATGGAGAAAAGCTGGCAATAACATTAAGGATAACTGCATGATATTAAGAAATTAAAAGATCAGGCCATTAGGGAAATCTTCTTGATGCTGTTATTAGTCTGTGGAATACACTTACAGGGAAGAAACATAAACCTCATTCTTTGAAACTTCTAAAAACTTAACCCACTATGCTTCAGTTTTTCATCTGTACAAAAGGAATAAGAATACTTCCCGATTATTGTAGGGCTGAATTTATACAGTACATGCCCCTACACACAGCATCTTCAGCACCCCACCTCCCCTGAGTACAGCTGCCCTGTGTGTGTGTGAGTGGGCAATGGGGGACAAAGGAATTGGCTGGGCCGTCTCCACATAAGGATGGGGGAAGGGAGAGAGGCTGGGGTAACTGGCTCAGCCAGCTCTAGGGCAGGGGAAATATGTTCACCCCTGGGCTCTGGCTTCTGGCCTGCCCAGGGGACGGGGCCTTGGGAAAGAGGAGGAATACTGCATGGAGCCAGAGTTCCAATGTCGGTGTCAGACCCCTAAACTGGCTGGGGCCCCTGGGCATGAGCCCCATTGGTCTGTGCAGTGATTCACCACTCAGAGGTGGCCTTAGGTTATCTGGAGCCCTAGGAGAAGACCCATTGTGGGGGGCCCTCTATAGAATCCCTGCTGCGGGGCCCCCCTTATCCTCCCCCCCCCCCCGTGGCATGTGCCTACTGTGCCTAATTGGAAATCTAGCCCTATGTATGAGGTGCTTGGACACTATAGTGATGGGCACACAGAAGAGCCTACTGCTAATATTGTACACTTACTCTGGCGTCATTCAGAATAAGATCATTTGTATACCTGGGGAAAACATCTATTGGGGAAAAACATCTGCTCTAAAAACAGAATTTCCAACTTGAATATATAAAATCTTTGAATCTGTACAGGAAATAGCTCTCTAACAGGCACGCTCATATTTTATGTCAGGGATCTGTTCTGGATTCTCTCTTTGAACAACTAACGAAGAAAATATAGAGGGGTATATTTTCAACAAAATGCACAAAAAATTAATGGTTTATTGCTCTTCATAATAGCAATGTGTATCTGTTCTACTAACTCTCACTTAAGATCATGTTAAAATCTAGCACCCCGGCTGCCTTTCCTGTTACACAGTATAAACTCATCCAACTGCATTAGTGGTTTAATACCCAATTACCACTAGAGAACCATTGCTAATTTTCAAATATCTGCCCTCTGCAGCCATTCCAATTCCTTTATTTTCCAGAAAAAGGTGACAGATGCTAAGAGTTATAGACAGGAGAAGGTTTCATTAGAAAGAAGAAAATAAACCGCACCTAACCCCAAATGAAAAAGTGTACTGTATTTTCATTTATGGCACTATAAATTGCCATTTCAGCACAACACAGAGTCATACAAACAATGCAACAATGCCTCTGCTAGTATCTCAGGGTTTAGAAACCATTACATATTACATTGTACTTTTAAATTTTAGAAGTCCAGTCTTGACAGGACAAATGCTTTTGCTGAGTGAACAGTTCTTTGACAACCAAAGGGAAAAGGTCTACTTTAACATCAGAACTAGAGCATAAAGAGAGAAAAAGATGTCCCGTGGAAGTATATACGAGCACCTATGATCAGAGGAAAACATTAAACTTTCTGCAAGTGTCTAAAATGTTCAATGCTTTGTCAGTAACTAAAGAGAATAATGTCAAGTGACCTCTATACAATTAAATAAAAAAACCCCCAAAAACCTTCAGTTAGGGAAATCAGAATGGTAAAGTCTTTCTCAAATGAAAGCAAGTGATACCAATACATGAATTCTTTTAAAATTCACACTGGTCACACCAAAAACAATACAGGAATGGTCATTGCTAAAAGTTATGCAACATTTTGGATCTCTGACTGCCTGAAATCGAGGTTGTTCAGGAAACAGTGGTTCTTAAATATTTATGTCCATACTTTAATTCTAAATCTTTTTGCATACTTCAGGGATTCACTTAGGGTGGACAAAGTAACATGAGAGCTGGCATTCTTATCTCTTACTTATTGATTTATCATAAGAAGAGCAGCTCTCATGTCACTTTAGCCCCACAGATACTACACTGATCTATGCAAAAATATAAACAGAATTTTTTAAAATAAAACTATTAAGCTCTGCATATAATCCCTCTATTTAGGCAGTTTGAGATCCATTATTTCCTGTAATCCTTAATATAATATAATATAATATAATATAATATAATATAATATAATATAATATAATATAATGCTGTGAAAAAAAGCTCATATACTTTTCTTACATTGTGAGCACTTTGGAGCAGAGACCATATCCAAGTTTAAGTTTCTATAGTGCCACACAGATCAGAGCCAATGGGTGGCATTGTAATAGAAATATAAAAAATATAAATAATAGAAAGAATAGTGTGTTTATTTGGGTATACGCAAGTACTGAAATAGTCTGGTTCCAAACCAAGCCTGATTGGACTTTGATATACTACAGATTTTTCTCATATACCAGAATTGTTTCTTCTACTTTATTTTAAATTTTGTTCAAGTAAAGCTTGGAAAATCTGCATTACTTCAAGCAATGGAAATTCATGCTGACAATCTGGATTCCTTCAAGTAATGTAAACACGACTTAATATATAAATAACTTCAAATTCTGACAAATGTATTTCAGAAGGAAAAATTAAAATACATCTTTTTATTACCTGCTATCTTTATTCATCATAGAAACAGAAAATGAATAGTAGGTAACTTACTGCTAATAGTGCAGTAGTGAACACTAATAGAAGAAATAGTGATGAATTCACTATTGTCCATTTCTGCACAATATTTTCCTCTGTCCCTTTCATTTTCTGATATGACTACTACACCAGAATCAAAGACAGACTTTGGATTTGATTACAGATTGAACCAAAACAAAATTTCAGACCTAAACATGCTCAGATCTAGATCCAAACTTTGCAGCTGAAGCCCATATTCATTCATTCATGACCAACTACAAAGCATCATATATAGATCTGGCCTTCCCCGTAGCGATCCCCATTAAAAGGCTACCTAAACAAAGGTGAACTGCAAACACATGTAAAAAAACAACTCTCAGGCATGGTTATTTCTACATAGCTAGTAGAAACTGGCAGAAGAGTTAAGGTATAAAAATGAAATGAAAAGATGAAAACAGACTCTGGTTTTATATTGTGTGTACTCAAAGATAGCACAGTGGCTACATAGACAATTTTGCTACACCCACTTCTATAGCTGCTGCTGCTTCTTTTTTTTCGGTAGACATTGCATTAGCCGAATCACTGGAATGTATATCCTGTACCTTTTAAAAGCACAGGAACTTAAACTTACACTTAGTACAAGAAAATCTTTATTGTTTGAACTGCAGGATGATGCTTCCAGTAGTGCATCTCCTTAGTAGGGCAGTACAATATGAACGTGAGCTATGAACTCGGGAAGAAAGAGAACAAGGAAGAGAACAATAGTGTAACCAATGACTTCTTTTAAAACTTTGAAACTGAAGAATGACAGAGCCATGCAGCTCTATACAACTGGCACTACAACATTTCCCTTAAGCTGTCCTGGATTGCAGTCAACTAAAAAACAGGTACAGAGGTAAATACAGCAATGCTTTGACCACTCTTGCGCATCTGTTCTTTCTTTAATATATTAATAGCCAAGCAATGTGATGGTTTTCTTCTAAACAATCATTACAAACCCTTAAGTTAATAAAGGGACAGGATTTGCAGAAGCAAGCCGGTCATCATTAATCTTATACATTCAACTGGCTTCAGTTACACATACAGGTACCTGCTGACAATCCTCCATTTCAGAGTTAGGAGGACACATCCACTTACTAACATGATCAGACAGGACAGTTGTCATCAAAGCTATACAAAGTAATGACATTTTGAAAAACAGAAGCCTATTAATTTTTTCAAGAGCTAAAACAGGTATAACAGATTCAGAGATGATGATCCTTCACATCGCAGACCACAGAACCTTACCCACCCACTCCTGTAATTGACACCTAACTTCTGTCTGAATTACTGAAGTCCTCAAATCATGGTTAAAAGGCTTCAAATTACAGAGAATCAACCACTTACATGAGATTAAACCTATAAGTGACCCATGCAACATGCAGCAGATGAAGGTAACCCCGTACCCCCCAAAAAACCCACTGAGTTGTCTGTCGGTCTGACCCAGAAAATCCCTTCTCGACTACAAACATGAAGATCAGTTAGACCCTGAGCATGTGGGCAAGACCTACCAGCCAGACACCTGGGAAAGAATTCTTTGTAGTAACTCAGAGCCTTCTCCATCTAGTGTCCCATCACTGGACATTGGAGATATTTGCTAAGAGCAGTCACAGACTGACTACATGCCATGGTAGACAGTTTCATCATACTATTCCCTCAAGCTCAGTCTTAAATCACTTAGATATTTTGCCCCCACTGTTCCCCTTGGAAGGCTGTTCCATAACTTCACTTCTCTGATAGTTATAAACGTTTACCTAATTTCAAGCCTAAACTTGTCAGTGGCTACTTTATAGCTTTTGTTCTTGTGTCCACATTGGTACTTAACTTCCTCCCTTGTATTTATCCCTCTGCTGTATCTCTCTCTCTGTAGAGAGCAATCATATCTCCCCTCAATCTTCTTTTGGTTAGGCTAAACAAGGCAAGTTCTTTAAGTCTCCTCGCATAGCAATGTTCCCTCTAAGCTGATGATGCAGCTGAGCAAGTTATGGTACTCATTAAGCGGCAATTTGTGAGGCATGGTGCCGCATGGGCAACAGTTTTTTGGCACCGGAAGCATCAGCATGCCTAAGTACCTTAATCCGAAAGAAATGCATAGATGTGGTCTTTTCATTTGAACTTTAATAAAAATGTTAAACTGATACACTGTAGTTTTATTAATTTACTACACAAATGTGAGACGAGGACACTTGCCGCTTATCTAGCCTCTACCAGCCGGGGAGAAGAGATGTGGGGTTGTCAACCTCACTACAGTCACCTATAATAGCAACCTGTTAGGAGGACGGCTCTGATGCCGTAACAGCAGAGCTATCTGACCTTTGATCTCATAATGTAAATGAACGGCCACTCTGAGGGTTCTACACTAACCAATAGAGAGTTTTTAGTAGCTTCTGATTAATGAAAATGATTCTCCTTTCTGGCTACTGATAAAGCTATGTTGCTAGTGTTTACAATTACGTATGCACTTCCCCCCTGCCCCATGCGTTTTAATTTAGTGGGAGGATTTTTTGTTTTGTTTTTATATTACTGGCATTACTGTAACTTTGAAAAAAGTTGGATAGTGTGGGAATATGATGATGAAATTGTTAGACTGTGCTACTTTGCTATCCAGGATTATCCATATAACTATAAACATGCACACACACAATTAAATTATTTTTAGATAAATCAATTCATAAATTAAATATATCAAAACAACCCCAAGAAAATAATTTTGGAAAAAAGCAATTAGTGTCTGAAGATATTTCTTAATAGCCCTTGAAAATATTTTCTGGAATATAAACACTTTTAGAGATGACAAATATAAATATTTGTGTGAAACTGAGCAATCACTTATAGCTTTTACAGCCCTGCAGCTTATCTTCTAACTGAGCTCATAACTCTTGATCTTCAGAAATGGATATCAGTTTGCTGTCAAAATCAAGTTACATTTGTAACTTAACAGCATCATCAGCAGAAGATTTTTTTATTTAGAAGTAAATGAGGCTCTCTCTCAAGTTTCCTGGAAGAGGTTCTGTAGGGGGAGCAGGCTGGGAAGAAGAGACGTGGAGATCATTGGGCTGGGGAGAAGGGAGAAGAAGAGACACAGGGATCATCGGGCTGGGGAGAAGACAGAAGAGATGCAGGGATCATCAGGCTGGGGAGAAGGGAGAAAAGATGCGGGGATCATTGGGCTGGGGAGAAATGACGCTGGGTTGGGCTGGGGAGAAGAGACACAGGGTCAGGCCGCACGGGCCTCTGAGAAAGGTGTGCTGGACTGCGACGGCCAATGCATAGCCACGCACCCACTCAGTTTAGAGGGAACATAGCTCATAAGGCAGGTTTTCCACTCCTCAAGATTATGCTAGTATCTCTTCTTTGCACCTCTTCCAGTTTGAATTCATCTTTCTTAAACAGGGGAAATCAGAATTGCACACAGTATTCCAGATGAGGTCTCACCAGTGTCTTGTAAAATGGTACTTCCCTGTTTTCATTGCAAATACCTCACCTGACAAATGCTAGGCCTGTATTAGCCTTTTTTCATGGCTATATCACATTGGCAGCCCATAGTCATCCTGTACTCAACCAATACACAAAGGTCTTTCTTCTTCTCTGTCATTTCCAACTGATATGTCCCCAGCTAATAGCAAAAATTTTGGTTAGTTCCTAAAAGTATGTGCTTGTGTAACCCATATGCCTAAAACAGGCATCTCTTTAGGAGACCTATTGAGGGTGGGTTACTGTTGCTGGGCAGATTAGCTGCCTACAACCAGAAATTTCTGGAAACAGGGAGTGGTAGCATTTTGAGCATGCCCCACAGGGTTTCCTGCTGGTGTGGTCAGAACACATGAGACAGAGCAGCAGAGGGCCGACAGCAGACAGGGGTTGCATGAGAGGATCCCATGTGCTCAGTGTGCAAGAGGAGGGAAGCTGACCCAGGAGTGGACAGCAAGATGTTTTCTCCCTCCTATGGAGTCTTCTGAAGCAGAGTTTGTGCACGAGCATATGTGACTGAGGGCCGGTTAACCAGTGAGCTGACCAGATGGTGCTGGTTCCAGAGGAGAAAGAAAAGCCTGCATGGAATTCTATGGAAGATTCCTGCAGCCAAAGAAGAAGAGGATAGCTACTTCTTTCCACTCAAGCCTTTAGACTTGATCAAAGACTGTAGCTGAGATTTGGGTGACCTCCACCTGGACTTTGGGACTCTTTGGTATCTTTCTCATGGTGTTTTTGTGGGGAGTGTTCTGTTTAAATTCATTTTGTTTTCTTAGGATAAGATTTATTCAGTTAGTAGGGGCAATTGAATGAATTTTAGCCCACCTGAAGGTTACACTTGCACTTTACACTATTAAATTTCATCCCTTTTCTATTACTCCAGTTTACAAGGTCATCCAGATCTTCTTGTATGATATTCCAGTCCTCTTCTGTATTGACAATACCTCCCAACTTTGTGTCATCTTCAGTTTTATTAGCACACTCCCCATCTTTTGTACCAAGGTCATTAATAAAATGTTAAATAAGATTGGTCCAAAGACTGATCTCTGAGGAGCTCTACTAATAAATTTCCTCTATCCTAAGAATGCACCTTTCAGTGTGACCCATTGTCTTCTCTTTAACCCAGTTCCTTATCCACCTTTCAATTCAGATATTAATCCCCATCTTCTTTAATAATTTCCCATATGAAACTGTATCAAATGCCTTACTGAAATTCAGGTAGATTAGATATACTGCATTTCTTCTGTCTAAAAAAATCAATTATCTTCTCAAAGACGGAGATCAAGTTGGTCTGGCAAAATCTACCTTTTGTAAAGCCATGTTTTATTTTATCCCAATTATTATTAACCTCTATATCCTCATCTATTTTCTCTTTCAAAATTTGATCCAAAATCTTGCAGACAATTGAGATCAAAGTAACAAGCCCATAGTTTCTCAAATCACTTCCCCCCCCCCCCCCTTTCTTAAAAATAGCAATAGTGGTCCTGCTTTTATCAGGGGGTTGGACTAGATGACCTCATGATATCCCTTCCAACCCTAAGATTCTATGATAATTCTGTAACCACATGGTATGGCCATGATATGATTCATCAATAGTCCTTGCTATTGGTAATGCAATTGCATGTGTCTTTGAAGCATTTCCCAGAATAAGATGAAGCAGGTACAATCTTAATTTGTAGCGCTCCTGGCCCCTACAATGTACCCACAATAAATAAGAATTGAATCCTGAAAATCAAAGCAGTAGTTAGCACTGCTTGGAAAAACTTGAACAGGTTCTGTGTTAAAAATCCCCCAAAACAAAACAAAACTCTTATAACTAAGATGAAACTTCAGGAAGCAAAATTTCTTCTCTGGATTTTCTGTAGAACTAATTCTCCAAAGGCAATATTCTTGCTCTTTGGATGGCCTTTCAGCTGTTACATTTTGCTGGCTGCCCTGGGGGAATTTATTTTTAATATCTTGCGAAATGGGGGAAGGGAAACTCACAATGAGTAAAACACTCCAAAACGGGGGCACTTCTGCTTCAGTAAATACTTTGAGGCTATATAAACTGCAGAAAAGGATCTGTTACTTTTATTTCCAAAGGCTAAAGATATTTATAGAGCACTTTCCAACAATGCTTCAGAAAAGCAGTTCTTACACAGTAAAAGAAAATCTAACCACAAAGAACACTTACTGCATTGAACATCTTTGTCAAAGGGAAAAACACTATTATATTAATTATCTTAAAAGAAGTAATGACCAATACTTTAAAGTCTTTAAAAGGAAATTTTACATTTAATTAGGAATTCCAGAAGCCAATAAGAGAGACTGCATCATCAGATACCAAAACCCTATCATCAGTGTGTATGTTTTCAAATGAATTTATAAAAAATGTGCTGATTTGAGACATCTGCAATAAGGTAAAATCAATTTGTTTTCCCCCCAGTGGATACACTACTGTTCTCTTTTCTGACCCTTCCTGTAGCGAGGACCCTTATTTAGTTTCCCACTTAACACAGGCATTCTCAATTTCTCTACTTTAAAGCAATGCCACAAACTTGAAAACCACATTTATCTGAAAATGTTGTACCTATTATTGTTACAAGTGACAGGAAAATGACTGTATCTGAAAGAGAAAACAATTGTATTTACATTTATTTACTTTTTTTCATTTGCTAGGTCTACATATAGTTCGTTTCATTGTTTCCTGTATGCAGGGAACCATTTTCTGAAATAACATATAAACATCAACAAGAGAGCAGAAAAACCTTTTGCATTTTAAAAGGGATTTTTAAATAAAAATGTCTGTCTTGGGCACCAATATTTAAATGATGTTCTTATCAGAAACTATCATAGAACAAGTTGTCAAAAAAAATCAAGCTGACCCTATCAACACCTCATTTCTGAGTGGCTGGGTCTGAACAGAGCACGATTATCTGCTTGCTTCTGCTCATATACTGGAGAAATGCATGTTGCCATTTTCAAGCGTCTGACGATGTGAGCTTTCTCCCACGAAAGCTCCTGAGATAAATAAATCTGTTAGTCTTTAAAAGTGCCACAGGACTCCTTGTTTATTTGGCTAAACTAGCCTAACATGGCTCCCCCTTTGGAACTTGCCAAGTTAAAAGTGATTTTTAAAAAGTTAAATAAAAAACTAATTCTCCACAAATTGTTCAGTGGAAAGGAAAGGTTTTACCATACGTGCCCTAATGGAATGGACACTTAGAAACAGGAAGCTTACATGTAATTTTTTCTCCTCTTCCTCTGTGTGGAGAATGGGCCATGTTTCAATTCCTATGCCCAGCAATACTCAAGAGGCGTCTGAGTGGAAGCGTCTATGCCTTCGTACCTCTATTTCCTGTCAGCATGGTTTCTCTGCACTGCCATGAACACCACCCTAAAGGCATTAAATCTTAAAAAGAGAATTTTAAGCCAGTCTGGTGATGCAGTTTCAGATAGGTTCTTCCAACAGCCTATGGGAGGTCTCAGATGATGCACCACTTCTAATAAAAATTCATCTCTTTCTCTTGCCCCATGCTCTTAGACGTTCTATGAACCATTTGCTATGAACAGGCCCCGTAGACCCCCCAAAATCCCGCCCTGGCTGGCTTCTGGTGCCTTGCCCTGCCCACCCAATCCCCAGGCTGGATGGCTGGCCTGCTCCAAACCAGCCAGCCTGGGGCAGGGCAGGAGTGCCACAGATTGCAGCATCTGGCCCCATTGGAGCGCTGGCCTGCGGCCACCTGCAGCAGCCCCTGTCCACAGCCCCCCTCACCCTAGGCCCTCACATCAGTGCTGGCCAAGGCCCTGGAGCCGCTGACTCCACCCCCCCCAGCACCAGTGGGGCTGGGGGCCCCACTCCCCCCGCAGGCAGGGCGCGCCACCGCAATGGGAGGGCCCCACAAGGGTGGGCAGCCCCAGGTTCCCCGGCCCTTGATCTGAACCTGCTCATGCAAGCTATCTGAAAGCTAAGCTGGGTAGGCATACCTACCGACAATCCCTCCTTCATGTGCATTGTAGACATACTCACAGAGACTACAGAATAGTATTTTACCAGAAGGCCTTAAATACTCTGCTTCACCGTTTAAGAGCTATGCTAGCTTCCCTGTTAGAAAAGTTTGTGTTTCCTGGTACACGGGTGGGACTATTTGAGCTTCAAGATACCTTTTTCTTTTTGTGTCTGAACCTCTCAGTCTCTTCATGACATATATGCCTCTGGGTAAAGAGTGGATCGGCGTGTCTTTAATTATTACTAGGAAATAGTTAAAAGAGAGGTGGAAATGTTCCACCAATAGTTCCTATTGTCATTCTACCTTTCAATCTGCTTATTCTTTAAGACCAATTCTAAGATCTTGTTTTCACTGACGGCAGCGATTCGCCAACGTAAGATCGATCTCTCTGATCGACTGATGAGGTCTGTGAAAACCTGCTCAGCCGATCAGGAAGCCGGCGCTGGAAGATCACGCCCGCAGAAGGAGTAGCACCGAGTCAGAGGGAAGGGGTTTTCCACCACCACAGTGTAGTAAGTAGAAGGTAGGCATTAGGAGCGAGATACTCAAGGTATTTTAAGTACTTTGCGTATCTCCCTATGATTGCTGCCAAAACTGCCCAACAGTATAGACCAGGGCTAAGAGTATGTCCATATAACAAATAGATCGAAAAATTCCCAACCTGATCAATGGAACTGTTGTATGACTAAAAATCATTGTACTGTCAATAAGTGTTTTGTGAATATCCTATTACACATGGATAAAACTGATATCACAACTGAAAAGGTACTGAATGCATATATACAACTTGAATTGTTTCCTTATTCCAAAGGTGTCAAAGAAACTATACTTTTTATAGGATAAAAAATACCTAAAATCTCTAAACTATAGCTGTTGGTGGGGCCTTTCCGATTTTGTAAATGACTGTTAAAATTCTAGACTCAGGCTACAATGCTAAGGGTCTTAAAAAGCGTGTCCTGACACGTAAGGAAATTTACGTTCTCTTAACAAAAACAACATGCCAGCATTGTTCTAAACTTGAAGCTCAAGAAATATATTGTATGTAAGCCATTCATGTGCTCCTCAAAATACTAGCTAGATTCCTGGCAGTTTTGAAGCCATGTTGCTAGTGTGAAGAGACATTTACCTTGCATTAGTTAAGCAATGATCGGATAGAAACTAAACAGACTTAGCAAGGACATAGCTTACATTCAAATGGGCATTTAGACAAATTCTTTTTTTGAGCTTTCAACAAAGCCTACAGGTTAAATTCTGCTCTCAGTTATGAGTGCCACTCCAGAAATGTCAATGAGAGTGGGAAAAAGTGTAAACAAGAGCAGAATTTGACCCCAAAATTTAAATTTACCATGGCCTTAAAGTGCCCTTGCCTTCTAGGTTTACCTTCCAGAATGAAATGTATACAGTTTTACGAAGTGAGGTAATTATGAATAACCCTACTATAGCTTTTCTGGGCAAAACAGAGGATTTCAGGTTCCAGAGCTATCAACCTTGCACTTTTACATTCACTTTAAAAATGTTAATGCGATAATAAAATATATATATGCAAATAGAACATTTTTTGTGTTAGAGAATAATGATAATGCTATTGCTTTAAAAATCAACAGTTACCCATTGAGAAATTCAAAAAACTATGTTTAGATTGAAGTGCACGTGCCATTGTTCCTCACATTTTAAAGATGGATCAAATGAGGTTGAGAGAGTTATGTTATTTTGCCCAAGGTCACACGGGAAGTCTGTGGCAGAACCAAGAGCAGAAATCAGAAGTCCTGATTTTTAATCCACTCTGACACAGCATCTGTATTCTTAGAAATGTTGTGTTTCTCTCACCACTGGAAATGAACCACAAAACAGTCAAAGATGAGCCCTTCATAGCCGCTGCTTGCGTACAAAGAGAAATGGGTCAAAAGGCAGTAAGCATTACCTTTGAAAAGATGAATATAAGGTACACTGTTTAGAATAGACAATCCAGCAGCTCATTTTTTTAAGTTCTATTTAGAGAGTTTATTTTGTCTTCATTTTAAAGCAGAGAAAACCACAATAAAATGCAATTTACAAAATAGGGAGCTTCCATGGAATTCATATAAACATGCCTCGGTTAACAAAACTTATTGCTGAGGGTAGGGAGGAAGAGTGATTTATGGGATTCAAACTCCAAAAAACACAATAGAGTCCTAGTGAAAACATAACTTTCCCCACACAAAACATATTGTCAATAATGTATAATAATATTAATAAGAGATCCAGAATTTGTTTTAAATTTTAAGTGACTTTTGGCCAGTTTACATCTACTTTCTATTCATTGCAAGACTGTTGTACAGTAAATAATTCCTACATATTTTTCTTAATAATCAGAATGCCCAATTTAGCCTTAGTTTCCTTTCCATCAAGCATACATGTCTTCTATGCAAATATTCCTTGACAATTTATGAGACTTCCCTAGAGGAGAAATCTGAATCTTAAGAAAAGCTGCTACCAAATACATTAAGAACGTACTGTTTCCTAAAAGAGGCCATTCCTTAACCACAAATAGTTTTTAAATTGCCATCTGATTAGGGCCAATATGGGCAGATCTAAAGAAAAAAGTTCTTGTGTGTTCCTGTTCTTCAACCTCAATTTTATTGCATTATCTGAAAGAACACAAACAGGACAGGAATTAATGAGATATGCATAAGCATATCTAATGACCTTCCATTGCAGTAACCTTCATTCTCCGTTACAGCACTCTACAATTCAGTATTTAAAATGTGAAAAAGAAGAAGAAGAAAGTACTGTGCACTGTACCTCTTATGGACCCTACATGCACAGAGTTCCTCTGTAATCAGTGAGGTATACATAACTGCAGGCTTTGATCATGTGGAGTAACTTTCCAGGATCATAGATCTGTAAAGAAGATAGCTTTAAGACTCTACCGAGATGCTGTATTTCAGGACGATAGTTGCCTCTCCAGGAAGAAAGCAAAGTCATAACATTTTGTCCCCTTTTACCTTAACAAGTTTTTCTTACTCAACATCCCATTACATTGCTCAAAGACATGTAAGAGATTCTTCTAACATCACGTAATACCGCCATCTGCCATCTAATGGACAATTATATTCTTTTTACTTTTAATTTGTATTTCAGCTCCAATTTGCAACTTTTTCTGAACTGAAGCAACACGGTCCTGAAAAATTTACTCATGAAAGTATTCCCTATCAACGGGAGTAGTCTCACAGAAGTCACTTGACATCCAAATATCAGTGTTAGGTGGTTGACAAACAGTGGAAAGAGTGCATTACATTTAACATAACTGTCCCCTGATTGTCCTCACCTTCTGTATATTGTACCTACAGCTGTTATTGTTCATCTTGTATTAGATTATAAGATCTGTGGGACAGAAACATCTTTTTTGTTATGTGTGGATACAGAGCCTACATAATGTGGCAAATAATAGGCAAACACGATCATTGAAACGGGACAACTTGAGTAAGAATTACTCAAACTAAGCATTGCAGAAAAGCTCCTAACTTTTACTAATACAGTGCTCTCATCAAAAAAATACATTTTATGCACACAGCCCTGCTGGTTACTACCAGTTTTTTACTACTTCTTACTACCAGCTACTTTTTTTTTTTTTACTACCCGTTTTTACTTCTTACATAATAATCGGATTTCTTGCTCTGTGGATGTTCTTCCACTCTCTATGACAGTAAAAACAATGTGCTTCTGAACAGAAGAATATTATAAAGGAGTAATAATGATGAACATTACGGATGCCTGAAATGCTGCTTGGAAGTTAAACTATTCCCTCACTGGCGGTGATACCATGAGTCAGGAAAGAAGCCCACTGGCAGAGCAGTGATGGAAACCTTACAACTCCCCTGTCCATGTTTGGTTTATTCTGTGGATAGAATATTTCACTTTCCTGGCCTATGTGTGCAATACATCTCCCCTGTATTAAAATACAATTAAACATACATTAAAAAATAGAACAATCACCACAGCATCTCAAACACCATTATTTTCAATTCGAGAAGTGGCATAAATAGTGAAACAGACAGTGAAGATAAGAGCGTCTCTTCCAGCATAGAAAACAGCTGTGTGTCTGAGGAATAACAGGCTCCTAGCAAGGCATGAGGTCAGATTGGAGTCAAATCAATGAGAAGAGGACTAGCCTTAGCCTATATCGGGGGTGGGATTGTAATTCGATTTTAGACTGTTGAATTACAGAATCCGCAGGAGACTGACCATACTCTGCAAATGGCTCCGGGCTCTAGTGTCGCCACTGATCAGCATTACTTCTTCCTGAAATGCACTGCACTGTGGGTAGCTATTTCACTGTGTAACTAGAAGCAGGGACTTGTGGGGAGGCAGTCGTCCTCTTGTGATGCAACACGCTCACTCCCTCTTCCCACAAAAAAAAAAATGCTTTCTATGCTGTCTTTCTCTGCTGCAGGCACAGAGAGGCACAGTGCTGTAGACAGAGAGAGGGATGAAGTAAAAACTTCTTGGGGCTGCTGGCAAGGGAGGAACTATGTGCTGCTTACCTGCCACGGTGCAGCACGATGGAAAATCAAGAGCAGAAAGAAAGGAACAGAGAGTTCTGGGACAGATTGAGGTTGAATTTCACTGTTCTCTGGCTACGTGGACATTGCAAATTTTGACCTCAGTGCTAGGCCACTTGCAGGGGTGGTGTAATCAGGTCAAATTACAGCACCATTTAATTTGAATTTACCGCTCTGACTGTAGAGAGACAGGCTGCAGAAGGTTGAGGTAAGCAGCATTACGTTGATCTTTTCTGTCAGTGTAGATCAGGCCTGTAAATGGCCACATACCTCCTTGAAAGACAGCATGAGAGGGAAGCAGAGCAGAAAACCTGCCACCGTAAGTAGAGACCTCAATGGCAGCTGAGTGGGAACAAGTGAAGATCGGGGGGAAGGATATCCTTTTAAAGAGAAGATTTTACAGAGCAATGGTTTCATCCAGTGGCATTGCTGGTGCTGGATACCCAGAGCTCATGCCCCAAGTCCCACCTGAGTACGGTGGGGATCTGCGTCTGAGCCACCACCAGCACCCCGATGTGGTCTCCATGCCAGGGCTGGGACCTGGGGCCACATGCCGGCGGCAATAGGATCGATTTATCCAGTTGGACGGAGCACAAACGAAGACCCACTCAATCGATACAGAAGTCAATTAATAAAACCATGTCTAGAAAAAAGTAACACTGCATTGACCCGTATGCATTTTCTGTTGACACAGCGTAGTGGAGACAACGTGTAGAACGGACGTTAGGAAGTCCCCTGTCGACTGCTGCTGAATTTGCTTGCAAGTGTAGTCTACACCTTAGTTTCCCATCTGTAAAATAGATAACATCGAACTACCTCATAGTTTAATGAAGCTTGCAAATTTCTTTGAGATCCTTGGATGCAAGGCTCTATGTCAATATTATTATCAGTAACCTTATAAAACTATGTTGAGATGTTTGTTCAATGCTTCTACTTAACATAGATCTGAAAGTCCAGCTGTGATCTTTACATTTTAATATCATCACCACTAATATCCAACAGACTTCTGTCTCTCCCAAGTGCCTGCTGCAGGTATCTGGAACCACTGACTTCTCTGTTCTCTGAGGCAGCTGGATGCTACTCAGTTTCTAGGCAGGTTCTAGCATATTCTTGGGGATTCTCTGGGTCACTGTTTCCAAGGTCAATTTCTTTATCAGGATCCCCTGAACAGCTGTTTTTATAGACTCACAGACTTTAAGGTCAGAAGGGACCAATACGATCATCTAGTCTGACCTCCTGTAAAATGCAGGCCTCAAGACCTCACCCACCCACTCCAGCAACAGGCCACCAACCTATGACTGAGTTATTTACGTCCTTAAATAATGATTTAAGGACTTTAAGATACAGAGAATTCACCGGTTAGTGAACCATGCCCTGTGCTACAGAGGAAGGCGAAAAACCCCCAGAGCCCAGGCCAATCAGCCCTGGGGGAAAATTCCTTCCCGACCCCAAATATGGCGACCAGTTATGCTGGGAAAGACTCGACATCAGGGTCTATTCAGTTCTTCCAATGGCATTTCCATCATAGGAACCTCAGTGCCTTTTATCTCACAGCTTCAACAGCTCAATATATCAACTGTAAAAATCTTAGTCAACTGAGATTTAAGAACATGCATTTTTCATTCTTCCTGAAGTTGGGACCAGCTCAGGTTTCCAGCTCTTTAAGACCGGATCTGCTTCTAAAATGCAGAAAAAACCGCAACCCAAAATGCAAATTCTGACAACTGTTTGTTAACCTATATGAAATAAGATTGTGGTTCCATCTAATTGCTAGCAGACAGATGTCCATATCAGTATTATTTATCAATACAACTACTTTGTAGGCACCTCCCAAAAGAGACAAAGAGAAGCTCCAAAGGGAAGTGAACATAAGATATGATCTAATGATGTGGTAACAGGCCAGTAAGCTGAGAAAGGAGGAAGAGATAATAAATTAGCTACTGAAGTGATTCAGCAAGGACTAGTGCACAGAAAGGTGGCGCTAGGTTTTGTTTTGATGGAATAAAATCAATATCTACCTAAGCTAGCTAATTTATTGCAGGGCATTTGCATACTCTGAAGTCTACTAACGTGGGGTAGGGAGATTGTTCAGTGATATACTCCATTCCTTCACACTGACATCTGTAGTAATGGAGAGACTCTGCTATTCACACAACATAATGTCCATGGACATCATCTCACTGTGGTAACAACTCCTTGCTTCCTACAGATAGACAGGTAGAATACTCTCTGAGGATATTTGTGCTGATTACACAGAAGAAGGAATATATAGAGCGTTCTGAAGTGGCAGTTTACATATGCAATCACTTTGAATACCAATATCCTCAGTCCTAGAAAGGAGGAACTTCTGAACACTGATTTGTACTTGTGGGAACAGGATGAGCTGTTAAAGAGACAAAGGGAGTTGGAGGGGTTGGGCAGGGTCCTTGAAATGTCATGAACCCTAAAGAGGAAGCAGGAACATTGAGAAGAATAAGATCTATAGAGCACCTTTTTGGGTGATCTTACAGGATGTGCCGCCTAGCCTGTGAGGGAGGTGAAGTGGGAGCACAAGCTCTTTATGTTGGTTGCCTTGTGTGGAAATGGACAGAGATGGAAGGATTTGTCACATAGATCTGAAACCTCTTAGTCGTCTGTTGCTCCATAGGTCTTGTTCATTGAATGCCCATTGGCCTGCTGTGGACTTGTAATGTGATTACAATTCTGGACCTATTCCAGCAAGTCTCCAGCGGGACGGAACTAGACAGCTCAACTGTGGCATCATGAAGTCACACCTGTGCTGCCCAACGAGCTTCTTGGTTGCTCTGTGAGCATCTGAAGATGTCTGTCTGGGGCCGAGGCAGGTGGCAAACTGCAGAAGGTCACAGCAGAGGGAAACCCTTGATGTAGACTGTCAAATTATTATGAACAGAAAGCTTAATTTTAGAATTGTTGTTTCCCTCTGACCCCCCCTCCCCCGACCCTCACTATTTGAACATCCTTTCCTTAGAAATAAAAAGCTCTGTCCCTTCTAAAGCCTGCATAAGAACTGGCAGAGCAGACCATGACCAAGCTGGAGGTGCAGACTCCTGAGGGTACGAATTATTGGGTTCCCTCCTGTTTGTTTTCCTTCCCTACACTTAGTAAAGCTACCAGTCAGGGTTACATTTATAATGGATGCATTTTCTGTTTAAAAAGAAAATTACCTAGCATTTCTTGCTTGTAATGTGATTGTTCTTCTTATTGTGTCCTAGAGGGATTAACAAAATTAAACACTACAGTCAGCTTCAAAGCCTGTAGTAGATATTGAGGAAATACTGACGCCTATTCTAAAACAGGATTGCATGAATCACCAATTATCTTCGATACAATTTATTTAATAAGTTAAAGCTAATGGTGCTATCACCCCTCCCCCCATGCTTCCAAATAATAGCAGAATTTAGGAACATGATAGAAGCAAATTCTCAGCTGCCTATGTTACTAGAAGTGATTTTAATAATAGATGGATATCATTTAAAAAGAAAGGAGGCCCTCGGCATTGCCCTATGAAGAGGGAACTGTTTCCCTACATGCATGTGGGGGATATAGAAGGTGGGATAAAGTGTGGAGTGCCTGGTATAAAAACCTACACAGTTGGCCCTGATTAACATAAATTCAAACAGAGCACTTGTACAAAAACCCACACCCACCTCCTCCTTTAAACACGGAGAAGGGGACAGGAAGGAAGAGCCAGGGTATGTCTAAGTCTATGTTTTTAGACAGAAACACTATATTTAGCTGGACTGGTTGATGATGATAAACTTAAAAACAGTTTTTAGTATGATATATATATAGTATAACCTAGTCAGGAGGGCTTTAAACTAGGTTCGCTGGGGGATGGAGTCCTAATCCCTGAGGTGAGTGGGAAAGGACGACACCAGGAGAAAATGCAAGCAGGAAGGTGTAGGGCAATCAGCTCAGTATCTTAGGTGCCTGTAAACAAATGCGAGGAGCCTGGGAAACAAGCAGGAAGAATTGGAGATACTGGCACAGTCAAGGAAGTATGATGTAATTGGAATAACAGAAACGTGGTGGGATAGCCTGCATAATTGGAGCACTGCCATGGATAGATATAAACTGTTCAGAAGAAAGACAAATCATTTTTTGTTTTGGTTTTTTTTTGTAAAGATACTTGACCAATTTTTATCATTCCAACATTAGGCTGTTGCCTCTGAAAAATTAGGAAAACACAATTCTCACTTTCTTTTTCTTATAATGATCCACTGTCCCGTACCTTCTCTCCTGGAAAGAGGCATTCAGAATTACAGATTGAGGAATTTTTACAAAACCTAAGCTAAGCAGTAACAACCTTATTCACCACAGGTTTCAGTTTAATCAGGCTTTTTTTTTTGTTGTAACAGAATATAGATGTGAATTACCTTGAATTTTCATGGTAAGAATATTTTTAGGGCAGTAGAGTACACTGTGGGTGGGTTTCTTTTAAATTATCATTTTTAAATACCTTTTTGTGCAATGTTCTTGGTTTACAAGAACAGACTAATTCATTGGGGAGGTTACCTTTGTAGGAGTTTGATGTAGTCAAGGAGAAAAAAGATCTGCTTTCTGTGTTATTCAGCAAGGAGTATTAATCTGATCCTCACTATATAGAAGTCGATGTCTGTATAGAATCATGCTACTGAATAACTGTTCTAAACATTACAAAGTGCCTTGATAGCTTATATGGATAAGCAAATATTTTACATATGTGAAGAGAAAAAAGAGCAGAGACATAAATGGTGCATCAACTAGTTGATTTAACCCAACGTGGTTATAAAATTAGATAAAAGGTTTCCTGATCAGCTCCTCTAAAAGAAGAAATAGGCTTTACCCTACACATTAAATATAACAAATTTAAACAGAATATTGAAAGATCCATAATGCAGCTCATTAACACATTAATAAATACACTTGTACTATTTGGCTAATCCTGTTTAAGTGCCTTAAGGTTATAACATATAACTAATTAGGGGGCAATATTATTGCTTAGTACCAGCTATTGATACTGTAAAGCTGCCTGGAACAAAATATGCAGTTTTAAGGAGAAAGTCCCAGGAGAAAAATAAAACATTCTGCAGAAATATTATTTGAGAATAGGTTTGATGCCTCTTTCACTTCAGAGCAATGATGGACTTAAACACAAGACAGGGAGCATGAAAAGCTATGGAAATCACAAATTCAGACTTCTCTACAGTCCTACATTAGCTTAGGCCTCCTGCTGTTACTCCATATTCCCAACAGCAAGAATCATTCAATTCAAGCTTACTGGAGAAATTCAGTTTTCCACTGACATTTACAAATTTGTTGCAATTGAAACATTCCATGGAGAGGGTTTGAGTCTGACAAATGCTATTTACCCCTTTACGCAATACAAGAACTAGGGGTCACCCAATTAAATTAAGAGGCAGTAGGTTTAAAACAAACGTAAGGAAGTACTTCTTTACACGATGCATGGTCAGCCCAGGGAACTCACCGTGGAGGCCAAAAGTATAAATGGGTTAAAAAAAACAGATAAATTCAAAGAGGATAGATCCATCAGGGATGCCTCCCCATGATCCAGGTGTCCCTAAACCTATGACTGCCAGAAACTGAGACGAGAACACAGGGAACTGATCACCTGATAATAGCTCTGTTCAGTTCATTCCTTCTGAAGTATCTGGCTTTGGCCACTGACAGAAGACAGGCTACAGGGCTAGATGGACACTGGTCTGATCCAGTATGGCCATTCTTGCAATCTTATGATAGAATTAAATCACAGAATTATAGACAGATAAGGCTGGATGGGACCTCACAAAGTCATCAAATACAACCCCATGAGTTCTGGCAGGACCAAATAAACCTAAAGCATCTCTGACAAGCATTTCTTCAATTTGTTTTTAAAAGCTTCTGATGATATGGACTCGATGACCTCCTTTGGAAGCCTATTGCAGAGCTTAACTACCCTTATGGTTATTAAGTTTTTCTCACTCTCTAACCTAAATCTCCCTTGCTGCATATTAAGCCCATTACTTCTTGTCCTACCATGGCAGAAACAGAGAATAACTGATCAGAGTCCTCTTTATAACAGCCCTTAACATGTTGGAATACTTATCAATTCACCACTCAGTCTTCTTTTCTCAAGATTAAATATGCTCAGTTTTCAAACCTTTCCTCACAGGCCAGGTTTTCTAAACCGCTCATCTTTTTTTCCTCTCCTCTGGACTCTTTCCAATTCGTTCACTTCCTTCCTAAACCATGGTACCCAGAATTGGACACAATACTGCAGCTGTACTGACAAATTGGAGATTTGGTCTGAATTCAGCAAGATGACATTCAGTAAGAACAAGTGCAAAGTCCTTAACTTTGCAAGGAAAAATCAAATGCACATCTACAAAATGGGAAATAACTGATGAGGTGGTAGCACTGCTGAAAAGACTCTCAAGGTTATAACAGACCACAAATTGACTGAGCCAACAATGTGATGCAGCGGTGAAAAAGGTTATTAGCAGTCTGGTGTGTTTTAACAAGAGTATTGTATATAAGTGACGGGCAGTAACTGTCCTGATCTCTTGAGCACTGGTAATGCCTCAGCTGGAGCACTGTGGAGTACCACACTTCAGGAAAGATACGGAAAAAATGGAAAGAGTCCAGAGAGCAGCAACAAAAATGGTCAAAGGGTTAGAAAACCTGACTGATAGGCAGGGCCCTACCAAACTCAGGACTGTGAAACCTGGATATTATAGGCAAGGAAGGCTCCTACCAGACACCAGCTGCTAGTCCTGGCTGGACTTGAGAGGGAAGGGACTTGCTTTTCATCTGCAGGGTTCATGCCTGGGTTCACCTCTGGGAACCTCCTCCAGCCTTTCCCCAGCTCCAGGCCCGGCACTTGGAGGTTAAAGAGTTTAAAGGGGTGTTGGATTGGCTGAGGGGAGGGACCATGGCACCCCTCCTCACTATGGGGCCCTGGTTAGTCACCTTCTTGTGAGGCTGACTTTGCTCCTCCCCAAAAGCCCAGTTTCATGCCCTGCGACCATCACTTCTGCAGCATTAGAGCGGGGTGCCCAGAGAGCAGCCACTCAGCTCTGAAGGCAGCAGCTCAGAAGTAAAGATGATGATTCCACAACCTGTTTGTGGGTCTAGACACCCACAGTTACACCACCATGAAATTTAGGATGTAAAAAGCGAGTTTTAAAATCCTATGACTGTGAAATTGACCAAAATGGACCACGAATTTGGTAGGGCCCTACTTATGAGGAGAGGTTAAAAACCTGGGTATGTTTAGTCTTGAGAAAGGAAGACCAGGGGACCGGATAATAGTCTTCAGATATGTTAAGGGCTGCTATAAAGAGAACTATGATTAATTGTAATCCATGTCCACCAAAAATGGGACAAGTAGTGATGGGATTAATCTCCAGCAAGGGAAATTTAGATCAGATGTTAGAAAAACCTTTCTAACTACAAGTATAGTTAAGCTCTTCAAAAGACTTCTAATCCGCATCAGTGGATGTTTTGAAAACAGATTGGACAAACACCTGTCAGGGATGGGCTAGGCTACCTTGGTCTTGCTACACCACAGGGGCTTGACTTGATGACTTCTTGAGGTCCCTTCCAGCCTTATATTTCTACGACTGGAGCAATGATGACCACAAGGGAAAGATGGTCCAGGGTTTAGGGTGGTAGACAGAGACCTGAGTTCAATTCCTGCTTTGACAGCCTTCCTGTGTGACCTGGTCAAACCACTTAGAGCCAGATTTTTAAAGTTATCTCTCTGCTCGAAGATGCAGAGAGACACCTATTCAAAAGCATCTAGATGTCTAATTCCCAACTCATTGAAACCCATGTGAATCATGGAAAATCCACCTAAGTGCCTGTCTGCATCTTTAAACAGTCAATCAACTTTAACATCTTGCTCTTAATCTCTCTGTACCTCTGCTATCCACCTATAAAATAGGAATAAATAGTTCTTCCCTACCTCTCATGGGAATTGTGAGGATAAATACATTCATGACAGAGGTGCTGAGATGCTACGGTAAATGAGGCCCTGTGCTAGAATGACAGATACAGAAGGCATGGGGACACATTTTAATCTCAAAAAAAGAATAGAAGGAACAGATTTTTGAGATATCATAGATATAGAATAGATTCAAAAAGGGTTCTACTGGAGCAGAGGTGAGGTTAGTGATACTGGTCCAATTACAAAAACTTAATGGATCACAAAGTCTCCCTTTGAAAACAGAAACAGAGATGCCTACAGAACAGAAGAGACAATTTCCCAATTTCCTAGCTAAACTAGATTGCTTTATAAAGAGGCACCAAATACATATTTTACTCACATTCAGTGTATAATACGGGGGTAGATCCAATCAGATGTTAGTGGGAAATAAGAGCTTTTTCATCTTTTCAGATAACTGGGCTTTTATAAATCTGATTCATTCATGTATTTACTCATTTGGCAGACTGGTTTCCCCAAAAGGCTATTTCAATTCAACAGTGTTTGTACAGCAGAGACAAAAGCTGATAAACAAGGGACAATGGCTGCTCAGTAATATAATAAAGTGTGGGAATGGAAAAGCAAACAGTTTATCTAGATTTATCCAAAATAAATAGAAAAAGAATATAAAATACTCATCAGAGAAAAAGGCCGGCAGCACAGAAAAACAAATGGGAGTTAAAGAAAGCACAGTAGGGCAGGCTGAGAAGAGAATCACAGCTCACAGTGAGAGGTGATGGCTGATGCAGGGAGATGTGTGTGAAAACAATGAATTTATGCTGAAAAATGGGGTGAATTTCTCTCAGAAGCAAAAAGCATTTTGATAATCCTAGCTCATTTTAGGAGAAAAGTGGAAAACAATCAGCTGGCAGCTCTAAAAGACAGAGCATGCAAGCCTTAAGATGCCTGTTATTATATTACTAAAAGAAGTGTTGGTTTTATTTAAAGGAAATTAAATTTAGGAAAGGAAAATGTAGATATGCCGTCTATACAGCCATAAAGAATTTATGTCACCAGCCCTGCAGTAGCAGGGAGGTAGGCTAGATAACCGTACAAATCTGATCTTCGTATTTCAACATTAGCGATTACTACCTCTAAATACAGTGAAGGAGAACCACTTTTGATTCATCAGCTCATGAAATAACATTGCAGAAGGCACAGCATCCCTCTCTTCTATTCATAACATTAAACAATGGCACCACCAAAGACAATTTGGATGGCAAGTCACTAATGAGAGGACATGGATCTTCGTTTAGTATGGGACAGCAGTTTCCTATCATTAGACTAAGCGTCACTGCTCATGTGCCTGACATCAGCACAGATACTTGTAAATGCCGGGAATAAGTTTATATTTTGATTTTACAATGAATATGAGACGGTTTCCCCTTCTCATAGATCTCAGAAAAGATCAATAAGATCGTCTAGTCTGACCTCATGCACAATGCAGGCCACAGAACCTAACCGACCCACTCCTGTACTAGACCCCAAATCTAAGACTGAGATATTAAAGTCCTCAGAAAGGAAACTCTCTCAGAAAAAGAACAGAGTTTGTGTGTCTTACTTGTGTTTGAGAATTCCCTATGTCTAAATTGGAATTCTGATATTAATGCTTTCCTGTACTGCCTTGAACTCAATTAATGGACGCACTGGGATTTCCCTTAAATTTTGCCAGACATATGCCATATTCAAATAGTCAATGTATCATTTGAGCAGAGAAAGGTGCTACAGGTAGTAATTGCTAATGCTGAAATACAAAGATCAGATTTGTACAGGTTATCCGGCCTACCTCCCTGCAGCTGCAGAGCTGTTGACAAATTCTTTATGGCTGTATAGATGGCATGTCTACATTTTCCTTTTCTAAACTTAATTTCCTTAAAACAAAAACAAAACTTGCTATTGTATTACTAAAAAAAGTCTGTCCCTGATTTGGGCAGGCATGCATAGCAGTTGAAGCAGGAATCACGTCCAGTGGTTAGAGCAGGAATTAGTAGCCAGGAATCGGAGCCCAGCTGTTAGAGCCAAGGGTCAGAGACATAATCAGGGCCAAAGGGTCAGGCTCTGGTTACCAGCAGGTGCAAGATTGGATCCAAAGCAGGAACTAGGCATGAACAGGGCTGGAAACAAGCAGCCACAGAAACTACTCCAGCCATGGGTGAGCTTTGAGCAGCCAACGAACTGCTGCCATTGTTGGGTTGAGAACTGCTTGGCTGACTCTTCAAACCAATCACACAGTATAAGCCAATCAAGCTGCTGATTGCATGCCAGCTGCACTCATTATGGTGACCAGAAACTGGGTTTTGCAGGTCCTGCTTCCAGACTAAATCTGCTGTGAGTTCCAATTCCTAAACATAGCAGACCTTCAGTGCCTGAGTACATTCATCTGAAATGACTCTAAATATTCTCTGCTAGCTCCTGCTGCAACAATGTCTTCCCTAGCAAGGCTTTTATGAGCTGACGGTCCTTTGTTAAGTTTAGATTCCTAGATGAAAACATTTAAGTGTAATTAAATGATAGAAGTATTAAATCAAGATATTGACAAACTGATCTACTCCATCTTCCCTATTTAGATCCACCTGCTGTTTCTCAACTCTGCTTACTGGTTCCCCTTTGTAGCCCACATCAAATTCAAAAGAAAGAAAAATAATAGAAGTTGCACTGAGAAAATATTTCTTGACTCCATCAATGGGAAGATTTGTGACTACTGATGTACTGGATTCTCTTTAGCTGCTCTTGTGAAGGGGCTACCGTTCTGGCCTGTGTCCTTTCTCTGTTGAATTATTTCAACTTAGACATGTATTTTTGTAGGAGCAACACTGACAAAGCATTCTCATGAATTTTATATTTTCCATTTGGTTCCAGAGGCTATGCAAATAATGTGATTTTATAGCTTTTTATCCCCCTAAAAACATTTCAATGACTTTTAAGATCCACTACACACTGTTTCTAGCCCCAGCCAAAGAATGCATGCATACTTATAGGATGGAGGACTCTTTCTCGGGAAGCAGTGTCTCTGAAAAAAAGTTGAGGGTGGTGGTGGATAATAAACTGAACGTGAGCTCCCACAATGATGCTATGGCCAAACGGGTTAATGTGATCTTGGGGCACATAAACAAGGGAATCTTGAGTTATTTGCCACTGGTGTGAACACTGCTAGAACACTGTATCACTCACAATTCAAGAAGAATGTTGATAAATTGGGGAGGGTTCAGAGAAGAGCCACAAGAATGAGTAAAGGATTAGAAAAACTCTCTTATCATGATAGGCTCAAAGAGCTCCATCTATTTAGCTTAAAAAGAGAAGGGTAGGATGAATTGATTAGAGGGGTATGCATCTGCAGGGGAAACAAATAACATGGTCTTCAGTCTGGCAGAGAAAAGAATAACATGATCCAATGGCTGGAAGAAAATTAGAAATTGTTAGAAAATTCAGACTGGAAAGAAATGTAAATTTGTGAGAATGAAGCTAATTAACCACTGCAGCAACAGAAGAAGGGGTCTGGATTCTCCATCACTGGCCATTTTCAAATCAAGACGATGTTTTTCTAAAACATCTGTTCTGGGGAGTCTTTTCGGGAAGTGTTTTCTGGCCTGTGTTATACAGGATGTCAGACGACAGCGGTGGTTCTCAACCACTGTGGCGGGACACACTACACAGCTGTAAGTGTGTCGCAGAGAGCTGGGAAGATGACTGGAGTTGGTCTGGAGGGAGCAAGCTAGTGTGTCCTGTAGAGTCACAATATGCTGCCCCTGGATTAGATGATGACAGAGGTCCCTCCTGGCCATGGACTCTAGGGACCAGGAATCTGTCGAATTGGAGTACCCGAGTCTCCTCCCTCACCACTGGATATTTTGGGTAACTCCATTCAAGTCAATGGAGTTGTGACAGTTCTGATTAGAGGCAGGTCCAGAATGTCTGTTATAAACTGAAATTTAGAAAGATATCATATAGCAGTAAAAATGCACCAAAATTTATGCCAGAGAGTCTGAGAACAGTAGAGTTGGCGAAATTAGACTCTATGAAGTGTGACTTCTTACTGGGGTGTCAGCTCATATAATCGATTCATAAATACTTTAAAAATGTAGTAAATAGCAATGAATTGAGTTATGATACCATTAATTATACCATCTAAAATAGGCTTAGATTGCTGTATGCAGTACAGCTGTAGCTGTGTCCATCCAGGCTATTGGAGAGGCAAGGTGGATGAAGTAACACCTTTTATTGGACCACCTTTTGTCGGTGAGAGAGACAAGCTTTTGAGCTACACTCCAGGTCCTGAAGGAGAGCTCTGCGTGGTTCAACAGCCTGTCTCTCTCACCAGCAGAAACTAGTCTACTAAAATTCCAAAGGGGGAGCCGTGTTATTCTATTGCAGAAAAACAACAGAGTCCTCTGGCATTTTTAAAGACTAACAGATTTATTTATCGCATGAGCTTTCGTGGGAGAAAATCCCACTTTGTCAGATGCTTTGAAGTCTACTAAAAGATATCGCACCCATCTTGTTTCACTTAGTTCGCTATCATTTTTCCTATACACAACTCTCCTGCTTTCAGGCAAATATAATTTTCAATCCTTATCTTCATAAAAAGCACCAAAAAACTTAAAGAGAAGTCTGGGAGGTAAGGGTATTTATCTCTGTTTGACTTCTAAGTATTTTGGTCCAAATAGGCTAGCTGAATAAAATGAAGAAGCCATCTTATCTGACAGTCTGTGGAATAGACTGGGAAGAGTCTAGAGTAACTGCTGCTAACACAACACAAGCGGGAGAATGCAATCAGTAGGAAAAGATCTAAACCACTGAAATAGAGACAGGAAAAGTCAGGAAAACATATATACTCAAAAAAGAGCAAACAGACAGAAGGGAACTGGAAGAGGCAGTGAGAAGCGTCAATAACGCCCTGACATTGGCATCAATTAAGAGAGAGGAGGAAATATGTTACAACAGGCAGCTGGAAATAGTAACAATTAGGTGTTCACTTAGGAAGTCTTACTGAAAAGTAAAGATACTGGGAGTTCAAAAACAAACCACCTCTGTGATTAATAGAGAACACTGTAAATCTTGTTAAGCAGGGAGCCTGAAGAGGCTTTTCTATAGTTCATACCTAGGAGAGACTTGAAATCATGTTGTTATAATAGCTTACAGACAGGCAGTGAGTCACTATCCTCACCTTACCCAATGAAGAAATCAGCACAGAAGACTTATAAATGCTCCCAGAAAAAGGCCCAGTTTTAGAAGAAGATTGGTTAGGGTGCTAGCCTTGGACTTGGGAGACCTGGGTTCAAATCCTTTCTCTGCTACAGCTTTCGTGTGTGTCCTGGGGTAAGTGACTGGCCACGGTGTCTCAGTTCCTCACCCATAAAATGGGGATAACACTACTGTGGCCTCTCACTCAGGGCACCAAGAATTGTGAGCCCTTGTGTAACCTGCCTCAGCAATGAGAGTTTTGCCACTGCTAAGCTGTGTGTCAGCTCCTTGAGGCACTAGCTTGTCTGTCTTGCCAGCAAATTCTTCAAGACTCCGGCAATCCTAACCTTGCGTTGCAGGTACTGTGGCCTATAAAACTAGCCTGCTTCCTTGCACATATGCTTTCCTGATAGACTGACGTATAGATTTCAGTTTCCTTATAGGTTTAAGTATTTGTTTTATGATAAGAAAATCACAGATTGATAGACAAATAGTAATGATGGAACGCGAAGAGCCTGCAGACCACATCCTACGCAAAAGCTAAGCGTACACGTATTTGGGAGCTTTTCCCCAGAGAAGTAATAAGAAGATATATATGCGGTCATGACTTTATCACCTTAGTCAGCAGGTATCAAAGAGCCGGGAGTTGCCAAGTTCATGCCTAAACAAACTTCACAAGTGCACCCCAAACCAGAAATCACATAGATGAAAAGAGCGAACAGTCTGGAACCATCTGGAAAGGATGTAAATATATCATTAATATGGCATTAGTGAGCACAAACCTGCCAGCCTATAGGAAAGGTGTACCCCAAGAATTTTGTGGGTGAAGAAGCCAAGTTTAGACTTGGAAGGATGACCCATTGGGTACATCTACACTGGCAAGTTAGGTCGACTTAAGAACGCTTAAGTCAACCTAAACAAAGCCGCATCCACACTGGGCTTTTATTAAGTCGACTTTAGCCCTTCCTTAAGTCGACTTCATAAGAGCTTAAGTTGACTTAATAACACCGCCTCTGAGGTTGATTTAAGCCTTAAGTCAAGTTCAAGCCAGTGTGGACGGGAATTAGTGCTAAGTCGACCTTATTAAGTCAATTTAAAGCCGTTAAGTCAACCTAACAAGGTTGACTTGAGTCGACTTAAAGCATTGCCACTCTGTTAGGTCGACTTAAGAAGGTCGACTTCGACTTTAAGTCAACTTAAAGTCGACTTAACTTTGCCAGTGTAGACATAGCCATATTCTTCAGGGTATAATAAAGGTAAACAATGTTGCTCAAGTGTATTCACCAACTACTCCTTTCTGTGACTTTCTTCTTTGGTATTTGTGAGGCTCTTTTGTTTTAAGATATCTAAGTATTACTGGTAGTTTTAGTCTTACTCAGCTTTATACCCCTTAGGTCTTTCGCACAGCATCCACCTCCCCTTCCATTCCAGAGTTGAGAGACCAGACATCTCACTTGACTGGGTCATCAGGGAACGGCAGTGTATTAATCCAAATCATACAATATAAAATATATCATATGTACCTTTGAATAAGACTGCAATTCTAATCATTATCCATTTGTTTTCTTCTAATTGCTCATCTGTCTATCATTTCATGTTATCTTAATAAAAGTATATATATTTGGTCATCCATGTGGATTTTCCTGTTGTGCGCCCCAGGGGTCCTTGTAAAAACTTTTCTGTAGCCTGATTCAGGGACTAAAACCTCCTTGTCTTCTGATCCGTTCCACCAGCGAGCCTAATATCTCCAACCAAATTACCAAACAAGCAGAAATCAGATCAGAATACCAATCAGGAAACCTCAGTTCTTGAGTTCCCAGAGGCATCTCTCTGCAATATCCAGTCCCTCTCACTGGACACTCACAGAAGTTATGACGCTCACTGCCTACAAAGAAGCAGAGTACACACCAGCCTGGCTAGCAGAGGGCTCAAACAAGAAGAAGCTTATTAACAAAGAGCAGACATTTAAGTGATAATAAGGAAGAATAAAAGACACAGGTATGGTTAGAAATAAAACAAACACAACCCCCATAACATGCTCTCTGATTAATAGCATTTTATTTCAACAGGTTACAATCTTTGTCTAAGCAGACGCCATACTTATTAAGCCTCCAGCAACTCTTGGTTTTCAGGGCAATAGGATCCAACTTTCATAAGCTCAAAGGATGCTGTACCCTACTGTCCGCAAGTGAAGGAGAATTCAAATGTCTCCTTGTTCCTCGTGTATGGCCCAAAGTCTTATTTCCCTGTTTCAAGAATCAGGAAGGCTTCCTGTGTCCAGATTCTTTCCCTTGCTGTGATCTTTGGGCAATCTTCTCTCTCATTTGACACGCTGATGGCTTGTTATTTATATATAAATGCATTCCGTTGTCCTCTGCCCATGACCCAACCAGTCAGGTAATTAAACACACATTCCTTTGTCAAAGACCGGCTGGGGCTGATCCACTGCCTCCCAACAAAGTTCAAGGATGTATTTCCAGCATACTCCTATAACTCTTTGTGCACAAGCCAGACATACATCACACACTGATTTTTGAGAGCAGAGTGTCCCAAGTTTACAAATGATCCCTTACATGAGACCTTTAAGATATATAGTATGACAACAGAGTTTTGGGACAATGGGTACATCAGCTCTGGTCTGAGCTGCAGTGTGGGGACCTCTCAGTTGGCACCAAATGACCACAAGTACTTTCCTATCTTCCAGTGTTGTTAAGAGGCAATTATTTTGAGATGGCCAGATACTAAGGTAGTTAGTTTCATATAAGTATGTAAGATAACTAGATTCATTAAAACAAACAAGGAGGCCTGTGGCACTGACGAAGTGGGATTTTCTCCCATGAAAGCTCATGCGATAAAGAAATGTTAGTCTTTAAAAGTGCCACAGGACTCCATGTTTGTTTTGCTGAACTAGACTGACACGGCGACCCCTTTAGATTCATTAAACCATTCCTATTCAGGACTGTACAATACATGCTTAATTTAAGTTCCTATTTAAGTCTACTGCAATACAGGGGTCAAGCAAATACTTAAATTCAGCAGTTTAAATGCTGTCCTGTATATTGAGAGAGACTCAAGCACGTGTTCAAGGGCTTTCCTGAATCGGGGCCAGAGTTTGTTCATTATGATACCTGCAGATGCCTAATGACTGAAGTAGTAAATATGCAGTGTAAGCTGAGCACCAGTTTCACCTGAGAACCAGAAGCCTGATTTCCACAGCACCCACGAGTCTGACCCAGCCAACACAACAGAAATGCTGCCAGGCTTGAAGAAAGCACTTGAGATTTCAACCAGATATCTATTTATTATTATAATTCATATAAAGTTTTACGGTGTTATGAGCAAACTGTGACCAGAGGGCTTTGACTCAACCTAAGATGTTCGACATAGACCTCTGACACTTAACGCAAACCAAGACCAAATGTAAGCTGACAATAGTTTATATTGCTGTGCGTCAGCTGTGACAGAATAAAAGATCAGGCACTCGGATGAAGTTTTCTAAAATGCCAAGACATCGAAACCAGTAACTTGCCTGAGTCGCTTGCTGCGTCCGTATCAGTCATTGGGACAGTTGCTTAAATTTGTTTTTATATCTGTACATGTATTTCAGAATGATATATTCCCTGCAGGAGGCATGAGAAATGCTCTGACTAATTTTCTAATGCTCCTCCATCTTACCCATCAGCTAGCCATAGTTACAGACAATACCTAATTGATTTAAAGACGTGTTTATTGCTATAACCTATATATCTACATATATTACATTTTATATTTCACTGCCCGTGTGATTTTAGAAATGTAATTTTACATTATTTCAGATACTCGTTTTCTCTTATGATCGAGTTAGAACGCCTGCTTTTTAAAACCCTTAACAGTGACATACGTCGGCTGAAGCTACCCTGGAGACCTCTTTCTTGATCACCTTCCTGACGGGCAGCTGGAGTTGCAAGGACAAAGCATAAATTGGAAAGGAAATCTCAGCTGAATTCCTATGCAGCATGCATCTGTGGGAATTGTTCACAGCCGTTTTGGTACTTTATAGGCCCAAAAAAATGCCATAAAATCCATCTGGAATCCAGAAGGCAGCCAATGGAGGTCATAGGTAGCTGGTATATGCATTCATTACAACATATACCACTTTACCAGAGGGCTGCAACATTCTGCAACAGTTTCAGTTCCTGGAGAATTTTAATGTGTAGCTTCATCCGGATCACATAGCGGTGGCCTAATCTTAAAGAAACAGAACCTGACAGTGCATCCAAAAGAGCCCTGCTGCTGCAGGATCATCTGACGACAGATGGGCATCTAAAATCCAAACTACAAGCCAGGATAGCAAATGATGGCCACACACCATCAATTAAAGGGAAAGCTAAATTCCTTGCCACATCTTCCAGCTGCTTCCCTCAACCTATCAGCATTGGTTCAACTTTCAGCCAGATTGAGCCTCAGCCAGAAGGTCTTCCATCAGGCCCAAGGCTCAGTCAGATACTGGATAAGGAATGTGCCTCATTGACTGGCCCACATAGAAGACGGGGGGCGGGGGGGGGGGAGAGCGAGAAAGAATCCAAATTCCTGCAGTGTGGCAAGGTAATATGTCCTTGCTGTAGAGACCATGCATGTCTTTGCAGAGTGCAAAGCACGCTGCCAGCACTCAATAAACAAACTCCTGTCTTGTCATAATACAATGCCATAATTCCGGTATCAAAAATCAAAGCATTTCTTTACTTATGGAGTAAAAGGAAGAGAGACAGAGCGAATGGAGCTCCCACAAATACTAGAAAACACACAGCCCAAGCAGAGAGGTAGTAACTGGCCCAAGTAAAGACTCCATCCTGTCCAGTAAATTCTATTAAAATGTTTCTTGTCTCTTTGGCTCAAGATCCCCTTATCTTACACCAATATCTTGGTGATATTTCACTCAGTGTAATTCATGCCATGCTGAAGGCTTCCTCTCAGTTCTCGTAGGTCTCTGGCATGTTAAAAAAAAAGCTCACTGCCGCTACTGATATCCCCATTATTATTCTGTCTTGTAGGAAAGATGGTGGTACCTTCCTGGTGCACTGCTCAGTCAGTGAATATGGCTGTGTGAGATATCTGGCCACCTCCTTAGGACGCTGTGCAACTGAACTACATGTTGAAAGGCCATGAAGTCTGTGTTGCTTGACTTCCGACTTTTAACAGATAGAGATTTCTCCTCTTGTATGTCATACTTTTCATGTAATAGAATGGACATGCTTCTTATTAACAAGGGGCTTGAAGCGTTTGATCTGAATATTCTGGGTCCTCATCAAAGAGATTTTGTGAGGAACACACTTCACTTCCTAATTGATAGTAGTTACTTTTCAAGATGTTTAATTTACACTGGAGGCGACAATGCTATTTACAATTTAAGTGCTAATATACTAAACGAGAAACTGTTGATAAGATATTTGATTTATCAAGGCACAATTTTCATGGTCTGACTCTAGAAAAGTGAAAAAGAAACCAAAAATCAGCCAAGCAAAACAACCTTCTGATAAACACTTAAAAGAAAATCTTTCAATCAAGTAACGATTTTCTTACATTTTCTAAAAACCACACTTTGATTAAACAAAACCCAGACCATCATGTTGAGAGAGACTCTTATGAGACATGTTATGAGAGGCACTTCCCAAATCTACACAGCCTCAAAGAAAACTAAAGTATTTAGAAGATTATCATAAAAGAAACGTCTAACATGAGGGTTCACAAACCCCACAATAAAAATGGGATGAACAAAATGAAAGATATGGAACATATCAAAAATTGGTTTGAACCGTTCTAAAAGCTGTTTGAGAAGTATCTCAGTCTAATAACTACATCTGGCCATTTCTGGAAGGAAATCGATTTCTCTTACTTGAGCCATAGAGTTCATGTCCACAGAGGAGAGAGCTGGAGTATGTATGGGGAAGGAAAGAGAAATATCCACTTTTCCCGGGGAAAAGGTAGTGAAAATAGCCCTCACTAAATTTGATGGCAAAATTCTCATTGACTTTCAGTGAGAGCAGGATTTCACCCCTGAACTCAGGCACCTTTGGAAGTTTCCTCACTGCTAGTATTTATAGCATCTTCTTACAACCCTGTTGTAAGCTTTTGGCACATCTGTTTCTGCAGTGTTACTAGTTTTGTGCATGCTCTTAAATGTTTTGTAATGTTTATGCTGTATTTTTAATAATATTCATTTCCCTTCAGGCCTATGTACAGTGCAAGAAATATGGGTATTGGGAGGGGAGAGGAGAAAGATTATATTTTAATTTAAGATCCAAAAAAGAGTGAGGAAAATCTTGCAAAAATCTTCCATATTCCCATTAATTATAAGCACAAAAAACTGCCCTGCCTTGCTCATCTGTAATATGGATGATTTTTGCCTATTGTGGCATTTCTCAGGCACTGCTCACCATGGTATCTAAGTGCCAGGACAAATATCAATGATTAATCGTCTCTGTTTCTGAGTAGCTGTTTCACCACCAACAGCAAGAAACAGTTCACATTCAATGCCTCAACTCAATGCTTTGCCTCTGACCTGCAACGTGAAAGGTCATAAAAAAAATGCTTCCTAATGTAATGATAGATGACAAATAATGCTTCCCATCTTCTAACCACTCCAGTTCTAGGTTCTGCACTTTCCAGTAACATTTAACCCTAATTTGATTAGAATGAAATAAATACTTTAGCCTGGAATCCACTTTAAGGATGAAAAAGCTTTCCCCCCCCCCCCCCCAAGTTAAATAAAAGAAAAATACCTGTGTGCCCTGATAATGAATTCAACTCTGACATCCAGTTCATAGTATTGGTATTTATACTAAGCAAATACGTAATACTATGCAGATAAATATGTACTATTATCCGTGCTAAGCTGCTGGCACAGTTGTTTTTTACTTACTGTAAATCAATATATTCAAAGGTAGAACCGTGGGTCAGTAAAGCAAGATTGTAAAATATGATTAAGTGAAAAGGGCCAATTAAGGAGCCTGAGTTAACTCTTTCAGGGAGGGTCCTGTAGCCCAGTTAAAGTGATTATTAAGCCATCATTTTCTTTCCCATGATAATCAAGTTATTTACATGCACAGACAAAATGGCTAAGCACTTAATTGATTTCCCCTGAAAACGGATTCCTCCAGCCATTAACATCAACAGGGATTTTTGCACAAATGAAGACCGCGTGACTACGTCCATGTTATAATTGTTTTTGTCTCCTCCTTTTGTTTTTCAAATGGAGTCAGAAGGGCAGTGAGTTTTTTTAGCACAGTTAACATCAGAGGCGATAAAAATAAATGGTGCCCTCAAAAGTGCTTTCATGGTCAAGCATAAATGGGAAAACTTTTCCTGTTGTAGGAAAAACAAAATTCTTCTGCTTGTAATATCCAAGTCTCAGGAAATCCTCATACCATGGAAGTCACGTGCGGGTACGACACTACATCCTTTTCAGACAGGGAGGAGGTACTGGCAGATAGGACTAACGATTTTACCTTGCTCCAAAAACTGGGCAAAATTCTGCTGAGCAGCCAGCCATAAGGTGAACAGAAAGAAAGAAAAAACCTAAATAACCCCAAGTAGGGCAGAGATTTTAACTTAACTGCCTGTGTGAACTACATTGCAGATAGTTAACCAGCAATTTTTCCTGTACGGACTTTATATGTGAGAGAGTAAGATAAAAGCAAGGAAATTCTAAGCTAAAGGATTCATAGAATCATACAATCATAAAAATGTAGGGTTGGAAGGGTCATTATGTCCAGCCCACTGTGCTCAGGAAGGACCAGGTAAACCTAGACCATCTCTGACAAGTGCGTCTCCAAACTGTTCTTACAACTATCCAGTGATGGGGATTCCACAACCTCCAGTGGAAGCCTTTTCCAGAAGTTAACTATCCTTGTAATTAGAAATTGTGTCCTAATATCTAACATAAATCTCCCTTGCTGCAGATTAAACCCATTACTTCTTGTCATCTTTATAACAGTCCCTTAATATATTTGAAGCCTGTTAAAAGGTTGTCATTCTGTCTTCTTTTCTCAAGACTAAACATGTCCAGGTTTTTTAACCTTTCCTCATAAGTCAGGTTTTTTAAGTCTTTTATCATTTTTGTTGCTCTCCCCCAAACTCTCTCCAATTTACTCACATCTTTCCTAAAGTGTGGTGCCCAAAACTGGACACAGTACTCCAGGTGACAAGTGGTGAGTAGAGTGGAACAATTACCTCCCATCTCTTACATATAACATTCCTGCTAATATTCCAGAATGAGTCTCGTCTTTTCTGTAACTACAACTTGTTATTGACTCAATTGTTTGAATCAACTGCAAAGCGCTGATGACTCAAAAGTAATGATCAATGACCAACGAAGGTAGGAGAAGAAGTAATGGGCTTAATCTGAAGAAAGGGAGATTTGGGTTAGATATTAGGAAAAACCTTGTAACTAAAAGGGTAGATGAGCTATGGACTAGGTTTCCAAGGGAAATTGTGGGGAGTACTATCATTGGAAGTTTTTAAAAACAAGTTGGACAAATACCTATCAGGGATGGCTTAGGTTCTGGTTCTTCCACAGAGCAGAGGGCTGGACTTGATGATTTCTTGACGTACTTTCCAGCTCCACATTTCTATGATTGATATTCAATTTGTGAAACACTATAATCCCCAGATCATTTTCAGCAGTATTATCACCTAGCCAATTATTACCCATTTTGTAGATATACATTTCATTTTTTCTTTGCAAATAAACTATTTGCACCTGTCTTTATTGGATTTCATCTTGCCGACTGCAGACCGATTCATCAAGATCCTGTCCTACAAAGTGCTACAACCCCTCCCAGCTTGGTGTCATGCCAATTTTATAAGAATTCTTTCCACTCCATTATCCATGTCATTAATGAAAATACTGAGTAGCACTGGACCCAAGACTGACCCTTAAGGACCCCACTAGATAGGCCTTCCCAGTTTGACAGCATACAACTGACAACTATTTTTGCTGCATGATCTTTCAATCAGTTGCACACCCACCTTAAAATAATTTCATCTAGACTACATTTCCCTAGTTTGCTTATGAGACTATTATATGTGTTTGTATCAAAAACCTAATTAAAATGAAGATATATCACATCTACTACTCCCTCCCTATCTCAGAGGCCAGTAACACAGTCAAAGAAACATGTAGAACTCAACTCTGTCTTGATA
>ML685784.1:23622527-23741669 GCA_007922175.1 Pelusios castaneus
GATAGATAGATAGATAGATAGATAGATAGATAGATAGATAGATAGATAGATAGATAGATAGATAGATATAGGTCATCATAGCGTTCATTAGAATTACAGCATATATAGGATGTGGATTTTTGTTACGCTTTCTGAGAGGGGACTATATTGATCCATGATTGCAAAGGAATTTGAAGATTAAAAGTGCTAATGATTATTGCCAGGTATGGACCCCAACTGGGACAGTGGATTCAACTCCACGTTTTTAGAAGTATTGGGTGTGAGCTTTGGTTCAGCCCATTACATAGAAGAAGAACATCTACCATGTTTGTATCTGAAATCATACTTAAAAGGGGAAATGCATTAAGACTGGAAAAGCAACCTTCATACTGGCATCTCCTATCTTTAGAGTGCTTGATTTTGCAACCTTAACTTGTTTTTTTTACCATATGATTTAGGATGAAATCTATATGGTGACTGTAGCATTCTGCTGCTTTGTGTATCCCTCATCTTAATACAGATTTACAGCAATAAGGATATATCCAAACTAACCTTTTTTATATATATACCAGGGTATCTAAGTAAACAGAAACTGCTCAAGACACCTTATCTGTCAAATCAATGGCTATACAAATCTAAGACACCAGAGAACATTCTACTGACTTTCCATTGACAGTACCTTGAATATATAAAAATAGTCTCTTTCTAAATCATCTAGAATTGATGGGCTTCACCCTGCTTGAGGATCCCAGGGAATAAGGAATGACTGTTTCAGTATAAATAAAATGCAACACTACACTCATTGCCTTACTATATTCAATTATCAAACAACAACCTCCCAGAGGGCCTTCCTCTGGCTAATGAAGTGTGTAGAAGACAGGCTTTACGTCATCTCCAAAAAGCAAGTTACATTTCATATCCGAAGAAACTTCACTACACTCACATAAAATATTTACTTATGTTAAGGAAAGTTACTGGATTATGTTAACATGTAAAATTATTTTTTAAATGATATATACGCAACTGACAGAGCAAGACAGATTATTATATTTTCTCTTCTTGTTCATATCTCTTAAAGCTAGAGTTCAAAGAAGAATTGCTTTTCGCAAAATAAGCATTTAATCCTGCACTAATGAAGTCAATGGGAGGTTTGTAATTGACCTCAATGGGAGCAGGTTATTAGGAACTAATGCTGGAACACAAGGAGTCCCTTTTACGTCAGATTCTCTAAAGATTCACCATGTGACCTCATGCATTTTTACTTATAGCTCAGAAAACCTTCATCAGTGACTGTTTCATGTACTTCTGCTATTTAAATGGAACTCTATCAAAGTTCTGACAATTCGGAGATAGGAGTCCATGCTTTTTAATGCCCTAGGTTCTTCTTACACTTCTTCAAAACTGATTTAAATCTTTCGTTAAAAATCTTTTTATTATGACAGAATATTATTCACAGAAGAACTAAAAGGCATCATTAATCATGATGAACCAAAAGAATTGAGAAATAAAACATGTGCTCCCAATAGTAACAATCACTGAAATCAACTGATCTCCAATATCATGGACCAAATCCTCAAATTCTGAGCTTTTACATACTAATTCAGGCAAATTTCTATTGACATGAACGAGAAAAGTAGTATTAGCTTTAGGATTGAACCAATCCAATGTGCCCTGGCGAGGATGACGTTTCTGTCTTGTTGAGAAATGGTGACTTAAAAGATTATTCTGTTTTGGAAAAGCAAAAGAACTCCAGGGCATCACTGTGTTTATTTTCTCAGAAATGTTCACAATACAAATAGATGGGAAGTAATAAACTACACTGAAACCAGCACAGTTTTTTGGGGGTGTTTTAAAATAGCCATTTGGCACCAGCAGTAAATTTAACAGGAGTTCTGTGGCACCTTAAAGGCTAACACATTTCTTCTGGCATAGGCTATCGTGGACTATCATGCACAATGCATGCACGAAGTGGGTTGGCAGACCACAATAGCCTATGCCGAAAGAAATTTGTTAGTCTTTAAGATGCCACAGGACTCTCGTTTTTGCTGTACGCAGACTAACACAGCTACCTCTCTGGAAGGAGCAAATGTAGGTTATTTTAAAAAGCTTTGATAGCAGGAGTGACATTAAACAAGTAGCAACTTCCCATCACTCCAACAAAGGATCTATCACTGCATACCTTTTTAAGAACGCAGACCTCTCCACATCATGGGCCGTCTGTGTTGTTGAAATGGCGATCTTTTAGACGAAGAGTTACTAGAACCTTATTTAATATTTTGATTTGTTTTCGGTACCTGAAAACTCCACAAGGTGCTAGTATAACAGCAGTTCTCACTGACTTCTGATGAGATAGGCTGAAAGCAGAATATCTGCTAACATTCCAGTAAAAAAAAATAATCAGAAGGTTCTGCTCCATGTAACTGAGTCTTTCAATCAGCTTTGGTTGGCCTTGGTTAAACAAAAGGTGCCATTGCCAACCCACCAGAACACATAGTACGCAAAACTAAACTGCAATATGAAAAAAGGCTTCGCCTTTTGCTGTACTAATTGAAATATGGATCCTCTAGTCTAGGGGTCTCAAACACGCAGCCTCTGGAGTTCCCTGCTGCGGCCCGCGACAAGACCCGGAATTCAGGGGTTCTCAACCCCTGGCCAGCTTTCCAAGTGGCCCGCGCCCCCGCTGCCTGGGAGCCAGCAGCCCGGCTGCAGCCACCTGCCTCCTACCCGGGTCCTGCAGCCAACCGAGCTGAGCTCAGCGCTGTCACAGTGCCTCTGGGCCACAATGCCCCCTCCCTGCAGGGGCCCGGCTTGGTAGGCACTGCCGGGCAGCTGGGGAGGAGGCAGAGCTTACCACCTCCTGGGAGTTGCGCCGCAGGCAGAGCCCTGCAGGGCCATCCCTTGGTGGAGGGGGAGCAGGTCCCAGGGCCAATCAGCCTACGTGGGACCCCCGCCCCTCCATGCTGGAGGTGAGTGTGGTGAGCAGGCCCGCTTCGCCCCCCAGGGACTGGAAGCCGGTCCTGGCCAAGGCCATGCTGCTGGCAGGGGCCGTCCCTGGCAGGGAACATCGCCCCACCCCTGGCTTTCTTTCTTTCTTTCTTTCTTTCTTTCTTTCTTTCTTTCTTTCTTTCTAAAAAAACCAACTTTAAAAAAAGTAATTTGAATTAAAAACCTTTCTAAAAATTAAATTTCATCCAAATTCAATTAAACCCAATTAATTACTTTTATTTACAATCACTTTGAATTCAATTAATTAATTTTACATTTAATTGTAATTAAATAAACTGGTGGCCCTTCAAGATTTTAAAAACTGTTATATGGAACGGTTTCGGTGATGCGGCCCTCGAGCCAATATCCTAGTCCTCATGTGGCCCTCGTGGTAATTTGAGTTTGAGACCCCTGCTCTAGTCTCAATTCAAATTACTATTACAATTGTTATTTTTATTGTACCTTGCCATGCTGAAAGATTTCAACGTATTTTACATAGGTGAGTGTTATTTCCACTTTGCTGATGGGGTGACAGAAGTAGAAAAGTTAAGTGAGGTGCCCATGGTTGGTCACATCGGAAGATACTGGCATCAGGGAATAAGACCCCATGAATACTAACTCCAAGTACACTACTCCAACAATTAGACCAAAATGCTATATGATACGTATCTTAGCTATACTAACATGATTTTAGCTTCCTAATCAAAACTCAAATCTACAGGCCAAATGTAGCAGGAAAATATGGCTTATAGCTCTACTGAAATAATTCTTGAATAAGCAAGAGTGTGCTCTAATTTGCCATTATAGGAGCATGTACAGAAATTTAACTTTGACCCCTTTCAGAGAAGCATGTTCTGTTTCCTTCTACCTCCCCTGGAGGATGTGGTTCTCTCCTTCTGCATACTGGTCCCAACCCCAGCAGGAGCTCACTCTTTGCTCTCTCAAACCTCTCACCCTAGCAAGAGCTTGCTCTTCCTTTCCCCACTCCCAGGCTCAGGCAAGAGCTTGCTTTCCCCGCCACAACTCCAGCCTCCGGGCAGGGCTGGATGGTGGTAGTGAGGCAGCTGGGGCAGTTGCCCAGGGCCCTGTGCATTTGTGGGCCCCCTGGGGCCAACTGGCATGTGGTGCGGCCCCTGGTGCAGCCCTCCAGGGACATGGGCCTTGGACGGCCACACCGGAGGCCGTATAGATTGCCAGCCACCTCTACAGCTGAGTGACCAGCTGGCCCACATACGGGGCAGGAGCACAGAGCCTGGTCTTGGGGCTGGCCTGCCCCACCCCCAGCGGTGAACCAGTCAGCCCAGGGGTGGGTGGGAGTGCGGAGCCCAGCCTCTGGCTCAGGGTGGGCCTATCCCTCCCCCAGTGCCGGGGGGGGCAGGGGCCCCCACAGGCCGATTGGCCCTGGGTCCCACCCACTCCTAGGAAGGCCCTGCCTCACAGAACCAGGAGGGGTCTGGTGCCCATACCATCACCATCGCAGCTCCAAAGGAGTTGTGTGCCCCTGATGATTATGGGGGTGGTCATGGGGCATGACTTTGCATGGGGCATGTTGCCCCCCATCTCCCCCCTGCAGCTGTACAGTCACATTTCTGTGGCATCTCGCTTGAAGCAATGGTCAGACCGGGCACCACCTGTTTGCAGCCTTCTCTAAAGTAATTGGTAAAATGTGGTGCAGTACCGCCTCTTCAGTGCAATGGATGCAATTCCTGCAGTTGGCAGCAGTTATCGAGAAAATGCTCCTGCTCCCAAAGACAAATGTCTTGCCACCTAAACTGCTTAATTCTACAAACCCCACCAAAGAAATGGAGGACAACATAGGCAACTTCTGTAGAAGGCTTCAGCTTGTTTTATAAGGACAAACATTGAGAAATAATAATTTGCACTTAAATGCTTTTATCCACTGAGCTCAATGCTTTACCAGGTTGGGTGAATCAATTAAGTGGTAGTGGAGACCCATTCAGTCAATCCGGAAGTTGATGGCACTAATTCACCTCTGCGAAAAGATTAACGCTGAGTTGACAGGAGGGCATTTCCCACTGACGTCGTGTAGCGGGGACCTCGCAATATTTAGAGTTAGGCCGAAGTTTACTGTAAGTGAAGACTAGGCCTGAGTAATTTGCAAAGGTGACCCAGCAATTTACTGGCAAAATTTGGAATAAACTTTTAGTCTTGCTTTCCCATTTGTGAAATCACAGCTGCAACAGAGTGTCTTTCCCCTTCTTACCTAGTTTCCCAAGCTCCCATGTGGAGCTCAATAAGGAATGGCTAATGCTTTTGATTTTCTGTGATTACTGTCAAGTTCATTTTGCTTCTAATCACTGCCCATTCTTTATTCTCATTCTTTGTATTTGTTAAGTGCTAAGAATGAGGTAGCATGACAATCCACTAAAGGAATAAATCCTGACTCCAGTTAAGACCAGGGAAGTTTGGCCACTGACTTCAGTGAGATCAGGATATTACCAGAGCGTTTGTGCTCTTAAAATGTGATAATAAATATATTGTATTATATAACATAAAACATTAGTCCCCCATCTCATTACATCCCACCACACAGTAACCTCCTAAGACAAGATGATGTCATGGAAGATGTAAAATCTAATGCAAACAAATGAAAAAACAACCCACTTCTTTTTAGATCCAATTTTCCCAGATGTAAGCATCTTTGGAAGGAGTGTTTCTATTCAAAAAAAGAAAAAATAATAGATCATCCAGCTCCAAAGATAGCTCAAAATTACTAGTCATTTTCAATGGTTCATTTTCTAACTGTGCATACCTGACATCCTTTTCCTTTACCCAATGTTTTCAGAATGCATTAGCTCAGTGGGATGTGTGTTTTACTGTAATAATTAGCATCTTGGGGAGTCAGCCATGGATAACAAAAAAACATAAATGAAGTCTAGTTAATCAAGAATAAAATTAAAAATAAGGAAAGGCTTGTATAATTATAGTAGATTTTTTTTCCCCACATGACAGCAGATTTTAGTCATAGCTTCATCTGTGGAAGTTCTAGGTTTCTTCTAAGAAGGAATCAGAAAGTTAAACATGCCTCTGTGTCCTTAATGGTTTAAGAAATTATTGGAAGCTAAGTAAAATAAAATAAAATAATAATGACAGTGTGGTCTGGCTAATAATGCTTCTCACAAAATAATCATTTTACTACTTAGACTCTAGAGAATTATCTGAAAATCTTTCAATTTAGCACCAAAAAGAAGTGCATTTTAACTCATCACAAATGCTAACCTGGGACAGAATGAACAACAGCTTAAGCAAGAGTCTTTCTTAGAAAGGGATCCAAAACCACAGCTTTTCCTGTTCCTTGGATGTAGGAATATATGAAAAACAAACAAGAAGTCCGGTGCACTTTTAAAGACTAACACATTTATTTAGCGCAGGAGCTTTCATGGGAGAAAATCCCACTTTGTCAGATGCTTGAAGATGGGGAATTTACTTCAAGTGTCTGACGAAGTGAGATTTACTCCCACAAAAGTTCATGCGATAAATAAATTTGTGAGTCTTTAAGAGTGCCACCAGACTCCTTGTTTGTTTTGCTGAACTTGACAAACACGGCGACCCCTTTGGGATATATGATGGAGGGCCTACCAATACCAGATTACAAAATTAGATTATCTAAACAACAGTGAAGTACAAATCAGCTCATCTGTGATTTACCATTCACACTGTGGAAACAGACTGTGTGTTACAGCCTCCTCACCTGCTTATCAAGGCTTGCATATAATAAAATGGAACGCTAGGACATCCTGATTCATCCTAATGCTTTTTGTGTATGGCCTCAGCGGCCACATCAGACTAACACTTCATTCATATGTTTTGAAAAAGGAACCAGGCAGGTTACAGCTGCCAAATCAAGGCCAGTTTGGTTTACTGCTCTTTTTTAGGAGAGGTCACTTACTTTTCCGACAGTTAAAATCATTGCAACAGGTACCAGACGAATGGACCAGTCGTACACCGAGGCTTCCTGTGCTCCATTATAAGAGCCATGCAACTGAAAGTGAATGCTCAGAGCAACAAGCACAAGGGGAGAGATTTTCAAAAGCATACAGGGCAGGTAGGTGCCTCTCAATATAAATATATAGGCAAACACAATGGTATCCTACTGCAGACACAGAAGTATAGCAGAGGCACAAGACCAGAAGCACTTGTGTTTGTATGGCATTATATTTTCAAGTCAGTCTACCCTCTATTTATAATATAATATAATATAAGCGGCTTATACTATTTTAGCCATTTACATTAGTATGGATATAATTGCGTTCTATAGTTCACACTTGAGCGTTCTATAGTTCACACTTGATGACAATTAGGAAGAGCACTGTGCTCTTTAGGGATAGTGCAGTTCACTATCAGAAGCTCAGAAAGAAGGACATCGGAATAGGAGGTTCAGCTGTGGAATGAGCTCTCAGAAGAGACCAGATTAATCCAGTTCCAAAGGGGAGGCCATGTTAGTCCAGTTCAGCAAAACAAACAAGGAGTCCTGTGGCACTTTTAAATACTAACAAATTTGTTTATCGCTTGAGCTTCCGTGGGAGAAAATCCCACTATGTCAGATGTCTGAAGATGGAGAAGTACCAATGAATGGGAGGAAAATAAGTGCAGGGAAGTGTAAGTCACAGGATCAGGTCAGACTGTTCCAGCAAATCAATGCAGTTGTTTAGATTCAAACAGCGTTAGTCTTTAAAAAGTGCCACCTTGTTTGTTTAGATTAATTCAGAATCTGACCACGTTTAAGGTATAATGTAGTATTTTTTTTCTTGGTTTTATATATAAAACAAAGACTACAAAATTCAAAGAGAGAAATGATTTATAGCTTTGTGTATGTTTTTTAATCCTGTAGACTTCATAGGATCTCCAGAGTCATGCAAAAATGCAATTTTACAACACATGAAAGCTGCGAAATCAAGACCGTATCAAACCAAAAAATAAGACATATACAAGATAACACGAGGTGGGGAGTAGAAAAATAGGAGAAGATGTAAATAAATGGGAAAAGATAGGAAGAAGGGGTCTAGGGAGAAGAAGGAAAAGGAGCAGCAATTAGAAAGCTTTCCCTTTTGTAGAACATTACTTAAAATATATATTCATGTGATTATATACATTTAATCCAAGGATGTATATAAGGGGGAAGAAATATAAATGACTCCATTAAGTGCATTAGGGCCTTACTATTTAAGTCTAATTGACCTGTGAAGCACTGAGAGATATTTGATTATGACCACTGTAGAAAACCCTATAAAAGACAGATTAGATTGGATCATCTAAGTCTTTCCAAAGAGCACATAATATACTCTAGTGCCCTGATTTTGCAAATACTTCTATAGAAATAGTTGCACCAACTTTAACGAGAATGCTCACTTGCATAAAGTTATTCACATTCTTAAGTGTTTGCAAGATCAGACTAAAACCAATGAGATAAAAGTTGCTTCACATCTATATTTAAAAATGTTGACAAGTTGCAAAGGGGAAGCTATGTTAGTTCAGCAAAACAAACAAGGAGTCCTGTGGCGCTTTTAAAGACTAACAGATGTATTTAAATTTAATGTATATAAATAATACATTTATTTAAATAAATGTGTTAGTCTTTAAAAGTGCCACAGGACACTCCTTGTTTATTATGTTTAAAAATGGTTTCCTGTTTTCTTAAGATCCACTGCTAAAAGATATGGTACCATACAAGTACAAATCATTATTGCTTTTAGATTTGTAACATAAGCCTTCGCACTTCAGGCTATTCTAGAATCACAGGATTCAGAGATGGCAAAGCCCTATTAAATTATCTACTTCATCCCCTGAAAGCACACAACCTATTCCATAATAATGGTATTAATAGAAACAGTTTTAAAATAGGCAACACATATATAGCATTTTATATGTTCGAAACACTCTCAGTACTCCTGGAGGATAGGTTACAATTATAATCCATATGTTACAAATGGCCAAATGGGGAGATTTGTTTCTTTAATACATGTTAAAAGAGTCGTGCAAGGCCACACAGCAATTCAGTCTCAGAGATAACAGAAATTCATTTGCCACAGTCCTTTAGGTCACATTGACCCTTCCCAGTAGGCATTATCAGATATTAAACTGAAACTAATATATTTGATCTAACCAAAGACATCATTCTGTATTAGTCCGCATTGAGGCAGATACGCTGGAAACTTTTCCTCTTTGTAAAATACCAAAATGAGATTAAAAACAAACACAATTATCTATAAACTGATCCTGATCACCACACTACGTAAACCACCACTTTATCTCTAAATTATGTATCAGTGTTCAATCACACATGCTGCCTCCTTGGTTTTAAGGGTAGGGCCACTTCTCCAATCACCAACAAGCTGAGAAATAGATCCTTGTACATAATGAAGAGACCTCATGCCTTCATGTATGTGAACAAAACTGAGTATCTTAGATTACAATCAATGGTAATAAGAATCCAGCAGCTAACCCTTGAAAAGTGAAGAGATGGTTGAAGTACTTTCATAGTTTCTCATAAGAGGTCTTTCTGCCACTTAGCAAACTAACATATAGCGACAGATCAATATCATAAGAGTTTCTGGACTTGACAAAGGAGATTTAAAAAAAATTAGTTCAGTGTAGTTCTTTGTTTCAATTTAACCAATTTAAAATTCTCTACATTTTTCCCATCTGCTGCATTGAGTCCCTCATCTTCGTACAGTAATTCAGTTAATGAGCCTTAGTTTATCCAAATATTTGCCATGTTTTATTGACTGCTTGCCTCATGTCAAATATGTTTCTTAACAAGAATGTTTAAAAGCCAGTTGAAAGCAAAAACAAATTTAAACAGAACAATAAATCCAAACCATTCATGAATCAGTGCTTCAATTTCTCAGGGATTCCTAGTGACAAGAGGCCTTGAAAATGCAATCCTGGCTGCACCATGCCATAGAAAATCTCAGCCTAGGTGCAAATAAACTGGTTTTAGGGAATACAAATTTACAACTACAAAATAACGTCAGGAACCTAGTCTCTGTCTAATTCCTTCCCCCATTTCTCAGCTGCATTTCAGTATCCTATCAACCCCTCTGCAAAGTTCTGCAGTGCTGGGGTAAAGCTCTTCTGTTCTGCTCCCTGGAGTCAGCCTCTTTCACACCATTCAGCTCTCCCACCCACTGCTTCTTCATATTTCAAATCTCTGCCCAAAATCTCACAAATATTTATATTGTATATCAGGTTGAAAATCTACCTGAAAAAAGATCTAGAAGATTGTGGGATATTATACTGAAGGAAATGATGGAAGCCACATCTTTTGGGGGCACTTCAACACTTACACTGTATATACACTTGTGTAACTCACCGATCACTCTGTGTTGTGTCCCCTTACTAAACTTAATCCACAGAAGATGCGAGTCTGTTATAGTCCCCGGCTCCATAACTCAAGTCATGCTCTGAATTCTGGAGTCACTAGTTCATATCTTTGAAGATGGGAAACTTACAGGATAGGAGGAAATTAAATGCAGGGACGTGTATGACAGAGGATCAGGTCAGGCTGTAACAGCAAATCAAAATAGATGTTAGGATTCAAACACTGGGGAACAGCACATAGAGAAAAGTGAGGTCAAATCACCCGCTGTAATGAGAAAAAAATCCATAGTCCCTGTTTAACCCCAAGGCAACTGAGTCAAATTTCCATATGAATTAGAGTTCTGCAGTTTCTCTTTGAAGCTGTGATTTGTTATTCATCTGTTTTAGCACAGCTATTAGCAAGTCGTCAATGGAGTGAGCAGAGAGATTGAAGTGTTCCCCTATTGGTTTTTGAGTGTTGCAATTTCTGATGTCAGATTTGTATCCATTTATTCTTTTGCGCAGAGACTGTCCTAAATGTCCAATATACAAAGCAGAGGGGCATTTCTGGCACATGATGGCATAAATCACATTGGTGGATGAGCAGGTGAATGAGCCCTTGATGGAGTAGGTGATTTGATTTGGTCCTGTGATGGTGCCTTTACTGTAGATATGATTTCCATAGCGATTTCAACGATTTCCACTCCACAATCAAACTTAGCCTCGAACACTCCACATAGGAGATCCACTTTCTGGACACTACAGTGCAAATTAGTGATGGGCACATAAAGACCACCCGATACCAAAAACCTACTGATTGCTATAGTTACCTACATCCCTCGAGCTTTCATCCAAGACACACCACATGATCCATTGTCTACAGTTAATCCCTAAGATATAACTGCATTTGTTCTGATCCTTCAGACAGAGACAGACACCTTCAGGATCTCTATCAAGCATTCTTAAAACTACAGTACCCACCCGCAAAAATGAAGAAACAGATTGACAGAGCCAGACGGGTACCCAGAAGTCAACTACTACAGGAGAAGCCCAAGAAAAAAAAACAACAGAATGCCATTGGTCATCACTGACAACCCCCAAGTCAGACCTCTTCAACATATCATCAAAGATCTACAGCCTGTTCTATAAGACGATCCCTCACTCTCTCGAGCCTTGAGAGACAGACCTCCTCTCGCTTACGCCATGTCTACACTAGAAAAATTAAGTCGCCTTGTTAAAAGTCGACTTAATAAGGTCGACTTTAAGTCGACTTAAAATCAACCTTATTAAGTTGACTTAACAAAGTTGGCTTAACTTTTTCTAGTGTAGACATAGCCTAAATTGACCTTATTAAGTCGATTTAATAAGGTCAATTTATGCACTAATCCCCATCCACACTGGCTTTAAGTCGACTTAAGGAGTCGACTTAAGGCTTAAGTTGACCTAAAACTAGGTGTTATTAAGTCGACTTAAGCTTTCCTTAAGTCGATTTAAGGAAGTGCTTAAGTTGACTTAATAAAAGCCCAGTGTGGATGTGGCTTTGTTTAGGTTGACTTAAGCCTCCTTAAGTCGATCTAACTTGCCAGTGTAGACGCACCCTTACAGACAGTCCCCCAACCTTAAACAGATACTCACCAGCAACTACAGTTCAAACAACAGAAACATTAAAGCAGGAACATAACCCTGCAACAGACCACACTGCCAACTTTGCCCTCATATCTACACTAAAGACACCATCACAGGACCTAATTGGGTCTTGAGAGGTGCTGATCACTTAACTCCCACTGAATTTCATCCTGAGCGGGAACAGAAAGTGACCTATAAACAGGGTCTCTGCCCAGATAGCTGAATGTCATCATGAATCCCCAGAATCCTTGGACTTTAGTAGTTGACTCTTCTGCTTTGTGTGGAAGCTTGCTCGGCTTTATGGAACATGTGGAATTTTCATCCCTACCACAGATTTTTCTGCTGGGAGGGTCAATCTGGGATCTCATTACTTTATATCCATTGGGATGAAGAGGGGATGGGGGAAGGGGGAGAGCCAGGACTCCTGCTGCATACTTATTTCAAATTCATTATCTACAAAAAAGTTGTCTCCCTGTCAGACAGAATGCCAACTCTGTATGTGACAAATTTCACGAGAGAGAGAGAGAGAGAGAGAGAGAGAGAGAGAGAGAGATTTGATTTGTCTTTCCACATGGTAGAGGTTCAGCAATATGCATTTGATTAAAAGTGTCACTATTTCATTTGTCTCAGTTCCCCACACATTCCCTCTGTAACCTCTCCACACCTTGGGTGAGATTTTGCACTGGACTTCTAAGAGCCCTCCCAGTTCTGGATAGCTCTGTCCCCGCTGGGGTTACATAGCCAGTCCTGGGGGCCTATATAAGTGTGGCAAATGGGATGTGTTAGGGCACCATGGGTCTTGAGCTTCAGGGTCTGGTAGCCAGCTGAGGCATGGCTCTCTTCCCTCCAAACTCCCCATAGGGCAGTTCCTCTGTCTCTTCTGGCCCTAGGGGTCAGATTCTCTACCCCACAGGGCACAGAGCCCTGAGGCCCATCTGGGCTGGCTTGCCCTGACTGGCTGTTCCTCTCAGGTGCCAACTGCAACAACTACCGGTTAGTTCAGCTCTACCTCACTCTGTTCTGTTCTCTGCTCCTTCACCAACTCCACTCCTAGCTCTGCCTCCAACCACCACACCCCAACCACTCCTCGCTGCCTGGCTGCAACAGGGGCTTTTTATCTGGTGTTCTAATTGGTGTTGCGTAATCCAACTGGCTTCAGGTGCCTTAATTGGTGTCAGGTGCTCCAACTGCCTCCAGGTATTCCTGTTGGCCCAAAGCAGCCCTGCCCTAGCTAGCCTGGGAACAGGGATTTACTAAGTCTGGGGCTAATATATCTACCTTCCAGCACCCGCCTGTAGCCCTCAGGTCTGACTGTCACATAAGACACAGAAATCTATCCCCATCCCCATACGATCAGCAATGCTTAGTGTCACAGCCACACACACACACCCATATAGCCCAGTCCCTGACGTGCCTCTCTCAGGGCTTGTCTTCATTGACGGTAGCAAATTTGCTGCCATCAGACCAGGCTTCCCAATTGACTGATCAGGTCTGTGAAGACCCACTCAGTTGATTGGGAAGTCAATCCTGAAGACCACCCCAGCAACTGGACTAGTGCTGAGTCGAAGGGCCCAGGGACTCGGTGCAGTGGACGTGCCGGGCGTAGGGAAGTCGAAAGAAGACACACAAGTTATTTTATGTAACTTGCATATCTCCCTTTGACTGCGGCCGAAAACAGTGGGCAGTGTAGACCTGCTCTCACTCCCACACATCCCATCTAGCCCTAGCAACACCCCTATTACACCCCATATTTGCAAGGGGGTGACTGAGAACAGCTTTATAGCGGTCTTCTTCAGTTCCTGCATCAGAGGAATCATTCTCTGGATGGATCTGAGGCTTTCAGAGACCCCTTATGCTCTCCCCCACTGTCTAAAGTGGCTGAATTATAAATAAAGGGTATTCCCCTTTTATGAACCTGCTTCCAATTTAAGCCACCAATCTGCAATAGTTTTTGTTCAATTAATTTGGATTGCAGGCAAATTCTTTTTAAAAATCATAACCGGACTCTTTAAGGCTGTCATTTAAAAATATGTATGAATGAACCACTTATTTTTCATAGATTGGCTGGACATTTAGAGTGAGAGAGATGACATTTTTTGTTCTTAATGTGTTTACAAAAGTATAAAAATATTGAATTTTCAGCAGCTGAATTATGTTTCTTCTGTTTCTAATATATGGATTCTCTGTCCCACATTATTTTAGCAGCTGTTTAATCACTTTAGAACAAGAAATCTGAAGTCACTGATTTGTTCCTAATTGTTAAACTCCATTCAGGAGCTACAAATGTCCTTTGTGTTCATGATGCAAAGCATGTAGTACAAAAATATTTCTTGGCACTGTCCTATTAGCAGTAGAGAGCTTTTTCATACATGCTGAGGGTAGATTAGATACTGCCTTTGAGAAGCAGAGACGTCACTTGGGTCCACTTGGTAGGTTTAATTAATTTGTGGTCCCTCAGATTATGTGTTTGTGTCTTTTCAGCCCACTAGTTTTTATTTTTTAGACTGTTTATTTGTTAGATTGTTTGCTAGGTTTGTTTTATTAGTTAGGCTCCTTTATTTGTTAGTCTTTTGTGGAATCTGATCTAAATAAAGTTGAAAACTCTCACTTTATGGCCATTCTGGTAACACTGCTGAGCCCTTTTTCTCTGCTGCTGAGTGTAATGCAAACCTGTATTTACCGTGACCGTGCCAATGAATTTGAATAAGGTTGCATTTCTTTTATGAGATATAAATGCAAAGGATACAAAATGCTGAGATGCAATAAATACACGTAATGTGTATTTGGCAAACAGTTGCCTTCCCTACCCCACCAAACAAACAAACAATGTCCCTCTGACAACTTCATGTATTCGAGATGGTCACTCATTCATGTTTTTGCAAGGTTCAGTAGGTTGGTATATCAGGAGTTTCTTTGCAATGACAACTACCAGCCAGACAAATATGTTTTTACCTTTTTGAAGAGAAATATCCACTCTGTAGAACAATGCAGTTGAAATCAAAAAGAATTCTGTTGCTTCTAAACATTTTTTTCAATTTCAAGGATTCCTGTCAATGACAGAAATTAAATTGCTCTCTAGCAGTTAACTACTAGAATTCCAAGCTGTTGTACTAACTTGAGCTAAATGTCTTTTCCATTTCTGCTTCCCCTCTTTAATGATATCATTGCATCTATTGTTATGACATTTAACTAAATATAGTCTTGAATCATGTCAGGATTTCTTTCCTGTGGTCCCCTGGAGGTTGTACTCTATACAGATGACATAGGCTGAATAGCCTCGGCTCAGTAGTTCACATCACAAAACCTATCACGTATAATTATGCAAAGAATTCAACATGATTAGAAAGGCCTTGATCAAAAAAGGCCTATGGCTGAACAAGAAAGCAGCATAAATTGCTAATCTTGGCCATAGGGAAAATGTTCTCTCCTGACAGTGCCCTCTAATGCTTCAGAAAGCCATTGTGTGGAAATGTCATTATACACATTAATAATTCCCCAAGCTATATGAGTAACATGATTTTTATACTGTAAGATCCACTGTATTTTATGGCCTCTAACTCTGCCTCTTAAGCACAAAGACCAAGAAAACACAGTCATTTCAGAAGACTGAAGTATTTCTGTCTGTGACATGGATAAGATGTAGCTATCTACAAAGTACACTCTCAAAATCTGCTGGGGATCACCACATTCATGGTGCCGCCATCAGATATTCAATAGTCACTAAGCATTGTATTTACTGCTTTTAAATGCACTTGAATACAGAGCGTAAACACAAGACACATTTCCACCGAAGGAGAAAATAAATGAGAATTTACTTCCTTGAATGGTAAATATTAAATATTAGATTCTTAGGTCTAGTTGACCCGAAAAAAAGGTCCATCAGTGTAGCTATACCAGTAATTCCCCCCAATGCAGACACAATGTGCTTTTTCCAGTGTAGCTTCTACTAGTTCCCTGAATGAAATAAACTATATTGACAAAAGCTGTTTTTGCCAGTATAACTGAATCTACACTAGAATTTTTGCTGATAGAAAAATGTCAAACAACATCACCTTGATCAAATTTTGTTAGAGTGGGAAGGGTTTCTACTGTAGGCCTGGCCTAAGTTAAATGAACATGGAAAAAGAAATTTAAGATCAAAGTATCAGCTGGATCTATTTAGCAATGGATTTTATGGATCGTGTTAAATTGTACAGTAGATTAGAAACAAATAAAAATGGTTTCCCTGGAAGTAACTAGACAGAAATATTTGAATATGGTATAATTATATTTTTATACTATTTACTTTGTTCCCTGCATATTCTCTCTCTCGCTCGCTCGCTCGCTCGCTCGCTCGCTCACACACACACACACACACACACACACACACACACACACACACACCAGGGTAGAAATATGGAAAGTTTTCCATCATTCCTCTGTCACTTACATTCAGTAGAAAAATTATTTTGAATACACAGTAACATCGTAAACCCTGTTCTTCCCAGAGCTCACACATCAAGGGCCAAATTCAATTTTGGTGCAACTCCACTGATTTCAGTCATGTCATTTTTGCTTGGTTACTTGTATCAGGCCTGAATTTGGCCCAGGCATTCAGATCCAAAAAATAAAAGCTGGATATTTTATACACATTCCCTGAACATCATCAGCCAGTTTTGGTTGCTGGACTAAAGAATGTACTTTTTCAAAATATCTGACCATGGTACCATTAATACACATTTCAAGACCATTTGCTATTTGAGAGCATTTCATAACTACCACTGAAACATATGGATCTATATCTCAAAAGGTCTCTGGACATCCTTAATTTCAAACAAAGAAGAATCAAGAAGCCAGAGGACTCAGACTTTTTACACAAGATAGGTTTATTTAATAAAAATATCTTGGTGATTATTTATAATTTACACCCCAAATTCAGCTGCTTGTAATTCTTATAACCAAGCAAAAACAATCCGAGTGTAAGATTTACTAGTTCAATAGGTTCTTCTGAAGTGTAAAACGGAGTCTTACCCTGCATTTACATTTACAGTTGCTCTGCTGAATCAAAGTACTGTAAATGATTCATTTACTTTTATATCCACCGAGTACCTATTCAAATGAATGTCTGTTGTTTTCCTGGCACTCATCACCCATCTTAATGGGCATAATCTTTTCTTATAGTTTCCCTGCCATCCCCACTCCATTTACTCATCAGTGCCCAGCAGAACAATACACTGAGCAGAATACTTTGGTAACATTGCTGACAAAAGACATCACTGGCAAACAGTAAGCTATAAAACACAATCATCAAAAGGATCAGCCTCAATTCGATGTTGTGGAACTTCCTTTAGCAAAGCCAGCCAGATTTCTTAGCCTCCATATCCCACCCATAAGACATCAGTTGCTGTAAAACAAGTGCAAGCCAATGAATGTCACAAAGATCCCCATTTCAAATGAATTTCAGATCAAAATTGCATACTAACTACATGTGCCTTTAAAGAATCCATCACATTTTATGCGAGACTAAGGGAGTCCATGTCAATATCTGGGTGATATTTTTATTCATACAGTCGGAATTTAAGGCCACATGGACTAAAACATACCTTGTGTTTGGCTAAAGCATCAAATATATATATGCTGGTTCTGAGATACAGAAGGGAAGAAAGGCAGAACAATTGAAAATATCTGAGGGGGAAAAACGGCAGTAATGTAATGGTAGGGGTCTGCTTTAGACTAGCAGGGTAAGACTCCTATTCTGTATGTTTGGTCGTCTTCTTCTTAGCAGTAGAACTTTGCATTTAGCTGCATTAAAATGCTTTTTATTTGAATAAGACAGATCCAGAGCTATACAACAGCATCAGGCCTAGTAATGATGCCTGCAAAATTCTACTAAAAGCATCCCCACTTGATGGTTCCACACAGACATCTGCTTTTTGAGATCTGTCAGTTAGCCAGTTTTTGATCCATTTAATATGTGTTTTATTAGTAATATGTAGTGCTAACTTTTTAATAAGATGATCAAACAGTACTAAATCAAATTCCTCACATAAGTCTCAGAATACCTAGGCAGTTATGTTTATAAAGAAAACTTGTATCTCAATAAAAAATAAAATTGGATTTGTTTCATAAGATCTTCCACAAAGATAAGATTGGCCATAAAACCATGTTGTGATTGGCATTAAAAGGGTTCCTATCTTTCAATTCTTTGTTAATTATTAATTGAGTCCTGTATTACCTTCTCCATTATTTTGCTGAGGACCGATGTCAAGTTAACAGGCCTAGAGGTAAGCGGGTTATCCCATTGGTCCTTTTTGAATATTGGCAGAACAACATGAGTAATTTTCTAGCGTTTTCGTAGTATTCCAAGATTTATTAAAAGTGAACATCATCAGCTAGATATCTCTTCAGCCAGCTCTTTTAGGACTCTTGATAGCAAGTTACACAAGGCTTGCTGATTTAAAAATTGTTAATCTCTAGTAGATGTTGTTTAACATCCTCCTTAGTTACTAATATACTTCAGGTCGAAGGCACTTCATCTTCCTCAGGTGACACAAGCTAATCCTGCTTTTTTCCTAATACCGATAAAAAGTATTTATTAAACTCTTATGCCTTGTCTGCCTCCTCTTTGCCACTGAACCTAGATGTGTGTTTAGCCAAAGCTGTCCTCTTTCTTGATTGTGAAATCTTGGATTTTTGGCCATCTAACAACCTCTTCTTAAATCACTCCATTTTTTATTCATATTTTTCTGTCCAATTATTTTCCTCCCAGTTAATTTTGCTCATAATTTTCCTAGCTTTGAGACATGAGCTCTTTTGAACGGATAGGTATGTGTGTGTGTGTAATCATGTTCAGTAATTAATTCATTTTTATCCATTGGAGAGTTTAAGGCTGAAAGGGACCATCAAAATCATAATGAAGTCCAAAACAGAGTCTTCCAGATTGGAGTTTCCCATAACGTCACAAATTTTTATTTTACAAATTATAGACTGGTTCTCAAGTAGTAACCCATCCTTTTCTTTTGCTGATTCAATGTTCTGTAACAAATCGCCACTGATACCAGCTACTGTTAGTCAACACATTATAAATATGGTTTGTTCAAACCCTAGCCACATGACCCTCATGAAGACAAACAACCAACAGACCAAACATATCATTCACCAAGTCAGAGCTACACCCTGCTCCCATTTACTGCTACTGTTCAGATAACTGCATTCTGCTCCCACAAATTCTCTGTGCAGTTTCAACCAGGTATTCTATCCAAGACTGTTCTGCCATTTCTTTTTAACATCTTACATGCTTCACATCAAAGGTGGTAGGTGAAAAGATTTCTACTGAATTTAAGTAGTTTAACCAAACAATTCGTAAAGCACTTTGAATTCCATCTGAGTGAAAGTGGCTATATATAAAACTAAGATATTATCATTCAAGATTATAAATTCCATTAGAAAACTATCTTGAGAATGTTTTCAGTTTCCATTTTAAGCATTCAAAAGTCAGGAACTGACAATATTAATTTTGCAGGCATATATTTTACTCATACGGAATACGATTCCTCAAATACAATTTATCACACTTTTTTCTGCTGCTTTAATTACATGTATGCAGGATCTAGGAATGGTTTCCATTCTTGTATACTTTCACGGATTCCACTATCATAATGACCCCGCCTATTTTTAATGACTGAGGAGAAAGTTTTCACAAGTGCCTACATGACTAAGAAGCCGATGATACATTTTCAAAAGTTATTTAGGGTCAAATTTTCAAATGTATTTAGATGCCTATTTGGGTTTTCAAAAATGCCAAATCGGGATAGGCACCTAACACCTAGCAATGCGGTTAATTCATTGAGGTACCTACTTTGCTTACTTTAGGTGCCTAAATATTTTTGAAAATCATACACTGAGGTGCCTACATCTCTTCAAAAGTCACTGCGGCTTAGGATCGTAAGGGTATGTCTACACATAAACCACTACAGAAACACAGCTACAGCACTATAGCAAAGATGACACTATCCTTCCCATTGGTGTAGGTACTTTACCCCCGTGAGAGCTGGCAGGTTGACAGGAGAATTCTCCTGTTGACTTTCTAATGTCTACACTGGGGGTCAGGACAGTTTAATTGTGTTGCTCAGGGTTGTAGATTTTTCATACCCCTGAATGACATAGTTACACTGACCCAGTTTCTTAGTGCAGACCAGGCTTAACCCATGTTTGAAAATGTGACTTAGGTTCTAAGTCACCTGAATACTTTTGAAAAATTTACCATAAGGCTGCTATCCTGCCGATGGAACCTCATTGCAGGAAATAGAATATGTCCATGTGAGTGCAATTTACAACCAGGGCTTTAAACTTTTTGTATGATGGGCTAAATAATTTGCTAGTGTAAACTGGCAGAACTCCATTTATTTCCATATCTGACCCACTCATCTATTTATATTTATGATAATTGAATAATTTTGCCAGCACATGTGAACTGGACTTTTTTTTTTGCTATCATCAGCATAACTCCCATAAGGTGCACTCCAGGGAATGAAGCATGAAACTACATAGCACCAGACATATATTCAGCATAGGTATAAGTCAAGAGAAGAGGCAGATCACCACAAAACTAATCCTGCTGTAAATTTAGGAGGAAGACCTATCCCAGCAAAATGTTCATCAACATGGTGTTCCAAAGTTTCTTTTAACCAAAGAAAACATCTTTTCCCTTAACTCTTCGCATACTCCAAAAACAGCTGAACACGTTTTAGTCAAACTTCTCAAAAAATTTCACCTTCATGTAGAAAACTGGATTAAAAAATTTCAAATTCCCAGGAGAGTTTCAGACCGTTATTAAGTTTTTAGTCAGGCACCTCGAACAGAAATGTTTATGCAATCTGAGCTCTAGAGACTCCTGTTGTAAATGTTAACAATTTTCCATTCCGGTCACCAAAGGCTGTTATGTAAGTTAAGTTGTCATGGGATAAAAGGGAAGGTCCTTTCATGGATTGAGAACTGGTTAAAAGACAGGGAACAAAGGGTAGGAGTAAATGGTAAATTCTCAGATTGGAAAAGGGTAGCTAGTGGTGTTCCCCAAGGGTCGGTCCTAGGACCAGTCCTATTCAATTTATTCATAAATGATCTGGAGAAAGGGGTAAATAGTGAGGTAGCTAAGTTTGCAGATGATACTAAACTACTCAAGATAGTCAAGACCAAAGCAGATTGTGAAGAACTTCAAAAAGATCTCACAAAACTAAGTGATTGGGCATCCAAATGGCAAATGAAATTTAATGTGGATAAGTGTAAAGTAATGCACATTGGAAAAAATAACCCCAACTATACCTATAATATGATGGGGGCTAATTTGGCTACAACGAGTCAAGAAAAAGATCTTGGAGTCATTGTGGATAGTTCTCTGAAGATGTCCATACAGTGTGCGGAGGCGGTCAAAAAAGCAAACAGGATGTTAGGGATCATTAAAAAGGGGATAGAAAATAAGACTGCAAATGTATTATTGCCCTTATATAAATCCATGGTACGCCCACATCTTGAATACTGTGTACAGATGTGGTCTCCTCATCTCAAAAAAGATATTCTAGCACTAGAAAAGGTTCAGAAAAGGGCAACTAAAATGATTAGGGGTTTGGAGAGTGCCTCGTATGAGGAACGATTGAAAAGGCTGGGCCTCTTCAGCTTGGAAAAGAGGAGACTGAGGGGGGACATGATAGAAGTATATAAAATTATGACTGATGTGGAAAAAGTGGACAAGGAAAAGTTGTTTAAATACTCCCATAATACAAGAACCAGGGGTCACCAAATGAAACTGATAGGTAGCAGGTTCAAAACAAATAAAAGGAAGTTCTTCTTCACACAACGCACAGTCAACTTGTGGAACTCCTTACCTGAGGAGGTTGTGAAGGCTGGGACTATAACAATATTTAAAAGGGAACTGGATAAGTTCATGGTGGCTAAGTCCATAAATGGCTATTAGCCAGAAAGGGGTTAAGAATGGTGTCCCTAGCCTCTGTTTATCAGAGGATGGAGACGGATGGCAGGAGAGTGATCACTTGATCATTGCCTGTTAGGTTCACTCCCTCTGGGGCACCTGGGCACTGGCCACTGTCAGTAGACAGATACTGGGCTAGATGGACCTCTGGTCTGACCCAGTACGGCCTTTCTTATGTTCTTATGTCTCATTTTCATGAGAACGCTGGGTGAGGTCATATGCACCAAAGACAAGTGAAGCTATGCATATAGGGATTGCTTGACTCATCAGTGAAATATGGCTGACTCTTATGTGTGTCTCATTGTAGTCTCCAGATCTCCTCAGAGGTTTAAGCAGCAGAAAACTACGCAAAGATTTTTAAAAACCTGTAAATGGCACTGGACCTACAGTGGAAGTGGAGGGTTCCTAACCTGGAGAAAGAACCACAAGAGGAAAGGGGGAACATATGAATTGTCCTTGTATCATATTTCCTTATTTCTTCTTTAAACTCTTCTCCATTGACTTTTGCCGTCCCTTTCCCCCGTTAAGCTCACTTGGGACCTTGAAGATCTTGAAGATGACATTTGAAAATTATACCAGTCTATGATTCCTTGACATTAAAACTTTGCTATCCTTAATATAATTGTCCCTACCAATCTCCCTATCCCTCCTAGTCATTTTTCTCCCAATCACAGGTTTTTCCTTCATCTGCGTTCTAAGGGAACTTTTCTTTCTCTTTTAGGTTATGTATACACTGCTGGTTCCATGGGGATCAATTGGGGTATTTGCATCTTACTCTGAAGCACATGGCACTGGCCATTGTTGGAGGCAGGACTAAATGAACTATGTGGCTGAACCAATATGGCAATATTTACATTCCTATTCTAATAGCCCCATCAAAACAAATATATCACCATTTATAACCAAGGGAGAGTCTACCATCAAAGAGTAAGATAGGCCTGTCTGAGTTAGAAGAGAAAGTACAGCTGCATTTTATGAAACTCATTGCCTAAATATTACTTCTGAGTTTTGAGCTAACAGACAATATCATAATGGGGTGTTTTTATTTATGGAGAGGACACCGTACTTTGTACAAAACTACACTAAGCTAATAGACAAACTCGGGAAGGATATATGCAAACAAAAATTAAAAGTTAAGACTGTCAAATTTAAAAATGGGATGGCTACAATTTTGTGTATAATTTCTATTGTTCTTTAGAGATAATAGAGTTGTCTATTTTCTCTAGCTGGGAAGTGCCTTCTGTATTGCAGAATGCAAATACAACAGCCAGCATAAGGCACTTGTGAAATTTAGTGGCTTTTAAAATTAGCAGCCAATTTACAAATTAACATTTTATATAAGTGTATGTGAATATGTGAGCAATTTCAGACACGCTGTGCTTCCAAAATATTAGTTTTCCATCCCAGGAAGACATTTTATTTCATGCAGAAAGAAATTTTTGCTTAAGTAACAAAAATTAGTGAATTAAGAAGATGCAACAGAGCTAACAGACTCCATCTGAACGTCAGGAAAGCAGTGTCTCATTAGCCAAGAAGTGAAAAAATAATCCATACCAGTTTTGTATAAACTATGACACAGACTGACAATTGGCAGAAGGACCACAAACTAATGGTAGAGCTAGGTGGCAATGCGTTATGCCATGGCCACTAGGGATTTCACATGTATTGCTATTGCAACATTAATTACATTCACAGATGGTACTCATGTGGGTAGTTCTGTGAATAACAGTGAGAACAGCAGTGTTAAAACTACTGATAGAATAAATGGATATTCAATCTGGAATAATAGAACCCAATAACCTCTGGGGAAGGCAAATAATATACAACAGATATTCAATGGGAAGGAAAAACCCAGAAAGCATCAATATTGAAAGTGTCCCCAGAGTAATAATGGACAGCAAATTAGACAGGAGCTTGCACTGGGCTACTTACAGTAGCTAAGATCCCAAATCTATTTTAGGCTGTACATACCAAGAGATCACAGCACAGTCCAGGGCTATGTCAGGTCCCTCCTATCTGGCAAAAGGGAGCCCACACATCAAATACTGTGTTCAGTTACTACTAGTACTAGAAAGATCTGAAGAGATTTGAGATTACAGCAACATAAAAGATTGAAAAGCTGGAGGAGCTAATTTATGATGAAAGATATTGCAGTAAGTGTAACTTGGCTAGATAATGATTAAGTGGGAATATGGCATTTGAAAAGAGAGAGCTCCAAGGAAGGAAGTCTTTGTTCAGGGTGTGCTGAAGAGCACAGAATATTCTCCTAAAAGATAGTGGTGGAACGGAAGTCCCATCACTTGATGATTTAAAATGGATGAAACTACTGACCCATGTGCAGGGGTGAACATGTACTGGAACAGCCGATAAATTAGAAGACCTGATAGCTGTTTTCCATCTTTAGGCCCCAATCCCAGAGACCTCTATGCATATGAATAAATCTATTTTTATGAGCAGTCCTCCTTAACTTAATGAGACTACTCTTTTGCATAAATACTTGCAGGACGGGGGCATTGGTTTCTATGATTCTACTGAAAATCATCAAACTTTTCTTAAAGTTGTTCAAAAAATAGAAACAGTGAAATCTATTTACATGGATATTTGATACCCTATTTCCCTGGCAAGGGCAACTGAAATGATGGCTCATGGTCTAAATTAATTTATATTGTTGGTTATTTGACATAAATGAAAAGTACTCAGAGCTCTGTGATGTTTTTCATTTCCTCTTACTTCAACCTGACTCCAGATACTCTAGATAACTCTAGATAAAACCTCAAATAAAAATGCAGTAGCTATTTTCTTCCTAACATTTTTCTGTCTAGCACCAGCATGTTCCTAGTGCTACACTATATAATAAAAAAGATAATTTATTTAACGGGTTTGGACTCCGCTTTTTAACATACTCCCACTATAATGAGCTTTTATTATTTACCTTTGATTTGTGGTACTATTCCTCAATTTTATGATTTTATGTTTATATAAAAAGATCTGTGTGAGGAAGGATGTATCATCACTCTTTTTATATACGCATAAAAGATTTGTAACAGACAGATCTATTAAATTTACACACCATATTCATTCTCTGCCAATAAAATACTCCATGTAAACAACTTAAGAAATCATTTTCTTTTCTTTCAGAATGCATATTACTCTTTCCTCAGCACATATAACTGAATCCATATCATGAAAAATCAAAGAGGGTATTGATACCCTGAGCAAGTATGCAGAATTCAATAATTTTGCCATCTGAAAATGTTAGCTTTCAATTTTTTAATCAACTGCCTTAGAAAGCCACCTATTATTAATTCTGCCTGCAAACAAGAAGACATTTCTAGGGCGGCTGCAGGTTTTCTGAAGTTCTCAAAAAGCAGAGATGAATTGAAAAGACTATGAGTGATTAAACTGAGGGAAGCACACAATTTACTTTAAACTACTGCTCATTTTGCTCTGCTACCAACTTTGTCTTTCAGAGCAAATCCCACATGTGCCTCCTCTCTGCACTCGTGCCTTTCACACAGTAACTTTATTTGGCATTCATTAGAAGGTCCCGGTTCTGCAACCACTTAAGCCCTCCTGTAACTTTACTCACATGCTTGCAGCTTGCACCCATTGGAAAGAGCTGCTTGGTTCCGTCATGCACTTAAATGACGTCCTTCCCTCAGTTATTAAACAGTTAAGACACTTAGATGATCAAATTAAGTATGTTAGACGATATATGCGTAACGACAATACATATTGTGACGGAGTCAGACCTGAGGGCTACAGGAGGGTGCTGGAGGGTAGATATGTTAGCCCCAGACTTAGCAAAGCCCTTTTCCCAGGGTAGCTGGGATGGGTCTGCTTTGAGCCAGTTAAGGCATTTGACTCCAATTAAGGCACCCGGAGTCAGTTGGAGCAGCTGACACCAATTAAGAGTAACAAACAGAGTCCTGTGGCATTTTTAAAGACTAATAGATTTATTTGTTGCATGAGCTTTTGTGGGAGAAAATCCCACAGTTTAAAAGGCCCCTCTTGCAGCCAAAGAATGAGGGACTTTGGGCATGTTGTTTGGAGGTGGAGGTAGGAGCAGTGTTTGGTGTGTGGAGGAGAACAGAGCAAAGAGGAGTGGAGGAGAGCTGACCAGTAGCTGTTACTGACAGCACCTAGGAGGTATAGGCAGTCAGGGCAAGATTGCCCAGATGGTCCTTAGGGCCCAGCGGCCAGTGGGGCGGAGAGCCCAGCCCCAGGGCAGGAGGGACTGAGGAGCCGTAGCAGTGGGGGGCAGGTTGGAGGAGGGAAGACTGTGCCTCAGTTGGCTGCCACAACCTGAAGCGCAGGACCCCCGGGAAACTGAGAGCACTCGGTTTGCCACAGTATGTATTCACATTAATAGTCCTTTGAATTCAGAGGGACCTCTCAAGAGAGTGAAGTTACACATACTGCGCTAATTCCAAAGGGGTATCCGTGTTAGTCTATTTCACCAAAACAAACAAGGGGTCCTGTGGCACTTTTAAAGACTAGCAAATTTATTTACCATATAAGCTTTTGTGGGCACAATCCCACTTCATCAGATTCATGAAATGGAAACTGTATTATGTTAAGTGTATTTATACATACAGAGAAGGGTGAGCTACAAGGTCCATTTAAACAGTTCCAGAGGGATAGATATTACACTATCTGTCATTTAACTGGGTGTCTGAAACACAGCTATGTATTAGCTATGTAGTTGTCCTTTATCAGAAACTAACGGCCAGACTGAATGCTGCAGATTATTTCAAGGCAGTATCCCACACACATAAAGCACGAGTATGAAGACTGATGCAGATGATAATATTTACTACTTTCAAACCAACTCCACCACTCCAGTAAGAGCAATAAATTGTCATTTAACATTTTAAGAACCTGCATAGGGTTTTCCTTGCACTTCACCATGAATAGTTGGTGCCATTTTAGACTACAGTCCAGTATAATCCACTTGATTGCCAAGATAAATGGCTCACCTTCTTAATTGAAAGGACTGCCTGTGAATAAAGTGCATTTCTATAGTCCTAAACAATGGTGCATAAAATCCATTGAAATGACATGCCCACAGATCCTGCAAGCTTATTGAAAATTTGATGTTCCTTGGTAAAGCCCATCCTAGGAAAATAAGTACTCATATGTGAGGTACAGTTGATCATGGCATTGCTTTGGTTGCCAGAGGGCTGAATTAGGTTTCTCTTTTTCATAAACGAAAAAGTGAATGAGTAGAAACCAGTCAGAGCCTCACAGTGGTAATGGAAATTAAAGAAACCATTATCTTCCAGAGCAACTCTTCCTGTATTGCTAAAAACATGCAACATTGGCTCTTTTTCCTGGCATCAATTTCCCACTATGTGGGCCTTTGTTCAGCTCATATTGTTTCCTTATTTTATAAATGGCTGCTAAGTGAGTTGCTCTTTAAGACAGTTTTATGAATGTACAAGATGTACGGTGTTTTGTAAATTGTTTCTTTTTAAAGCTATTCTAGTGAGTATGTCTTCTAAAATCATGATAATTAGCCAGATTGCTAAATTGACATACATCTGCTCTCAACAGGCTGTGTGCTAAGAGGCCACTAAAATTCCAGGGCAACTGTCTGAAACAATAATACTGGAAAATAGGATCCCAAAGGCATCCCTATTAGGATCATAAAGAGAACAACCAGTTAGTATCTTATTACCAGATTAATGGGAAATGGATGCACCTCTTCATTGAAAGTGATCCCCTTTGACCATCATTTAAAAACCTAGCTGGCAAAACTAAACAGCAATTGTGACTAGTCATAAAACAGTTATTTAAATGAACTTATATTTGTATTAAGAATACATTCGCAAGATTGCTAATAAAAGAACGGCAAAAGTTAAATTCCTATTAGCTCTCTGGAATCATGTGATATGTAAATAGCTCATTTCTCTTAAATCCTAAACCAAGACATTAACAGTCATAAAACCCCAGGATCCTGCAAGCTCAAAGCAGTTCTCTTCAGTCAATGGACTTTATCATCCTGATCATTTAATTCATCTGACAAAGTTAGAAGCAAAGTACGTTCTACTCTATTAAGATGTATTTAATTTTGTTTGCTCTTAACTGCTAATATGGGCATTTCAATTCAGATCCACCATCTTTCCTGGAGAGAAACCAGTAAAAATGGTATCATCTTTTCCAAGAGAGAACAACTTAGGCAGAAACATTAGACCTGCAGGGCCTTTGTAACAGAGCAGCAATACAGATGTGCGTTAACAACCAATCGGCAGTTTATTTAACGAGGTTAGTCCACAGAGAATAGCATCTTTTTTACAAGAGAGATCTAGTTATCATGTTCTATGATATACCTTACATCTTTGGCCTAATAAAAGTTGATCTTTTAATTCAAAACTACATTTTCAGTTCTGAAATGGCACAAGCAAAGGTAGATTTGGACATCTGAAAAATGTGATGACGATGGTTATTACATGGCTGCTTTGAAGACCCCCTATATTATAACCAGTTACCATGCAGCTAAACTTTTCCTGCCACATGTGTGGTAGTATGTAATCTTTTTCAGGCTCACCCAGTGATACCCATCCAGGCTCTCGGACAGCAAGTGACTCTGTAGTCTGTCTCCTGTGGCTCTTTGAACACATGATATTAAGACACTGTGTAATTTAATTACTAACCCATCGATGTTATTAATCAGTCAGGATGCTTTTATTATGTTATTAACCAATTGTAGTCGATAAAATAAATACTTGGTCAGTTGTTTTAGTCTCACAGCAAAACAACTAACCAAGTTTTCTGCATGCATCTGTGTATGTGAGAGTGTGAGAAAACAAAATATTTCCCTATCATATTATTTAAAGATAAATACATAGTACTATGGAAATGAAGCATTGAATTCATATTACTGTGACTCTTTTGGGTATGACAATTGCTAATTTGGTGCCTGCACTGCTGAGATCTGAATATCACTGTGTTAAACATTAGCCTAGATACTGAACAAATATCCTTTCTAGTTATCTTCAAGTTGAGATAACTTTGATGCCAAGATTTTGTTGAAAAGTAGCTGCTCTGTTTCAAAGGACTATTTACAAATACTGTAAAGAATAAATTATTCAATTCTATGCACAAAGAATAAACAGCGTGACTCCTATTTCTGTTGCTTGTGGCTATTTCCCTATGCATGGAGTTGGAATGGCTGCAAAATTAAAGAAAAGATTTTCCTATGATCAAAAATTATACATAACTTTACGTGGACTAATATTTATGTTAAACTAATGTACTTTCTGTAAGTACAGTAAGTAATGTAATTCCATACTTTGGAGAAAAATGAAATTACAAAATGAATTAAAACCAAATTAATTTTTCCTTATCCAACTTTAAGTTTAAGAAGTTTAAAGAAAGAATAAGTTACAAATACAGGGTAACAAAGGACATGAAAATGATTAAAGTTATCTATTTTGTTTAACAACAAAAATTCTTTAGTTTAAGTCAATGCCTGTTATTTGGGCCTCATCAGCTCTACAAATGTTTTGCTGGTACATCTATCTGAGCAAAACCCTCCAGCGTAGATGGAGTATATACAAATAGAGACTTTTTTTGTCCAGATAGCACCACCACATCCCTGAACTATATTGGCTATGTCATCAGAAGCACTTTTCTGTTGGCACTGGGATTTTTGCCGACGTAGCTATGTCAGCTAGGGGATGTAGTTTTTTATATCCCTGACTGAAAGTGCTAAGCCAATAAAATTTTGCAGTGTAGATCTGGTCTTCACTGCAGTAATTTGGATTTATCCATCTTGCACAGAGCTGAAAAGCATTCTTACAAACTTGTAAATGTTTGAATTAGGCACTCTGCCATTTCAAAGATGGCATTTCTATAATTGAACTTAGATACTCAAAACTCTTAGATGTTTTACAGAATTATACAATAACTACATTGGAAATGGTAGCATTATTTTGCAACTAGATGAAGCAAGTCCCTTAGAAAAGTCACTGGTGACGATGCTATTCTTTCTCATTTGCCAAAGCAGCAATGAAAAAACCCAATTGTCTTCAATTTATTATTGTTTTCTTTGCTCTGCATTCAGTGCCAAAGGCAGCATGTTACTGCTCTATATTCTTGGTAATCCCCCAGTTCTTTGAACATTCCCTGATTCTTTGAACATCTCCAACAGATTGCAGTAGATGCCCACTGGAAGATAAATGTTGAAAACTCAGTGAAAATTTTCGGTTATCTATAATACATGATATTTGAAAGAATGAGAGAAAAGAAATTTGGATTATCACTGATCATAGTGATATGCTAACCATAGATGTAACGAGAGCAAGTTTAGTCGGTTATTCATGGAACTTTGCCAAATGTACATGATCTAGTGAAGTTAACATGGAGATGGCAGTTAGGTGACTCTGAGCTTTGCCATTAACTCACCCATATGATCCTAGGCAAGACACAATCTCTTAACCTAACTTTCCAATCTGCAGAATGGAGATGCAGTAATCAGTCTGCACTCAAAAGGGTGTTCTAAAGGTTAGTTTACGTCACGAGGTGCACTAAATATGGAAAGTGTTATATAAGAAGCAAGAAGCATTATTACAGCTGCATATGATCATTTTAAAATCTGAAATGAATACAAGGAGGAATTCCCCATTATCTACACACATTTGGTTCATCCACCTGCTTTTTCCTGTCAGTAATACAGACTGTATGTTCTTTGGAGCAGGGGCTACCTTTTTGTTATATGTTTGCATAATGCCAGGAGGCCAAAGGCTCCAAATAATTTGTAAGGAATTGTCTTTATCTCATGGAATCATCCATATTGCACCTGCTCTCATCTTAACTACGGAGGACCAGACAAGAGATCCCATTATTTCTCACCAATAATACAATTGATTAGTGGTTCTTGTGATTCAAAATACCATTTTAAGTAACTGAGCCAGGTACCTAAGTTCCTACACAATCCTCCTTTCTATTTTGTAGTTGCAATATTTAAAATGATCCGTGAGCTGCTGTACTGTGAACAATATAAGGAAGTAGCCAATTCTTTGATATAGTGAGTCTCCAGTCTTTTTCTGCTACATCCCAGGACCATATAAAGAGCTCATGGAGTTAGGGGTTACGTGAAGAGACACTCACAACTTTTAACCAAGCGTTCCCTGTTCAGGAGGATCCATAGGTTTAGCAATATATTCATCAGAAACTTCAAAAAGTTTAACATTAACATTGCTTTCAGCTGTCTGAGGGGAAAGCAGTCTCTGGATTCATGGCATTGGGAATTTAGACAACTTTGACATATGTTCACCATTTAATTTTGCTTAGTAGGCTTGGATCGTTTCAAGGATTACAAAGCACAAATCACTAGAGGAAGGATGGACACCGAACCGTGTGACAGAGATGCAAAACTTCATGAGGAATTGATCATTTTACGTAGGGGCTTACAGTTTCTGCCTTCACTCTGTTGAGTTGCATATGATCCAGTTCAGCTGTTCTATTCTAGTTTAGATAATTCATATACTATTCTGCAAATATGAGTCGGCTTGATTTTCAGCTGTTTCTGGAACTGGCTCTCCTTTCCTTTTATTTGGGAATCTCTTGAAATATATTTCTTCAGATATAGATCATAATTTCTAAAAAGAGAATATATTACTCCACAGACTGCTTATATATTTAATAATCTGTGACATGTTTAGAGATAGTATATAAGTTTAAACATTTTAAAAGCTACAAACTTCCTTCCAAAATTGCAAAATAATTCACTGCACCTATACCGTTCAGAAACTCAAAATGCACTTATTGATTTATGCATTTATATACTAAATATCCCTTTTCTAAAATATAAAGCTGCTAAGTTCTCAAATTGGTGTTTTCCCCCTAACATCATCCTTCAAAATCATTGTTAAAACTTTCCTTTGCTAATCCATTCCCAACCCCAGCCGGAGCCTTGGGGGACCCGCTGCCACCAACTCAACTCCTGTTTGAGTGGTTTTACTGTTGCGCGGCAAGAGGGTGTTGCCGCGCAACAAGAAAAATGATCGTGTGTACACAACCAGCTTTATTGCGCGATAAGGAGCCTTATCGCGCAATAAAGTGATCCTGTGTACATAGCCTCAGTCTGTGTACAACAAAAACGAGAGTCCTGTGGCACCTTAAAGGATAACAGATTTCTTCAAGCATAAGCTTTCATGGGCTCCAACTCACTTCGACAGATGCTGGAAGTGGAAACTGAGAGGTATATATATACACATACCAGGATGAAGGAGGGCAAGTGTTAGCAAAGTCAATACAATTAGGGTAGATGAGGCCCATTCACACCAGTTGATTAGAAGATGAGAATGTGTGAAAAGCGACAATTACAATCGTTAGAGCCAGATGGGTAGCCAGGAGTCACCTACTACAGGACAGACCCCACAAAGAAAATATAGAATCATAGAGTCATAGCGTTGGAAGGGACCTCATGAGGTCATCTAGTCCAACCCCCTGCTAAAAGCAGGACCACTCCCACTAAATCATCCCAGCCAGGGTTTTGTCTAACCGAACCTTAAATAACTCCAAAGACGGAGATTCCACCACCTCCCTAGGTAACCCATTCCAATGCTTCACCACCCTGCTACTGAGAAAGTTTTTCCTAATATCCAACCTTGATCTCCCCACCTGCAACTTGAAACCATTGATCCTTGTTCCGTCTCCCAATATGTTACAACATACTGTCTCTGGAAAAATCTTAGAAAATGTGGATTATACTCCTGAGTCTGCTAGTGGCCTGGTGGGTAACCATGGGCAAATGACTTCACCGCTGTGAATCTCAGTATCCATAGCAATAAAATATGGTCACCAAGGCTGGCCTGACCCTGTTGGTGAAGTAGGCAATCGTCAAGGGTGGCAAGCTTTAAGAGTGCCAAATCAGATGGAGGTGAATTTTTTTTTCTATTAAAAAAACCCCATATTAATATGTTACCTCTTATAAATGAACGTATCACACTCTTATGGGGCACCAAAAACTCTTGGGCCAGCCCTGACGGTCATTGTTTCTTGCCTCCTTTAAGAGGTGCTTTGAGATGTAGAGTTGAAGAGCACTGTTTAAGAACTAGGCAGTGTTGTTATAACTCTGAGGATGCATTAGATATTCCTAATCAAAGAAAATATTAAAGAAAGAGGATCATTTCTTCTCTTTTAGAGTAAGGAAATTGAGGTCAGCGTATAGGACAGAAGGATTCTTTATAGTGAAACGAAAAAGAAGCTTCTGAAAATTAGAAAATAAAACCCACCCCCAACCTTATGCTAGTAATTGCCCTACTAACAGCATGGATCCGGACCATGCTGATCAGAACTCACTCTAGTTCACAGAAATTTTTAAATGCCAGCCTGGGAGGTTCTATTTGTGTGACTTTGATACCAGCTAATTAGCTGTGCAGCATTTGGACTGAAAGTGAAACCCAGTTAGAGCTGGAATACCTTTGCTAGACAGAGTGCAAGCCAGCCTTCTATCTCAAGGCATGCGTCCCCATTTGTATTTTCACAGCAGACCGAGTTGACAAAATACCACATGCTTCCTCATCAGCTAGTAACTAAGATTTCAGTTGTCCTTTGAAATTATTTTATTTCAAGCTCCCTTTTCTACACCAGGGAACAACAGGCACCAGAGAAGGAGGGGGACATAGAAGAATTTTTGCCTCTGTAAATTTGAAGTTGGAAGTTTTGTGGATGTATTTTTATCCCCAAACAGCAGCATTAATGCTTTTTTTTGTAACTGCCCTAATGAAGCTCTATTCTTTCACAAACACCCGCTCAGTGTAGTATCAAAGACACAACTCTGTCGATTTCTGCTTCGGAACCATTGTGCTGAACTGCATTATTAAGGGAAACAGACTGCAAACCCAAGAGGATGACAAGCTACTCCCTTTATCAGCAAATGCTTTGTCACAAAGCCCTCTACTGGATGCATATACTGGATGTAGGGGTATGCATGGGATGGCAGCATGAGATTGTATGTTCATGATGAGGTAGAGACCGTCACTGCTTGAAAGACACAAGAAGTCTGTCTGAGAAAGCAAATAAATTGCGTCCTTATAGGCCCTCATTAGGGTTATTGATGTTACTGTACAGAGTGCAGTAATAAATTAAATCATCATTCTGGCAACAAGAAAATAATCTCTCCAAAGAACACCAGGTGTGGATAGAAAAATAATATAGCAGATGGTTTTAGTCCAATGATGATTACACACCAAATTAATCCTGTAAATTAAGAAGGGGGATTTATTTATTTTTTAAAACTGGAACACCATGTTACCTGAGTTCAAAGTTACCTCCAGGCTTTAAGCAACAAGTTAAAGCAGGGCTTTCAGACATTACAAACATTTAAAGAAGAATCACTGATGGTTTTAATGACCCAGACTCTTGAAAAAGCTCACAAACAGAGAGTTTGATCTATTGTTTTGTAATTCAGCTGTACTTGGTTATCCAGATGATTCGCCAAAGCTCAGAACTGCTGACGCTCCTCCTCCCCCCTTTCAAGTTTCTTATTCTGTGGAAATTGAGTAGGAATAGGACCGCACTGCAATCCCAGGTGTGACTGCAGCTTAAGTACACATACCCATGCTACTTTTCCCCACTCATTGCCAAAATTAGAAGTGTAGTAACTATAGCAAGGAATTCAGGATAGACATTACAAGCACGTCAAAGCCCAGGAGCAGAGCCAGGTACTGGAGCAGAGTTGCAGGCAGAAGTGGAGGGGAGAAAGGGACAGATAGGAAGTTGGATGGTGCTTCCTCTCTGCCCAATCATGGGGGCTGACCCAGGCCCCCCTGTGCCCGCCAGATGTTCCTTCATGCCCTTCCCCCAAGGGACACGCCCCACAGTTCAGGAACCACTGGTCTAAACCATCCCTCAGTACCATTCCTTGCTCCCCTTCTTCCTTCCCTCAGCCAACAAGCAAAAGGAAGCTTGTGACCTCCCTTCCAGGGGAGGGCTCTTCTCCCCAGAGCCAAGGCACAACTCAGGATCCTCACGGGTCTGCATACATCAAATGTATCAGTCCAGACAACAAAGAAGACCCTCCCACCCAGTGACCTGATAGTAAATGCTTGAAAGTAGTTAAAGCAAGCTAGAGGGAGTCAGGATTCTGCTGTCTGCTGGAAATTACCCTTGTACCTCTCTTATGGATTCCAGTACGAAGCAATTACTTAGTTCTTCCTCAGACAAAATTCCCATTTAGTTTTGCCTGAGAAAGTGTTTGGCTTAACCAAAGTTCATAGTAGGGCACTTATGTACTTAGCCACATGGAGGTAGCGTTAGTGATTTAGGTATTGTACCATGCTAATAAAAGGATGGATCCCCTTGACTTCAATGAGAATAGGATTTGGCTTCAAATCCTATGCCTTCCTGAGCAAAAATGAAGTCAAGTTCTCTATTAGTATCCTTCTTTGAAGTGAAATCCAATAGCATAAAATTTGCAAGTAAAAAATCTTCATAAAAACTCTCCATGCTCTAGGTGCTTATAAGGTATTCAAATCTAATTTGCTTGTAGCACTCTTCTGGCCCGGCTTCCAAAATGTGAACCTTTGCAGACTTTAGATCCCCTTACACTATGAATTTAAGAGTCTTTTCCAAGGAGTTTGCACTTATTCTGGAAGCCAGGCACTGCTAAAAAGTTTAATAATAATAATTCCTTTCAAAGAGAACAGAGTGCCTTTTTGCAATGGGAACAAAATAAGATCAATGCTCTGAGAAATGACACTTTTTCACGTGTCTCTATATTTATAAACAAAAACAAGTGGCAGCTTTTACAGATGATTAAAATCAAGTGGAAACAAAACAAATACCAGTAACTATGATGCTCAAGTGCAAGAGGCCCTTAAAGCAAAAATATTTTTAACAGACATACATTAATGAAACAAAATGTGTATTTAGTCCATTTATTTTTCCATGTGTTAGTGAGGATAAGAATGTTTGGTTCTCTGCATCATCCAGCCTCATGATGTCAGTTTCATTCAGCATATGAGCTATAAAACCCTGCCATTATAGGAAACCTTCAGAACTGAATAATTCATACATCGTATTATATATTATAATAATCAAACACACACAGCATTGCACAACCAAGGATCTCCAAGTACTTTGAGAGCAGAAAAATCTGGTAAGAGCATATCACCTTTACTATGCCATTTCACTTCTGGTTCTGGGCTGTAGAACTCCAAGTGGTCAGAGGTCCATAACTGCAGAGAAACTCCCCTCTTTGTCCTAACATGGATCATGCACCTGGTATGGACAAATTGTAGTTCTGTCCTGAGGGGTGGAGAACCAAGAATATATGCTCCCTGTTTTAGGGACAACATTTTTTTTGCCCTTAATCTACATTAAACCACCTGAAGCACATCCAGACAATATGGACTGATATGATCCAAATGGGGATCCAAAAGGGGATTTTCTCCCATGAAAGCTCATGCAATAAATACATTTGTTAGTCTTTAAAAGTGCCACAACACTCCGTGTTTGTTACAGTGATACGAGTTTCATACATGCCTGTAAGAACATCACTAATTATGGTAATAATGGTAGGTAACAATACATCGGTGAGGTCCAAGAGTTAAGTATCACTATTTGACAGATAAGGGAAACAGAGCAACTGATCAGTTAAATAACTATGGGAAGTTCACATAGTAAGTGAAGGACACGCAAGAATCCTGCCTCCCTGAAGCTGGTCTAACCACCATAACCTAGACTCTTTAGAGAAAGTTCTCTTACACATCTACCTACTACACACAAGAGTAAGGCATACTATGACTCCATTATCTATTGGAATCAACTGAACTAGTCTGGTTTATGCCAGCTGAGGATATAGATCTACATTCTTTGACATTTGCATATTACATGAGGAAAGTTTAAGGCTCTGTGGATGGTCTGCTCTGACAGGCAGAGACAGACATCTTCAGGATCTCTATCAAGCATTCTTAAAACTACAGTACCCACCCTCAGAAGTGAAGAAACAGACTGACAGAGCCAGATGGGTACCCAGAAGTTAAGTACTACAGAAAAAGCCCAAGCAAGAAAACAACAGAACGCCATTGGTCATCACCTACAGTCCCCAAGTTAGAGCTCTCCAATTCATCATCAAGGACTACAGCCCATTCTACAAGATGATCCCTCACTCTCTCAAGCCTTGGGAGACTGATCTCTCCTTGCTTACAGACAGCCCCCAACCTTAAGCAGTTACTTACCAGAAACTACAGACCAAGCAACAGAAACACTAAAACAGGCACATATCCCTGCAATAAACCCCACTGCCAAATGTGTTCACATATCTGTACAAATGACACCATCATAGGACCTAATCAAACCAGCTACTCCATCAAGCTACTCCATTCACCTGTTCATCCACCAGTGTGATATATGCCATCAGGTGCCAGCAATGCCTTTCTGCCTTATACATTGGACAAACAGACAGTCTGCGCAAAAAAGTAAATGGACACAAATCTGAAATAACATTAAAAAAACAATATGGGAACATTTCATTCTCCCTGCTCACTCCATGGAAGAAATGTGAATTGCTGTACCTGAGCAAAATGATTGCAAATCAAAGCTTTAAAGAGAATCTGCAGAGTTGGAAATCATATGCAGATTTCACACCATTGCCTTGGGTTTAAACAGAGATATCGGTTGGCTTTCTTATAACAAAAGGTGATTTTACTTTCTCTCTACTTCCCCTCCTTCTTATTTGCTGTTCCACGCTGTTTGAATCTAAACAACTGCATTGATTTGCTGTAACAGTCTAACCTGATCCTATGACTTACACTTCCTGTATTTATTTTGCTCCCATTCTGTAAGTTCTCCATCTTCAAGCATTTGACAAAGTGGCATTTTCTCCCACGAAAGCTAATGTGATAAATAAATTTGCCACAGGACTCCCTGTTCGTTTTACCAGGTATGATGGCAATGAGTGAAGAAGGATGACTGGATGGCAACGGGAACAGACTGGATTCCTTAACTGTTTCTTTCCAGATATAAATGTATGTGTATTTGGGGTTTATGGGTTTTCTGTGTATTTATGCTTGGTTGGCAATTTTATTAAAGATGCAGAATTTTTGTAAAGATTTTTTGTAATTTGTTTTTGTAGTGTAAACTGGACTCACTTTCAACCATATCAATTTATTAACTAAGGTATTTGTTTAGGAATTTTATTTAAAAAATCTCCTTTGGAATCATTCAGAACCTTAACTACTGAATTACTAGAATGCTTCCATAGTTACTGTACAGTGCTCCATAAATGGCTTTCACCATATGCATCTTTATTTCAGTGATATAAAGGGAGAAATTATACAACTATAAAAAATCCCATATTTCAGATTATAAATGCCACTGATGACAAATAGTGTTTTACAGAGATGACCCATACCATAATAAGATACACAATGCAAAATTTAATTGCAAAGAACTGCATTGGGTTGGATTCTAAATCCACCTTGTACAGACTTTGAATAAAATATCTTGACATTAACATTGTTAAATAACTGCACATCATATAACCGTCCTTTTTAAAGTAATCATTCATTTAATTATTGCTTGGGCTGAGGTAATCCAATAAACACACTCCTCTGTTCAATATCTTAGCTGCACAAACAATACAAAGGGCTTTTTTCCAAAATGTCAATTTCCTTTTTAATATATCTGCCAATCTGCATGACCCTGAGCCACCATTGGATCCTGCCATTTTGCTAATCACTCTTCCTGGACTGCAGGTTAACTAGACTGGACTCTTCATGAGGACCCTTCCTAAAAGGATAACAACTACCAGAATTAATGAGGGTTTAAAGAACTGTAAGAGCTGTTAACAAGGCAAGATAAAAATGGCTTGAAACTCAATCCTTTAATATAAATCTCTTCAAATAAGTTATTTTCCCATTGCTGAAGTTATCCACCAAATTACAACAGTTGCTCTTAGTAAACCAAGCTCCTCTAGTTCCAGCTATTTTAAGGTGGTATTACAGCTGCCACCTTAAAAAATATCAATAACATATAATTTGAGTTAGTAACACAGTGGTATCTGACAGATTTAGGATAGGAAATGCTTGGAGTATGGCATAGACTCAATGCTTCATATATCATACGTGGTAAAGGTAGTAAATGTCTGTTTGATGACAGGCGAGGAGAGGTACAGATCTCCAAAGAAACTGTTTTTATTTCATCACTGATATTTTCACTTACTTTAAGGTATTTTCCAAGAAGGAAAGGTGTGTAGAACCAAGAAATATTTTTGACCCTATTGATGGACAAGCAACTATTTTATTCTACCATCCATTTCACAACACAACATATGGTAACAACCATTATCATCATCATCATAAAAAACATTTTTTTTTCAAGAGCTGTAAGGAGTTTGAGGAGGAAAGCTGAAATTTGATAGGGACAGGGCCATATTCCACAGATCTGATTTTTAGTGGTTTGGTTAAGAAGTGGCTATAATTTGTGAAAAATAAGCATTTTTTTAAGGACTTTGTGCATTCACTCTAGATTTTGAAAAATCTCAATGGTCAATATTCTACTGATTCTGACCAGTCATGAATACCTTAGGAAAATTTAAGGGTCATCTTCCTGCCTTCTCTTAGCTCAATGATGGCATGCACAGAAGGAAACAGGGTCCTGAATTAAAACATAGGCAGAATGAAGGAAAAAATTCTGCTGTAATTTTCCAAGGGTGAACAGTGAACTCCTATTGAAAGTAGGCACTACTTCCCAGAGTCATTAAAACCTTGGAAAACCCATCCTTAGGCATTAAGTTTGTCCTGTAATAATAACTAACTTTAACGTAGCAGCTTACTTTCCTAGCCATGCAAGGATGTGTCGCTGTGACAATCTTGTATTTAGCAGCAATGCTCTTAGTCACTTTCCCAGACCTGAAGAAGAGCTCTGTCTCTCTCACCAACAGACATTGGAAGGGGCAGATTACTACACGGGAAGACCGCACCACGCGCCAGTCAGATCCACTGCTCCCGGCGGCCAGAGCAGAGTCAGGCCCGGCAGTGGCCTTTGGACCCAGGCCCCCACTGCCCCCCCAGCGCCAGCCCACCCACAAACTGCTGTAGTGGAGGGAAGCCAAGACCGGGGGGGGCACTAGTGAGCTGAGGCCCCTAAATCCACTTCTGGAAGTTGGTTAGCTTGTCTCTCTCACTAACAAAAGTTGGCTCAGAAAAAGAGAGTACCTAGTGTCTCTAATTTGATTCTTCCTCCGTTTGTCTGTTTAACTGAAATCAATTAAATCAATTAATACAAGCTGTCAGTATCACAAGTAACTGTTCATAATCCTGGGCACCAAGAGGAACATACTGAAAATAATGAGCAACCCCGCTGATTTCACCATACATTTCTGTTTTGTGGGGCTAATATGTGATTGTCCAAAATAAATATTTGGAGGCATTCGGAAAAAGAAGGATTCCAGTTTGTGTTGTGTCATAATTAGAGATAGGTCTAACCCACTTAATCCAGAATCTGAAGCCAGAATTGGATCAGAGTTCCCATCTTTAATTCATCTCACTCTTTGTTTTGGAAAAGTCTATCTATTTAGATGCTCTTTTAACAACACTTATCACATTTAGCTGGGATTCTGATCCGGATTTTGAAGCCTTAAATTCAGGAATGTGTAGATCCGTTGTTCTGATTTGTTCCATTACAGAGTTATGAATTTCAGAGCAGATGTTTTGGCTTAGACCCTTCACTAAACATTTATTTATCACATGAGCTTTCGTGGGAGAAAATCCCACTTCGTCAGATGCTTTAAAGATGGGAAGCTTACAGAATGGGAGGAAATTAAACGCAGGGAAGTATATGACATAGGATCAGGTCAGCATCTGATGAAGTGGGATTTTCTCTCACAAAAGCTCATGCGATAAATAAATCTGTTAGTCTTTAAAAGTGCCACAGGACTCTGTTTGTTTCTCTGCAACAGACTAACACGGCTACCCCTCTGGAACTTCACTAAACATTGCCATTCATAAACTGGATCCAACTCTTCCTTTTCCCCCCTTTGGAGAAAAGCTATTCTAAAACAAAGCTAGGTTGAATTCCTGAATATAAAAACAAAACATAATTGAGGTTACAGGGATCTGTTAAAAAGTAAATGGTAAATTGCCCTAATTGTAAGAAACTAGCTTCAAAGATGAAGAATGAAGCTCAGTTAAGGAATCTTTACATAGATTGTCTAAACTAACTGTAGGATCCCCTTCTTCAGACACTTTTATAGGCTTTTCAGAAGCTTGTTTTCTCCCTACAGTAATTTATAATCCCCAACACTTACTCCACTATGTAGACAATACAGATGAAGGGATTTTATTTCCTGCTGTGGAAGTCTCCAGTTTCCCTTAGATGATAATTGCATAATTGGAAGTTAAAAGGGCTGTACTTTATACCGTCCTTATTCGTTAAAACATCAAGAGCAACTTATATTTGTAAAATAGCTTTAGAACGGTGAATAACTTGAACAGGATTTTCTAAGTCTCCCTCTACAAATAACTAGTTGCCAATAAAAATAAATTACTAAGTAACAGTCTGGCCTGATCCTATGACTTATACTTCCCGGCATTTATTTTCCTCCCATTCATCTGTACTTTTCCATCTTCAAGCATCTGACGAAGTGGGATTTTCTCACACGAAAGCTCATGGGATAAATAAATGTGTTGGTCTTTAAAAGTGCCTCAGGACTCCTTGTTTGTTTTGCTGAACTAGACTAACACGGCTCCCCTTTGGAAGTAGGTAATAGCTAATTAATAGGCTAATTGAGTTCTAGGACTATATTTCCTTCACAAAAATCTACAGTCCAGGAACTGCATGTTGTACTGTGTACACAGTTCAGTTATCTCAGATCCATTTGCCATGACAGATATACTCCATATGGTGTTGATGCTGTACTTTTAAAAAAAATTAATGACATCTGACATCATGTCATCACCTTAGGAGTGCGACGATAGCATGGAAATGTACTGCCTGTCATATTTTGTTGCTTAATTAACTGATAAGCAATTAAAGACAAGATGACACCTTATTTAAAATTCTGACATCCTACAGTGTACATTTTCTAAATTACTCTCCTACCCTAGTTTTTACTAGCCAGACAGGATAGAAAAGCAGATTTTAGGGATCTCTTTATTCTTGCAGGTATTCCTCTCTGTTGAAATAAAAAATCTGTGTCATTGCAACTGTTCACTGGGTAAAGTAGTTTGATGCCACAAACAGAACTTGAGGGCTACAAATAAGAAATAGACACTGAGAACAGATTCCAGAGTGGTAGCCATACATTTTAAAATACTTGGGTTGGCAGTGCTGATTAAAAGAACTGTAAAATTTCATTTATGCTGTACTACTTTCCCCTTGTCCCAGCTGTCCAGTACTGGGAAACAATGCTAGCTTAAACAGTACAGTTAATGGCACAATTTATTAAATTACTGCATCAGACGTGATGCACATGTGGGGAAGAGCTTTGTGGAGCTGAGATTTGGATACACTGCATTTATTTCACTCGATTATAGTCATCTGACGAAGTGGGTTGGAGCCCACAAAATCTTATGCCTGAAGAAATTTGCTAGTGTTTACGGTGCCACAGGACTCTCATCATTTTTACTGAGAATAGAGACGATCTTAGAAGCTTTTCTTGAGATGTGAATGGATTTTTAATGTTAAATATTAATGCATTTATATCTATGTCTAACAGTGGGCCTAATAGGTCTTCACTAGGATGCAAAAGAATGAAGGAGGAAAAACAGTATTATTTTAAGTTGCTGAAAGAATGCCATCACTTATAGTAAACAGCTTCTCAGTAACTGATAAAAGTTCCAAGATGTGCCAGACCTTTCAGGGGCATATAGGCATGAATTCTATGCACAGTAAAACACAGATCCACACAAACACTGGGGGTAAAAAAGAAGAAAAGAAATTGGAGGTGGAAAATACTTAATAAATGACCCATTACATCTCCCCACTCAGTTAATGCAAGATTCCACCCTACAGGTAGAGCCAGTAGAATTTCACATAAGGCACTACTGAATTCTGTGGAAGGGAACTCAAATTTTGCTGTCCATTTCCTTATTGTTACTAAAACCCAATGACAGAGAAAAATTAAAAATTAACAGGGGTTATTTTTTAAAAAAAATCCTCTTTGCTCATGTTTGTCTTCTCTCTTCTTTTTAGGTTTGCTTGTTTCTGAAGCTGGCTACTTGAGTCCTTCCTGCATCTTTTTTTTTGTCTAGAGAAAGTGGCCTGAGGTAACACTCGATGAGGGGCTGACGTAGGAGAGAGAAACCTTTCTCTTTGCTTTTCTTAGTATAGCTCTTCCTGAAGCCTCTGCAGAGTTGCCAGTTGCTGCAATCATCTCAGAGGGGAAGAAGCTCTGAGAATAATTTTCCCAGAAAGGAAATCCAGGTCTAAGGCCTAGAGGGGAAATTAGACTGGACACATTATAGCCAATTTGTTAATCAAAGTTTTATATAAAGTTTGGAATTATCCTCTGAAAATCCCTACAGCAGGCAGGGCTGCGACAGTTAATGGCTATTGGGGCGGTAGATGAAACTGAAGGGAACTTCAGGGTAGAGATCTGTTTTGAATTTTTCCCTCAGGTCTGCCATTACTCAACGTGTGACCTTGGGAATGTCACCTAAACTCTCTGTGACCACGTATTCCATCTATAGAACAAACATAAGACTAATCACTTAACCACATGGGAGTGCTATGAAGTTCAGTTCCTCTCCCCCTTCCTCCTCTTCCAAAAAGCCCCAACCAAATAGAGATTTGGCACATGATCTAGGCAACCATTCACACCACTCCTTCCAATTATTCTATACGCAGTTGTTGAGTTTCTGCTTACTTAAATGGTAAGATCAGGACAATTTTATTATTCATTTGTAAAGCAACTAGAAGAAAAGGCCTGTTCTGAGCATTAGTATAATACACACACAAAATAATTAACATTATCATTAACTTCTTAACATATGTACAGTACCTACATATTCTCAGATAAAGATGATGTAAAATGATAATAAGACAGGGATTCTATATAGTAAAAGGTAAAGTGTTTCCACGTCTGTTTTCAGGTAGGAAAAGTAAAATTGAACAAAATTAAGTTTAGATCCAAATGTGCTTGTTTGTACAACTTGTGGCTTATTAGTGATCAAGCCAACAACTAAAGATATGATCAATAGCAATATAACCTTTTATAACAACTGCCATATGGCAAAATGAGCTGAAAAGAAAAAGAGAAGGAAAGCCGAGAGGTAGCTTGAGTAGTATATTGTATAAAATGGCTTTTCTAAAGACAGGTCCATAATTTAACATCACTAATTTCACTTTTGTAGGTTCACAGCCATCCATAAGCAAGAATAGCAGAGTTACATTTTAAAAACGTGCACGGCTCTTCACTCTCAGAGGCAACGGAGCAGTATGTACAGTACTATCAGGACTGATTACATTACACGATGCGCTGCAATACATTCAATTATTAAACACCACCATATGTCATTTTCCTCCAGCTCAAAACACAACTCTGCTTTTGCAAAAAGGCAGCTCTAAGTCAGCTGGAGGAGAAAATTTTAGAAGCAACCAAAAGATTCTCTTTGCTGCAAGATGACTTCTTTTTTGAGTAACCTTTTCATTAAAAGCATTGGGAGGTTTCTCTTCCTCTTCAATCACTCTTTCAGCATCTCCTTTGTTTCTCCTTCTTCTTCTCCACCTTTATTTCTGCAAGTCCTTAGTCCTCTCCTTTACACTTTATCCTCTGGCGATCCATTCATTCTCACACACATAGCTGTCATTACTATGCTGATGAACAAATCTCCCTCTAGGTGTTTCATCTGTCCCCATCAATCCACCTCTTCCCATCTAATTCTCTAGCACCCTCCAAGAAGGCAAGCTGCCAGATCAAGCTAATCATGAACCAAACTGAACTGCATTTTTTCCATTCTGCATCCTCATTTCTCCTCTTCTGTGGTCAAGAACTATTGTGCTCTTGAAAATCTCATTATGCGTGTAAATACCTTTAAAAATCTAGCCCCATGTGTTGTGGCTTCTTTCTTTCAGAATAAATTGAAAAATCCACTCCATCATCCAGATCATTATGAAGATGTTGAACAAAACTGGCCCCAGGACCGACCCCTGGGGCATCCATTTGATACTGGCTGCCAAGTAGACATCAAGCTGTTAAGCCCAAGCCCAATGATCTAGCAAGTTCTCTATTCACCTTGCAGTCCATTCATTCAACCCATACTACTTTAACTTGCTGGCAAGAAAACTTTGCTAAAGTCCAGATATATCACATCCACTGCTTTCCCCACACCCAAAGACCCAATCAGATCATCATAGAAGCCAATCAAGTAGGTCAGGCATCACTTGCCCTTGGTGATTCTATGCTGACTGTTCCTGATCACCTTCCTCTCTTCCAAGGGACTCAAAATGGATTCCTTTAGGACATGCTCCGTGATTTTCCTGGGACTGAGCTAAGACTAACTGGTCTGTTGTTCCCCAGATCCTCCTCCTTCACTTTTTAAAAAACGGGCACTATATTTGCCTTTTTTGAATAGTCTAGGACCTCCGCTGATCACCACGAGTTTTCAGATAATGGTCAATGGCTCTGCAATCACATCAGTCAACTCCCTCAACACCGTAAGATGCATTGCATCCAGCCCCATAGACTTGTGCATGCCCAGCTTCTCTAAATAGTCCTGAACCAGTTCTTTCACCACTGAGGACTGCTCACCTCATCCCCATTCTGTGCTGCCCAGTGCAGTAGTCTGGGAACTGACATTGTCTATGAAGACAGAGGCAAAAAAAGCATTGAGTACTTTAGCTTTTTTCCACATCATCTGTCGCTAGGTTGCCACCCCCATTCAGTAAGGGGCCCACACTTTCTCTGACTTTCTTCTTGTTAAAATACCCATAGAAACCCTTCTTGTTACCCTTTATGTCTCTTGCGGGCTGCAACTCCAACTGTGCTTTGGCCTTTCTGATTTCACCCCTACAGAGAAGAATTGATCGGGGAAGTAGAAGTAAATGGCAACCTGGGCAGCAGCGACCATGAGATGGTAGAGTTCAGAATCCTGATCAATGGAAGGAAGGAAAGAAGCAGAACACACACCCTGGACTTCAGAAAAGCAGATTTTGGCTCCCTTAGGGAGCTGATGGGCAGGGTCCCATGGGAGGCTGATCTGAAGGGGAAAGGTGTCCAAGACAGCTGGCTGTATTTTAAAGAAACCCTGTTAAAGGCACAGGAAGATAACATTCCGATGTGCAGAAAGAACAGCAAATGTGGACGATGACCAGCGTGGCTTAGCAGGGAACTCTGCGGGGAGCTGAAACATAAAAGGGAAGCTTACAAGAAGTGGAAGCTTGGACAGATGACAAGGGAGGCGTATAAAGATATTGCTCAGGACTGCAGGGATCAAATCAGAAAGGCCAAAGGACAATTGGAGTTGCAGCTAGAAAGAGATGTGAAGGATAACAGAAAGGGGTTCTATAAGTATATCAGCAACAAGAAAAGGATCAGAGGTGGTGTAGGTCCCTTACTGAATGGGGCAGGCATCCTCGTGGAGGATGATGCGGAAAAGGCTGAAGTACTCAATGCTTTTTTTACTTCAGTCTTCACAGGGCGGGCCAGCTCCCAGGCTACTACACGGGGTAACGCGGACTGGAGAGAAGAGTGGCCCTTGGTGATGGAAAGTCAGGTTAGGGAACACTTAATGAAATTGGATGTGCACAAGTCCATGGGGCCGGATGAACTGCATCCGAGGGTGCTGAGGGAGTTGGGGGAAGTGATTGCAGAGCCGCTGGCCATTATCTTTGAGAACTCGTGGCGAACGGGGGTGGTCCCGGAGGATTGGAAAAAGGCAAATATAGTACCTATCTTTAAGAAAGGGAAAAAGGAGGATCCGGGGAACTACAGACCGGTCAGCCTCACCTCAATCCCTGGGAAAATCATGGAGCAGGTCCTCAAGGAATCCATCCTGAAACACTTGGAGGAAAATAGAGTGATCAGGAACAGTCAACATGGATTCACCAAGGGCAAATCGTGCCTGACCAACCTGATTTCCTTCTATGATGAGATGACTGGATTTGTGGATGCGGGAAGAGCCGTTGACGTGATATACCTTGACTTTAGCAAGGCTTTTGATACAGTTTCCCACAGCATTTTCGTCGGCAAGTTAAGGAAGTATGGGTTGGACGAGTGGACCGTAAGGTGGATCGAAAACTGGTTAGATCAACGGGCTCAGCGGGTAGGAATCAATGGCTCGATGTCTAGTTGACAACCGGTAACGAGTGGAGTGCCCCAGGGGTCGGTCCTGGGGCCGGTTCTATTCAACATCTTCATTAATGATCTTGATGATGGAACAGACTGCGTGCTTAGTAAGTTTGCGGATGACACCAAGTTGGGGGGAATGGTAGATACTCTGGAGGGCAGGGACAGGATCCAGAGAGACTTGGACAAATTGGAACACTGGGCCGAAAGAAACCTCATGAGGTTCAACAAAGACAAGTGCAAAGTCCTGCACTTAGGACGGAAAAATCCCATGCACTGCTACAGGCTGGGGACCGATCAGCTAAGTAGCAGCGCTGTAGAAAAGGACCTGGGAGTTATGGTGGACGGGAAGATGAATATGAGCCAACAGTGTGCCCTTGTTGCCAAAAAGGCCAATGGCATATTAGGCTGCATCAGTAGGAGTATTGCCAGCAGATCGAGGGATGTGATAATTCCCCTCTATTCGACACTGGTCAGGCCGCATCTGGAGTACTGTGTCCAGTTTTGGGCTCCCCACTACAGAAAGGATGTGGACAAATTAGAAAGAGTCCAGCGGAGGGCAACAAAAATGATTAGGGGGCTGGGGCACATGACTTATGAGGAGAGACTGAAGGAACTAGGCTTATTTAGTCTACAGAAGAGAAGACTGAGGGGAGATTTGATAGCAACCTTCAACTACTTGAAGGGTTGCTCCAAAGAGGAGGGAGCTAGGCTGTTCTCGAGGGTAACAGAGGACAGAACAAGGAGCAATGGTTTCAAATTACAGCTGGGGAGGTCAAGGTTGGATATTAGGAAAAACTTTCTCACTAGGAGGGTGGTGAAGCATTGGAATGGGCTATCTAGGGAGGTGGTAGAATCTTCATCTTTGGAGATTTTTAAGGCTCGGTTAGACAAAACCCTGGCTGGGATAATTTAGGGGGAGTGGTCCTGCTTTTTAGCAGGGGGTTGGACTAGATGACCTCGTGAGGTCCCTTCCAACCCTATTATTCTATGATTCTATGTTTGAGCTATGTTTTCATAATCCTCTCTAGTCATCTCTCCAAGCTTCCACTTCTTGTAAGCTTCCTTTTTGTGTTTAAGCTCACTCAAGATTTCTCCGTTCAGCCAAGCTGCTCACCTGCCATCTTTCCTATTCTTTACTTTACGATGGCTTTTTTTCTGGGCTCTTAATAAGGTTTTTTTTTTAAAATAAGCCAGCTATCCTGGACTCCTTTCTTCCTCCTATTAGCTTCCCAAGGGATCCTGCCCCTCAGTTCCCTGAGAGAGTCAAAGTTGGCTTTGGTGAAGTCCAGGGTCCATATTCTGCTGCTCTCTTTTCTTTCTTTTGCCAGATCCTCAAGTGGACACTCATGGTCACTGCTACCCAGGTTGCCATGCTCTTCTACTTCCCCTGCCAATGCTACTCTGTGAGAAACAGGTCAAGAAGAGCATGTCTCCTAGCTGTTTCCTCCAGCACTTGCACGAGAAAGTTGTCCCCAATTCTCTCCAAAAACATCCTTGGTTGATTGTGCTCTGCTGTATTGCTCTCCCAGCAGATGTCAAGGTGACTGAAGTCCCCTATGCGAACAAGGGCCTGTGATCTGGAAAATTGCACTAGCTGTCTGAAGAAATCCTCGTATACCTCATCCGCCTGGTATGTTGACCTATAGCAGATACCCTCCACAACATCACCCTTATTGTGCTTACCTCTAAACTTAACCCAGAGACTCTCACAACAGGCTTTTCTCCAGTTTCATGCTGAAGATCTAGGCACTCATACTGTTCTCTTACAGACAGTGCAATGCTGTAAGCAAGACATGAGAAACAGTTCTTCTGCTCTACTCCATGCTAATTAGGCCTCCACCAGAATACTGTCTCCTGTTCTGGATGCCTCATTTCCAGTAAGAGGTGGACAGACTGGATTAAGTCCAGAGAGCAATAAAAATGATAAAAGGTCTAGAAAACATGACCTATGGGGGAAGATTGAAAAAACGGGGTTGGTTTAATCAGGAGAAGAAAAGACTGAGGGGGAACAGAATAATTTTCCAGCATTAAAAAGGAGAAGAACCTCTAAGGATAAGACAGGAAGTAATGGGCTTAAATTGCAGCAGCACGTTTTAGGTTGGACATTAGGAAAAGCTTCCTAACTATCAGGGAATTGAGTATTGGAATAAACTGCCCATGGAAGTTGTGGAATTACTGACACTGAAGGTTTTTAAGAACAGGATAGGCAGTAACAAGTCAGGGAGGGTCTAGATAATATTTAATCCTGCCTTTAGGGCAGGGGGCTGGACTAGAAGACCTTTCAAGGTCACTTCCATGCCTACAATTCTATACTGCACTGTATAATCTTAAAAACACTGCTCTGAAAATCAAGATTTTATAAAATTGTCTGGGAGTTTTTCTGCCCTGTAAAATCCATTGCTTCAATAAGTTTTCAAACTTCCTAGCTTTTGTTTCTTTGTGGTCCCGCTCATCTCCACCAACAACAGTGATAATAAGGAAAGTGGGAAAAGGGTGATGAAGATTTAAAAAGAAAATCGCTTTACACAGAGCTCACATGTTTTGAGGACCACAAAGCTTAAGTACTTCAGTAACTAAGCTGCTTGACCTTCATAGCAATATTCTTCTAGCATCATCAAATACCATGAGTAAATGGAAGTGAATCATCACTATTTTCTTTTTATTAATGAAGTTTAATTCCTCTTTGATTGTGGAAAACAGAAGTGAAATGTGCAGTGTTTCTAAATATACACACAAATAAAAGCAAATGCAGTTAACTATTCTTACTTTAGATAGCAGACCCTTCAACCTATTACAATTTCAATTCAAAATTGTTAAACATGTTTAATGACTTTTTACAAATATTTAAATTATTTTAATTATTTAATTATTCACCTCCATACTTAAACCTTGGGTTATTAAAAAAGCCCACAAAACAAACAAGTCCTCAACTTTCCCTCATCTTTTAACATTCAATTTCACAACTGGGCAGCAGTGCCAGATTACAGGGCCCCAGGCTGCCCACCACTGTGCCTCCCACCCCAACAACTGGGGCCCTGAGGACAGGCATTGGGATGCCCTAAAGCCAGAGACCGCTGTCCATGGTGCTCTTGCCCCTGCCCAGTCCAGCTGGTTTGCCCCAGGGGAGAGGCCAGCTGGCACATGGTGTGGCCTGTGGGGCAGCCCTCCAGGGCCATGGGCCCTGGAAGGCTGCCCTGGAAGCTGCACCGTGCACCAGCCGGCCCCGTCTCTGGAGCAGAGCGAACATGCGCCAACCTGCCCCACCCCTGAGGGCAGACCAACCTGCCTAGGGGGCAGAGCGGGAGCACTGTGGAGCCCGGCCTCTGGCCCTGCCCTCCCCCCCCGTACTTCACCCTACCAGCATCCCCCCAAACCGCTGGCAGCACTCTGTTGAGGTGAGTGGGGTGATGGGGGGCTTCAGCCCTATAGCCCCTGCATTGACCCAGCCCGGTGGGCACAGATGAAATCAGATCTCTCCCTGACCAGCAGATTCAATCAGTTTATGAGAGATCCCCTTGCATTACTGAAATCTTTGTGAATGTAAACTGTGGGTTCAGAAAAGGAGGCCGGCCAGCTAAAAAATCAGGCCCTTAATATCTTAGAGAATTAGTAATCATTCCAAGCTACTGTTAGGGGATATCTACTATGCTATGGATTAGACCCGTCTCGAATTACTTAAATTCAGACCCAATAAAACACTAAAGATTACAATGTAATGAACAAAGCTGTCTTGGAGAAGGGAGATGAATTACTAGACCTTTTCTTTCTCTACTTTCTGCGATTCCATAATAAGTCGCTACCTTTTTATAGATAAATGTTTTCAGTCAAGCCCTCAATTTTGTAAATGTTTGAACCATGCCTATATTAAAAATTAAAAGGCCAACTGCTACTGTCCCCGGTTTAAAACTATCAATGGTATATCCATTTTATCTACCCATATCTTTCTGGCTTGCACTTGTCACAAGAAAACCCCAAAAAACAACAACTAAGGGTATTCAAGGGAACTGCTGATTAGGACCATCCATTTTAAGTTAGAACAAGAGAATCATTAGAAACTAACCGATCTCATTAAATATATTTTGATTTCTATAGATTTTATGAAAAAAATACAAAAAAGCCATCATAGAAATGAAATTAATTTAAATAATTATGCAGTAGGACAATTGGGGGAAATTAATATTTATTTAATAATAAAATATACATGTATTAATTTTGTACATGGAAGTTTTAGTCATTAGCCAGGTTAGATCTCCTCAAAGTGGCTGGCTGCTAATGCTACGGACGCAGTATGTTCAGCAGTTCTGGGCAAAAAACTGACTCCCACCATCCTTGGGTAACCCCATGAATATTTCATTTTCTCCCTTTCCTCCCCCTTTCATATTAACCAGCTTTCTAGACAACTCTCAGAGCAGGAACCTGATGTACCTTTCTTTCTTTCTTTCTTTCTTTCTTTCTTTCTTTCTTTCTTTCTTTCTTTCTTTCTTTCTTGTTAAATTTGTAAGCCCTCTTCTTCAAGATTCCCTTCCCACTTTTCTCCCCCCTAAACTTAATGATCCCAAGTCATAGTGACATCTCTTCTGGGCAAAAAAGGCTGTCCGTAGCTCCAATAGTTCCATCTAAATCTTGTAAATAGCTTTCTGAATGCAGAGTAGAGGAGGTGATTCTGGGACAAGCCCCTTCCCCAGTTGCTGAAAATGCTGCTTTCAGAGCACTGCTAACCAGCCACCCCGAGAAGGTTTAAGAAGAAGTTAGATCCTTTACAAGTATGCAAATTGGAATTTTAACAAGGCATAGGGACTAACTCCCCTATTTGTGAAAAATATAATGGACTCTTTGATGACAAAACATGATCACCACTTGCGTTTTGAATTTCAGTTGAATGATGGCAACACTGAATTCAACCAGATTTGACGTAAAGTCAGTAAAGTTGCATTTAATCACAGTTCTAACCCAAACCATGATTATTCCCAGTTGCTCCTTCTGGCAGCACTACCCATGCTAGACATCTGTGGGAACATCAGTCGCCAAGAACAGTAAGCCAGCTGGAACAACCCATATTACATCTCATGGGTCCTGCATGTGAAAAACATGCAGGGTTTTCTATTCTTTCGAAGTGCCAAAGGGGGAGCCGTGTTAGTCTAGTTCAGCAAAACAAACAAGGAATCTAGTGGCACTTTTAAAGACTAACAAGTTTATTTATCGCAGGAGCTTTCATGGGAGAAAATCCCACTTCATAAGACATTTGAAGATGAAGCTTGAAGACGCTTCAAGCATCTGACAAAGTGGGATTTTCTCCCACGAAAGCTCATGTGATAAATAAATCGGTTAGTCTTTACAAGTGCCACTAGACTCCTTATTTGTTTTGTTTCTACTAAGTTGTAATTTTGGAACTTTAATATATGACACGAACTGGAAAAATATACTTGTTGCTTAATATTAGAAGGCATATTTTACATGAGACAAATATATTGGGACTTGACAGGAGACATGACTGCGTAACAGACATGTTACATCCAGCAAATTTTTCCTGCCTATCTGAAAGTGACCCCAAGGCTTGGTGCTGTCTGTTGAAAAGCAATCGATTTCATCCTATATCTGTACTTTGGCTGCAAGAGTTAAGATCAGAAAGTTTATTGCACAGCCTATGGCAAAACAGGGTTCTCTGCTAATGCTTTCCAACAGTAATCTTGTTCTCATAAAAAAAGCATGTCGCTCTGACCGAAGTATTTTGATAGGCACCATTTACCCAGTGCAAATATGTATAATTTTAAGGATTACCTCTAGGCATAAAGTGAGTCAGCTAATAGTGACAAATTTTTCTGGGAGAACTTAATTATGCTCTATAGCCTGGATACTCATTGTCACAGTCAATCTTCCTAGCCATGTCCTATGGAGGTCTACATGTTGCTAAAGGCTCTAGATTTAGCTAACATATCCAGGAGACATACACATAAAACTTTTTATTAAGTTACTTGAGATAAAGATAGTTTGGTTATTAATCAAGCCAATGAAACGTACAGAGTTACAAACACCAGAGTTACACACCGGTCAGTCAACCACAGCCTCATTTGGAACCGGAAGTATGCGATAGGGCAGCAGTGACAAAAAAGAAAAGCAAATATTGTGTAGGGCTGTGTTAAATGTAAACTACTAAACAAAATAAAGGGAAAGTTTAAAAAAAGATTTGACACAATAAGGAACCTGTTTCTGTACTTTCATTTAAATTAAGATGGTTAAAAGCGGCATTTTTCTTCTGCATAGTAAAGTTTCAAACCTGTATTAAGACAATGTTCAGTTGTTAAATTTTGACAGACCCATAACTTTTTGTTTAGTTATGAACATTTCAAAGTTAAGAATAATCTCCATTCCTCAGGTTCTTGTAACTCTGAAGTTCTACTGTAATTCTAATATTATGCATCAGAAAGTGAGCATTTCAAGGAAAGAGGAGATGAAAGATTTTCACTTCACCATTCTTCCTTTTTCCAAGTCATTGGAAAGCCACATAACGCTTAACACTTAGCATATTCTCAAAGCTACACTATGAATGGCTAACAGGGGATGCTCCATGACAAACGTCCTTCTACAGCTCGACAAACCAAAGATTTATCAAACCAAGCAATAAGAAAGTCTGCTCCAGATCTCCAGCCTGTCTTCCCCCTATACAAGTAGTCACATCTAAATGTGATCACTTTGCAATTGTGTTAGCTTTTGAGAGATTCATCAGGCACTAGATAAATGTAAATTAAGAAGCTTTCTATAATTCTTATGTAAACTTGAGCAGAGAGCAAGGCAATGATATTTGTAAGGGTGGGAAAAAAACCTTCACACCTTAAAGCAATGAGAATAGGACGAATTTAATAAAAAGTCTGATCCATTTTCCAACACTGAGTTCTTGGGAGTGTGAGTAGAAGAGGTTTTAAGGAGAAACCAAACAATGGTGCTGTGACTTAAACTCTATTTGTCTGGAGCAGGTAACATATAATTTATTACGCATGTAGCTTTACTGTTGAGGAATGCAACCCAGCAGTTTAGCAATGGCACTCGAAGGGTTAAATAAAAGGATGTTATTACCATGCTGGAGATGTAGGTTAAATCTATGAATTCCCCCAAGAAATATAAGGGAAGATTGATAGTGGGTGCAAAACAAACTCCAGAGAGTAATAGTACTTTTTTTTTAAAGAAAGAAAGAAAGAAAGAAAGAAAGAAAGAAAGAAAGAAAGAAAGAATGCTTGATAGAGCACAACAGTGATCTAGCAAATGTCACTAAAATGTTATAAAGACCCACTGGCAGCTATGAAGAAAACAGTATCTAGTTTTTTGCGTATTTTTACTCAAACAAAGAAAGCCCAAATCAAGGTAGCTGCTTTGCAGAAATTATTTCTGGTGGCTAAAACTTTACAAACGAAACGTGCCACCTTAAGGAATGACTACAAGAAGTGCAAAGAGCAAATCAAAGTTGTAGAAAAAAAATCCTGAAAGGTCACGGAGAAAACCCCTACGTGATACCTATTTTCGTAAAACACAGCTGTCCTTCAAGGATCGTATTTAGTGAATACAGCTTTGCAGGCAAAGTGTACTAAGTTACGAAATAAGTGCAAAATTCCTAAAAGATAAGCTTGAAGTCATCAAAGAAAAGTCTGCTGAGAGTTGGGTTATCCTAAGAAATAAGACTGAAGAGTTATGGTTCCAGAATTTAGTGGCTAATAGAGTTTTAGGAATTGTCTTAACAAACAAGGAAGCACTGAAGTAAGTCATTTAAGGATTATGTGCTGTTAAAAGGAACTTTTGCACAAATTAAGACTGCAGAGCACAGAGGGGACTACATAGTTGGGGTAGTGGAAATAATGAAGTGTTAAATGTAGAAGTGTGAAAAGGAAAAAGAATGCTTGGTTTAATAATAAAACACAGTTATAGCAGTGTATGTTCAGTCATGCCTGCTTAAAACCTAAAGAAGCAAACAAATTATGCAAAGGGAAAGTCAGGTGGTGACAACTACTACAACTGTGCTTTTCTTCCTCTTCCTCCTCCTCCTCCTCCCTGGGAAGCCTTAACAGCCATTCTGAAGGAGATGAGACCCTTCCTAATGAATGTCTCTAAATAATGAACTGTGCTGGTTACTGCAAGTACAAAGTCGAACTTATTTAAATTGTTTGACTATGGACGATTTACTTTAAAGGGTTAAAGAAAATAGATGACAATTTCCAGAGGAGTAACTATCTTAGGCTGTATACAGCAAAAATAATGAGAGTCATAGAATCATAGGGTTGGAAGGGACCTCACGAGGTCATCTAGTCCAACTCCCTGCTAAAAAGCAGGACCACTCCCACTAAATCACCCCACCCAGGGTTTTGTCTAACCGAGCCTTAAATATCTCCAAAGATGGAGATTCTACCACCTCCCTAGATAGCCCATTCCAATGCTTCTCCACCCTCTTGTGGTACCTTAAAGACTATCTAATTTCTTTGGCATAAGGTTTCATGGGCTGCAACCCACTTCATCAGATGCAGAAAATAAGAGACTTATATAAGAAAATAGAGATTTCCATAAGGTTTTACTGCTTCCAAATCTATGAGTAAGGATGTAATCTGGGCCCAGGAAAAAAAAAATTGTAGTGCTAAATTAAAGGGGGGGAAATGAAGCAGCATCTACAACTGCCAGTCAGAAAAAGTTAAGCGTATCAGTAAATTTACAAAAGTTTCAGATAATTAAGGTACAGAAGAAAAATAAAGATATGAAAACGTCAGGAAAAAGAATAGCTAAAACACAGGGAATTATTAGAGCCCAAGCCACAAAAGTTCTCACCTATAAAAAGCTTACGTAAAGCTTATATACAAAAATAAAAAATTGTAACTTGAAAAGCCATTTAAATACATCATCTCCTCCTAACTTGATATTTACAAAAGGAAATCTTCCGAAGCATAAAATAATTGTAGGAAGAAAAAAATCAAAAGCTCCACTATCAGAGCTAAGCCAAGCAAATTTATTTATTTATTTGGTTTCATGTACTAAATTGCTTATAGCAAGGGACTGCAAAATAAAAAACAAAATTATTTTTTTTAAAATATACAACTTGTGTGAAAATAAATTCCACTAAAAATCCATCGGAATCTTTCATTCAAGAGTTGCAAAGCGAACACATTTTTGGGCAGTAGTGAATGTCTCCTGGCAGTCTTAGATTTGTTAGTTAACTCTTCAGGTGTCTTAATGCTTTAACAATTATTTTTTTTAAAGAAAAAATTAGGTTATAAACATTAAATATCAATTAGTCAATAAATACAGAATCTAAAAGGGCACCAGAACCAAATTAGAAAAAGACTTTAAATCCCTCTTACAGTAATAATGCAACAGCTAATACAACTGCAAAAATATTCTGAATATAATATATAATGAAATTAATATGAGTAATGTAATGGGGTATAATAATTAACAAGGAAAAGTTAAATAATAGAAGTGTGTATTCCTATAAAACATGTAGTATATTCAGTAAAAAATACTAAAACAAAACATGTTACCTTCTTAAAATCCTATAGGGGATTCAAAAATGAACCACAAGTTCTGTTTTCTTTTTCAAATGGCTTTGTGCTTTAAAAGCAAACACCAACCCAGGATCCATTTAGCTCTACCATGTACTGATGCAGAGTATCAAGGGACTGCAATGGTGAAACTATATCTGTGTAAAACAAACAAGGAGTCTTGTTCCAAAGGGGTAGCCGTGTTAGTCTATTGTAGAAAGACAACAGAGTCCTGTGACACTTTTAAAGACTAACAGATTTATTTATCGCATGAGCTTTCGTGGGAGAAAATCCCACTTCGTCAGATGCTTTGAAGATGGGAAATTTACAGAATGGGAGGAAATTAAATGAAGGGGAGTGTATGACATAGGATCAAGTCAGGCTGTAACAGCAAATCAAAATAGGTGTTAGGATTCAAACACTGGGGAACAGCACATAGAGGAAGTGGGATTTTCTCCCATGAAGGAGTCTTGTGGCACTTTTAAAGACTAACACATTTATTTATCGCATGAGCTTTCGTGGGAGAAAATCCCACTTCATCAGACACTTGAAGATGGGGAACTTACAGAATGGGAGGAAAATAAATGCAGGGAAGTGTAAATCATAGGATTAGGTCAGACTGCTACAGCAAATCAAAGCAATTGTTTAGAACCAAACACTGGGGAACAGCACATTAGAGGGAGGGGAGGTAAAAAGAAGGCAAAATCATCTGTTGTAATAACAAAGAAAAAACCAAAAACTACACACCACACTCCAAACAAACCCCAAATCACTATTTAATCCTAAAGCAATGGTGTCAAATCTGCATATGAATTCCAATTTTATCTCCCCTCCCTTTGATATGCTGTTGTCCTGTGTTTAAATCTACACAACTGCTTTGGTTTGCTCTCACAGTCTGACGTGATCCGATGGCTTAACCTTCCCTGTATTTAGTTTGCTCCCATTCTGTAAGCTCTCCATCTTCAAGCATCTGACAGAGTGGGATTTTCTCTCATGAAAACTCATGCGATAAATAAATGTGTAGGTCTTTAAAAGTGGCACAGGACTCCTTGTTTGTTTTGATGAACTAGACTGACATGGCTCCCCCTTTGGAATATATCTAAGTAGCTGTACCAGTTGTGAGTTCTGATATATTCAAGACCTAAACTGAAGTAGAGGGAAGGCAATTATTGGGAACAGGTGACCATACAACAAAGTCCTGAAATCGATTCAGTGCAGGGATGTCAAACTCATTTGCTATAGTGGGCCAGATTTGACTTAAATGTACTTCACGTGGCCGTATAGATCATAAATCGAAATACTGTGTCACTCTTACGGCATTGCGGAGCGCAGTGTATGAGAAACTGTGCTCCGCGATACCAGTCTCGCTCTCTCTATCAGGGAAAGAGTGATCTCACAGAGCGCAGTCTCACGTACCCACTGCTCCATGATGTCCTGAGACCAGACACTCTCTCAGCATTGCGGAGCGCAGGATATGTGACACCACACACTCTCTCTCTGTTAGGGAAAGAGTGTGGTCCTGCTGAATGGAGTCCTGGGCCAGATGGAAGATGTTCGTGGGCTGCATTCCACCCGCAGACCACATGTTTGACACCCCTGACTCAGTGGAATAATATTCAACAAACTCTGTTTATATATAAAATAATATCTCACATTTTTCCTCCCCTTCAACCCTCCCCCTCCCCCCATAAAAATAACTAAAGTTCAAAAAACTGCAAGGTTGAAATGAACCTGTATAGTCAGTTTAAGCTCTTGCCAGCCTTATTCAACATTAACATTAGTTTAGCTTGAAGCGAAACATTTTTTATATTTAAGCTTATCTGTGCCGACTGCTACAGGGACGCTGTACAAATAATCCTATAAATCAAAAGCAGTGACAAACGTCTACAGCAAAAGCTGTGAAATTGACCCATAAATATAAGACACTGCGGTGCATATGTGGGCTTTGCTGCTTTTTCTGAACTTGTGGGTTAAAAATTAGAATATGAGTCATATACTTTCTCAAATTTCTTTCCATGAGGATGACATCCATATTCTGAATGTAAGCCAGAGAAACCAATTACATGTACAACACGGAGCCTCTAAACTGTACTTGGAAAATACACTGCGATCTGAAGAAAGGCAATAAGCTCTGATACTACCCTGTTAATCTTCTCTGATGCTTCTGAAGCAAGTTTTCTTCCTTGAAAATTACCCTTTACACTTCCCTAAAATCATTTTTCCCAAAACCAGCAAAACACACCAAGCCAGTTTCCTTTGAACCTCATTTCTTCTTCACTGGGGGGAAGGGGATGTGGGGAGAAGGGGCAGAATTTAACCTTGATGACCCCTGTTTGTCTAAGGGGGAACCAAACACTACTAGATCCTTTCTTTCTGAGAACTGAATTTCCTACAAGTTAGTGAAGAAAAGAATTATTCAATTGCATAATTAATCTTGAATTTTAATTAAACCAATTTGCTGAACATATCACGTTTGACATTTTCAAAGCAGTATTCATATTACACTTTTATTAGGAAAGATTATTTGTGTATTATATTTTACAGCCGCTGTATCTACAACAATATCCCTATGCTGTGTTCTTTTGCATTAACAGAATGATTTATGATGTTGTGGATCCTGTATTTATTCATCTATCTATGCAGCCAGCAGCAAAAGCACAAATTACATCACAGAGCACAGCAATGGTTCCTGATGGTAAATACAGGCAAACAGAGCTCACGTTGACATACATATACTTTCTTCTCCCCATCCTCCTTGACTTAGTACCAGTAGCCTTAAAATGTACATTTTATAAGGCTCTTATGTTGCAAACACTTACATACCTCAATGGCACTGCACATGTGCTTAAATTCCCATGAATGTGTTTGCAGTTTTGAGGTCCTAAGTCAGCTGAAAAGGTATTTGTTTTCTTTGCATTTCCAATAAAAGCAAATGACATGAACAACAATGGAGATGGGAGACTAAAAAATTAAAGTGTGGTTGTTCTCTGAAAAATGGCCCTATAAAAATGGAATTCCACGACAATTATCTCTCAATCATTCCATGGCTGATGCACTTGATTTTCAAGTGACAACTCAATTGCCAGTTCCATATAGTCAACCTGGGTTCGGAAAGTTGTGCTCTTATTTTCTTCTTGCGCATCTCTGGTAATAAAGATCCTGCAGGCCAATTTACATCATTTACACCTATGCAGTCTCATTGTCTTCAATGTGCTTAATGGTCTTGGCCTGGAAATGCCTAAAATATTACCAAAAGCTCTGGGATGAAGGCCATGATTAACCATCATGGCACAACAGAATTATCTAGCACAAGCGTAAAGCTCATTCATGCAAGAGAAACAGCTTTCCCAGGGTTTGGTCCAAGATTGTGAAACAAACACTCACTGGATTTAAGAACCACCGCTTTCCTTTCTGAACGTAAGGTGAACTTCTGCAACCTTGTCTTTGCTCATAAAAAAATAAATAGCACAGCATTCATAAATATTTAAACGTAACATAAAATAAGAAAATCCACACACAATTTTCCCTCTGGGGAGAAAGTGGCAAGAACAAAGTTAGACATATTGCTTCATACACTAGTAAAAAGCACTTAGATACCACATGATGGACATGGTATAAGACACTGAATGGAACAGAAGAGAAAATGCTCTTAATGACCCATCTGCAATTGTATAGAAAGCAGTGGTTTTTTGCATAGGTGTGAAAAAAACTCTCAGTGATGATATACAAAAAGGAGTATCATCTAGCTCATTCCCTTTCAGCTAAATTGGTTCTCCAGAAATGTCAGAAGTCAAAAGCAGTAAAAACATTTTTGTAACACCGGTCAGGAGTCATAACCACATAAAAAGCAGATGTGCTGAGTAAGACTGTAAAATTGGCACAACGTCACCTTTCGGGGAGAACTGCACTTCAGCTGAATTATTCCGTTGTCATTTAATGTTACTGCTCTTACGAAGTACTTCAGTTTTCACAATTAGATTAATTTTCTTCCCAGAAATACTTAGTCAAATCACTCTCCCTTAGTGCATAAATATCTGCATTGTTATTAAAACTGAATGTATACCATGTCGCTGAAACAGCCATATCTTCCTATAATTACTGGGATTTGAAATAGCCGTATGGTACATCACCTAGAATTCCATGTTATCACCAAAGTCATTGAAGAATCCAAGTGCTATGAAGACATGTTTAAATTATGAAGCCCCTTGAAAGAGAGACTGATTTTTTGTTCTGTGTTTGTACAGCACCTAACCCAAAAGGTTCCTGATTTAGCATGAGGATTTCTTGGTGTTATGGTAACACAAATAAACGCCAGTAGCAATTGAGTTTAGAACCAAATTTTATCATTAATTTAAAACAGAATTTTACAAAACAAATAATTAAAAGGTATGTATCCTAGGTCTGCTTAAGCTCAGTGAAACTCAATGTTTTTATCTTAATTAACATCTTCTAGGCCTGTAAAAACAAACACAACAGCACTTCGGTAGTAGAGCATGAGAAAAATGTAATGAAGTTAAGTAAGACCAGATTTGCAGATAGGACATGTGTATCGGTGATTACGATTACATGGAGGAAAGAAATGGCAACCTCTTTTAACCAGAAGAAAGGGAAATTCTGAGGTGTCTCATCAAGAACTGTGACAATTTGGAAGACATTCTGTTTTTCCTCTGAGAATGACAGCTATAATCAAAGAGCTCTCAGAACAAGCAGCAGGAACTCCACACGAGGTGGAAAGATTATCCGCAAACATTAACCTAACAGTGCTAGGCTTGGTGGTATTGGTAGAACCAGCCCTGATACATCACCTCAGCAACCAAAAACTTCCTAAACACTTGGCAAACTTGTAACAATAGTTCTCGGCCTCAAAGAGCTTACAAACGAAATAAACAAAACACATTCAAAGGGTGGAGAAAGGGATTCAACTTACAAACATGGAAACTGACAGGTACACAACTTTGCCTTAGCGTTAAATAGCGATTTTGGTTGTTTTTCTTATTACAATTCGTGATGTTGTCTTCTTTCTAACCCCCCCCCCCCCATCTTCAAGCATCTGACAAAGTGGGATTTTCTCCCACGAAAGCTCATGCGATAAATAAATTTGTTAGTCTTTAAAAGTGCCACAGGACTCCTCGTTTGTTTTGCTGAACTAGACTAACACGGCTTCCCCTTTGGAACTCGGAACAACTCTGTTTGCATGCAGCTAATGAAAACATATGCCCTGATAAGGCGATGTATATCTACAAAACAAGGAAGGCATATCTTGTGGGAGTACACGAAGGGTGGAAATAGCCTATTAAGAAATTAGAGAAATGTTTTAAGGTGTTTTCTTCAGATTTATGCTTTACATAATCTTGCTGGGATCATCAATAAAGGAAAAGCAGTTTTCACCTGCAAAAATGCCCTCTGCAATAGAAAAAATACAAAAACAATCATAAAGATTAAACATACTTTAAAAAAAAAAAAAAAAAATTGCCTTGTCAGAGATGGTGTGCCGTTTGTACACGGTCTTATAACCCCAGGCCTACCCATTCAAAAACCCAGAAAAAATATCAATGGGGCTCCATGTCGGCACAGGAATCCATCTGAAGAGCTCTCACTGCAGGATTGGGGCCTATATTTGAACAAAATATACTATTTAGTACACGGATGTGTACTGGCATAGAAATGTCAGTAAAATATTAGGCTTACTCACTGAAACACAAAAGGTATTTTAGCAATCTCGTAGCACTCTGCTGCATGTGGTAGATTCTGAAAAGGAGCAGAGAGACATAGCAGTAGCCTATTAACCTTAATGTTTATGTTCTTGTTCCATTATTGATTTATCCTCTATTGTAATAATATTAAAATAGCTTCTGCATGTTAACCGGCTCGTAAGGTGGTAATCAAAGGGAAGCAAGTATGAATCACTAAAATAGCTGTCTTGTAATCCATTAAGTGCCAGAGATATGAATGCCAGAATCATGTAGATGGGGGCAGAAGTAAAAGAGGTGAAAGTCCATAGACCAAAAAATTCTAGCTATCCCCCGACCGCTATTTAACAAAGTACTAATGCTTAGGAAGCCATGTAAAAGCATTTTAACTTGCACACTTTAGGATTTCAGACAATCATAAGATTCACAGAATTGTGATTATTTATACAATTATCCTTTGGAAGGCCAGTCTAAACAACAGAATTCATTTAAAAAAAAAATATTACAAGCACCTCACTATTTTCACAGAAAATATACAGTGAATAAAAAGAGGTCAAAATAAAAAGGTACGATATGATGAATTTTCACCACAAAAACAAACTAACATTTATGGTCACAGAAGCAAGAGCTACGCATTGTACTGCATTGATAAAGGACCTTTTGCATATATATTCTACTTTTGTTTTTTCCAAACCATGTGTAGTTCTAGGGAACTCTCAATACCAAGATTCTATAAAATCAAAATAACCATGGAAAGTATAATTCCTTAGAGTGTTTCATAACTATGCTTTCCCCAAATGGCAAATGCAAGACAAAGTTAAATAAAAAAGTTCCAAAGGGGGAGCTGTATTAGTCTAGTTCTGCAAAATAAACAAAGAGTCCTGTGGCGCTTTTAAAGACTAACAAATTTATTTATCACATGAGCTTTTGTGGGAGAAAATCCAACTTCATGACAAAGTGGGATTTTCTCCCACGGAAGCTCATGATATAAATAAATTTGTTAGTCTTTAAAAGTGCCACAGGACTTCTTGTTTACTTTAAATAAAAAAGTTAATGAGAGAAACTATTGCAAAGGGAGAACTGGAAGAAACTCTGTACATAAGAGACAAGAATGTTTTCAGCTATGTTTTTTGGCATGTTAGAGTATCACTGAAGCGAACTGTAACAGACTCACCAAAAGTGGTGAGATTTTGTGAAGGAATAAAAGGATGGCACTGCTGGATGAGCAAGTGAGTTGGAGGAGATATATGAGGCCTGCTTCTCCAATGCTATGCACCTTGTATATTCATTTATCCTTATGCAAAGTGAAAGTAAAATACTACCAAATCAGAATGGTAGCACATTCTACATACATCTGAACCAGTGGAGCTGTAAATAGCCACACAAGGTGAAATCCGACCCAGCAACTTTGAGGCAGGCTGGTATAAATCTCTGGAAAAGGTATTACAATATATTGTAATAATATTTAGCAAAATAATAATCTCATTCTATCATTGCAATGCCATCTTTATTTCCTTTCAAAATGGTACTCTGTGCCCTGTGTCAACAATATTGCCAACTTAAAATACATAAAAAACATGAATCAAGCCTCAAATGAACATTAAAATGGCTTAAATCAAGGAATTTTTGTACCTCTTCTGGTTTTTGAGTCCTTAGGGTAGTCTCTGGTCACATATTCACGCTCTCTTCTACAACCACAAGGGCTGGAAATTTGTTTTAAAACATAGAGATAAAACTCTCACCCATCACAGGATTCCAGGAGCTGGGTCTTTAAGAGGACCACAACATGTCATGAGACTTTCAATAAAATCACTAGACTTAGCAACATTATGTCTATAAAAACCTAGGTGTGGCAAAGGAAGAAATGCTGCTAAACTATACAGTAGTATCAGGCAGTGGAGTCAAAGAAGTACAATATAGCAATCCTAACAAACTAGGGGAAGAGGAAGGAAAAAAGTGTCATTGTAGTAAACCAGGTTTTATTTACATTTTACAACAGAACACTGACATTCCTCACAGAAGCCATGTACTGTGGAAAAACTAACTGAAAATGACATGGCTAAAAAAAAATGCATTCACCAATCATTTTAAGAAAACAGCAAATAAAAATAAAGCGCTCACCACCTCATACTGTTTTTGGATTATCTTCATAAATTACCTCAGTTATTCTTTTAGGAAAAACCTGCAAAATCCAGACAAATTCAGACAATTCACATAATAACATTTGTAATCATATCTTAAAGGCTCTGCTTTCCCCCCAACTAATTTTAGAGAGGGCAGGACCAGGCCACAAGTATTGTTATCTGTAAGGCATCTGTTACAGTAACTTGTCACATTTGATAGGATAAGTGTCATTCAATCAAGTCAGTTGGGTAAAATTTGTATTCAGTGTATAATTCCATCAAATATGACAATAGCATTGTTTTCTAATAATTTTTAAAGTATTTTAACCACAGAAACACGAACTGAAAACAACTTAAAAGTAGTAAAGTCTAAATCCTGTATTTCTAACAAAAGGAAGGCTTTTAATAAGCGGAGGATAATATTTTCAAATTTGGGTGTCTGAAGATAGACACCTAAAATCCATATTCAGGCACTAAATTCTGTACGTGCCTTAAGTTTCAGTGGTTCTGAGACCCTGAAGATCCTATTAACTTCAAGATCACTTCCTCCGTGTGTCTAAATATTACATTAGAGATCTAATTATAGATAAACATATGTATGTAAACTGTTGAAATACTTTATAGCTTGAAAAAAGATTTAGGAAGTTTACAACAAATAGTGCAGCTTTGTGAAAATGTAATGATAAAATGGACACAACAGAAACGTCTAGGAAGGTAGACAAGTAAAGATCACCAGGAAAAAGGATTGGTTTTAAATTGTCAGATTTTGTTGTACCTATTTCCGTATTAAAACAGGGGAGACCGGGTGGCTCTGCAGTCTACTATGCTGCAAAGAGGCTCTCTGTTTAGCTTTCTGGTTCAAATGCAGCAGAAGTCACTAGTTACTGATTGGAAGCGATATCCATCTCATGACTTTTCAGTCATCTGTGTGAAAAGAATTCGTGGTTGGTTCAATTTCAAGTGGACGGGTGAGCACATTAGAAAAAGAGAGCAGCACAGTCTGCATTGAGCGACAAGCTGGAAATCTCAGCAAAGGCAGCAGGACATTGATAGACCACCCTGCCTTTTTACACCTTTAAAAAGTTATAGATGCACAGATTTTTGAGGACGGAAGGGAGAGAGAGGCATTATGAACAGCTCAGTCTGTATAATTCATCAAAAAGAAGATCGGGAGGTGTCTTGATTGAAGTATGCTACGACCTTCACAAGTAGAAAATGCTAGGCACGAAAGATATAGGAAAACATCTGGTAGATAAAGCTAAAGAAATTCAATCAGAAATAATCACCTTCGCGGCTACAAATTCATAATTTAACCATGGAAACAAACGACCAGGAAAACTGTTGAATCGTCCATTTCTTTAAGTCCTCAGATCAAAACCGGATCCCTTTCCAGAAGATAAGCTTTAGTCAAACAAATTATTGGGATCGCTATAGGAGTAACTGGGCTGTGACATGCAGGAGATCCGATTAGATCAGTGATCTCCAAACTTTCACCAGTAGATGGCGCAATGCTCATAAGTTTCCATGATAACTGCCCTCCAGAAGTAGATCGTGATCTACTGGTTGGGGACCACTGGACTTGATGATCTAACGATCCGCTCTACCCTTAAAATCTATTAATCTATGAATTGCTTAGTTTGACGTCCTGCATAATACACACCATAGAATCTCACCCTGTAATTCCTGCATCAAGCCCGTAAACCTTTGGTTGTGACACAATCTTACCTTTTAGAATGGCACACAGACTTGATTTAAAGATTTGAATGTATGCAGAATCCATCACATCCCTACAGAAGCTTGCCTTCTCGGGTTAGGGATAAAGCAGTGTGTAGAAGGTTCTATTGACATTTGTGCTGGACGTACAATGTGGACAGAGGATTTAAGTTTCATGGGTGTCAATTGGCATTGTATAAATATATACATATATCACTACTTTTCTTGGAAAATAACTAGCTGCAACAGCTTTTGATTGTTTTATTCCTGCATTTCTATATAGGATTATAAATGTAGCAAACCTTTTAAATCTGAAAACAACTGAAGTCAGGTTCCTTTCAGAAGGATACTGGACTTGAGTGAGGAGGATTCACTTTAAGAGCAACAGATGGATGATTTTTACTACTGGAAGTGTGTTGATAAGCCAGTATCACTAGATTCATAAGGCCTTGTCCACATGGCCTTCTGGCTCATGTGATGATCTACTGCTGGACTGGGTACCACTTCTGATTAACTACTAGTACTAGAGTCCAGTAACCGCTACCCATTGAGGTCCTGGCTAGTTTATTTACTCTGCATTTTGAGCATCCCTGAAAGTTTGAACAAATGCAAGTATTAGTGGTGGCTGATGTGAAACACAAGTCATGAGCGTTAGGGCCAAACTATGCCTACTTTTTGCATATGAGAGAGAGAGAGGGCAGACCATGAGCACAGGCGGACATTTCCCCTCCCTCCCCTCCCAGCACAAACCAGCGCAAGAAAAGGCCTTTATCCACAGAAAGGCAAGCTCACCCTTATTTCCTACTCCACTAATAAAATTCAGTCCTAAAGTTTGCAGGACTACATGTAGAGGGAGAACTGGGATTGGTTCAATCAATTTTTGGCCTCTCTGCAAGCTCTAATTTGTAGTACTAGTAATTTTCTGCTGAAGGAAAATATATTTAGCATTTTAATTTGCAATGAAGAGTATGGCTTTTGTGATCTTAAAATATTTTTCTTTCTCTGTTTTCGAGACCAAAAGATTTCAGATAAAGCTATTTTGCTATTTTGTATGCGTTTCAAAGAGATGTATTTAATTTACTTTATGCACATAGACTTGTCCTTACATGGGTTATGCACACATATATATCAGGTATCTTCGCACACATGCATCCAGTCAGTGTGCATATATCCACTGTCCATGTACAAACATTAGATATTCTCATGTGTAAATTTTTCATCGACTGTTTTGTGCGTGTAAATGTATGTGGTTCGGAGAGACAATACTGTTAAAATTGTTGTGTCAAAAATGCGACTACTTGGATAATGCTTAATTAAAATATCTTAACCTTGAAGGTTTTTCAAATTTATCTTTTGGGGAGAGAGGTAGGAGGGGTTAGATTGGCCATCAAAACCCAGACTGCACCGGCAAATTAATAAACCGAGTTTGATTTGGAATCCAACTTGCTATAAACTAACTATGTTTCCAGCTGCAGCATATACAATTGACAAAAAATGGTGTGTACTGTGCTATTATTATCAACATTAAAGGTGACAATCAAAGGTAAAATAATATATTCAAGCAACTTTACTAGTGTGCGCTGAATTCCCAAAAAGCCTGATTTAAAACAAGTAACATTTTTGCCTACAGATTTACTTTATTTTGCAGGTCTTTTGACATCCATCCTTGTCATTGTTAGCCAATACGTGTTACAATGTGATGTCCCAAGGCTCAATAGGCTGAAAGGAAATAACTTTCACAAAACTCCACTAGAGCATGGAACCAATCTATACTAGCCCAAGGAGGTTTTACTCTTTTTTTGCCATTTATGAACATTTCTCTTTTTATCATTATTATTTACATTTTAGGTTCTAATAGAATGAAGGAAAATATTAAGGGGAAATCAGCAATCTCAAGATGAGTTAGCACTGATTGCCAGCAAAAAGGTGCTTAAATACTGTTACTGTTACACATATAGAGTAGTTCAGGTTATATGCACAGAGATAAAATAAAAAAATTATGGAGATGATTAATTTGATAGATGGACAAGACACCATTATCTTTATTCCAATAACAGTAATTAGCAGGGGAATGGGGGGAGAGGAAATGTAGCTAATGCTAGAGATAAGCTAGAATTTGAACCATTTATCCAACTCGTCCTGAACTTTAGGGCTTCAGGTACAGTGGATCAGAATTCAAAGGAGCTCTGCTTCTGACTTGAAACCAAAATCTCCTCATTCGTGGTGTTGTCTATATCACGTTCCAATAGTAGTATCCTGTTGTATTAATTTTTTCCATAATCTTTTAAAACCCAAAACTACAATCCAAAGAACATGGTATCTGGGCCTCAAGTATGAAGATCAGAGACAATGTAAGAGTACAACATGCTGTTGCTAAGGGCCCAAGATTTATTTCTGTTCAGAGAACAGCACTCTCAGCGGGTACCCATGTTCAGATACGGATGCATCACTGTACTTGCAGGGCCTGTATTCTATGGCAAGTCCTAAATAAACGGGGCAAAGATTCTTTCTGTCCTGAATGTCAAATTCTAAATGTCTGTTTTTGCTCCTTGGAGACAAGCAATAGTAGTTCTGTTTTTGCTAAAGATCAGAATGTGGGAAAAATAAGACATGACCGGACAGCACCTTTTTTTGTGATGGTATTCAGGGGTACTGAGTACCGGCACCTTTTTTTCACAGCGATGCAGCCCCAGCTTCTGCCTTTGACTCCGGTGGCCCCAGATCCTTGGCAGAGTACTGGCCCCTTTTTTTTTAAAACAAAAAAAGCACAGCCGGAAAGCAGCCATGAAGCTGCGCATTGCCCGTTAGTCTGATCTTCTTTCTCTACTACACAGAGATGTCCCTTTGGAACTCTTTCAAATACGTAATCAATGACACAATCTTGCAAAGTGCAGGCCTCCCTGATCTAGTGACATAAGATGAACAAATAATTAGGAATACTGCAGGCTGGGCAAATGAGTGGCAAATGCCTGCTGGCTCTCTCTCTCCATGAAGCTTTCTGCTTCTTTTCCAGATGAATTAATTTTTCAAGACAACTTGCCTTTCTTTTCTAGCAAGGAAAGATTTCCAAAAATAGACCAGCTTGTCATAACTGCTAACTGTCCCCTGGTGTAGAGATTGGAGCTGATCTCACAGGGTGGAGACTAAGAACGAGGGGGAGGGAGAAATATGGGGTGGGGGGTGAGGGGAGACAGGAGTAAGGAGGTATAGAAGGAGAATAAATTCATGTTCCATAGTGCAGCCTGGAAGAAAACGAAGAGATACGCTGCAATCAATCACAGACTAAAGCACAAGCCTCAAATCAATCATTCCTAATAAAAATAAAAAATATGCCCACTTTATCAGTTTTCTACCAATTATTAGCACAACTGCTGTATTCTAATGCACTGATGATCAAATATACCCTGCTGCCTCAAGTCTCTCTTGAACAAATGTACATTCATTGTCTATTTAATCTAATCGACCCAGAAAATTTAGCCGAAACACTCTCTTTACATTCATTTTACAAACAGTCTTAAAAGTGCCCCTCTGCCTGTGTCCTCTGCAATAAATAGATACACTTAAATCACAGGATAATTCATGAATATATGCTTTTGTTTTCTAGAAGATCTCTTACCATTCAGATTATATCAGCTGGTCACTGAGAAGCTACTTTTAAAAAGATCCTCTTATATCCAAGACATGTTTGACCAAGTTATGGGGAAGTTTGGAAAAAGAAAATAGAATTGCATCACTGTTAATAGGGCTAAAAATAACCATATTCAACTGTAATCTTAATCCATGCAACTAACATTCATTTTATTAACAGGACTGAAGTGGAATATTTGAAAACAGAAATCTTATTAAGAAAGTCTTCATCATGTATGCTGGCTTTTTTCCCCCCTGTATGGAGGAAATGTATTTTGTCTGTATAATGTTTCCTCAATAATGGACTAATTCTTTTCATTGCCTGGCTGAACAAACGATATGCTGCTGTAGAACATTAAAGACTCACTTTGTTAAGCTGGAACACCAGGTGTTGTCTGATGCATCTGTGTAAAATGCTAATAATACAATCTTATCAGGACAAAAAAATGACGATTGAAAATTGAATCTCATTACTAATTCATGGGTTTAATTTCTCTCTTTAGGCTCAAAATGCAAGCGTATTTGCCAGTGGATAACAAGTTTGTTTTCTTATACAGAGCCATGAAACGTTGGTTTAATAATGCTGAACTTCTAAAGCCAGTGGAGATCATCCTTAATATTATTCTTATTTTTGTATTATAGAAGCACCTAGAGGGCCCAGTTAATGATGAGAGTCCTACGGTTGTACCCACTGCAGCTATATAATGTAATGTCACTGCCACAAAGAGTTCACGGTTTCTTTTCCCCTTTTCACTGCGCTTATTTAAAAATATGCCTGCACATTAATGTAAAATAGTTAACTATATTTTTTATAATTGTGCATTATTTAATCATATGTTGTACTTACATAAAACACCTATTTATCCCAAGATCTCATACTGATGTACAAAAAATATTTACTCAACCTCAAAGCAAACAAACAGGCCTAAATAATTTACACTCAAGAATCTTAAAGAAGTAAACTGAGAAACTCACTGAACCATAAGAGTTAGTTTTCAACTAATCTGAGAATCTGGGAAACTCCAAAGGAAAGGAGAACTGCCAATGTAGTTCCAATATTTAGAAAGGGTGAAGGAGACGACTCAGGGAACTGCCGAATGATGGAGTGATAATTTGGGACTGTGCCAACGAAGAATTAGAAACTACAAATATAAGTAATAACAGTCATCATGGTTTCATGGAAGGGAGGAGTTGTCACTCAAATCTGTTGCTTTTTCTGATAGAATTACAGGTCTGGTTGATAAAGACACCTGTATTGCTGTAGTATGCTTGGAATTTTTTTACTTAGTAGCACTTGAGATTTGATTAAACCAACTGCATGTAATTATCAGGGGGCATGTTAAATTAATTAAAAACTGGCTCACTGATAGATCTCAAAATGAAGATCTCCCTCAGAGATCAATTCTTTGCCCAACTCTTGATTTTTTTTTTTTAATCAAAGATCTAGATCAGTGTTTTTCAACCTTTTTGATACCATGGAAGTTGGATTTTTTTCAACTTCCTCTAGAGCAAGGAGTGTTGTTGTTTGCCTGCTGGAACATCTCAGCATATCCCACCTAATCAAGGCACTAAAGGGGAATCAGGTATTCATGGAACCTCAGTCTTGTCTGTTCTCTACCTACATGTTTAAGGACTGAAATATTTTAGTTTAACTAAAGTTTTGGGCTTTCATATAGATGTATCTTCATGAAATAAAATGGCCTGTGATATATAGGAGACCAGATTAAATGGCTGATGGTCCCATCTAGCCTTATACTCTATGAAACATCCTCTATAAGGTGGTTCTATACTAGTAAATTTATTTTATAGAGGGGCATACTGAGGCAAAGATGCTAAATGATTTGCCCATAATAAAAGAGAGACAATGAAAGCACCAGGATCATAACTCAGGAAATGCCATCTCCTAGCCTATTCCTTTAACCACGGAACTATACTTCCTCTTAATTTCAGATTGTGTTAAAGCAATTTAGAAAAAGATGAAAATTAAATGATGGATCATTTTGAACTTATTTTCTCTGACACAGTAAACTGTAGTCTGTGGTCTGAATGGCTCTCAAATTAAATTTACCTTTTAATTGGACTTCTAACAGTACTGTATAAGAAGACCTCTGGATTACCACAGGAAGAAAAACTATTAGAGATCATTCCTTTTACTGAAGGTTTATAGCAAATAGATCACCTGAGTGAGGGTGTTTGCCTGGAACATAGAAGACCATACTTTTAAAATGGAGCATCATCCAGCTATACCGAAAGAAGGAAAGGAGACATTTGATATGGTTTTAATCAGGTTGTAACTTCATTATTAGCTGTCTAGGACAAACATGTCAGATACGTGAATATTGAAAGTAATCCCATGTTCATTCAATAATTTCCTGGGGATGCTCCACCAGATCTCCCTCTTTTCCCATCCAGGTCCCCCAGGCAACCCATTGCTGGGACCTTACCATCCAACCATCCTCCCAGGAGGCTTAAGATAGGCTACAGGCTCCCTACCATAGGAGTCCCAAGTCCCCCCACCCTCATTCCATTCCTTAAATGAACACCTCCTTTTAAAGTCCTTTTCTAAGCCATTTATCCATTCGCTGCATACCTTTCCTATGGAGTACCTGGACTGGACATCTGCTCCACACCTGTATAATGAGTTGCATCATATAACCTAAATCCCTTCATCCCCTCCATAAATAAATCCCTCCCTGAACCCGCTGGGAGTAAGGTGAAAAAACTGCAACTCCACCTAGATCAATCGGGCGGTAAGGGAAAAATTCCTTCCCAGTCCCCCTAAAAAAGGAGAGACTAGTACAATGTCCACACCAGGTCTTGACCAAACATGGTAGTTCACCAACTAACGGGGAGGGAGAGTGGGTGCTGCCTCAGTCTCCTCTGTTTAAATGGTGGCTTCATGCTGCTCCTTTTAAACCCTTCTGCCCATCCAGATCCATGTGATGAGTCAGTGTCACCATGCTGGCCCCTTGTCCCCTTTTGCAGTAGTTTGACCTCACTCCTCCCACCTCAGCCACAAAGCACTGTTTCTTTCATTTAGCCAGCCAGCCAGCCAAATTCCATCCCGCTTAATGGTGCGGTGCAATCATTCTGAAACGATTAACAGCAAACTGGAGGGTTGTGAAGCACTGAAATGAGTTACCTAGGGAGGTGGTGGAATCTCCATCTTTGGAAACTTTTAAGGCCCGGTTAGACAAAACCCTGGTGGGGATGATTTAGTGGGAGTGGTCCTGCTTTTAGGAGGAGATTGGACTAGATGAACTCATGAGGTCCCTTCCAGCCCTAATATTCTATGATTCTAATTTCTTTCTTATTTAAAAAAGTTCTTCTTAAATATGTTTCTTTGAGGAAGATGACAAGAAGCATTGAATGCTCAACAGCTCAACTTCTTCTTAGTTTATCCTTTGGAACAGGGTAGGATCCTCAAAAGTTGGCACATACCATGGTTTTAGCTCAGGGGCAGACCCTCCAACAGTGTCTTCACTATTGTCTCATTTCTCAAGGAAACGCAAGACTTCAAATGCAAAAGATGTTGCTAAGTTTCTTGAACAACGGTCTGCATTTTCTGAAGCAATATAATAGTTTGTCACTTCTTAGACATGTAGTCCCTATTAATATTAGTCAGTTATCTGGGGTGGCTATTCATTACCGCTATAGTAATGCATATAGTGCGTGGAGGGTTGAGCGAGAAAGATTTTTACCTACTGACATAATTAATGCTCCATAATTTCAGAAAGCAGAAGGTTATTTCAAGAGAAAATTGCCATGAAACACAGTCATTTAAATAATGAATAGCTATGCTTCTTTGCTTGATTTTTGTCCTCTTACAATAATTTTCACTCGTTCTCAGCATCTGCTTGAAATAGAGCATCTTAAAATGGCTTCACTCTAGATTAAAGGTGCAGCTCAGACAGACAGTATGTCCCAGTGTGCAACATCCGTATGAGTGCTCAGGTCAAGATGGGACCTCTAGTTTCCACAGGCTGCAGTTTTCTGTTAGATATGAAGGCAAACATGAATTGCATTTTAATATGTGCTGCATAATTTGTGACCAACAGACCACAGTGTGGGTACCCCCAAGATATTGGCTACTGCTAGAAGTTTCTACAGAAACTAGAGGCAAGGTATTAAAACCAAAAAGGTCCATTCATCCCGTCTTCCCCACATAGACCCAACAATCCCTTCTAACTACTTATAGCCATTTAATAACCAAAACATAAAACTGGCTCATTAGCTATCACGTCTATAAATGAAATGAAGTAAAAGCATAGTTCAATATTTACATGCAAATTGAGGCAAATGAAATAGTTAAAATTGGCAGGATACAAGATTTCAGTTGTACCATGGGATGGGATGGGCAAATTTAGACTTTGACAACAAACTTCCTTCCCAGCCAGTCAAGAGTCAAAATCAGTGAACAGGTATGGGAAAGTATGGAGAATCGGTTTTTAGAGTAAAAGTTTAGCTAAGTTTACTTTAGACAAGCCTTATTAGGAAACGGTCTCGTACTATTGTGTTTTACACCACGGACATTTGTCAGAGAAGGAACGAGCTTAAATGTCACAGCTACAATACAACCTGTTTCATTTAAATGAGGAAATGAACTGAACAACCCTCCTTAAACATGAGGGCTATCCAAATGTAATATTTACCTTCCCTTTAATTATCAACCTAAAAAAAAACTGAAAACAGAAGACACTAGAAATCTGGTCTGAGAGCACTGCAGCAATACGAAGATTTGTCTTGAGGGATATTCTTGAATTTCCAGAAACAAAATAAGATCAAAGATGATGTGTCAAATGTGCATGGTCGTTCCACTCCCATCCCTCCATAGCACCTAAAGCTAGTTGCTATGTTCTCTAAATCACATGCAATATATGCTACCTCCTGAAAGAACGACTTTCAAAAATAGTGATAACAGCAACCGTCATAGAACTGATAAGAAAACAGAATGGAAAAGAGGGTGCATAACTGAATAAAATATTAAAAAAACCACATAGATGACTCCCTAGATTTGCTAAGACATTTCCACAGCTTAAGCTCTTATATCAAATAAATGTTTTTAGACAGAAGTCTCACCTTAACTCTGTCTCAGTTTCCCCAGTTGTAAAATAGAGATAAAGTTTAGATTACTTCACTGTTTTGTTCTTTTTTTCTGGTTTAACTGTCCAACAATTCTAAGGTACTCTGACCTATGCCCAAAGTACATTCAAGAGTGGTGAGGAAACTGAGGCAGGGAATGACATACAGGTGTTTTGTCTACCTCTGTGTATTTCTTGTGCTATTGGAAGTAGAGTAATGGAACCTGCTTCAAAGCCTGAGTGTGTTTGCTTCTGCCGTCTCATGTCCCCATAAAGGTAAACTACAAAGCTAAAGTATCCATGTGGCTGAATTTTGGGAAAGGGTATGCTTAAGCTACTAAAGAGTTCTAGGCAGGGGTGGCCAGCTCTGTTTCTGGGGGCCTGGAGCCATGAGATCTCATTTCCATGGAGGGGTAACAGACAGACACCCTGTGCCCAGGAAAAACAGAAAAAAAGAAAGAAAAACAGAGCTGTATTCTTTTCAAAATTTAGTCAGCTTAACACACACAGTCCCAGCACGTGAGGCCCACAAAGATGTGTGATAGATACATTGTCAGACATTCAAAATAACAAAGGCAATGAACACATAGATAAAGTAAACAAAGTTTGTCTTCTACTTTCGTTTGTGACACACTCCTACACAGGGATATACACAGCAGTTAAAAGTACCAGGGTCTTTGCAAAAAACATTAACAAGACTTATGCAGAAAAAGAACCATGAATATCGTAGAATGAAGTAGGAGGCACAATTCCTGCCAAGGCAGTACCTATCGAGGTATTTATACCATACATCAGCATGAGGCAGTAATCACAATTCAAAAGTTTCTTCCATGGTCAGAGATTTTTCTCGTTCCAAAGGTTTTCTCCCATTTTACATACAAGAAATATTTTTCAAACTGACAAAACCTTTCAAAGCAGAAGAAACTATTTAAAAGCCCCTCTGTGCCTTGCTCCGGAAGGAAAGGTATACAACAGGGTAGCAGATTCTAAGATCCTGTGTAGAAAGGCAGAGGCCTCCTGCTGAGTCCCCCTAAACCTACATTACAGAGGGCAGGGCTACAGATAGCAGGTGAATCTAATATCTATCTAATACAAAGGTATTGGAAGTGCCTATCTGATTCAAAAGGAACCATGATGTTATTTTGGTTTTGGGTTACTGGTACAAGAAAACTCAGTGTCTGTATACTCTGGAGCAGGGTGAGCAGATGTCCCAATATTATTGGGACCGTCCTGTTATTAGGGGCTTTGTCTTATATACACAATTATACATTATTCTGAGGGGAAAAAATGTCCTGATTTTTCACACTTGGTTATCTTGGGGTGGAGCAAAGTCTCAGCCTGCACATAAGCCCATCACAGGACTGCGGATTATAAAGAAAAAAACCACCAAACCCACACACCTTATCTCCTGTAGTGGAATATGTGAGGATTAACCAGTGTTTGTAAAACGCTTTGTAGATAAAAGAGGATACAGTCTGCTTTAAAGAACTTAAAAATTCACACAGAACCACTGATAAAGGTTTTACAAGAATGTACTCCCCTCCGAAAAACAAAATAGCCATTTTTTTGGTGAGTGAAGTAGAAAGAAGTAGATAACGTAAGGAATAATACCAAAGCATGTATTCCAACTAATTACTTGATATATCAAATTTATGGTCTAAAAATCACCAGTTTAGCAACAAGAAAGTTTTAATTCCACCGGTGACTGCCATAGGGCGCTGCATCTCTCATTCAACAATGCAGTAGGCTGGGCTGCTTTGGTTCTTGCAGAACACGTGATCAGCCTGTGGGTTTGATTTTGCCAGTTACTGACAATCTTCCAAGAGGAACTTTTTGGATGAATAAGATTCCTCCCCTTCCTGGTAAAAGCCGTACTCTTACACACAAAAAGACGAAACAACCCGCTTCCAAATACCAGGTAAGAGGAACAAAGTTATACCATTCTCCAATGGAATGCCAGAGCATCCAAGCACGGAATCAAATTTTTCAGCATACAAATACGTATAAAAGACTAGATATACAAGCTGCCCCTGAGAAGTTCAGTGTTCTCAAGCAGTTTGAAAACCAAGGACCATTGGAAGCAAAAACTGCCTATATTTTCTTATCTCATGGAAGTAGTTTGCACATAGCATGTAGGGTTCTCCAATACCAAGCTACGTGTTTAGAATCAACCACCTTGGATTCAAGGGATGGAAGGAGAACCAAAGGTAGCAACTTTTGAAAAACTGCTTTATTTCCCCATAAAATAAAAAGTAATTACAGCAGGTTGTAAATCCAAAAATGCAATGCAAAACAAATCTGTAGACCTGCAAAATGATCCTATTGTTCTTTAGAGATGTACCTATAAATATGTGTTCATTTAAAAAGGCATGTAGGTGCAATTGCTTAAATTAAATCACCAACACTAAACATTGGCACATCCAAAAAACTTCCTGCTAAGCAATATACAACAGTTATAACCCCACCACAGAAATCAAGACAATATCCCACAAGAACAGTACATCTTCCAAAGACAAGGCTACTAATACACCCATGAACATCTGAGTCAATTTACTATTCATTGCCAACGTGGACAGTTAGTCTACAAGACTTCAACATCAAGATAGACAAGGACTCAATATGTATATATGCCTCAGGGCATCATTGAGAGGTTGGGTTGTTAACTGTATATCAGTAATCTACATGGTTATAAAATAACAGTGCTGATTATGCAGCCGGCTCTTGAAGTAGAATGGATTCTAAAACTTGGCAATGAGTTGGAGAAACAATTGTCATTTTTTTGTACTGCTATCGAACCAAATTTACAGGCAAACCATTAGAGCAGTATCAGAAGTCACTGTGCAGACCTGAGTATCTACATTTAATATAACAACTACCCAGCTCACTTATCTGTCACATTCTAGTTGATTATGTGCACAAGCATCTTTAGAATATTTTGGCAGAACACTTCAGGGTTTTGCATATTTTTCTACTAAGCCTTGTAGTAAAGATGTATAAAGATGATGGTTCTCATTCTAGCGCACAATAGGTACTTTGCCCCTGTTGTTCCAGTTCATGGAACACTTCGTTATACTTCTGTCCGCAAGAAATTCTCAGGTTTACATCCCATTTAAAGACCTAAAGGTTTAGCATAGCTTTATAATTATCAGTGCTTAAACTGCTAATATTTCAGATGTATTTAGATACTGTTGCTCTGTCTCCTCATAGAAGGCAGTACTCCTCAGCTTGATATCCTACTGTTACAGTTTACCATGCTTGTTAGATTCCTACAATATAAAACCAATCTCACCATCCCAAATGATGAGCAAATTCATTACCAGCTACTAGGTTAATCTCATTAACAATATCAGCTAGAAAGTGAATTGCTTTTTCTTTCTATTTCTTGCTAAATAAACTATTACTAAGGAATACTTCTAGAGCTGTGCCTCCTAAACAATTTCTGTTCTGAGCAGTCACACGGATTTTATTTACTTACTTGTGTAATCTATATGAACTGGAAAAGAGATGTGTCTACTGAATGAAAATGAAGGATACATTCGATTAACTCCCTGAAAAGCAAGACAGTTGATCACATGAGAATGCTGAAGCATTAATGTATTTACCAGAACAAACGGAAGTGGGAGAGAGAGTTTGAAGGTTCTTGTTAAGATTAGTATTCCTGAGCCATATTCCAAAGAATAAGTGGAATGACATCTCTGGAATATTGCAAATTCCTCCTCTGGCCACTATATCACTCTCATTCAATTTATAAATATTTCCCTTTTGACTAGAGCCTTTGATGTAGAAAGAAAAAAAAAGAGCTAGCGACTGAAGAGACCTGAGAATCTGGGATATATGGTAAGAGCGAAGTGGCATCTATTTCATATTGAATAATACATGAAGATGAACAAAGATGATGAAGCCTGAAAACTTTTAGATTAAAACAATGTGTCCTTATAAAGAAAGGATCTGTCCCCCTGGTTCCTGTCACTTCACAGAAACTGACCTTTCTGTCTTCAGAACAACAACTTAAGCAGAGATTGGGGCCGTTACTTTCAATGAGGAGAGAACTGTGTTACTCAATTTTTGGCTTAAAGTTCTATTAACAAGGTTATTGTTTGACTAGAAACAATTTGAAGTGTGAAACTGTAGACTCGGTGTCCACCTGCTGGAATTAGCAGATATGGAAAATAAAATTATTTAATATTTGTTTATGGCGGCAATGACAAGGTAGAGAGACTTTACCGAACTCACAATCTAAACAGACAGAAAGACAAGTTGTGAGAAGTTTGGGAAAGAGGACTAACCATATACAAGTCAACCCAGTTTTAGAAGGGATGTACATACTGTCAACACTGCTAATGACATCCTGTTGATTAAAGCCTGGAGAAGAGAATAATCATTAAAAAAAAACAAAAACCCATAATCCCTGCAACGACTGAGGGAATCCAAGTCTACCTGAGGGATCTTCAGTATCATGTCCATACTGTGAACATTGAGAGGGTAAAACTTTTTTAGCTATCTGTGAAGGCAACATAGATGCAGCCTCACAACTGGAGTTATCAGAGTACTTGAGGCCATATGGCTCAAGAGGCAAATGTTCTAATGGTTGTATGAGGATTGGTCTGTAGCTGACTACCAGTTCTGACATGCTGTTGAACTTGCCCTGAAGAAGAAATGCCTTCAACATTGTGGACTCTAGGAAGGCTCTAATATATTCTATTCTTTGAGTTGGAGCTAAATGATACTGTTTTTGTTTATTCAGAGTCCTGGGCTGGTGAACAATCATACGATGTTCTGAACATTGATACTTGTTGAGTGGGGGCGGAATCCTGCACCAACCAGTCATGGATAAACAAAGATGATATTTCACATTAAATTAATTTCACTGCAATTATAGCCAGACACATTATAAACTTCTTGGATCCTTCCACAAGCTGAAAGGCAGCAGCCTGTGTTGATAGTCCATGTTGCACTCTACAAAACATGGATAATTTCCAATGTGCTGGATGAATGGAAATATAGATCTTGTCAATCAAGAGCTGCAAACCAAAAGAGAAGATCCAGGAAGGGGAATATGGAAGGGAAGGCAACCATCTGAAGCTTTATTGATGTACAGAAGAATTTAGATTTCTCAGGTCTAATATTGGACACTGACGTTCCAATTTTTTGGGAACCAAAAAACATTGGGAATAAAATCCCTTCTCTCAGTACTAATAGGGGACTTCCTCTACAGCCAGAAATGACTGAACTGCTAAGTGGACTCTTGTGGTTTTGCACACGTCTCCTTCCTGGCAAAAAGCCATTGATGGATCTATCCTCCATGAGCTTATCTAGTTCTTTTTTGAAACCTCTTATAGTCTTGGCCTTCACAACATCCTCTAGCAAAGAGCTCCACCAGTTGACTGTGCGTTTGGTGAAGAAATACTTCATTTATTTTAAACCAATTATTTAATTATTATTTTCAACCAATTTATTGATTTAATTGGTTTACCTCTAGTTCTTGGACTATGAGAAGGAGTGGATAATATTTGCTTATTCACTTTCTCCACACCGGTCATGATTTTATAAACCTCTGTCATGACCTCCCCCCCCTTTAGCTGTCTCTTTTCTAACGTGAAAAATCCCAGTCTTATTAATCTCTTTTTATATGGAACCTGTTCCATAACCCTAATCATTTTTGTTGCTCTTTTCAATACTGTTTCCAATTCAAATCAAATGTATCTTTTTTGAGATGAGGCAATGGGATCTGCACACATTGAAGATGTGGGGATACCATGGATTTAAAAAGAGGCAATACAATATTTTCTGTTTTATTATCTATTCCTTTCCTAACAATTCACAAAAGGTCAGAGCAGTAAGTTGCTCAGTGCTATGGAATTTGCAGAATACTGCAGCCACAGTGAAGGTTTTCTACTGAGTTTTACACAGAAAATTCCCACGGAAGACTGACATAACCAAATGAGCTACATAATAAGTAAAAAATCCTGCAATTGTGATGCTGCAAACATTGGGGGTGAAGATGGAAAGACAAGGATTGTGTGAGGCTGTAAGGACATCCTGGAACTGGATAGCATAATGATTTTTCAATTTTTTCTAGCACCCCTTGATCAGTGACAACACCCTTTTAACTTTCTGGAAATAATGCAAATGGTCCCTAAAACTGTGTTAAGGAAATGGTAAAAATCCTCTAAGATTGGTTGGCAGTCTCAAACTGAAACTAAGCATCAAACTGTTGGCTGAGACAATACAATTTAGTATTAGCTGTCATGGAAGGAGGAGGTGGTATTCCAGAAATGTCTTCTAATTGGAATAATCCTATTGAGAAAGAAGAACATGGTAATTTGCAATGTGAAACTGTAGGCTTGCAGGAAAATAACTTTTCTTGCACAGAAGATCGAACCTCTTTGATTCTTTACCCTTACAGGAACTTATGAAGGGTTGTTACATGGCTTTTCTTTAACAGAGTTATGACCAGAGACCCTGGAACAGGATGGGAGCAGCAATATTCAAACCCAACAGAGGGATCTGATGCCTTTTTAGCTGTTATAATGATGTTAGTGTCTATCATAGCAACTGTTCAAAAATGCCCTCATTTACAAGCACAGGCACATATGTTCCTACCTCTCAGGTAGGAGTATATGTAAAATGTAGAATAATGTATATTCCTGGTCTTGGACCATCTGAATGGAGATTTCAAGTATCTCTGCATTTTGCTGGAATAACTCTCGGTATGATTTAAAATCATCAGGAGGCAATGTCTGATGTGGTGCAGCAGCTTTATTAGACAATGAAGGGGTTACACGTGTTGGGCTAATCAACAGCCTGATCCTGAGTAATAGCCTCAGTGAGAGGCAGGGAAAAAGCAGGGCCCTGACGCTTAAGTACAGACAAATCTCAAGGTGAAGGTGATTGTCTCTGGAACAAGATACTGAGGAGTGGATAGACCCACAGGACCAATAAGGCTGAGAGACGTAAAGATATGGATAAAGAATGTATCCAGAGAGAGGTCTGGATACCTGGTAGGGGAAACTGACAAACTGCTTTAGTTTGCCTTTAACCCCAACACGTATGGATCATAGCATAGCAATCTGGGCTGTAGTTTGCCTCCACAACATATATGGATCATAGCATGGCAACCTGGGGGGATATGAAGGCATCTGTCACTATCAGAAGATGAAGACAGCACTGCTTCATCACCCTGTCAAGGGCTTGATACTACAGGAGTCCTGGTAATATTCCCAATGGTCCTGAAGTGGACAACAACAAAGACTCAGGGAGGGCAGTCACAATCGCATCCCCTGATGTTGTGTGTGCATCCGCACTTCTTGCTACTGTGCTGAGCGGAGACCTGGTTCTGAGATCTGAGACCTAAATAGAGCGGGCACTGATGGTAAAGGCTTCTGAAATACTGGCACCAAAGCTGCCAGCGCAGGAGGCAGCTGCATCTGCAAGCTCAGCTCCTCAACACATTGGCCTGAGTGAGCTAGGCCCAGAACTGAAAGACACAGAACCAAGACTACTGGCACCATTGAGGGGAAACCCTCTGCACAGTGCTAGAGAACTGCGAACAACAAGAGCAGATTTCTGAAGAGCAGGAAAGGGAGTACCTCTCTGTCTTCTCTTTTGGAGCTGTTTTAATAGGGGACCAACCACTGTATTCCTTCTGGGAACTGTTTACTGACATCTGCCTGAGTAGAGACTGAAGTGAGAGGGAATATGAGGCCACAGTAGAGCACTTTTCAGGAACAATTGTCCCAGAACGGGAGGATCATGCCTCCCTTCAGGGTCTAAAGCAGGCCTCATTGATTTTTCTAACACAGTGGTCTCCAATCTTTTGCCAGCAGATGATGCAACAGTGCCAGGTTTTAACTGCAGCTGCCATTCAGAAGTAGATCACAATCGATGGGTTGGAAACCCCTGTTCTAACAGAAAAGGTTTTAGCTTCTTTTCTCTGAATCTAGCAGCCCTTTTGGTAAGGGACTTTATACTCCCTATATTTTTCCCTAACAATTCTTTTACCTAGGCAATAAAGACAGTTAGAATGAGTGCCATTAATGGACTTAGGAGCCCCGTGTGACAAATAAATCTAAAATTTGGAAACTTTTGAATGGACACGAGGAAGTTTCCCTGCTGGGAAAAAGATAAAATAAAAACCACTATTAAGATAAGAAAATCTCTCAAATCAACACAATATATCCTACCCATCATTAACTCAATTATTTACAGATTAACTCATATGTGAGTGGACAAGATAGGACCCTGACAACTGGCTCTGTCTCACAGCCAAGAATGGTGAAAGGATCGGAGGGTCAGTAGGTCACTCCATCCCTTTTATAGGCATAAAGGAGAAGGGGCTTGAGCCTAGGCAGGCAGCAGGTGTAACCAATGGATACTGCTGGCTAAAGCATTCTGATCTACAGCATATGGAGCATATATGCCCCAGATGTAGAAAACACATGGATAAGCACTCAAAGAAGAAAGGGGCAAATGTGTGTGCTTGAGAGACTCGGAGTCTCTCACAGCAGTCAAGGTGACCTATAAAGAGACACTTAAATAACCTTAATCCTAATATTTCTGGAGTCCTGCCTGGTCTGCATTTCACACTGTGACAGTGCATGGATAGGACCCTGAACAGAATGCTAAGTTCTGTTCATTTGAGTAAGCCAACAAAGAACAAGTGTGACAGCAGGTGCTTCTGAGATCAGTCGTGATCTTCAACAAGCTCCACGGTAACAAACTTTTCAAGGTGTGGAATGAAAACAAGTGTAGAATTCTCAGGGCAAGTATCCACCATGGTAACTACACAATAATACTAACCAGCAGTCAAAGGCAGAATAGATATTGAGCGCAAGCTACTCTCTCACACCTATAATTGGTCCTCCTTAAATTGGAGGTGAGGCAATGGCGATTGGACTTCAGTTTTCAGAGATGTTGGGGACCTGCAGTTTTCAACAGCTTTCAAATATGCAATCATGTAAAATTCTTAAATAAGAGATGAAATATATTTGTTCTTTTTCCTGTATGAGATTCACACAGGCCCCAAAGGGATATTGTAGGTAAAAGTCAATGTACATTTGGCATTATCACATTGAACTAACTGACTTTAACTGATCACCTATAGCAACTAATGGATTTACTCACTTCTGCTGTGGGTTCAAGCTGAGACTTGTTTAGTTTCATCAAGAAATCAAAATGAGAGATGTCCTATAAAACTGGACTAGAGCATTAAGCCTGTACTATCTGATACCTCTATGTGAGTTATAATTACCGTGTGGCTTGTACATGGGAAAATACAGTCATTTCCAATATAGAAAATGTCAGTTTGCTTTGCAGTAAAACACAGTGTGAAATTTTTCAGGAAGTCAAGTGTCACATATAACCCACAGAAAACACTCTGAAATTATATCATCAGAACCTATAAATAGATGTCAATTTAAATGCAACTTGAAAAGATTAAACATGATATCTTTTTTCTTTGCTGCAGTATTATCAAGATAGTTTCCCTTTTTCTTTAGTTGATGTATTTCTTGTCCTTTCTTCCTAGCAGAAATGCTTGTACTTTTAGGATTTTCTCCAACTTTATGAAGTGCATTTCATACTGTAACAGGCTCCCGAGTTACCATAAATATTAAAATTAAAGGAGAACTATTAATTTTGGAAGGTGTTTGTTAAATAAATCACTAAATCATCAGCTCATGTATATCTTTTTCATCCAACATGAGCTTATTATTGTCCAAGTTCCAATTCAAGAGACTGATGTCTGGTTGAAATCCAAGGTGGCAGTGCAATTCAGGTGGGACCTGGGTTTGAGCAAGAAATCAACATACTCATTCCTCATAAGGATCACAGCAATGTCCCGGAGGCGAAAAGCTCATGCCCCAATACAGATTCATCTCTAAATCCCATGACAGAACTCTGGGCACATAGGGAGTACAATTTGGATGTGCTTGGCTACATTATAACAATTTTTATTTACTTCATGGAACTCCTTTCACACAAAAACAATCCAATGCATTTCTCAAAGTGTATACATACATTGACATGGAAATGCAGCCAGACATCAGCGGATACAAGTTTAATGCATAGACAGGAGGAAATATTTGTTCAAGGGCACTAAGAACAAACCCAGTTCTTACAAAAGCATCACTGGCCATTGAAAGCACCCAAAATTTCTGTTTTTAAGAGCTCATTATAAAGAGCATGGATGAATGAGAGAGAAAAAACGAATGTTACTGGAATTACATTTCTCTTCAGAAGGCAGAAGGCCTGAGTTAATCCTGCTAAAATTCCAACTTGAGGCTCCAGAGATTGGGTTAGGATTTAAACCCCAAAGACACCAAACTATAGTGACAGCTGCAAAACTCATGATTCTTAGGTTTTGATTTCAAAAGACAAAATCTGCAAACAGTCACTGAGCATGCATATTGCATCTTTTGCACATGCAAATGGCAAGTTCCACGTGACTGGTCCCTGTCATGTGAAAATACCTTATTTGCATGTGCAATTATAGTAGCTGTATGCATGAGTTAAGCATCAGTTGACCATTAATGTACTCTACAATTATTTTTACTAGCTTCATTAGTTACTTGTAACTGACAATGATGTGCATTCTGTTTGGCGTAACTGTAATGCTGTGCAGTAATACAGCGCTTTCCATCCAAAGATCTCAGAGTACCCAGAGAGAGAGACTATTTTGTATTTTTTCTGATTGGCTAAACCGAGATACTGAAAGATTAAGAATGAGATTCCACTACCCCTACACACAACAAGCTGTACCTTTTGCTGCAGTTACCCCAGTAAAGCTTAATCTACGTAATTTGGTCAAGATCATACTTCAAATCAATGACAAAGCAAAGAAGAGAGCTGAAGAGGCCCAATTTCCAGTCCTCCTAATTAATCAAAAGATACAAAAAATAACTGAGATTTTCTGCTACTAAGAGAAAATTATTTTCTGTCTTTAAAGAAGAATAATTGATTATAGTGAGGTCTATACAATCTAGCTACATGAGATGGAACATTTCTTTATGCCATATGAGACTTCAGGTTAGACCCCCAAAAAATTTACTGTAAAGTTCACACTGATAATGTTGATAATGATGTCTTTCATGAGATGTTGAAAACTGCTAGTAATGCACAATTTTGAGAGTGGAGCTCAGGGTTTTTTTAAAGCCTTATGTTAAGTGGCTTAAGATATGAAGCATATGCTCACCCAAATGCCATTTGCAAAGCCCAAGGACAAATATTACATCATGTACATATTTCTATTTCTGTCATGTCAATGGGAAGGAGAGGGGAAAAAAATCCCAATTTAAATGATGAAGCTACAGATTGTGCCAGGGCATGACAAAAAAAATGATTAATATATGTAAATGTAAATAAAAATTGCTACTAGGACAAGGCACAATACAACATATATATCAATAGATGAGAACAGTTACACAATCAGGAATAAAGAATGAAAACATGAAGTCCTCTAAAATACAATCAATAGGCCTTCCTCTTTTTAAGTAAAGTGCGTTCCAACTTTTCCAGTTTTACACGCATGGTGATCTCTTGGCTAAAATCTGAATTGGTAGAATCTGAATTGGTAGAGCCAGGTCTTCAAGATTCCACTTGGATAGAACAGAATGTAAGTTATCACTTCTGATTGGCACAATTTCCTTGTGCCTAGAGTGACATGGCATGAAAACGCCATGCTCCATTCCATCAGCCAAGAAATTATTGTACACCACCATTATATAGCAGTTTATTGTTCTCTCTCTGTGAGGATGGGAATTCAGTTACTGAATGTTCAACTCACCTGTGAGACAAACTGCCTTAGCAAAAAGTAAATACTTCTAAGAATTGAATTATTTTGTGCACAGCCTTTATTTTTGTTATTCGGTGTCCCTCGTCCAATGCGCTTCAGACAGGGACTGTCATTTTCTGTATCTGTGGAGCACCTTGCACAATGGGGCTCTGATCTGGTTAGTTTCTAGATATTATTTTAATATAAATGTGAAATAATAACAAAAAGCACATCCACTTCAGCATTAAAGTTTCCATATTGCCCCTTGATTTTTCATTTCCTGAATACTGTATGCATTGATGTCGCACTCAGAAATAAATTATGCCTCAGCCTGAATAGATGAACTCATTAGGAGAGGGCACTGCAAGTGGCCATAACCTGTCTCCTATCACAAAGATGTGCAAGGAAGCATGGCCAACTATCTCCATCTGCACTGAAAACTCGACCCAAAGAAGGGATTTCTTGGTAGGTCCATGGCCACAAGTACCTATATGCCATCATGAGTACACTGTGGTGAGTTACTGATAAACTTTTATTTGAAGATCTAGAAAGACCGGTTGTGTATCAGAGACTCAGCAGTAGCCAGGACACAGTATGATTCTGAAGGACATAATGTGAGCTGATTCTACTCTTCAGGACATGCTTAACCAGGACAGCTGGTTTATTGAGCTATATTTTCCAAGGATAATTTAGTATAATTTTGGTGAACAGTAACTACTGTTTAAAATTAACAGAATTGGTATTTTTTTGCCAAAGAGAACTGTTTGCCTTGAAAAAAAAAAAAAGAGGAGAAAAAACCCCACCAAGGAGTCTTGTGGCACTTTTAAAGACTAACAGATTTATCTATCACATGAGCTCTCCTTGTTTGTTTTGCTGAACTAGACTGAGACGGCTCCTCCTTTGGAACCTGTGTTTGCCTAGTGCCAGTAATGAAGTTGTGTTTCACCTACTATTAAATAAGTGTGGTGATTGTCCAAGATACATTAGAACCAAAAATAAGGATCAATGAAAATAGAGACAATTTAATTAATTATTTTACTTAGCTTCTAATCATTGGACTACTAAACAATAGATTCTTCTCTTGCTGAGATAGCTGCTTAAGTACCTTACTCCTGAAATTAAGTAGGCCACCTTTTCTCTAGTGAAATGCTGCAATTAGAAAGAAAAAAAGTATCATTTTTTGATTCATCAGTATGTAAGGGGCTAATCAGGTTCTTCACTCGATTGTCCTAACTAAGAGGTTCTACCGTATAAAAAAGATATTCCCAGTATTGATTGCATGGATGAAGCTAGATATTAGCTAGACACACAGTATATCTAATGCTTCTTTTATCTGTTAATCTCTGTAAATAAAATTTTGGACACAGATTTAGAGTATTCAGAACTTTTTTGTAGTAATCAAAGAATAAAAGTGTCTCCATTTTAGTGTAACACTCATTTCTGTGCTTGACAGGAGTTTCCCATTCCTTTCTTTAAAAGAAAATTAAATCTTTAATTTTACTTACCTAGAAGTCTATTTCATAGAAGTCTGTTTACTTAGAATTCTAGCATATTCAGTTCTAACATTCTCCTACTTAGTGAGGGATACATTATGTATGGAAGATCATTTGTGGAGATTTGCCTCCTTGGTGTAGAGACAATTTTATTTATTTGGCAAATTTGCACTCAATAAAATAGTGATCCACACTACAGCATTTTGAAGAACGTATTCTTTAGTAATGTATCAACTTCTTAACAGATGTGGTGGGTGGATTTTGCTTTAATTATTATTATTATTATTATTATTATTATTATTATTACGACGACTACTACTATAAATAAGTGCTCTTGGTGTCTGATAGAACACTTCAGCTTTTTTCCTACCAAGCTTTTACTCAACCTATTGAAAATACAATGCTGTCACTTCCCATTTCAAATGGGGGATGGGATTTTGAATAGACCTCTGTGAAAAGAGCGATAGTTTTTAATGAAAGCTCATCCTATTGACTTTAACTGTTGGAAGTTTCTCCTTGTGAGTGTCAAATAGAAGTTTGATTTGACAAAGATTAAATACTGCTTCTGACTTTTTTGTAAACAGCAGAAATTGTTAGTAATTCATTCTTCTTAAATGTATGTCATCTAAAGACCCATTCTTTATCAGCTGACCAGTACTTTCTGCTTGGCTTTCATGGGATGTTTCTTAAATGCTTTGCTTCCAGATGCATCAATTGTAAGAAATTGTTACTGCTATTTGAGTTTTCCCCTTCCATCGTCTTTTATTCATGACTGCAACACTTAAATTAGCAATAGTAAATTTCTTTTCACCTATGCTTAATGTACACTGGCAAGTGGTTTGCATGCCACTGAGACTCCCAGAGTTCATGAATCTGTTTATTTTCTGTCTGTCTGCTTGGAACACTGTTCATACACCCCATAGGACTTTGATTTATGCTCCTGTTGTTAGTGAGAGCAGTAAAGACAAACCCACATAGGCAAACTCAGAAGAAAGATCACGTAGTATTGAGAATTCATGAAGATTGACTGCTCTTTTACACCCAGAAAAGGTCATTCCAAGTCAGAGTTGAGAACACCGACATACAGCTTTCACTGCTGCTTCTCATACGCTATTTTGCTATGGATGAAAGCCTTCCGTTTCAATTTAGCACCTGCCACCAGCGTAACAATCACCTTACAAATTAACAGGGAAGGAAAAATAAAGGAAGCAGATTTCAGAGATGCACTAGAAGCATTCAAAAGAAGAAGGAACCACAGAACAAACAAGTGATGCCGTCTGGGTGCAGAGAAGGAGATCTCTAAGGCCAGGTCTATGCTGGCTGTGGAATTTGGCGTCAGGCAAAGGGAGATACACAGGCTACATAAAATAACTTGCATACCTCGCTCCAACTTTCTAAAACCCACTAACCTCCCTGGCTCCACTGCGCTGAGTTGAAGGAAAATGCTGTCCCTTTGACTCAGTGCTACTCTTGTTGAGAGGGTGGAGTTACTAAGTCGAACTCCAGATAGATTGAGCGGATCTTGACTGACTGCTCAATCGAACCAGAAACATCGAACTAACGGTGATGAATTTGCCAGCGTCAGTATAGACTTGCCCTAAGTGAAGGGAAAGGAGGATCAGAAAGCGTTCTGTTTGGAGAAAGGAAGGACTCAGTCCCAGATGAAGTCAAGTTGGAGGTAAAAGGCATTAGAGGGTAAACAGCAGCTGTGGCATTGGCTCTTTATTCCAACTATTGTCCAGTCACAGAAATTACCATATTTAGTGATCTACCACTGCCCTTCTTGGGAGGATAAGGAAAAAATAAAGAGAATATTATTTGTAGTCTTTTAAAAAATGTTTTCTTTACAGCAATGGCAATATTTGAATTTGCAAACAAAAATAAAAGCTACAGCAGCCTAGAAAAACTGTGCCATCCAGAATATTTCCGAAACAACTTCCCAGCTAGACTGTGATGATCCCTGACCTCCTCAGGCTTGGTATAAAAACTACTTCAGGAGTGCAAATGCTCAACCACAGCAGAAAAGGAATCTTGAGGAATCTGAATTCCTGCTAACTATGGTTATGTCTACATCTGAAAAGCTAAGTCGACTCTGTAAAGTTGACTTAACAAGGTCGACTTACGTCAACTTAGAGAGTCTACATTAGAAACTTAAGTCAACTTCCTGCGTCCACACACGCAGGTGCAGCTCCCCGGGGAGAAGGGAGCCGTGGCTCCCTTGTCCCGGGGAGCCGTAGTTCCCTTCTTCCCAGCTGCCGCAGCTCCCCTCTCGGTGGGGAGCCGTGGCTCCCTTCTCCCCAGCCCATCCCCCTTAGGTCAACTTAGGGCGTCCACACTGGCTTCAGGTTGACTTACAGGTCAAATTAAGCATTAAGTCGACTTAAAGAGTGGTAGTTATTAAGTTGACTTAAGGAAGTGCTTAAGTCGACTTACCGAAAGCCAGGTGTGGACGTGGGGTTCTGTAGGTCGACGTAAGTTGCTAGTGTAGACATACCCAAAAGGCACAAGAGTTGCCTTTCTTTGGGTAACTTTTAGCTAGAAGTAACCTATATAACCGCAATAATTATCTTCTGGGGCTCATATGCCAGACCCTCCTGTTCTAGAGCACAGAAATAGCCTTGAACATCAGGCTTGGCTGACCCAGGCCAAAAGAATAGTTTCTGTGGACTCACAGATAGAACTTTCTGGTCTAGAATACAAGAGCATTTTGATAAGGAAGGAAGGGATGAATGCCAGGGCTTGCTACAAAAACTGTTCCCTGTAGCTTGAAAGTCTCTCTCTACAGTCTGGAAACATCTTTTAAACATAGTTTGGACTCATCTGAATTGGGATTTCTCTCTCTTTTAACTTCTTTTGTTAGTTTGTGACAGTGCTGAGGGCTAGCACTTCAGTCAGCACTATGGCCACTATGGGTATATCTACACAGCACCTTGATATCTACGGCTGATCCATACTAGCCAACTTCAGCTCATGGGGCTTGGGCTGTAGGGCTGGTTCATTGCTGTGTAGGGCTTGGCTGGAGCCCAGGTTCTAGGACCCTACCACCTTCAGCCTGAGCCCAGAAGTCTATACAGCAATGAAACAGCTCAGCAGCCTGAATCCCATGAGCCCACATCGGCTAGCATGGACCAGCTGCAGGTGTCTAGGTATGTAGAGACAAACCCTATGAGCACTCATTAGGTTCTCTTATAGAAGGCCTAACTGAACAGAGGACTGTTTACCTGGTCAGACTAGGGAGAGTGAGTCAATGAACCCATTAACCTATTTCCAGGGAAGCTATATAAAAGGACACAGGAAGGATTGCTTAGAGGGAAAGAGAAGGAAAGAAAGCAAGAGCTAGGAGAACCTGACAAAGGGCATTCTCTGAGTACACCTAACTTATCACCACCACCCCCTCTTTTGGAGAAAGGATTAGAAAGCTGTGATAGTGTCAAGGTGCGGAGGCCCCCATACACATTGTTGGACAGACTAAAACATTGTAAAACTACATGGTTGTGTTTACAAGCAAGAAGGTGGCAGAGTGGTCTGTTTGTGGAAAAGGAAGGGGTTTGGCATATTGTCCCATCACACCATTACTCTCTAATAGAACCTCTTGGATATATCTGAAATATCGCAGAGAGCAATGAACACTACTCCCATAAGGATATAACAGTCCTGACGATAAAACACCATAAAATGAAAAGCCTACATATTATTTACAATAGGTGTGTTCATAACATGTACACAATACCACGGTGATATAAAGTACTGTGAAGTGTTAAATATTTTAAATCATGCTTAACCTTCCTGTCTTAAGTATTGCAAATTGAATTCTTCTAGGAGATTTCCTATGAGGTCGAGTCTCTTGCTTGGCAACTTTTCCACAAATTGGTTATTTTATGAGCCTGTATATCCACATGGCAGAATCTTTCAAGCCGTTAATGAAGTCCTTTCTAAAGCACTCTTGGACGGGGAAACGCCCAGATGGGTGTAGCAATTTACAGAACAGGTGAAACTCATACTTTCGGAGTAATGGGCTGAGAGAGAACATTTCACCTTTGTTTGTACAGTAACTATTCCCATTATCTAATCACAATATTTTAGGGCTCTGCGAGCCATAATAACAGGAACAGCTGTTTGTACACATTTCATCAGCCCCTATTTTTAACTGTAACAGGACGTTTAGCTTTTACAGATTTTCCTATCTTATAGCTAGACAGACTCTTTTAGGAAACGTAATATACTGATTGTTCCTTTAGTGCTATTCCCCCTTTAAAATCTTACTTCACAGGTAAAGTTATATAGCTTAATTTCACCAGTATGTAAAAGAGGGCTGGTGATTCATTTTAATTCAAGCCAGCAATCAGAGCTCTGTCCTGATGAATTTAAGTCAATGCAGGGAATAAATTCATAAAATTCATTTTAAGGAAGTATAATTTGGCAGGAATTTAACATTCTATAATCTAATTTTATCTACATCCTTCTTCATTCTGAACATAGTCCTCTCTTTTTTAATGGGATTTTCCTGATTTTAAAAGTTTTATTTACTGCCTCCCAGTCCACCCAAGCTGTCTCACGCCCCCAGTCCAGAGAGCGGTGATAAGATACTGACCAGACTTGTTTCTATTCAGTCTGGCCTCCTGGACCCTGAGGGTGTAGATGCAATCAGAGAAGGATTCTCTTTCACCAGCTTCTAAAGCTACTGACACAGGGATTAATGATCGCATTATTACATTTTATAGCAACTTTCACCTAATTAGATTCCAGAACACCGTATAAAGTTTACAGACTAACTGTACTAACTATAAAACAATTTTGCCATTTCCTCTGTGATTATGGAGTGCTGCCTTGAAGTGCAACTAGTGAAGTTCTGCTGCATAAGAAGGGACGTTGGGGGAGCATGTGCAAGCTGTGTACTTCCTTCGAACCCTGCTCGCTGCGCCAATGTGACAGGCTGCTCCCCAAATCCAGTCTGGTGTGCTGCTATGACCACTCGAACCCCGCTCCTGAGCTCCAATTCACCCCACTCTGCTGGGTGACCACTCACTCCTGAGTCAGTCCACACCAGCCACCAGTGTGTAATTGGTCCCAGGCAGTGGGTGTAAATCCACTAGCCATACAGGCGTTGGTCCCCAAGCAAGCACACCCAGCCCCAGACACTATAGCAGGAGCCACTGCCTCCCAGGGATTGGGACCCACTCCCAATCACCTTAGTCTCAAATCCGTCCACTTAACAAACAAGTGGATTGTGTCCCCATCCACACCCTCTAAAGACCACACAGCTGGATTTGGGGAGCAGCCTGTCACATTGGGTTCGAACCTGCGCGGGGAGACCCCATTGGATCCAATGTGACAGGCTGCTCCCCAAATCCAGTCTGGTGTGCTGCTTAACAAAGAAGTGGATTGTGCCCAGCCTTCCACATCCACACCCTCTAAAGACCACACAGCTTTAGATAAAACAACTACTAGTTTATTGATCAGAGTCCGATTTCAAGTGAGAACATGGCCAATCAAGGCAGAATCACACTATAAATGAGTCAGGAATGACCACTATCAAATAAAAGGTATAAACCGCATACTAATCTAACATCTCTACCTAAACTGATCTCAAAGTCCGAGATTATGCGCATGGTGTTCAGCTGTTTGATGTTTTACAGCCATTCTCTGCCTGTTTTCAGGCAGGGCCCTGATCTTGCTTGAAGTTGGTTGCAAGATGGTTCTTTTCAGGCCAAAAGCCTGCAGCTTCTCCCCTTTCCCAGTCTCTGTGTCTTTTTTTAACAAACTGCTGACAGCCCCTCCCCTCACTGTCCTGTTGTGTGATTCTCTTCACTTCTCTCTGAGCCAGGGAGGGCATTAGCATCCCCTTTGACATGTAAATCTCCAGCCACTGTGCTAGAGAGAGTCCTGAGAGTCTGAACCCTGTATCATGCTTCACATCTGTACATACATGTTGCTGTAGGAAACATGGCCCCATGGCAACCACGTGGAACACGTTCTGAGCATTCACAAAGGAACCTGGTATAGCGTAACTGGCATCAAATCACACAATTACACTGCAAAACTGAACAGAAAAGTTATACAGGTCATGCCCTAAAGCTACACGGATGTGCATCCCGTCATATAGGCCCTGATTCTATATTTAGGCATCCGAATGCTGAGCACCCAGCAGGTGGACTTGTTAGGTCCTCAGGACTTCTGAAAATCAAGCCACTTGTTTGTGTATCTCCATACGGATTCAGCATTTTAACTTCAGGCCCTTATTTTTTAAAGTCTTGGCCAATTTCTTGAAACAGAAATTTTTTTTAATAAGGTTTAAGGTGATTATTTAGCACCGTAAGGCTGCAGATATTCACTTCTAATAATTTATTAACAATCCTAAAAGCCAAAATGATGAACTATGGAGTTGGTGGGATCTTTGATAAACACACAGTTGTCTTCTTTTTACAGTTTTAGATGTGTTTGGGGTACTTTCTGCAAATGAAAATCACCCAAGCAAAAATCAATTAATACAACAAGATCAAAATGAACAGAAGTCCTGTGGCACCTTAAAGACTAACAAATCAAAGATCAAAATGTTGAACAGTCACTGCAGAAATACAATATCTGGGGAATGTTGCCATCTACAGATGACTTTATTTCAGAATGCCATACCTAGAAATTGACCAGAATTTGCTTTGTAAATCTACCATTCATAAAATATCAATTATGCCATAGAGTCATGCACTCATAAAATGGTATTATCCAGAGACTGGGGTATTCCTACTCAATTCCAAACAAATATGGCCAATACTACTGCCTAAAGTCACTGTTTGAGGGGAATCATCATATGAAATTTCCAGGTCCAGCTTCAAAAATAGTTTTCTAAAAACAAGATGATATCTCAGTAGCTCTCACTTCTGTTTTACATTCGTTGGATATTAGCAAAGGTAATAATGCCCAGTGGTGTGAAGAGAGAGATGATTGATTAGTAATTGTAATTCTATGAGGGATGCCATTGTATGCTGGACTGAAAGTGCCTGCATTGCTGTAATGGAACCACCCATTAGAGTCCCAATGAGCTGGGCCAGAGAGTCCTTTTCAATGGGCTTCCTCTTTTCCTTATATTTTAGAGGAACAGGAGACCACATTGAACAGAGAATGCTCCTGGATCTAGGAATTCAGCACTAGCATGTGAGGTAGGAGCTGGAGTCCAAGGGACCTATTTACAGTCTGTCCTCTGCACTGAGACACTGGCATAGGCATCTTGGGCTATGGGAACCCTACATACAGTAGTCTCAGTATGGGGCTTTTTGGATCCCATCTTTTTTACACATGGTGAAAACAGTGATGAAGTCGGCCTATGTGGAACTCAAGATGGAGGATTTTGGAGCTAATGGCTTATTTCTAGATTCTGTACAGAATCTTTCATGAAATTCTCAAGTGGACCTACTTATTTCTGCAAAGGGATTGCTTCAGGAGGAAAGCCAGGTGCTTCTGGTAATGGTTTCTGCAGGCTGGGGATGTGCAAGTTTGGCAGACGTCACATCTGTTCAGGATGGTCCCTCTTGGGAACTACCTAAGAGCAGGTGGTACTCTTTTTAAAACCACTTTTGGATTCTATCGTGGTTGGAACTAACTCACAGCGAAGTTAAACTATGTACCCAGGGGAAAATAGGTAAAAATGACTTCAAACTGAACTGATAAAAACCCATATAACTCTTGAAGTACAAGATAAGGTACGGTAGAAAGAAGCTGTCTAACTGGGTCAGACAAGAACTCAGCTCTGAGGTTCCTTGTGATTACAACTTTTGACTGTAAGAAAGAAATGGAATGGCAAGGGCTCTTATCATTCTTATTTAACCTCTGGCCCTGAATGTGAGTCGCAAAACAGTAGGCATGTGAACCACACTTAGCTTTCCAGTAGGTTCCATATCACCATGGGGCAGGTACCTCAAAGTATTGAATATGCACAGGCTCCCCAGAAAAGAACCAAAATTATGACTGATAGTATAATGTAAAACATATCCTAAATTTGAGAGTACCTAATGTGAAATCTACATTTGGAAACTTGAATTAATTTTCTGATACTTCGTAAGGTAATTTACTACTTATAAGGATAGCAAATCAACTTTATCCAATATGACAAACAAGGAGTCTTGTGGCACTTTTTAAAGACTCCTTGTTTGTTTTACTGAACTAGACTAACACGGCTATCCCTCTGGAATTCACCCAACTCAATTCACTTATTCAGACTATTTTGAGGAAGACAGTAGATCAACACTCATTCCAAAGAACCAGTATTGTCTTCCATCCAATTATGTACATGGGTCAGTAATATACTAACAGCCCTGACCTGGAAATGCACTCTGGTGGGCTTTGGATCAACTCCTTAGTCTATAGCAGATCTGAAGATAAAGGGAGCCTTGCAACTAGATTCAGTGATCAGTCCCTAAATGTTCAATCTTCCTCCACATGTGAAAGTATAATACAGAACCCGGGATACAGTGGATTAACGCCATGCTCACTACCCCTCCCTTTCTATTTTTAATATACCCACCTCTAGTGGGTCACTCTTCTCTTGAGTGCCTCCTAGTGGTTGGATGCAGTACTGCAGAACTTTTCTCAACCAGGCACTCCCTGTTAGACGCTAACTGACCATGGCAGAGTCCGCATGAACCCCTTCTGGGGTATTAAAGTGTCCAATAACTAAACAGTCTATATGCCCTTGCTAGGATCCTCAGTCCCATCTCTGGGCCCTGTAAATGTGGCCCTTTATTCGCAGTACCAAATAGGGCCTGTCCCATTCTTGGGGTTAACGTCTATATACCTATGGCCATTAGGGGAACTTGGGCCACCTACCATTCCACATTCCAAAACAGGGACAAATACACAGCAGCCATGTACTACTTCAGTCTTTTTCTCCTAGTTCCTTGGGGCTGTTCCTGCCAGGAACAGCCCTATCTCAAGGCCAACATCCTCAGGTCCAACACTCACTGCAATCTCAGTGTAAGTTCACCTAGCCATAAACTCTGGCTATTTGTCCAGCTATTTTGATCAGAGAAGAACGCTCTTCTCCACTCCTCTGGTCCCAGTCAGGATCTGCCCTGCAAAGTAAGGCCCTGCAGTTCCTTTTATTTAAACGATGATTGGCTGCTTCTATGAGGAGTCTTTAGGCATGCCTGCAGGACCATCTTCACTACTCCTTTTCTGTCACTGCGCTACACTTCATGGGGCGGATTATAGCAGGACTGCAGGGTCTCCTGTAGGCAGCTGCAAAGGCCAGTACACCTCATCAAACCTTCAACACTGTAAACTGTAATTACTACTATGTAACAATGGTCATTAAATTGTCATATATTTGAAATACATAGTTAAAATAAAACTTAAGAAAGGATAGAAGAGATTACCCCAGGTCTTATTTGGGGGGGGGGGGGAGATTATACAAAAAACACTCTTCTGTTTCTGAAAATATCTTGTAGTAAGTACTGTGTTTTCTTTTGTATTGAATATTGTAAGGAAATCACTAGAAACAAGCAAAGGAAAAGAAATAATTCAGTCTATGAGCCAGGCTCCTAGTACTAAAGTTCTAAATATATGCTTTTTTCACATACAGTCCATCTAATTCCTGGAGTGCTCCTTTTTATGACCATGAATTTCTTTTTAACAATACCATAATTATTTCTGTGCAATCAAAAGAGGTACAAACTGAGCAAGGGGGCGGGGGAGAAAGAAAAGAAAAAGAAATGACTGCAAACTTTGGCAGTTTCACAAAAATGTTCCAGGAACATTAACGTTTTAAAAAACTGCAGCATTAAAATCCTCTAACACAGGAGTGTAACAATCAATTTCTTGCCTACGAATATTGCTAAGTTGCTTCCAAGAAGAAGATAATTCAACAGCACTATAAGAAAATGGGAATTCTAAGTAAAGATTCCCTACAGCAAAGAGCAGCAAGACCACCTAATGAAAATATTAGGTAAGCCACTTTTAAAAACAAATTTGTAACTCAACCTTATCTATAGTAATAACAACTCAATCTTTTTATGGATTTTTTCTCTAGTAAGTCAATATAAAAACATGAACATACCATCTGCAGTTAATCATGACAACTTAAAAACCTACAAAATTCTACCCATTTGTTTTCTATGTTATCACAAAGTTCATGTCACAATAGGGGGTCAGATCCTCAGCTGGTACAAGCTGGCGTAACACCATTCAAGTCGATAAAGCTGCACCAATTTACAGCAGCTAAGTGTTTGGCTCAGGGTTGTGGATAATTGTCAATATCCACCCTTTCCAAAAGAAATATTTGTTTTTAACAGACAAAGATTTTTGATTGAAACTGCGATGCTACATGAACGTGTAATTTCTATAATTGCCTTTTTTTAAATGGCAGTCACCTGCCTCTTGCCCCCAAATGCATCCTCAGCACAGGGCAGCCATAAATAAGCAAATATATGCATCTATTTTTCAGTTCTAAGCATGTGCCCAATAGCTGAAGCTGAAGCATCAGCTTCTGATACAAAATCTTAAGTCATAGACTATGTCTACACTGCCCCACTGTTCAGATGACAGTGTGTGAAAAGTAGTGCACACTGGTCTGTAACTTCCCTGTGGGGATGCTGCGGGCGTGAACTACAAAGTTCGTATCTTGCATAAATGTACTCCTGTTTGAAGAGGACTGTTAACATGAACTAGAAATCTTTTTGTTTATGTCCACAGAATCCACGTCAGGGAGTTACAGTGCGGAACTTTCAATCTCTTGCTGTCCAAACTGTTGGGCAATGTGACATAGTCCCAGTCTCAGTAAAATGAAAAATACTGTAAAAATGTGTTTCACTATACAAATATCATTATCTCAAAATAAACAAGTTTCCCAAGAGAGAGAGAATTCACCTCTTGATTAAAAAGGGAGTGTATCACTGTCTGCTAATCTTCTCCCTTTATACAAGAAGGACTTTCTCATCTTTGATTGAAATTTGTCCTGACCAAGTTCAATATATTATACGAGAAACACGATGACATGATCTTGTATACATCTGTCTGACTGGGATATCAAATCTGTGGAAAAGGAACTTGGCTTCAGGTTCTAATTTACTGTATAATGTATTATGCTGGCATGGCTTCATTCTTCTACTTTCCATAATGGTAAAAATGAAAAAAGGAATGGTCTAATAAATCGAAATGTGACATCCAAATCAAGGCAAACTTTCAAGTCCCAGGTATGCTTTTTGGCAGTCACAATATTGTAGCTTTGAAATACATTTCCCCCCAATAGCTGCTTTTATTTATTTAAAAACCATCAGTTCTTTTAGCTCCTCATTCTCAGTTACCCCTTCAAATTTTTAATCTTATCTTCTTACTGTGAAGCTGCAGCACTTTTACATGTAGTAATGCAACTACTTATGAAAGCTGTATAAATCATCTGAAAGACTAGCCTATTAATTCCCCTTCTCATTATCAATTTCTCTTTTTCATTTACAGTGCTTGAGGACTTTAAAACTCAGTTACTCCAAGGGGAGGAAAGGTTTCAATTTCATTGATGCCTCCCTTCTGGCACTTGACATTTTCAGAAGCCTGTTGGACAATAGCATTCAAGCCAGCCCAAGTGCAACAATTAAGCAAGTCTGCTGCAGATCAATTCTAGTTTGTAGCTCTCAGTTAATGGCTTTCGGATGGAGGCCCTTTAGAGATATGAGCAATATATCCATCTTCAAAATCTCAGACTATCAGTGCTAAGAGGATCCCAACTGGAGAAGGGGACAATAAACTGATTAGAGAACACCAGAGGGTAGAGAAACAGCTACTTGCTTTGTTCAACCTGTAAAAACACCAACCGCTGTCTCTTTTCAAGATAGAGAAGAAATTATCATCCTGTTGGACTACAAAAAGCTGAATAATTAGCTTCTATTCAAAACAGATATTCAAACACAAGACAGTGTTTACAGCAAAGGCTTTTGTGTCTTATACTTCCCATACTTAATAAACCATGCAACTGAATCATTAATATACACAATTTAGAGTATTCTAATTTTTATTTCTTTATTTTACAGGATTTGCATTTTTAAGAATGAAGTATCAAAGGAGTTAAAGTTTAAAATGAAGCTACATGCTAGACCAGTGTTTGAACATTATGCTCAGTCTCCTGTTCCCAGCCTAAAAGGACTGCCCTAAATTAGGGGTTTTAAAGGTGAATTACAAAGACTTGTGCCCAATTGAGAAAAACTATGGGCAAGATTCTGCCCTCATGCTACTGCCTCACTGTACTACATTCCTTGTGCAAACATTACAAAAAGGTGTCCTCAGCAGGCAACTAATGATTTCTGTGGAACGGAGTTTTATCTCCACGTTGGACGTGCAATGGGCCTCTAAATACACCCTAAAGTGGCAGCTTCCCCTGAATACAGCCAGCTACTTTGCTGTAGAGCCTCATCTCCCCACCTCTGAGCGAGAAAAGATGGAGGCATGTAACACAATTCGAGTCACCACCTTGGTGCCTCCTGCTGGATCTCTGAGAAATCAGCTCTCATATGGGCAGATGCCCCTCTCTGCGGTGTCTCGCCCTCTGCCCTGTCTCCACTGGACCCTCCTTTTTGTGACTTTTCCCTCCAGCTCAGTCCCAATCCATATTGTTCCCTTCTGGAAGGTTCTGTAGCCTGTTCTAGTCACTTCCAACCATGGCCACCGTGCCATTCCTACAGTGATCAGGGAGTGGTGGAGGCGGGCCCTGCCCACTACTCTAGGTTCTGGATCAGGTACCTTGTGTGTGTGGTAGCCTTTCGCCGACTCCCCCCCTGCTGCTCGACGGATTTCCTTGGACCATTTTCCTGCAATCCCAGTACCTTCCCCTTTGCTTCTGGGCAATGAGCTCTGCTGAGTCTACGCAGAAAGCCGCTGCTCTGTCCAGGGTGCTGAGAATGCTCCTTCTTTGAGATCCTGGGAGTCACTCTGCTTGCTCTGCTCTGCAGCTCCCTCTTATACTGGCCGCTATGTAGCCCCTTCCTATTGGCTAGTTTATGTTCTGCTTCTCCAACAGCCCTCTTAACCCTTTCTAGCCGAGTAAGGGGCAGGCATGCTCCACTCCAATGCACAAGAATTTTGTACATACTTCCATATGTATGGAGACCCTCTTCTAGAAAACTGTTTAATGGAAGGAATTTTCAGCTTTCCCTCTTGTCTGTCACAGGTAGGAAAGTTGTTTCACCTTCACCAGAATGTGTGCTATTGTCTGGCACCTTCTTTCCACAAAAGCATCCTCTTTGCATCAGCACCCATTCATTTTATACCCAGCCCCCAAGCTTTCACGTAGCCAATAGATTTCCCTAATTTCATCATTAGCTTCAGGATGTACTTGGGACTGCCTAGACCTTTCTTATATTTGGTGGATCCAAAAATGCTTCCTGTCCATCTGCACTCCAAAAATCTTAAGACTGCAGAGATGAAACTACCCTGTGGTTCTGCTAATTAAAGCCTTAATTATTCCACATTCTGGTTTGTGGAGAGAATTAACTTGCTCAGTGGAGCATAAAGAAATAAAAATGCATATGTGCACTACAGTCAAGCTCCAGTTTTACCATGACTTTAAAGTTGGTAAATGATGGGACTCTAAGGGCTTTAACAAATTTGTTTGATTCTCTTTTATAAAACAGGGTTAGGTATTCATTATTAGAACACACGCAGTAGTTTAACAATATTAAGATTGACTGTCAAATTAATCTCTGTTTGCAAGAGACTTAAAAGTGCTCTGTAAGCAGATCTAAAAAGCACAGTAATTTGCAACTGGCAATCATCAACGGGGTAACGCTGTAAGAAGCTTTCATAATTCCACTGGCGTTTAAATTCATGAGCCAAAACACAATAAAGTTGTCTTTTATTGCTGTCAAGCACAATCACATAGATTCTCTTATTTAGCTTTTCATGCCTTGTCTGGATCATTTGAATGTTTGAGAAGGAGCATTCACTATAGTGAACAGCAGGCCAGGACACACGCACCATTATTTTTTGAAGAAACAGCATGTAGAGTAACAAGTTTAATACCTATAGCCAGAAAACAGACTGGAACGTAATGATCAAACTACCATAAAATTCATTATCATCAGGGAAATGCCAGGGGCAGCTTCAATTTGGGAAGAGAGTTCCACTTTTCTCCCAGGATAATTGTTATTGGTTTCCCATATTGTTTTACTGGTAACCATGAGTTTAGGGAGGTTGAGTAGAAAATAAATGGGAGAGTTCAAATGCTTCAGATAGAGTAATCTGCCATCACAAAAGTACAAGAATCTGGGGCTCCAGCTAAAAATCAATGCATGGGACAATACACAGCTGCCGAGTAACTGCATTCCCTTCTATGTGTAGGTGTAAACTCCATTGCATTGCTTACCTCATGCAATCAGCTTCATTAAATAACTCAAGCCACCCCCCTCCACCCACAAAGCCTTCTCCAGGAGCCAAAAGAAAATATTGATTTTTCTTGACTATGTTTGGATTCAGGTCAAAGATACAATGCAATAAAATAGCCTGAGATAACTACTGCCTGTCCAGCCTGCAATCGGATTTCTAAAAACCACAGTCCTAAATTCTGATCGTGGCTCTCTCATTAACTCGCCTTGTGACCTTACACTTTTCACTTAACCTTTCAGGGCATTTTTCCCCCCCTCATGCATTTTAAAACAAGAAAATACAACACAACTTATTGTTTAATGATCTTGGTTACTTTCCTTTATAGTAGAACTCAAGGCTAACTTCCCTCCTAAGACTAAACCAATTCACTTTGCATGGCCTCTGAACAGCATTAGTCCTAGACAGTGTCTTGGCGTCTTCCTATTTGTATATGGAGCTACTCTTTGGCAGAAGGGGTAGAATGCTTGAAGACTGTAATTTTTTAAGGAATTGTCAGTGAGCTCAGATCTAGTGTATAGACACTTTATTGTCTAAGCTGAAAGAAAACTGAGTAATAAATGCCCAAGTAGATTATTTTAATTAATTCAAAGATAATTAATTCAAACACAATTTCTCCCTATTAGGCCCTGTAAATGGGTGGGACAATCAAGTTGCCCCTTTACAGCACCGTTGCTCCCTCTCCTCCAACTCAGCATCAATAAATCCTCTTGTACAGATAAGAGCAATGAGAAATCAGAACAAATTAATCAAAATAAATATGTCTCCTTTCAATGACCTCCAGGGAAGGAGCACTTGGAATGGCAGTTCAAAGCACCTTACCTCAGGATCCTTTGGGTCAGAGCTCCCAAAGTTGAAGCCCAAAACTAAGTCTCTGTCTGTGCCTGCTGAAGCTAACCTTCCAGAGCTGGAGAGAAATCACTCCCTCTTGCAGATTGCTCAGCCTCCAGACTCCACCCCCATTGCTCAGCTTCCTCTTCCTGTTTTCAAATAGGCTACCAGCACACAGCAAGGTGTCTCATTATTTGCACCCAAACTGTTCTGGTTGAGAGTTCCAGGCTGACCCTTAAAGAGGTACTACACTCCTCCCCAGGCTCCCTAGAATTATGTCATGTTAGGACAAAATACAGTACCTTTCTCAGGAATAAGCAGATCCTAGGCTGAATTGTGTAACGCTACTCTGAGAAGTGAATTTTATAATTTTAAACCTCTGAGAAATTCTTTGCACATTCTGCCATGAGAATTATGCTCACTGAGTCATTTTTCTCTCTATCCAAAACTCAGAATAACTAATTCCTATTTTGCAAATGGAAATCTGACCCCAAACAGGTGAACTGCAATGTCTGCTGCAAAAAGATATTCTGTAGAGAGCTAAGAGAATTTTCTGATCTATTAGCATTCAGCTTAATCTTGATAGACAGAGAGTCAAAGGCCTCGCCTCTCTTGACTTTGCTCAAGAATATAATTTATTATACACTGACATGTTACTTCCACTTTTTCTTTCGAAAGCTCCGAATAGATCTCCTAGATAATTATTGCTAATATCTTATATATATATATCTGTGTGTGTGTATATATATATATACATATGTGTGTGTGTGTGTATATATATATCTATATATGTGTGTATATATATATATCAGGTCTCCCTTAACCTGATGGTGGTCCTAAAGCACTTTACAAGTATTCATGATGTGAAGCTCATAATACCAGTGAGAGCTAGGTAATGACCCAGTTTTATAGATGAGGTACTAACAGAGGCTATGTCTCCACTTACAAAAGCTAGTTTGAATTAGTTAATTCAAACTAACTAATTGGAACTAATTTTAATTAGTTTGAATTAATTTAATTCGAACTAGCATGGCCCCACAAGAATGCTAGTTTGAACTAGCCATGGCCAAGCAGTTGCTTAGTTCGAATTAGTCAGTTGCAGGAAGGTCAATCTGCCGATTAGTTCGGATTAAGCAGTTAGTTCGAACTAACATGGCCACATTGGATTAGTTCGAATTAACGGATCGAATTAACCATTCATTTGACCTAAGCAATTGAATGTATTAGTTCGATTTAAGGAAGCCCTTAATTTGAACTAATAAAAGCCTAGTGTGGCCAAGGCTTAAATTCGTTCGAATTAAGCTTCCTTAATTTGAACTAACTTGCAAGTGTAGAGATAGCCAGAGAGATTAAGGAAGTAGCTTGGTACAAAGTCCTACAGCAAGTCCAGGCTATAGCTTGAAACACAGCTTAAGAGTCAGCAGTCTTCTGCTATTCCTATTGATTTAAAATGGCTCTTCAATAAGTAAAATGTAGCAGAGACCTCCAGCCAACAAGAGCAGTTAGGGATAAGCCTATATTGCATATTCAGTGCTAATGATCGTTACTGTGCAAAACTGCATCTTCTAAATGTTTTCTGCTTGAATTGTTTGATCCTCAATAGATCATTGCTATCGTTATCAATAAATGCAACCCTAGTATATTTCTCCTTTTAGCTCAGATATATAGCTGGTATCTATGGCAGGGAACACAACATACTTTCTTAACTTCTAAGAGAATTCTTTATAGACACAACGAAGGAAATATAAATTATAAACACAAAACACACAAAAAGCAATTCTTAAGGGACCTACATTTTGGATTCTGAATAGTACTAATGTTAAAAGGGCATTCTGTTTCCACAAAAGCAGAAGGGAAGAACATTTATTGGTCTGCCCTGAAAGTTGCTTCTTGGCCTTTTACTGCTCTGTAAGTAGACACAACAAGCAGCGGGGGAATTCTGAGAGTATTGGAAAAGAAAAAAACATGTCACATTCCTTCCACTCACCTACTCTCTGCTACAGTAAGAACTTTTGCATGTATCTCATAGGAATTTACTCCTTTTTGGAGTTTTCTGAATAAAAACACCCTCACATTGCTTTACACAACATGAATATTTTACATGCTTTGCCTTCTTGAAATAAGGGTTACCTTTGTATCAAAATGTACGTTACACAAAGATGTGTCCATATGCTTACGTGTTTTATCAGAGAGGAAGAAACAGCTATCTAAAGACTGTATGACAACTGCTTCTGAAATATAGGGCAAACCAGCAGTATGAATCAGAATACAAGACTTTAAAAAACTTTCACAACTCACTGAGTCCGTGGTATTAACTCTTATATACTGGGCCCCTTGCTTCATTCATCATTCTGTCCAATTCTCTCATGTACTTTCTGCCGCATTTCACTCTTCGTCTCTGTCCCCTTACTTTCCAATTGCACCTTCACTCACACTAGGGTGGCATACCATATACTGATTATGGGAACCAGGGGGCAAATGAGTTAAGTGTACACAATAGCCACCAAGAACTAGTTTAAATGTATCAGTAAACTAGCCTGAGTACATTATTTTTAATATCTGATGCATGCTAGATTTGAAACAAGTCATCTGATGTGAAATCTGGATTAGTGAGCACCCTGAGGCACGTCATTTCTGGCCTGTCAAACTCTGGTTCTTTTACTCTCCAGGGTATGTTCCTAAATTCTTTGGCAGACCCATTATGATTCCTTCTAATTCATGAACCAAGTCCTACCAGGTGTGGTAAAATGCTTTTTACAAGATGTGATGCATCCTCCACTTTCTCGGAGTCAAAGAATTTATAATCTTACAGTGCGTGTTCAACATCTGGCAGAATTGAGCCCTAGTGTTGAACCAAGGGGAGCTGTTCTGTTTCCCATTTCTGAAAGCACAACCCAGAACAGCGGTACAGCTGATTAATTGACTGATTACCTAATGCTGATGAGATTTCAAGAACTGCTTTCTGGAGGTGATAGCTCTCCCCACACTTGAAAATTATACTAAACTCTGGTCTGCAACTATCTTCCTTTTATCACACACCTTTGGAGGGTAGTGGGTTTGGTTGGGGGTATCTATGTCACACTTACTTGGAGCATCATATAATAAAGTAGCGTAACGGCTTTTTCTCCATTTTTGGCAGAGAAGTGTGACCTGAGTTCAGGAATGGGAGACAGTACTTCAAAAATTCTAATTCTGATCCCCACGCTATTTCATTCTTTGGCCTTGGGCAAATGTTCCTCAGTTTCTCCATCGATAATCTGCAGAAATAATACCTACCTTACAGGGATATTGTGGGCTCAATTAGTCAAAGTTTGTAAATTGTTAGGAAATGATATAAAAGAACTAAATATCATTTAAGATGTAGGGGTTTGGGGGGGGGGGTAGGTAGGATGCATGAGATGTATCAGTCAAGTTGCAAAGGCTGTTAAATTATTCCTGCCATATTTTATTCTTTTTAAAAGCTGTTTGACTGATCATAGCTCCGAGAAAGTGAGTTTGGGTAATTTTCAGCAGAAAAAACATGAGCGTCTCCACATCTCAGCAGCACTTCCAGGCTCTTGTAGAAGAGAGGGTTTAAAAGAGGCTTGCCGTTGAATTATCCACTACTTAATCAATGGAATTTTTTCAGTACTGCCTCAGTGCAGTGAATGAAAGCAAACAAACAAGAGTGGTTCTCCTTTGTTCAAAGCAGGGGAGAGAGAAAAAGAGACGGAGTGTATGTGTGTGTACAGTGACTAGATGTCCTGATTTTATAGGGGCAGTCCCAATATATGAGGCTTTTCATATATAGACAACTGTTGCCATCTCACCCCAACCCAATTTTTCACACTTCTGGAAAATGTGAAAACCATACCTGGTCACCCTGTGTGTGTGTGTGTAATGGTTTAGAATTGATCTCTCTCCTATGCCAAACCAGAGAGAAGATATTTTAGTATTGATAAAAAACCCTAATTAAGATCTCATTTGTAAACAAAATTCTTTTTGGTTTCCCATCTAATAGATACTTGAAATCAACAGGCTGTGGCAGCTCTTTGTATTTTACTGCACCAAGACTGTTTCAGCATGCAAAGGTGATAAAATCTAGTACTAATGAGGAGATTTTTTCATTATACACTGCACCAAAAAGTAAAGTAGCTGTTAGTGCTAAGTATGCCGACTAGTTACTAACAAACAGGTAATATATTATGTTGCTATCTGGTCAAGAAGGTGCCTCTGAATTCTATTCTGGTTCTTATGTTACCTTCATCACTGTAATGTGTAAGAATCTGAAGTCATGGACGCATAAGAACCTCAGGGAAGAGACCTTATTTTCATACCTGTTTGCAAAGCAGTTTTATATATTAACAATGATAATTCCCTTATTAAAATGACTTTCCAGAAAAAGCAAGGGATCTAGAGACTACAAACAAGACGATTTGTTTCCTTTGGGAAAGTGTATTTTCGTTTGCTAAAATATGCAAGTTCTGAAGGGTGCGGAGGTCAAAAGATCAATTCCCCCAAAATGTTAAAGAAATGTTAAACTGATCAGTGTATAAAGCAATTAATCAAACAATTTACTGTTTTATAATGCCTAAAATGCAATAGTAATGACTACTAAAGCTACATCAATACATCAGCATCCAGCTCTTTATAATTAGCGAAGATTTTCAAAACAATGCCATGGTTTCTGTTTGCAGCTTTTGTTGCAACTTCTGGATGTTCAGGTGTGTGTTACAAATAATACTATAACGCTTTATAAAGTCACTCTTCCCTGTGGTCCATAAAGGTTCAGATGCCTTGATGAAAATAGGCAGAGCAGGGCTCTGATGAGATGAGATTTGCCAGATGAGAACAGGCAGAGCAGGGCTCTGGCCAGTAACGGATATTTTGCATATGACCTACTTACAGAATCACAGCAACTGGAAGGGACCATGAGAGGTCATCGAGTCCCGTCCCCTACACTAATGGCAGGACCAAGTACCATCTAGACCATCCCTGACAGGTGCTTGTCCAACCTGCTCTTAAACACTTCCAATGATGGAGATTCCACAACCTGCCTAGGCAACTTATTCCAGTGGTTAATCACCCTGACAGTTAGGAATTTTTTCCTAATGTCCAACCTAAACCTCCCTTGCTGTAATTTAAGCCCATTGCTTCTTGTTCTACTTCGTGTACCCAGCCTCTAGATCCATTCCCTTAGCCTAGGTGAAGGGTGTGTGTCTGAAAATGTACTGTAGTCCAGCCATTGTGAGCTGGTAAACTACCCTGGAAGGATGTTATTACCTGCTCTAGTTTAGAGGAGCTAGCTGCCTTACACCAACACTTGCACGCTTGAAGGGTGATTTTCCTCTTCTTCCACACAGACGCTTACTCTTTGAATACTTGTCATGGACTGAGCCACAAAGCCATAATATATATTCTATATCCTTTCCTCATTTGAATTTCTGCTCAACACCCATTTCTAGTGTGAGCCTTACAAGAAATTAGCCAAATGAGGGAAACTTCTGTTTATCTCTACCAATATTATATTGCTTATTTTGTCCTTCTCCTCACTTTTCATTTCAAGACCTGACATTTAAGTCCAGTTAAGAATCAATGGCAGGTTACACCTGTCATAAGAACGCTTATCAAAGGTAGAACGTAACCTCTTTGTTGGTCCCTGCAGGAATCGTCACCAGTTTTTGAAAAGCAAACCCCAAATTAATAAGACACATTTTGAGCTCTCCTGGTTAAATACAGCCCTTTCCAACATTTTTTCACATTGTTAAAACCTCCTAAATATATAGCTATTTACTGCAGCTCATGTAATTAAAAGAGACAACATATGAAAACACAAAATAATTATGACCATTAAATGATCCGCATTTAAGTGACCTTTCTAATCCATGATTATCACAGTCAGAAATCACATGCAAGCCCCCAGAAGATTGGATTTTTTTTTCATTTTCAGTAAGCCCTAAGCTATCATTTCAAAGAGCTTTTACAACCTAGTTTTTTGAAAAGCACCAAAGTCCTAGGGGCTGCAGAGTTCCAAAAATATCATATTTAAAATTAATTAGCTTCACCTTATTTCCTCTCTTTTGCTTATATTTAGGTAATAAATCTCTAGTTACCTCCAAATGAAGCCACTGAACAGGGGGTAAAAATAAAAAAAAATTCTATTGACATTCCTCATTCTTCACCAGAAACGGAGGATCTTGGCCTACCTTGGGTTATATTTAAAATGTGTGATTCTACATGGTAGAGTTACAAATGTTTCTTATATGGTAAATTAACTTTGTAAAATAAGGGAAAGAGCTATTTGTATTCTGCATCATTGCACAATGATAAATGTAATACACTAAGAAGTAGTAGAGTAGTCAAGGGGACTGCAATTATTTGCTACCACACATTGTCAAATCAGATGTTACTAAAATGTGATACCAAATTAAATGGAAAAGGAAGCTACTGGATGCTGTTGTAACTAAGGTCAAATAGACTATAAATCAGATGCTGACTGGACAGCTCAGAGTCTGAATAGCAAATTGCTTCTGTTGGGAGGATTTAGGAAAGAAAGAACAACCCCAAGATTCTGAGCAAATTGTGTCAAATTAAAGGGACAGCTGTACTGTAATGACAAGCATCAATTTCTGAGTTATTTCCTATCACTTTATATATAACAACAAATATAATAAAAATCACAGAGTAATTCAACTGTGTAGAATAGAATTGTTGTGCCATATGTTTAGATATGTGAGATCTGGGAAGCTAACTTGAGAAGTTAATTGACACAAAGTCATTATTTTAAGTATTTTTTAAGCAAAAACTCATCACCATAATGATCTTCAATACTGAAGACAGTAAACCTCAATTAATATAATAACTTTGACTCATATAATTAGAAAAGTCAAACAGAAAAGACCATCCCTTGAACACCAGTAAAGGATTGTTCCCTCTACTCCAATAAACTGATGATATTGCACAATACAGTTTAGTTTAAATCAGCCATGTTCCTATTATGTATTATTTGTATTATAATATGCATAGGAGCTTTAGTCATGGACCACAGTCTCGCAGTGCTAAGCACTGCTCTGTGTGCAAACAAATAAAAAGATCTGCTGCCAAAAGCGTACCATCTAAAAAAAATAAGGAAAAGGGAAGGATGGGCAAACAACTAGACAATACCAGTTAACAGTCTCAGCACATAAGCTGCCTAAGCGTTGCCAATTTTTTAATAAGCATCTCAGCACAAGAGAGTATTCAGGAGAGACATAAGGGAAGACAAGGAGGTGACTTTGTAGAAATTTATAGGGAGCTCCCCAAAGTGCACAGTAGTATTTGAGAAAACATGAAGGTGCTTGCTGCAAATTCTTTAAAGTGGGCGGAAGAAGGCTGTCACTGATGGCAGAGCAAAGGTGGGAGCTGAATTATAACAACATAGGAAAGATGACCAATAGGTGGAGATAGGCCCACCTACAGGGAAGGACACAGCCCTGCCCACCCCGCTCCTATGCCCTGCCAGTGTCCCTGTCCCGCTCAGCCTCCATTGTATCCAGGTACAATGGGGCAAATGCTGAGGCCCCGGCACTTGGCACGGGGTGTCCCCCCCTGCCACCGTGGACCAGTCCCAAGTCCACCTAGCCCCCTAGAAGTTGACTTAGGCATCCAATGTGGATGCTCTAAGTCGATTTGGTATGGTCCCCATTAAGTCGACTTAATTTTTGAGTGTGGACATGCTAAGTCGACGTATTTGGCCAAGTGAAGACATAGCCATATTTAGGGTTAGCAGAATTTGATTTTTTATTGTTCTATAATTTTGATGCATAATATCAATGTGCATTTTAAGATTTTTTTCTATTTTTATCTATTTCAATTTTCACATTTGTGAGAAATTATTGGGAGGGGCTGTCAGATTGTGAGGAGAGGAGGGAGCCATACAATAATTATTAAATGACAGTAGACTGGAATTCAAAAAATTAAAGTTCTATAATAATAGTTCTATAATTAAAGTTCTGTAACTGTTAAAACACAAACTGTCAAGATAACATGTCAAAATATACAAAGTAAGTATCAATACGTCAAATTCTAATAAGTCCTCAAGCAACATTTTTCTTACTTTCTTTCTTTGCCTATCTGTAAATTTAAATTGTGTGTATATAGTGAAATCAATCTTTACCAGAAGTTACTGTTACAAATCTAAATCTTCCAACCCTAATCATATTGTTCTGGGAATTAATGGATTTTGCTGCTAAGGTAGATCTTATTTCAACGATTCCTACATATTCTTTTATTGCTCATAAATATTCTTATTTGGTATTCATTACATTAAGTTATCTAATATTAAACTTCTTCATAAACTTTATTTTAACACACTACACCAAACCTTTCTAAATTGAGAGGAAAACAGCATAAAATGTCAACTTTCCCTTTCTACACGTTAGTCATTTTTCCACACTGCTGTTTAAAAAATATACCATACTCTTTCCTCGTCCTGACATATTTCAAGATTCAAAGCTGTGCCCCCTATTTATAGTTTTTAAATGTTGGCAAGTATGCAACAGCAGTATGTAACTGTTTTCAAATAATAACAAAAACAAACAAATGGCTAAAATTTCAGTACAATATAGAACAATGAGAGGTTAATGGTTTCTAGTCAGGTAACCAGCCTCACTGTGTTGTGCCAAGTATAGCCACTGCTTCTATAGATGCATCTGACAAAGTGGGTTGGAGCCCACGAAAACTTATGCCCAAAGAAATGTGTTAGTCTTTAAGGAGCCCCAGGATTCTCGTTGTTTTTACTGTTTCTATGGGATACAGATAAGTTGGATGATGCAAACAAACAGCTAAATTTCTTTTACACCTTGCATACTTTTCTTCTCATGCTATTTCATATTCCAGCCAATAGCACCACATATGGAAAGAAGCTGCTACAGTAATCATGACTCAAAGTGCAGTTGAGAGGAAGACATTGCTCTGTTTTAGGTGCTACCAAGTTGCCTCTACTCCCCTCCCCTCCAATAATACTACAACCAATAGAAAATCATGTAATTTAATCATCAGAGACTCTTCAACAAATAGTTAATACTGCATTTGTATATTATACTTCTCTATGTAATAAATGACACGGAAGAGAAAAATATTATTTAAACAAATGATGGCAGAAATTTTACAGACATTTTGACAGGAAATTGCCAAATACACAGAGAGCCAATGAGATAATTTGATTCAGACAATCAATCAAAGAATAACAAGGACATGGTGTTCTCTTGTGACTCATGTTAGGATAATCAGTGGTAAAGTACTATATAGATATTCTGAAGAGTAAAGGCACCCTTTACCACAGCTTTATTTATACTGTAGACCTAGTTTATCACTGTGTTACTCCAATTTTATGCTGGAGTAACTTTAATACATTCTATAGATTTACACTGCATTAAAATTGGAGTTAAACAGGAGTAAATCAGGATGAGTGCTTTGACATCGGCCTCTCATCTTCGACAACTACAGAAGATCCTTGGAGTTTGAGATACATTTTTCTTCATAGTAAAAAAGCAAAATTCTACTCCACCAGTTTAAGTTTTTTAAAAGCTGGTTTTCAGTTTAGAAGGCTATAAGTCCCCTTGAAACATATGTTTATACAGCGGCAAATCTCTCAGTATATTACTAAGACCTAAATTCATCAAGGAACTAAAGCAACCGCCTAGGTTTAATCAAATAAGTAGCCCTATTTCAAACTCTTATATGCTTAAAATTAAGCATATCATTAATAATAATAATTATGTATATTACAGTAGTGCATAGAAACTCTAAATAGAGAACAAAGGCTATTGTGGTAGGTACTGTACATACAAAGTAAGAGAGAGTCCCTATTCTGCAGGATACTCATTGCCATGGGTTAAGTTACACTTTATGTTACTGAATAGGTTTATTTCCAGTTCCCTCTGAATTAGCTTATACATGATAAAATAGCCTTGAAAAAATGTCTTCTCCATTTGTCAAGATAAATCACTTTCATCCTATGAGAAAGTGAAATATTACACATTTTTTGCCATTATTCTTATGATAAATGGCAAGCTAGTAGATCTGGCACCTTGGAAATTTTCAAGACCCATTTTCATACCAATTTAGAGGTTTAAGAGGTCCAGTAAGTCACTTTGTCCATCCTGACGCCACTTCAGTATTGACACCTATAGCATATTCTCCAAAAAGACTCAAGTACTGAAGCTTTCATATATCTCCTTTAAGATTATTATAACGTCTAATAAATATTACTGTTTGGAAATGTATTTGTAATATGCAATAATGCACACACTATTTTTCTCAAAAATTCTGCAGTTATGAGACAGAACACAGCATAAAACATAATGTAGAATTAGGTAGGCAGGAAGATTTATATTTAGGAAGAGAAGATGCTGGAGTCAGGTCAAAGGCAGTAATTAAATGGAAAGGATCCTGCCTCCTCCAAGAAAGGAACTGGCTGTCCAATAGACTGAGAAAAAAAGATTTGGAAAAAATCAACTAGCTAGCAATCAGAAAATACTAAGGACAGTGACAGTCAGTAGTAGAAGACCGTTTATATTTACCAATTTAGTAAGCAGAGGCAATGGTGGTGATTTAACAATAGGACACAATGACACTAATCTAATGTATGGACAAATTCAGAACAGAATAAAACTCATAACACCAAGGATTAAAATAGTTCACGACAGATATTAAAATAAACTAAGTGAAGCCATAGACCCTTGAGTAAAGAGTAATTTAAAGGACAAAAATCCTCAATGTTCTTAAAACAACAGGACAGAATATTGTTTGCTGCACTAAATTTGGATTTGCTGGCAACAATTCTTTTTGCTGGCAACCAATGTTAGTGTTAAATTCAAACATATGAACATCACAATATAAATGAACAAGTATGGCTCCTTAGAGCACAAGAACCTCACCCATCAACTTTAACTGTCATACAGTTATTTCCTCGCCTTTGAATTTTACACGTAGTTTAAGACCTTGTTTTAACATAGCAAATGTATTTCACATGCTACATATATATGATTGATAAAATAGTTCTCTAGCAGGTTCACTCTTACTAGAAAGCCACATTTTATTATGCCTTGAAGAGCAGCTGATCTCTTGTAAAAAAAATTAAAAATAACCAAACTATTCCATTTCGACACACTTCTTCATAACACGGGACATATTTTCTGTTGGCTCACTCAAGCTATACAACATGCATATGAGAACAAAAGCTTTAACGTTATCTCTTCTTCCTATTGCTGACTTCACCCTAGAAATCAATCATCTCCACAACAACCAGTTGCAAGATATTAAGTACAGAATTAGATTTGGCAATGGGATGTACACAACGTGAGTAAATGAAGTGCACCCAGAATTTCATGGAAAACTCATTAGTAATCAAGAATGAGGGGAAAGTAGTCGAAAGAACCATAAATCTGGCAAAATGACTATTTCTAAAATCAAAGGCTCCCCACAACACTTCAGTAAATCTTTCAATTTCAACAAAAAGCTAGTACATTTATATACTAGCTCCTTTGTGCCTCTTTCCTGACCCTATATGCCACGTAAACTCACATTTCTTCAAATCCCGACTAAAACTCATTTTTTGTTGGTTTTCCATTGCTCACTTCCATTCTGATTCATTCCACTCATTGTAATATAACTAGACAAAATAACTTTCAGGAGAGTTAGTATGTTAGGCATGGACATTATATAATTAAATGATGAGTAAGCAGTTGATTAATCAAAGCATAATTAATTTGCTATCAATTCAGCAGGGGAACAAATTTAAACAGTCAATTAATTCAGATATGAAAAAAGATGGTAAATAATTAATAAAGAATTAAAGAGTTTGTTAATTATATGATAGTAAATCAGTTATGCAGAAAATCAAATGAGCAGCAATTAATTAATTATACAGAAAATCAAATGAGACAACACATTTATGCAGAAAATCCATACAAATGGGCAGTTTAAAAGCAAATGAGTTGCAAAAATGATACCATGCGTTAAGAGAAAAATGATTAGTAAGATCAATTGCTGGCAATTGTCCTTAATAAATCTGTTAAGTAAGTAAATTGAATCAGGAATGAAAGAATTAGGTCAGAAATCAATTGGTTGAGAAGACAAGTATGTAATCAGGCAAACTGTAAGATAAAGTGTTAGGCAGCCAATGGAATTTATTGAGTTACCAGATGTTGATCTAGTGAAGAAGCTGAGGTATCACACTGAAGTAGCAGCATTAGAATGACTTTGTCATGGTCTTTCATCTTTGTCATGGTCTTTCATTGTCGTAACCCCGCTCCCTCAAGTCTCCCCTCCATTATTCTACATTTATTACCTTACTCTCCTCCCCAGCTGTGTGATGTCTAATTTAGATCATGGCCCATCTCCTGTATTTGTCTTGAAAATTGTCAGGAACTTCTTTTGTGTTATCTTCAGAGGTTCTCTCTTCTAATTTACTATCATTTTCTGAGTAGGACTTCTGTTAACCATTAATCAAAGGGGATGAGGCATGTATGATGACATCAAGGAGAGTATAAAGGCATTTTCACTGACATAATGTTGCAAACATTTTTGTAACAATTAATTTTTGCTTTCCAAATGACCTGAATATTACACGCAGGGTATGTATCTGCAAGTGCCTATTGTAATATTTAAAATATTTAAAAGCTTAAGGTGACTTTACTGAGCCACTGTGGCTTTACTTCACTTTAGCTTAAGTCCGTTCCCATGTAACCCTGCCATTAGAAAGGCCACTTTTCCCTGTAGATTTTTGAGTTTCCATAGTTAGGACCTTATTGAGCCCTTCAGCCCATATGTAGAGACTGTATATATCAACCCCCATTCTTCAAAGTGAAGGGGACTATATGAAACTCCCACCAAAGAATACTGACAGCAGAAAGCAAGTCTTTGGTGAGCATTGTGAGGCTGGTATTCTTCCTTCCAGGAGATTTAAAGCCTAAATCTTGAGTTTCCTATATGAGAGGAAAAAGCAAAGACCAGAACTTGTCAAAACTGACTTTTTTTTTCAGGAGGGGACAATAAAAATTTGCAAACAAAAAAAATAAAATAAAATGGTGTTTCTTCTTTCTTCACAATTTTTTTTTTCAATAGAAAGACTGAATTTTTTCTCCACTGGAAAAAACTCAAAATGTTACTGTCACTATCCTTCTCTCATTATTTAGAGAGAAAAAGTTTAAAAATGAAAAAAAAGTAATTTAAATTTCAATGTGCACCCTTTTCTCACATTCTTTTTTTTCTAAAAAAAAGGGAAAGACACTGAAACTAAGGATTTTCCCAGAAATTTTTAATTAAAAAATTTCAGTTTTTTTCTGAATTTTTCATGCAAAATTCCATTTCAGTTGAAAAGCTTTTCAGTGAAAAAATGTCACACAGCTCTATCAAAGACACTACTTATGCATGACCTGAGACCCCCACAAAAATGTCCAGAAAATCAAGTGTTTTAATTGTTTCACAAGATTTGAGCTAAACCGTCCTTTAAAAGAAACAGTGCAGACTCAGTGACAAAAATATAAATCCTCTGGAACTATAATAAACCTCTAAAGAGGGGAGAAAAACCCACCACGCAATTATGCACAACTTGTAAAAGTAAACCAATGTGTTGACAAGGAAGCATCTTTTTTAGTCTATATATCAGCCTTTTATTTCACAAGAAAAAGTGGGTATCTGGGGGAAGGTCTCTCATTAGAAACAATAGATATATTTTTAAAACATTTTTTGTTCTCACAGCAACTACTGTAAATTTCTTGGAAACCATAGTTTATAACTCTGCTGTTTTCCTGAAAACTTGAAGCTGCCATGACATTTTACTTCCTTCAGCATAGCCTTCTGTGCTGCCATGAGAATAAAGTCCCCATACATAGGTTTCTAACACATGAATAAACGGCAGGTATGTTTCTGGAACCAATTCAAGGGGCACTGGGAAGACTTTATTAAGATAAAGGAAGGATTGTTCCTATGCAGAAAAATCTTTCTTTTTCCTAGTAAACAAACAAACTAACTAAAAAAATCCATATCTGCATTTGACAGATTAAAACAAATATGAAAGGGACACTGGCAATCAGCTAGGGCCCAAATGATATAACTATAAATCAAATGGAGAATGCCTAAAAACTTATGGTTCCTATCACATAAATTGAAGGTGAGAGAGATCTACCATGGGTCATCTAGTTGACTCCTTGGGGCCAGAATAGGTGAAAATACTTCAATTATAAATTGGGATGAAAACAAAATCTGAGAAAAATTATTGTACAAAAATAATATTTGATGAATCCATCACAATACAATGTGAATTTCCTCTGCCGCCATTTAGTGAAAAGTAACCAACGAATAAGAGGCCCCAATACATATTCTCATGAACATCTCCAATCGAGGTACTTCTGCCTAGAGTAAACAGTGATAGGGCTCCCTGCACTGTATGGGGCCAAGATAGAAGGAAGAAAATAAAGGCAGTAAAATGTGCTTCTAATAGCACTAGAAACACAGCAAAATAAAATGTTTGCCAAGTGGGAAAAGAAGGAAATCAATATAATTTATTTAACACATTTCTAGATTGCCTAGCACCAGAGCATCTAGGGGCTTACGGTAATAAAAACACAGCTTCAATACAGTACCAGCAGTGAACAGCAATGGAATCAATCAGAAGTTAAGTGAAATAAATGCATCTTACATTGTACCCTGTAACTCATGAAACTCAAACTCTCGCACTGCTCCACAAGTTCCAAAGGCAAATTTTCCTACAGGATAGTCTACACAGAAAAGAGCAGTAATGAGAATAAGGAAAGACATTTTATTTTGGGGGTTTTAAGAAGGAAAGTTACAAAAAACGCTGAAAGCAAACAATACCAAAAAAAGTAGTAACTGAGAGGACAATTCAGAGCAATCTTGCAAAGGGAGGTGTCTCTTCTATGAGAAACTGTATTGAACTGTACCAGTGACAGCCCTGCAGGGAATTCACTGTTCAGTGACCTCCAGGAGAGGCACAAACCAAGTCAGAGATGTACTAGCAGTGTGTGTTCAACTGGGCATTTTGGTCCAAAAGTTGGAGCTGTTACCCATGACAATTTATGCCATTTTGAAAGCAGCCAACCAACAAGTAAGCTGGACCTTTTAGGAGCACACTTGAAGTTTCACCAAAGGCCATTTGTGACAGCAGAAGCGAGCTGCCATGTTAGAATCGAGTTAAAACAAAGCATCCCCTACCAACTTGGCCAGCCTGCCTAAACACCAGATGCTGTATCTGAAGGTACTTAATAGTTCTGGATACCTATGACAGTTCTGACTGCATACAATTACTTCAGAATTTCTGATCAGATACCACAGTAACATAGCCACATGTACATCCCTGGTTTACTCCAAAAAAATAACATTTTTTAAATGAAAGAGCAAAGACCTGCATGTATTAGTCAATCACAGGATAACTATAAGACACCAATGTAATGTGGACATACAAGGATATAGCGGGCAAGGCAGGCCTAATAAAGACAGAGAAGTATTAATGCCATTGTACAAGGCACTGGGAATGAACTCAGTTTGAATTGAAAATCTTCTTTTAAAAACAGAAAAAGGAATGTAACTTACACAACACCTGAAATTAATTAAATTTAGATTACTACTAGACATATTCCAAAAGCGTGTAGAAGATTCCATAGTCGTCATCTTAAGGAGGTTAATTAGCCTTCTTCTTATAAAGGTCTAATTCTGTCAGGTGCTGAGTATCTTGAACTTTCATGGGTATTGTCTATTTGTGTTTATCTTAGACATATCAGGAATATCTGGCTCTGCTAGAGAACTTGTTGGGAGTTTCTGAAAGGATGTATATTTTCCCCTCTCCCATA